>PVIA01000113.1:0-654264 GCA_004024845.1 Tonatia bakeri
GAGGTACTCTGGTTCTCCAACTTAACCTAATTGACTAGGAACTCTGGAGAAAGGGTTATGGGAAGTCTGCAACCTAACAACCTGGCCAGCAGTCAGACGTTTCTGTGGGGGCGTGTGAAGCCATAAGGAAATTCTGAGCCCAGAGAGAGTGGTGAAAAGGAACAGAGGCAGGGTCAGAAAGAGAGGGCCAAGGAAGTAAATGAGTTATGAGACACTCAAATAAACTTCCTTATATTCATAGTTAACCTTGACAATGAATGTCTCTCAGTGTCCCAGGATAAGAATCACCAGGCCAGTAGCAAAATGTGCAACCATTTCCCCCACTTTATGATACCACCCAAATGAGTCAGCTGAGATATAAATCTTTATTTCTGCAAAAATGTACTGTTGAGAAAAGATTACTGTATATCGTCTGGTGATCTGACTGTTAGAACTGGAAATTAATCAGTGGGAAACAATCGCCTCTGAAAGTCTTTGCTGCTGACTAAATAAATGTGAGATAAAATTAGTACAAATGGGTAGCAAAAAAATGATTTCCATATTTTACTGACAGGCACTGTTAGAAATCGTTATCATAATAGCTTATGAACTCCCTGTGTTATCAAATGACATTCTGGGGTAATATTATGATCAGGAAAAGAAGGTTTTCTCCCTGCACATCATAAATGAGGAGCTTCTGTAGTGTTTTAAGCACACGCACACACACACACACATGCACAGGGGTTGGAGAAAGTAGGTTTATAGTTGTTCATATGAAAAATAAAAAAAATAATAAGAGAATAAACTCTGTGTTTCACATACTCACAACTGCAAACATATTTTTGACAACCCCTGTATATATGTTTATATATATTTAGAACAAGTTTATTCATTCAGAGAAACATTGTTTTGTTTGTTAGAACAGAACAGAGGAAAGAGAAATCTGGGCTTATGGATGGACTGCACATACTCAGAAGGCCCTGGAAATTCATAGTCATCACCATAAAGTCTTTTCTTTTCCCAGTAAGTTTCTTTCAGGTGGGATATTTGTCTCCTTTATTTAAAGAACTGTCTCAGCTGATACTTCGAATGATAGCAGGGTAGGGGCCTGGAGAGAGGAAGGGTGAAATGCTTTATGCCCCTCTTCCAGGAGAACCCTTCTGTTAACAACGGGGCACAATTCCGGTTCTGTGGATGGTAAGGTCATGTGGTGCTTTAGAGTCAGTCCAGCCAATTGTCTGAGGGAGGAGTGTGTCACCAAGACAGAAAGTGAAGCTGGGGAGGATGGGATTGAACTTGGCCTTCTGCCCTTCACTCCCACCACCAGGATGACTTATGTGTCTCTAAGTCTGAACCTGGGGCTTTTGAACAGGGTCTCAGGCATCTCCAAAGTCTGAGTGGAGAGAACCGGAGCAGAATGCTCTTGGTCAAGGCCAAGAGGAAGCTCCAGGTGGAGGTGGATCTACATGACATGTATGTTGAAGAGAGAACTCTGCTGAAGGAGATCGATACACAAGTCCATGTGATTTTCAGGGAGCAAGCTCTGGTCTCCCTGGTCCGAAGGAGGTGTGCAAGAGTGTGTGTCCCCAAACCCAGAGCTTGGGAAGGGGTGGCCTTAGCAGCAGAGGACCAGTGGGGAATGGAGGCTCCCTCCAGTGTCTCTGCAAAGTGGTAATGACATGCCTGCCACAGTCTAGCAGAGAACTGCAGCTTCTGGACTGAAAGTCCTAGTGAAATAAAACAGTTAGAGAAAACAAACAAGGATGTGACCCCCAAAATAATAAGAAAACCCAAAGAGACTTAACAAAAGTGCATAAAGTATCTCTGAATCTTAACCAATATGAATTTAAAAATACAGTGGAGAAATAGAAAAAATAAATCATTAACATAAAGAAAAAGTACCAAAGAATTAGGCCTTTGCAGAGATTATTCTTCCACTGTTTCTGCTGAGTCTTTAAATGTAGCTACTAACCTCCTATCACGCAGAACACCAAGGAAAGCATTGTCCTCCCTAAATGCATCACCTGCGTGGCCAAGATTGCAAGCTGGTGAAAGTCAGAGCAGCTGGACACCAGCAGGAGCATCCCTCTACACAGTCTGTTAAAAACAAGCCTGGATTGATGGGCCTAAACATTCCAAAAGCACTTTTTTTTTTCTTATGGAGCTTTGCATGAGGGAATAAGGCACATTTCCTAAGAAATGCAGGGTCATGAAAAAACCTACTGACACCAAGCAGAGAATTCCAAAGTGTTCAGGTCACTGCGACCTAGAGAAGTACAACCTGAGACGCACTGCTATTAAGTTCTCACATCAGTGTGTGTATATCAAGAAAGAAAAAGTGTTTCATTGATAGGCTTTTAGTGTTGAGGGAGCTAAAATATTGATACTTTTCTTCTCACCTTCTCAATCCTTCTAGCTGGGCTACTAATCAAACTAACTGAAACGGATTAACAGGAGAGAATCAAAGTTTTAATATATGTGCATGGGGATCCACATAGGCATGAAATTTCCAGTGATGATGAAGCAATATTGGGTATATAAGGCATTTTGGGACTAAGGAGGGAAGGAGAGAATGGGGTGTTAGACTTCAGAAGTGGGAAGGGATGACTTGCAGGCATTTGCGGAAGAGTGGAGCATACAGAACATACGCGGCAGGAAACTCTTGCTAGGAAACTCAGAAACAACGGGACATGGGGGTGTCTAGCTAACAGTCTCCTGCCTGAAGCCCTCCTATTTACCATATTTAATTTAAATGAAGCTAAGGAAGCATCTTAACATCTCTTCCCTGATGCAGGTTTATTTCTCTGGATTTCTTAGATGGGAAAGAGGGAGGGTCAAAACTTCTTTCTGAATTTAGTTTCTTAATAAACTAGCTTAAAATCAATGTCTCACCCTGGCTGGTGTAGCTCAGTGAGTTGAGTGTGGGCTGCGAACCAAAGGATTGCTGGTTTGATTCCCAGTCAGGGCACATGTCTGGGTTGCAGGCCAAGTCCCCTGTAGGTGATGGGCAAGAAGCAACCACACATTGATATTTCTCTCCCTCTCTCTGAAATAAATACAATATTAAAAAATCAATATTCCCAAAAAGTAGCTTCAAGGTGGCAAATCTTTGGTTCCCTTCAGTGTCTTATTTGGTTAAATCTTAATTTGCATGATGTGGTATATAGCTGTGTGGTATTCTAGACATGCTGCCAGAAAAACATGAGTGATTTTCCACATGAATATTTTCAAGGATGGTTTATATTAGTGAAAGTTGTACTAGTTAAGCCTCTATAGCAAAGTCTAAAATGCACAAAAGTTCAAAGCCCATAAAAACTTATTTCTTGCATATCCACAGTTCAAATGGGGTATTCTTAATCAGGAGGCACCTCTTTTCCAAGTGATGGCCCACAGAGATGGTGCACCTTCCAAATTGTGGCTTCCAATGTTGCTTGGGCGATGACCCCTTTTCCAGCCAATCTGGAAAGAGGCAAAAGCATCTCTTAAAGGAGGTAGCTCTGGGCTTGTCTGAGAGGTAGCACCCATTACACAGGCTCCGTATCATTTACTGGAAGTCAGTCTCGTGGCTACATTTGGGAGGTCAGGAGATGCAGTCAAAGCTGTGCGTTCAGGATAAAAGAAGAAATGGGTTTGGTAAACACCTAGCAGGCTCTTCAGCTCTGGTCTTCTAAATTCATTTTTGGTTACCATTTTTTTTCAGAATTGGAAATATCTTTCAAAAATCAATTCAATCCACCACTAACTTGAAATGTTCTCTGTAGGCATATGATCTTATATAAATTACCACCAAAGTTTTATTCTATATTAAATTACCCATCCTGAAACTTTTCTATATATCTTTCTGAATCAGGCATTCCTCAGTAGGACCTTGTCTTTTCTATTTTGGCCTAAAGGTTTTATTTTCTTGTTTGACTGCTGCACAGTTCATCTCCAGAAATGCACTAAATGTAGAATTCATTCAGCTAAGCTAGCCTGGGAACAGGATAAGGTCACTGCAGTTTCTCCCTTGGGTTAGGGCTTTATCTCACCAAATGTTCCATATCTCCCACTTGGCAAGCCAAAATTGTTACTACCCTTTCAAGAACCCAGGAGAAGGTGATGGGTCAAATAGCTATGTCTTTATCTGCACATAATCCAGATGTGGACGCCAAAGTCTTTTCTAAGCACAAGCAAGAACAAAGGTTGGTGTAGTAAGTGTCAGTCTAGCTGCCACCAGGCACCACTTGATGTTTGTGGAGAATGACATGAAGAAATGGTCCTGAGAAATCCCCCTTTGGCACTGCAGCAGAAATTTCACATCCACCCTAAAATCACTTGCTGAGCTATTTGCACTCTGCCACAAAAGTTTCCATCAGCAGAAAAGACAGCTGGAGTTTGGGTATGAAAACGCCACTTTAGGCCGCATTAGCTAAGACCCACAGAAAGGCAGGCTCACAAATCTCACTGGCAATTCCTGTAAGGATCTTAATGAGGCACATTGTTTGAACAAGAAGAAAGCAAATTTAGACAGCAGGATCTTAGATGTCAAAGTGATTGACACATATAGAAATATCTACATAGTTTGGGTGCAGAAACGATGTTTCCAAGGCACAGACTGATAGGCATCCAGATACTACAAGGGTAGCTACAGCAGTGTGTGTGGCCTTGACAATCTGTGTCATGCTCTGCCCATTGAAGCATGGGGGTCAGTTGTAACTGCTCAAGCACTCCGCTGCCCTAGGTGAGCGATGCCCAAGAAACCAGCCACTGAGTCCTGCTGCACAAGACTGCCATAGAATTCTGCAAGCTTTTGCTCACTTTGTGGTTTCTGTCTGTGAGTTCCCCCTTCCTCTGATTACTTGTGTTAATCCTGCATTCTAAGTCTTTGATTGTGACTTGGGATCATTCACCTATCCTTGACCTGTGGTCCAACCCATCTCTTCCTTTCTTCACGTATCCCAGGGCTAGGCAATCAATGTGTCATACCCTTTGTTCAGTCCAATCTTCTGTTCCTGTCTCTTACATAAAACCCAAACCAAAACTATCCCACAGCTTGACCAGTTTTTGTTACTCTGTATTTTATAGTTTAAATATACCCTGTGTCTTCTCTTTCTCACCCCCCTCAAAACCTACTTGCCTTCATTACTTTTCTCTAAGATCTAACCTCTACTCTGTCAAGAGGTAGCTAAATGACTTACCAAATAAATTGCAAAAATATGTTCAGTTGGGTAATAGGAATATCTGGGTTCAGCCTGCATAAAAGAGACACATTCAGAAGATAGTTCTTTAACGAACCAGGTGATGGGCATGAAGCAACCTGGTAGATTTTAGGGAGGATGTTTGAGGGAAAGTTTTTAGTGTCATTTCAATAGCACAGTAAAGTGATTCTCTTCTCTTCTCTGTTTAAATCTAGAGTCATCATCACTTCATAATTTTCCCTAAAAACTGTATAAAAATTTGTGGTATAGTAACTACTGTTGTATTTGTAGTTTATCTCAAATAAACTTACAGTGATACTTAAGCATATTTTTATTCAATGTGTTAAAATAAAAGTACAAACAGCCAGAGAAACTATACTTAATTTACCTCGTACATGAATAAGAATGCACGTATCCTGCTACGTATCACATTCTTATCTGACTTCCTCCACGGATATCAGTAAATTAAAATAATGGTAGATGGATTAAAATACACTTAGTAATGGAGAAAAATCTCAGTGCTGAGATGAAAATAGCCAAAATTGTACCAGCATGGATGAGAGGTCGGCGTTAGGAGAGCTGCAGACCCTGTGGGAACTGAGAGAAGAGTCAGCAGTAGTCAATAGAACCTCAAGGCAAGAGCAGGTGGTAAAGAACAGTCCTAAGTGCACATGGTCTCGATAGAAGCGTAGTTACCAACACTAGCCTCATTGGTCACAGGGATGTAGGTCAATCTGCAGTAAACCCTGATCATCAAAATGCTTCACAATTGCATACAGTGTAAAGGGAAATGCATAATAATGACTAAGTCACTCAAAGATCTTGAATGCCTCTGAGTCACTAAAAATTTGATTGTGCCCAGTATAATTTTAGAGATAAATGCATTTATTTCTTCATAAAAATCCTTAAAAATATTTCCTTTGGCAAGGAGCTATTTCATTAAGAATCATAAATTTTGGAGCTAGAAATTGCAGTACCAACATTGAGTTGTTAATTCAGTAGAAAACACCAAACCAGAGAACAGAAGGTGGTGAGGAAGACTGGGGAATTGGAATTTGAGGCCTAGTCTGCACAGGCAGGGGATCTGGAGAGGCACAGCTAGCATGAGACCCAGAAAAACAAACAGGATTTGCCTAATTCCCAATAGAATAAATCCACACAGCTAAGCCCATGTGGTATGTGTGGACAAAATTCATAAACAAACCACCAAAGTGTGGAAACTAGAAGAAAGGGTGGTCAGTAGCTTGATGTAACATTCTGATACATTTCTCAGAATCTACAGGGGATCTTTAGTGGTCTGGTCATGAAAACCCGCAACCCGCCTCTGCCTTCTTCCTCACCCCATTTTACCAGTGGGGGAAATAAAGCTTAAGCGAAATGAATTGCCCAGGGCCAAACAGTTGGATGCAGCAGAGCTGGGATTTACATTCAAGTTTTATATTTTCTATTCAATGTTATCCTCAATCTGAGAAGCAGACGTGCCCGAGGACTCAAAGCAGCCAGTAATCCACTCAGTTCTTTTCTTCCCTGCACATACTGGGGGCCAGAGGAGGAAACCCAAGTCACATTCTGCCTTCTTCAAAAATTCGTTCTATAACACAAGATGTCTTCGACTAGATGGTGTCTTATCCTTGGACCAACCTTCCCTCTGAAAGGAGAAGGGGAGTGTTTCTCGTGAGATTAAATGACGCCAGCCCCGGAAGGACTGCTCTCCCACTGTTCTCACAAGCAGAGCTGGGTCTTTAGCTCTAAATCAGTCTGAAACACAAACAGGCATAGCAGAGTTTGCCATCCTAAATTTATTCTTAAAAATGTATTTATTGTCTATTTTGTACCTGATAATAGAATACGAGATAAATGAGACACCATCTTGACCTTAAGTTCCTTACAGTTTTCAGATGAATCCATATAATGAAACTGTTCTAAGTCACTTTCATAAAAAATCAACCTTTTAAAAAACTCACATGCTATCACAATAGAAAAGTGATTTTTCTTTCCTGCAGGGCCTGTGGTAATGATACAGTCTTCTTGGCTCTGAACATTGTTTTTTTTTTCCCCATTTTCAGATAAACTTTGTTTTTTTTTCAGTGCAAAACAACAATTTTCTGGATATATTTGTACTAGCTTTAGTTTTATAAAATGAAAAAATTTATTACCTCCGATATGATATGACATAGATAATGTGCTAAAACAAACTGTTTTTGAACTCGTAGCTTTTTGTAAATTATGAGCAAACAATTCTGTGGTTTAAAATAGTATGTGCAAAAATATAATTGAGCTGGAAGCTCCTTTATTGCATCTCTGCACACCTGGTCTCAAGGTCATGATCTTCTCCAGGGCAACAGAGAGTGGCTGCTCAGCTATCTTTCTCTTCCTTAGCTAACCACCACCTGGGGTTTCTCCTTTTGGCCTGCCAAATTGTTTTTTAATTCTCAGGTTTATAATTATAAATATGGTGATTGAAAACAACTGGTTCCTCATTTGCATTTTCTTCCCTCAGTGACAACTGAGAATTCACTATTGCCTTTTCCCCTTTATTCTTCAACAATTACCATTTATTAGAGCTTTCCCTAACCAAAAGTCATTGTAGAGATTTATTTTTTAAACTAGGTTTCTAAGTTTTTCAATAAGTCATACATTCACAGAGATAAATCAACAAGTGTGAAATGTCTTGGAGGAAAAAGCCTTTTTGCCCTAGCTGTTCATGTCTGCCCGCTCCTCGTTCTTCTCGGAGGTGGCCCCTGTTCACCCACAGACTTTCATACGCAGCGTCATTTTGCGCTATGTGTGAAGATTCAGTTCTATATTTATATCCGGCCTGTTTACACCAATTTTTATCATAAAAGCATACAGTTTCACAAGTTGCCTTTTTAAAATTTTTGCCTAGCAGTATATTTGAAGCAGTATGCTTCTTCCACATTAGTGTGTAGAGACCATCCTCAGGTGTTTTTTCAAAGGGCAGATTGGTGGGTTGTTTCATAAGTATAAATGTTTCTCAAACACAGATTCTCAAATGCAGGTACTTCGTGCAGGGGAACTGAGATAACCCAGCATCACTGCTTGCCCATGCACAGACGAACAGAGGCAAAGCTTGTCCCGGTCCTCCCCTCTGCAGACACAGTTCACCTGTCCTTCAGCACGAACTACTCAATGCTCAAGGGCGAGGGAACTTGGAAGTATGTATATACGTGAGGCCAGCGGACTTATGTTTTTGTATCATTAATACAAAATATTAATGATGAATTTTTCCTTAATACACCCATTCTGGAAAGATAAAAATTTATCACTCACTGCTGGAATACCTGGATAGTCTTGTCATTCAACTGTTGCTTCTGAAATGTAAACAGTCAGTAATATAATTGCCCTATAAAGTCATAGACTCACAAACACCTCGATAGTTAACACTTGTCGATAGCTTTAGAGTGTGCCACACACTGTATTGACTTCTTTATAAAAAGTATGTCATCTGAAACCTCGAAATAGTGTTACACAACATTATTCTGCTATTACAGCCAAGAAAATGGGGCAAAGAGCAAAAGCAGCTGATCAGAGTGTACAACATTAAGTAATGCAACCATTATTTGCAGACACAGCCCTAGTGCTTGGCCCCTCTCTGCACTACTGTGACGGCCTCCGTCATGGTACTAACAAGCTGCCTCCACTACCTTTCAGCCTGGAGACTCACCTCGCACATTTTGTGGGCCAGATGGGACAAAGCTCACATTCTGCTCCACTGTTTACTGGTCGTATCATTGGGGTAAGCCTCTGAATTCTGCTCCAAGCCACTGGGGATAATGAAATTAGAACTGTTGGATTGAACATCCTACTCATTTTGTGGGGTGTTCCCCTTGGTGTTATGCAATGTTGCATTGTTGTAAAGACCAAAAACAAGAACACACATAAAATGAGGTAAGTGTAGACTTACACTTAGGAAGTGTAGACTTCCTAAAGAAACTGTAGCTAGATGAGAATTTAAGAATATAAATGAGACTTGATGTTCTTTAAATGCTTAGTGTGATGGCCTTGACTTTTTGAGATGTCAGTGATGCTCATAAATATCAGAGGCTAGTACAGTCTCCCAAGAGCTAGTGATGCCTGCATGATGCCAAATGTAGGGACCTGTCTAGTGACTCACAGTAAGCATGACACGCTCTGAAAAAAAACACCACAAGCAGATAAAATAAACACCTCTATGCCAAATTTTACTTAACCTATTTTATTGGTGAGGGAACAGTGAGAGCTGGAGTTTTCTCAGGCATTGAAAGTTTGATCTCATTCCTTATCACTTACCTGGGAGAATGAATCATCCCTATGTTAAAAGGACTTGAGGTTTTCAGAAAAGATTGGAGCTATTTTTTTAACAGCTTTATTGAGATATAATTTGTACACCATATAATTCACTCATTAAAGCGTACAATCCAATGGTTTTTATATATTCAAAGAGTTGTGTATCCATCACCACAATCAATTTTAGAACATTTTTACCTCCCCCAAAAGAAACCCATACCCCTTAACACTCACTTCCCACTCTCCATTTCTCCCCCAGCCTCTGACTATCACTAAGCTGTTTTCTGCCCCTGTAGATTTCCTACTTGGGATATTTTATGTAAATGGAATCATATAATGCACAGTCCTTTGTGACTGGAACTCTCCTGTAGCATAATGTTTTCAAGGCCCATTTATGTCATAGCACCTGTCACTATTTAATTTTTATTATCAAATAATATTCCAGTATAGGAATACATCACTTTTTGTTTATCCACTTATGGTTGATTGACATTTTGGCTGCTTTTCCTTCTTGACAATTATGAATAATAATAATGCTTCGGTGAAGAATTATATACAAGTTCTCGCATGGATATATATTTCATCTCTTTTATATAACAAGGAGTAGAATTG
This sequence comes from Tonatia bakeri, assembly GCA_004024845.1. Classification (NCBI taxonomy): domain Eukaryota; kingdom Metazoa; phylum Chordata; class Mammalia; order Chiroptera; family Phyllostomidae; genus Tonatia; species Tonatia bakeri. The sequence continues at coordinate 10,056 of PVIA01000113.1, forward strand.
CTGAGTTGTATGCTAACACTCTGTTTAAACTTTTGAGAAACCCCTGAACTTTTTTCCAAAGAGGCTCTCCCATTTTCCATTCCTACCAGCTGAGCCACTTTTAAAGCCTAATGTTCATTCTTTAAAAAACTTGGTGGCTTTACATATCACCTGTCATTTTACACCTATTAGTGTGACTGGCCAAGAAGCCAGGTTAAGTAATAAGGCTACTGAAGGAAACTATTATCACACATTAACTCACTAAAATGTTACATTTAACATCCTCCATCCCTTTCTTTCCTTTTGACAATCCAGTCACACTCCTGGTCTATCCTTCAGTTATAATTCATGTTTTTCCTCTCTGAACCTTATTCAATGGTGTTCTGGATGTGAGAAAACAATCCATAGTAACTGTGCATTAGTTATCACAATGCTAGTGGCTTTAGTCTTTGTAAGTCTGCTTAACTGTCTCCCTATTGCTTTTATCAGTGTAGCCTGTGGTTCCACAGTTAAAGTTTGAGAAGAAAGTGTACAGATAAAGCCTACCAACAAAGTGGAACAAAAAATATTTTTTTTGGAAATCATATTTTATTATGTTATTCATCATCCAAAAAAGTAAACAAAAGCAAAACGTAGTCATAAGCAGACTTGTAGATGTGTTCTTTGTAATTTGTAAAATCCACAAGCTGTATCTCTTAATGCTTAGAAAGATATGTTCTGTATAATATGACAATAAGGTAATATTTCTTATTTTTAATATGAATTATAATTGAACTATGTGATTGAATATTACTTCGTTTCTGTAATTCGTGTTGGAAAGCTGTCTACTTGTTGTAATACTTCTAAAGATCCTGCTTCTGGAATTCCTCATTTGGTTTTGTCTTCAGAGCCCACACAGTGCTTGTAAAGCAATCCCGCAATTATTTATCGGGTGTCAACCATCTGCAAGGCACCACACTAAGCATTCCATTGAAAGGAATTTTAGAAGCTATTATTCTTTTGAATGTGCTCATTGAAAGCGAATATTACTCCATGGATGGCGGATTTTATTTGGGGAAATGGTCAAAAGTTATTCCAAGTCAGTTCTGATGGATGAGGTGGGTAATATCCATCAAGCATGATGACATCCTTAATGGTCAAAATTATATGTGACTATAAATTTATGAGGCTGATTTTCTTGTGTGCTTCATTAACCAGATTTGAAGAAAATTGCACAAGAGGAGTCTTGGCTACGTTCAGAGTAGCAGCGGCCATGGCGAGGGGTGCGGTGCCAGAGTAACTATTTTGATGAATGGCACTCTTTGGAGGCATTACTGATGGCATGTTTTTAAAACACTCATTGCTTATGGTCCCACATAACAGAGCGCCAAAAAATACTAGGCCATGTAAAAATTTAGCCACATCTATAACCAGGATAATGTCATTTTCTAGTGGCTGTGCTTTCATTTTTGCCAAATATAAAAGACAATGGGTAGCACATATGAATTGTTCTTTGCCATAGCCAGAAAGGAGGTGGGGTTTGATTGTCATCTGTTCTAACAAAGGCATTGACTTGGAGAAAATCATTTCAACTGACAGGTACCTCTTCAGTGTATGGCTTATAGAACCTCCTTCAGCTGGCACGACTTACAGAAGTAGTCACAGAAAGAGATCTTGGCTCTTATCATGTGTTACAAAATTGAAACTAGTTTAATAGGGTTTGAAAGGAATAATTTATGGTTGAGAGCAGTGTGTGCTGACTACTCACTGCATTCTGTGTCTCTCCCAATGTCTTTGGACTATGTTCAATCTTAAAGCTTCTCTTACATCACCTAGTCCAAGAATTGGAGATAGGATACATTAGTTCTCTAGGGCTGCAGCAACAAATGACCACAAATTGGGTGGCTTGAAACAACAGGAATTTATGGTCTCACAGTTCTTGTGGCCTGAGGTCTGAAATCAAGGTGTCAGCAGGATTTATTCCTTTTGGAGGCTGAGGAGGAATTTGTTCTATGGCTCCTTCCCAGTTTCTTGTGGTTCTTGGAAATCCTTGGCATTCCTTGGCTTGTAGATGCCTCCCTCCATTCACTGTCATCACCGTATGATTTCTTCCCTGTGGGTCTGTGTCCAAATTTCCCTCTTCTCGTAAGGACACCAATAATTGGATCTGGGCCAGCAAAGTAGGATTGGGCACCTGAAATGAAAATTAACTGATTCTTATTTGCTACTTCATGAAGGTAGAGAATCGGATGATTAATTTTTCTGTCTACTTCAACTTCTAGCAGAGAAACTTAGACCCAATGGGCATTTTCTAATAATTATTGAATAATGGATTGTAGAGCAGTGAGCTCTACAAATATTTAAGCTCAGTCATGGGAAAACTTGTTATTCTCTTCATCTCTGAGTACTGGGGGTAAAGTTGATATAGAACAAGTCACAGTTGCTCACAGGCTTGACATCTACTCCATGGAATGGAGAACTACACCTGGGACACCTCACTTATTTCCCAGACTCTGATGCTATTAAAGGTCTTTAGATGTTTTGTTTCATCCTTCTGTGATAGCTGTGCTCGGGTGATGACATTTCATCTTGAATGTCTACAGGCTTGTTAGCAGAGACCCTGTCACCACCAGGGATCACAGCGTTTCTGTACTCAGTCCTTAGGGCACTGATCTCGGCTGTACAGCTGGACTCAGCAGCAGACACCACATGGTCTAACGTGACAAGCAGCTGGATCTCCAGCCAACAGGCAGAGAGTTATTTTCCTGAAATGAATGGCAGTTTGCAAAGCAGAGCAGGGGATGGCCTTTTCTTCTCTATGTCACTAAAATCAGCTCAACTTCAGCAAGCACAGACATTCAAAGATAACAAAACAGAAAAAGGTAGCTTAGTTCTGTAGCATGGAGCTAATGAATCTGTTTAGAACAGGTGAAAAGGAGCAGCTCAATCTGCTTAATCTATTTCTACAAAATTGAGCTGAGGTGACACTGAGTATAAAGCAAACATAGAGACAGAGATAAGAAAGGCAAAACACCCAAGTATACAAGGAAACTTTTTGCAAAGTATTTTTATACTTGCTCTCTGTAAGCAAAATTATCAATAGAGCATGACTTTCACTTTCTTAACCATCTGTCTTTGTTGTAAGACAATCCCTCTGTCCCCAGAAGCTGAATATCAGGAGATGAGAAATAGAACGACTGCAGGCTTTAGACCGATGTTCGCTCTGAGACTTGAAATCATCAAGGAGTTGCAACTTTGTTTCAAGCCGAAATAGCCGTTCACCCTACCCTCAATTTTGAATAATGCTATTGGCAGTGTTAGGGACATCTGCACCTATATTTCCAACGAGAGTAAAATGTCAGCTAGTCAAAGGATTCTTTTCCCATTTTTTTTGTTAGTCTGTTTTTTGGCACTTAAAGCCACTGGAGGGGAAATATATAGCTTTCTTTAACTTTATGTCTGAGTGAATCTTTTGAAACTTTTTTTTCAAAAGTATTCCAATCATCATGCTCTTCGCTCCTAGTGAGAGCTGAATGAATGAGAGATTTTTTTCTTCAGTACAGTATTGTACATTTTAGAATTCATTTACACAAAGACATTCAAACTTGCCAACTGAGTCAAAAGACAACTAAATAGCACACGGAATGTTTGCTTTATAATTATGGATACAGAAACATTGTTTGTAGTCCTGAATCTTTTTGAGGTGCCTGATATTTAGAATGACAGACAACCCATGGGAGCAAAATAACTGTTATTCTATCCAAGAGGAGACCACCTCAGCGGAAAGTGGAATATTGGATTAGGGCAATTCCATTTCGTTATTAAAGGACGAAAAGAAGCAGCAAATAGCAGAGATCTGCCATTACTGAAAATTCTGACCTGGTATTATAAGACTAGGTCCAACCAGAGATATATATGCTTCGTGGTTGAAGAAGCAGGTCTCAAGCCATAGTAATATTCGGGCCGTTACACACTTTAAACCAGAGTCTATTTTAAGGTAAATTTAGAAAAATAATAGAAGGTCCCTCACAGGTAACCCATTCATTGAGACTGTTCCAAGTGGGACTTGAACAGGCAAGGAACACACCTCATTTTAGAAAACACACAGAATTAAATGAAAATGAGTGTGTGCGGCACCATAGAAAAAAATGTTTATAGACTGGATAGTTAAAATAAAATTTTGTATCTTGGTAAAGATAGTCAAACTGTTTAAAAGCAGATAAACTTTGGTAAGTATGACAAAAAAGAGAAAATGTGTCAATAGCATGATGAGTACAGTCTTTACCTGCATTTATTAAGAGGATAAAAGTATTAGAGTGCATAAAATGTATATATATCAATACACTGGAAAACCTAGAAAGATTGTCACTGCCTCCCCTTGGAAAGTGTGTATTACCAAAATTGACCATAGAAAAGTTAATAAACCCTCAAAAATTCTTTTAAAAATGATAGTCACAGGCTGACAAGATAGGAGTCCAAATGACTTTGTGCGTAAGCTCTTCAAAACCAATTAAGAAAAGGTCGTTTCTGATATGAAAAACAAAAAAAGAGGAAAAGCTCTCAACTCATCTTAAACTAGCATTTCCTTGATCCCAAAACAGACATGTGAGAAGCACACAATACAGATGCAAAACACACACACACACACACACACACACACACACACACACACACACACATCCTGTTCAAAAAGAACACAGGGGTAAACTTAAAGAATGAGGTGGGAGTGAAAATATTTTTAACATTGAAGAATATAAAGTAATATGTACATAGATTATATATAGGGTATGGCAAAAGTAGGGTTACATAAAATAGTTTCATGAAATAGTTTATTTTTGTATTATTGTTTATTAATTATTATATTGTTTTCATAAACAACTATAAACCTAATTTTGTCCCATACTCTGTAATAAAATATAGAAAATAATAAAAAGATACATACAAGAAAAAGATTTTATAAAGTTCCTCACTGATTTTTTTTTAAAGATTCTGTTTATGTATTGTTAGAGGGAAGGGGAGGGAGAAAGAGGGAGAAAATCATCAATATTTGGTTGCCTCTTGCATGCCCCCTACTGGGGACCCAGCCTGCAACCCAGACACGTGCCCTGATGAAGAATGGAACCAGCAACCCCTTGCTTCCCAGGTCAGCACTCCATCCATTGTGCCACACCAGCCAGGGTTTCACTCATTCTTAATATCTTGTAGAATATCAGGAATAGAAAACATTTCCTTAAGCTGATAAAGGAAATCAGGTTAAGGAACCACACAAAGTTTTGCAGGTTATCAAAAACCTACAAAATAACTATTTTTAATAATAACATATTAGAAAAGCTATTATTACTATGGCAGGCACAAGGTATTTTTGTTGTTGTCATTAATATTCAGGAATGTTATCGGAGGTTTTTGATAAAGCAATAATATAAAAAAAGAGAAGGATGTGGAAAACTACATGAGGAGGTGAGATAAAACCAAGGCTGATTTAGAGTCTAAGACTTTCTACCTAAATATACAACTGAAAACACAGAAGGGCAGAAAGAGGGTCAACATAGAAAATTAAGCTTTCCCATAGTGCAGAAGAAGGGAGGGGGGTGTGGGGCTGGGTGGAAAAGGTGAAGAGTTTAAGGGATAAGGGAACTCATAGGCATAGACAACAGTATGGTGATTACCAGAGGGAATGGGGATGGGGGGTTAGAAGAGGAATAGGGTAGAATAAATGGTGATGGACAGAGACTTGACTGGGGGTGGTGAACACACAATACAGTGTACAGATGATGTGTTATAGAATTGTACACCCGAAACCTATATAATTTTATTAACCAATGTCACCCCAATGAATTCAATAAACAAGAGAGAAAAACAATCAGAAAATGCAATAGAAGGAAAAACATACCATTCAGAGTGCAAAACCATTAAATATCTAGGAATTAAGAATAAACGGCAGACTACTTGGTACATATTTAAAAAGCTTGCTCCAGTCACTGGCCAGTTAGCTCAGTTGGTTAGAGCATGGTGCTGATAAGGAGCTTGCTCCAGAACAATGTGATAAAGATAATAAGGTATTTGTAGTAGACAGTGCCTGGTTCCGCAGTGGTGGGACAGCTGTATACTCCCACTGTGGTGCGTGATGTGGTCAATTTCTCCCCAGTACTTGAAACTGCCTTCCTGGTTTTAATGTGCATTTCCTTGACAACTGATGAGGTTCGAACTTTGTTTCATAACTTTTGTTTTGAGGTCTATAGGTAAGCTGGAACTAACTTTTCTACATAGTATGAGATAGAATTCAATATTTTCTACTAAACATACATCACACTGGTCCAGAACCATTTATTTAAAAATCCATTTACCTCTCTGTATCACTGTATCCCCTTGCCTGTAACTCAACTTGCCATTTTGGTGTGAGTATATTTCTGGACTTTATTATGTCCTACTGGCCTACTTGTTTATTCTTAAACTAATTTCACACTATTTTAATTGTGATAATTTTGTAGTACGTCTGAGATATAGTAATGTAAATCTTCCAACTTTGTTCTTATTTAAGACTGTCCTAAACTATTTGGGGACCTTTTAATTTTTTACACATTTTTAAGTGAGATTGTCTCTTTCAAGAAATGACTCTACAAACTTGGCAAGGATTGCATTTGATTTAAGGATAAATTAGGAAAAATTGATAAATTTAATACATTGAATCTTATAATATATTTACAGTATTAAGGTCTTAATTTCTCTAAATAGTTTTATAGATTTCTGTCTATAGACATATTTTGTTGATTTATTGCTAGGTGCTTAATATTTTTGATGTCATTGTTAATAATGTTTTCCTATTTTATTTCTAGTTGTTTGTTGTTTTATATGAAAATAATATTGACCCTGTGTCTAACAGACTCAATAAATGCACTTATTAATTCTAATGGTTGTCTATAGAATATTTTGGATTTTCTACATCAACAATGATACATTTTAAGTATTCTTTTCCAACACTTATATCTTTTAATTCATTTTCTTGCCTTATTGCACCAGGAGCTCCCATACAAAGTTAGACTGAAGTGATTACAGTGGCAAACCTTGTTTTATTAATATACTCCAGAGGAAAGATTTTAATATTTCATTATTAAATTTGATGATAGCTATAAGAATTTTGTGGGTTTCATTATCAGATTAGAGAAGTTTTCTTCCATTCTTTGCTAATTTTCTAGCAGTTGTAATCATAAACAAATATTAGATTTTATTAAATGCCTTTTTAAATTAGTTAACCATAGGATTTTTCTTTTTTATTTAGTTAATGGTGAATTATAGTAATTGACTTTCAAATACTAAGTCAAATTAAATTGGAATTAACCCAATTCTGTAAGTTTTGATAGGTATAATTCATATAAACAAAACTTTTTTAGTGTCCTGAAAATTTTTGAGAATGCAAAGGCTCTGGAAACCAAAAAGTACAGAGGCTGCTGAACTAATAATTATCTTTCAGATTGAAGGAATATTTTTGTCATGCCAGGGTGAGAAGGAGATGATAGAGCAATCAAGTATTTGTGATCTTTTTTAAACAGATACAATTTTTTATTAAGACACATATCATTATATAAGTTTCAGGTATATAACATAATGACTTGCTACATGTATACATTGTGAAAAGTTCACCATAGTGTGGTGAACATTATGTATGGTGATATTACCAATCATCATACGCAACTTACGCTTTTTTCCTGTGATGAGAACTTTTAAGATTTACTCTCTTAACTTTCAAATATACAATTAGAAAGTACTTACTTTTTAATTTTAATCAGTAAAGACTCTCACACTCCAGCCTCAAATATTAAACAAACAATGCTTCACTTCCCCCTCCCCAACTATTATTTTATTCGAGGAAAGTGTTTTACATTAGGTGGTTCTACATGTGATAGGATCGATGTGACAGCATGACAGTGTGGTGGGTACACTGTGATGACAGTAAATATGAAATGCTCTGGCACTTTGTCCTCCACCCAAGTGCTTTTCGTAGGTTAATAAAGTTCTATCTAAGCAGAGTGGAGGAAGCTTAGATACCAAATCACTCTCACCTACCAATATTCTGATAAGCTAAAATGAAACAAATCTCAGCCAGCCAGTATTTCTCAGGGCCTGTGTGAAGCTTTCCAAAATGATTAGAAATATGCTGAGCAAAACCAAACTAAGGGACCTATCAAACTGAATGCATTTGAAAAATAACAAGAGGTGTTTGTCAAATGCATGCATATGGTACCTTGATAAAATCATTTTGTCATTTTTCCATCTTCACTTTTTTCTCTTGACTATTTGCAGATGAAAGAAAACATTAAATTCCTCTTGGACACATCATAAGTGACTCTTCGCTTTCCAATGGCAGGGAAAAACATACCATGTAGTAAATAATAGTTTTATCCTCCAGTTAGGATTTTGCTTTCCTTTATTTAAACCCGAATGTGTATTACTATGACATCATTTTTATGTTCAAATGGAAGTTAAAGACATACCTTTTGGTTTTCTGATATTTATTTGGTTTGTGTATCTCCAAAATGAGTTTTTCTTTCCTTGTAGAAAGTTTTTAAAATTATAAAGGAAAAATATATGTCTTTTGGCCAATTCTCAAATTTTGATCCTATTCTAGGAAGACCTGAAACTTGAAACTTTATGCATTATAAAATACAAAGTGTGTGATGGTTTTTTAATGTAATTGAATATATGAAAATTAACCAGATAAATTAATGGAGATTTTACTACCATTTAGTGAACCTGAGTCATAAAGTTCATCAATTTTACAATAAAGGGATTGATGATTAAATATTTCCTGAAATTCTATATAAATTCAAAAAAATATGTATTAGTAACACCTCAGGAGAAATACATAAATAGGCGACACTTTTTAAAAATATTCTTTCAGTTAAAATTGAACTAATCCTTTTCACGTGGTAAGGTGAAACAAATAAAACGATGCCAGCAAATAAAACCATGACAACAAACAAAAACAAGTGCCAGGCTAACTTATGAATTTGGGAAGCCGGTTTTGCCCCAAGAATTAACTGTAAATTCAGGGCTTGTTAAGGACATGTCTAATATAAATACCAGGCCTTCACATTAAAGGGATCCCTTGGGTCCCCCTCTGGGGTAAACTTGAACCCACCAAGGATCACTAAAGAATGTTTGCAGAATATGTTCATCAGAAAATTGAACCGTTGAGAACCCCCAAGGCAGGAAAAGTGCTTCACATTCAGGCGAGTTTGGTAACTACTGAACACTGGGAAATATGCCTCATGGAGTTTCGAATGCCTATTAGTCCATCATGATCTCTGAAAACCCTTCCAGGGAAGAATTCTGTTTGATTTTATGTAGCTCAGCATGTCTCCACATTTATACTACTGATGAGCCCTTTTTCATGTAATTTCTATAAAATATTCTTGTAATTCATGTTCTGAAGAACACATTTTCAGAAATATTGACTCAGGATAAGAATCTGCCTCTTGGGACTACTCCCAGCTGGGAAAGAGGCAGGTGACTCCCCCCAGGTAATTCTCTGAACTAAGTCGCTCTCGGAGAGCCTTTCACCTCATTGTGTTTCTCCTGCCTCTGCTTGTCTTGCTGCAACCCCACAGCAAGTGTCATTATAATTCCTCTGAGCTCAACAATTTTGCCATGGTCCTTTCTGCCTTGATTTCTGTGCAATTGTAATATTTCATATTAAAGTAATTTGTGTAGTGATTAACTACTTAGGTAAAATAGGTAAACTGGAAAGAACCTAAATCTTTGACTAGGAAGGTCAGAGCTAGTGCCTTTGTCACTTGCCTAAAGTTCTACAACTGATTAAACATTTTATGGGGAAGTAGAATTTAATAGAAAGCTGTAGCCGTCACTGTGCTGTAGTTGGATCAGATTATGTTACCTTTAAAGTAGAAAGTTAATTCCAACCCTGAGTGGTTTTATTTCCAAAATGGGAGAGGAAAGAAAAAATGTCAACTGTGGTAGAAAACAAAGATAATATGCAATAGAAAGTCCAAAATCAAAGCTGTCCTGCTACGTATTGTTTTGTAGATGGTAGTAGCAAAGCACACAATTATAGCCTTCAGGCCAACGTTGTAACATCTCAGGCTTACATGTCATTAGTCAGATGCCAAGTGAATTGCTTGCCATGTGCATTTGGATACCCCCTCAAGTTTACTTATGTGACTGTTAAGAAAAGAATTGCTTGTGAGCTCGTTAATTCACTTCTATATGACCTCACAATGAAACAGTTTCACATCTGCTGGTTGTTATCCTCCATCCTCAGTTTTAATGGGTACTCCCCACTTGGAATTTAACTATTTGCTTTACGTAAAAATTGTCATCACATCCTGGTCCTTACGTTTCTTTTTCATTAAGCACTAATTTTAAAACACTCTCCCATTTATTTCAGTATCATAAAAGTCAAAGTTTACCTTAAGGTATCAACTGAAATGAAGATAAGCCTGCTCCCCAGTGTGTCCCTTCTTCTGTAGGTGTTCCACCAGTTTTCCATTTTCATCCTTATGACTCAGATACAATTCCACAAACACCTACCTCTCATTTGGCTCCCTTTGGCTACTCGCCATTTGTTCGAGGCAGATGATGACAAGCACCACCATCACTGTTACCATCTACGACAAATAGGAGCTGAGCACTTGCGGGCTGGGCGCCGGTAGAGGAAGCTCGCTCCAGTGCAGCACGGAGAGCACGTGCGCTCCTCCACGAAGCCAGGAAGCGCGATTTGGACATGCACGAGTTTGTTTGCAGCCCTCCCTATGATTTGTCGCCTGAAATTGTTCCAAACGTGTAATTTCTTGAAGCCTCCTTTCTACTTCTCTGAAATGTAAATAATACTCATGCCTGATTGATAATCTCTCATCAATCCCTATGATTTTATGGGAAATCATACGACGAAGCATAAAGCATTTTAGAAACAGTCACTGTATCAGAAGATGCTGTAGAATTCTCTTTTTCGCTATAATCCTCAACTACTGTTCACATTTTAGCAGCCTTTCTTTCATTTCCATTCCAGGCCTCAAGAGCCGTCTTTCAATGCCAATATCACAAATAGGAAAGTAGAAAGTCCAGCCAAACAGCTGGGGCTCAAGGCCTGCATTTTGAAACATTACTCCTCTGAAAGCCTTGTTTTCCTCCTGAAAAGACTGGCTGGTTGACTAAATTAACTAAATTAACTGCTTGTTTTGGCAACATAAAGATAAAGCCTTAAATGGCTGAGAACAATAAAACCATATAGATGGGCTCATTTTCCTTTTCCCAGAATAATTACAGTTGTTAAACTGTGTGTCCTGTGATGTGCCTAAGTTTAGTCAATTTAATTTTTTTAAATATCCAACCTGTTAAAGTGTTGAAGTACTGATTAAATTATTTACGTTAAAGTTCTTGTTTGGTTTTAGTCCTTTGCAAGCAGTCCCTGTCTGTCCCATCCACATTATTGGGGATTACCTATCTCCTTCCTTTCCTTTCTCTTTGGGAGGCTCTTTACTAGGACCCTGCCTCTCCCGCATCCCAGGCACTTCCCATCTCATCACATGGTGGGTATTGGGCTCAGTCAGGACCAGCTGAGGGAAGGACAGAGCAGAGGGAGGGAAAAAATATGGACCCTGCAGCAACTCCTCCCTCAAGGTGCCCAAACTCCTAAGGATGGTTTTGGTCTCCTGTAATTCTCCAGCCCCAGCCACATTGCTTTATCCTCTATCATGATCCCGCTCTAGTCTGTAACTCAGAACCCCCATCCTGCCTCAATTCTCTCACAAAATGTGGATGATACACTCATTCAGGCTATCCTCTCACATAAATCTTCACGTTGGTCCGCTGCACACAGAGCCCGCCTGGAACCACAACAGCAAAGCTCCATTTTGCCTCCCAAGTTGAGGTGCCAAAAGCAGCACTTTCCAAACTTTTGTCTCACTTACATTCCTGAATGTGGGACACTCAGTCTAGACCACTCCTTCCTTTAAACTCTCCCCAGTTGACTTTTTAAAGTATATTTTATTGATTACACTATTATAGTTATCCCATTTTTTTCTCCCTTTTAGCCCCCTGTGCCCTGCGTCTCCCTCTTTCTTGCATCTCCCCCACCCACATTAGTTCATGTCCATGAGCCATACATGCAAGGCTTGGCTTCTCCACTTCCTATACTATTCTTAACCTCCCCCTATGTATTTTATCCCGACTGGTTTTTGGAAAAACTTTTTCTCCTTTCCTGACCAATCCTTTCTTCTCTCTTCTGCTGTCTTCTTACCCCCACTCCTCTACCATGTTGGCATTCCATTAATATCAATCCTCCCTTCATAGTTTTTTGCCCCACAATCCTGCCCTGGGTGTTCTCACTCAAGATGACTATGTTCTGTCCACATCTTCCTAGTAAGCCCCAGATGTACATACTCAGTACCTTGTCAGATCAACCTTGCACAGGTCCAGGGGGATGATGAGCCAGTCATTGAAGAGACATTTTCCCTATGGTGGGAAGGATGACCAGAGTGCCTTACTTAGCTACATAAGTAAAGGCAGGCAGCACTTCTTCCTGGGGGAATGAATGTAACAGCAGCTTTCAGGGGTTGCCTGCAATTGTGCAGTCTAACAGATTCTTGCCCAATATAATATATGAAGCTAAAAGGACAGGCTGGTCTATTTGCAGTAGAATTATAGGAGTTTTCTAGCAGGAAAAAGACTGAGGCCTCTGATGCACTCCCAACAACACTGAAAACTGCAAAGTGTGCTAGAGGGGTGTCAGTCAGGAACCTTTGTGAGAAGGAGACACAGTTTTCCTGGAATAGCATATTCAGTGGGCTGTGTCTTAGTTGGGGCTGCACAACTGATAGCGTAGGCAGGATGGTTTGAGCAACATACATTTATTTCTCACAGTTCTGGACACTGGAAGTCCAACGTCAGGGTTCCAGCAGATGCATTGTCTGTTGATCTTCCCAGCTTGCAGATGGTCTTCATCCTCTTGCATCTTCGCATGGCAGAGAGCAGAGGGAGGTCTTGTGTGTAGTCTTTCTATGAGGGCACTGATCCTATCGTGAGGGCCCTACCCACATGACCTAGTCCAACCCTAACTACCTCCCCAAAGCCCCACTTTCAAATACTATCAAACTGGGGGTAAGATCAACATATGAGTTTTTGGGGAGAGGGACTAAAACATTCAGTCTGAAGCAGCATTGCAAGATAGGTAGCAATTGGACAGGTCTTTGCCCTGAATCATAAGGGAAGATAGTGATGTTCTGGTTCCCAGAACTTATACTAGCCCAGCATTTCAGGAATGGAAGAAAGGGGAAAAAGTCCTTTTCCTAACTCTCCAGGTTTCATTTACTTCTACAATCTTGCACCTATAAATTCTGAGAGATTTACAATGTCCTCACACCAGACGTGAAGTTTTGTGCAGCTGAGCCATTGTTTACATGGCTCTCTGGCCTCCTATGCTCTTGGCTCACACTTCAATGACTACTCTTGACTCAGTCCTGGAAACTTTAGTCTATTCTGTTTTCTCCAGAATGACATCTTTTATCACCTCTTCCCCTCTCGGGATAGGTGAGATGTCCTCTCAGACCTTCTCCCACAGTCTCCAGAACACTTTACTAACAATAGAGTAACAGGGTTATTGTCTCTCACTTGATGTCATTTTGCTAAGAACAAGACCACACTTTATTCATCTCTATACCTCTAGCACTGCATAAGTGTTCTTTACTTGTTTGATGAATGAATGAATGAATGAGTGAATACAGGGAGGAGAAATCCATGCATTCCCGCTTGGTCCTTCCTTATTTGTTAAAGGTGTGTGCACTTGAAGAATGAGAGGAGCTCTAAGTCCTGCTTGTAACAGGGGAGGAGAGAGACTCAGTTGCAAGTAGCCAATGAAAACCCCAACTCTGTTGTTTAGTACACGTGTAATACCCAGACTACATTAATATGATTCACCTAGGACAGCCAAACAAAATAGATGAGGAGGGAAAACAAGATAGGTAGTATTTTAGTTGCTAAGTACTATTTCCCACCCATAGCTAGAAATTGAAAAATTCCTTAAGACGACTTGGTGGAAGTTGGAGTCACTGAAAAAAGCAAAAGATACTGATAAATTAAATAAAAATATAGGAAACACTGAGTTTGTATTATATATATGCTCCCTATGGCTCAGTTCCATTGAAAGTCATACTTAATATTTTTCAATTGGGTTGTTTGTCTTCCTGGAGTGGAGTCGTGTGAGTTCTCTATCTATTTTGGAGATCAAACCATTGTCAGAGGTATCATTTGCAAATATATTTTCCCATATGGTTGGTACTCTTTTCATTTTGCTGATGTTTTCTTTAACTGTGTAGAAGCTTTTTAATTTGATGAAGTCCCATTTGTTTATTCTTCTCTTTATGTCCCTCGTTCTAGGGGACATATCAGTGAAAATACTGCTGAATGAAATATCTGAGATTTTCCAAACAACCCAATTAAAAAATGGGCAAAAGATCTCAACAGACACTTCTCCAAGGAAGGCATACAGAGGGCCCTGAGACATGAAAAGATGCTCAGCATCACTAGCCATCAGAGAACTGCAAATTAAAACCATAATGAGATATCACTTCATACTGGCCAGAATGGCCATCATAACCAAATCAACAAACAAGTGCTGGTGAGATGGTGGAGAAAAGGGAACCCTAGTGTACTGATGGTGGGAATGCAGGCTGGTGCAGCCACTTGGAAAACAGCATGGGATTTCCTTAGAAAACTAAAAATGGAACTGCCTTTTGACCTGGCAATCCCACTGCTGTGATTATGCCCTAAGAATCCTGAAATACCAGTTGAAAAGAACATATGCACCCCAATGCTCATAGCAGCACAATTTACAATAGCCAAGTGCTATAAGCAACCTAACTGCCCATCAGTAAATGAGTGGATCTAAAAACTGTGGCACATTTACATAAGGGAATACTATGAAGCAGCCAAAAAAAAAAAAAAAAAAAGAAGAAGGAGCTCCTACTCTTCACTACAGCATGATGGATCTGGAGAGCACTATGTTAAGTGAAATAAGCCAGGAGGTGAAAGAAAAATACCATATGATCTCCCTATAAGTAGAACCTAATCAGCAAAACAAATAAGCGAGCAAAATAGAACCAGAAACATTGAAATAAAGAACTGACAGTAACCAGAGGGGAGGAAGGAATGGATAATGGGGGGAAAGGGGGGAAGGGTTATCAAGGAACATATATAAAGGACACATGGGCAAAACCAAGGGGAGAAAGGATCAAGAGTGGGAGGTAGGGAAGGGTGGGGAGGGGGAAGTGGTAGGGGAAAAATGGAGACAACTGTATTTGAACAAGAATAAAAAATAGAAAGTCTTAACAGGTTAGGTAGAATAAATAAGAATTCACAAGTGATAATCCTATATAAGAACTAATAAAATGACCATATATTTTCATCTACACATTAATAGTAATAGTAGATATTTACTATACATCTGTCCTATTGTTTTGGCAATATTTAGAGACAATGTAACACAGCTCCTATGTTTCTTTTTCATAAATTTTTCATTTATACTCACAGTTTTAGCCAAATATTTAGTATATCAATTATGAAAAAAAAAGGATACTACTAGGTCCTAATGTATTATAAGAACAGTATTATCACCCATTGTTACTTTTCTTTTTCTTTTTTTAATTCCTTCTTGCATTTTCTCAGTCCTTCTAAATTACATAAATACATATTTATCATTTACCTTTTGTTCTGTGGCATACCCTTTATTGATTTTTATAAAACTTGAAGTTCCACACCAAGTTGAAGAAAATTGTCAAGGTTAGAAATACATTCTTCTTATATGAGTTCAGAGAATCTTGAAACTGAAGGTCATTTTTTTTCAGGCAATCTGAATATTTCTAAAATTTTAGCAAAAAAAACTCTAAGAGAACAGACCTGTAAGTTGAATGGGATGTCTAACCTTAAATCCATCCACAATTCATTAACTCATTCTGGGTTCTGGGCAGGTCTCCCGGGGTTTTACTCAGAGAATTTTTATCAAGAGATCAGTAGTGTCTTTCCATTTATATACTACAGGGACATCTAAACTTCAAAAATTGACCCACATGATGGAACTAGAATAATTTTTTAAAAATTTCAGACTGTAGTAATGTGTGAATAGCAGTTAAGTTCTGCTAAAGATAAATTTTAAATGCATAAGGGACTAGATCTCAGAAGCCAAGCTATTATAAATCCCCAATGGGAGCGGTTCTATTGATTTAATCACAGGCACAGTGGAGAAATGTAACCTGCCCTTCAGGTGGACACAACTATACCTCAAAGAAATGAAAGAAGACTTTAGTAATGAGAAAGGCAATATGATACCTAAAGCATCCATCCATTTACTCATTGTATAAACATTTAATGAATACCCACATAAGCCAGGCAGTTGATTGAAGACTTGGGAATGAAAAATTACCAAGATACGGTTCCTGACCCAAAGAACACAAAATGCCATAAGAGAGAATAAATCAGGTTGAGTGAGTATGAGGGTAAGGTAAAAACAATTTGAACAGAGTAAAAAAATAGTGAAAAATGACTGGATCAAGCACAGAAAAAGTCTCTGAGGACAACTGAACCTTCCTTCTCCAGACTCCGTTCTAAGTCATTTATACACATTGATTCATTTTGTCTTCCTCACCCTCCATTACAGAAGTTACTTTGACTGTTCCATTTTATAGATGAGGAGACTGAACCTCAAAAGAGTTAAGGGATTTGAGCAAGGTTACAAAGCCAGTTAATAAAAATCCAGTGTTTGAACCAACTCAGTCTGGCTTAACATGGTGTTATAATTGCAACGGTGCACTGCTTCTCAATGCACATAACTGACAAAATATTCATATTGAGAATACATGAGGGATCCCTACAATACAGAAAGAGGAGGATACTCAATGGAAAAACAGGTAAATTCCATGACCAGAAATTTCTTATGAATCTGGAACAGCAAAGGAGCATTCAAAGAGATACTTAAGCTGGCAGTGTTGAAGGCACTTGAGACCATATGTCTTCCACCTAGGTCATCCTGTTTCTGTGCATACAAACCGGAGAAACTTTCACATAGGAACACAAAGGAATATATTTAAAGTTGTTCACAACTTTGGAAAAGCAAAAGGCTAGATCAACCTAAATAGATTTCAAAGGGAGAACATTAAAAAAAAATACATGTCTATGGAATAGTATGGAACTCAAAAATTAACAAGGTTTACCTATATGTGTAATACATTTCAGGAACATAATGATGAATTAAAAATGTAAGCAAAAGACAATGTATGGTATTACAAATGTAGGTAAAACCACACACATAATAACTGTAGCTGTGATCCACAGATATCCATATGCAAATAAAGGCATATACAAAAAAAGGTGTGCAGGTGAGTGGAAAGAACACATTAAATGTACAGAATGTTCAGATACTTATGAAAATCCTGAATGATAAGCCCTCTGTATAAAATATGATAAAATAATAATAAGAATAATAGCAATAGCTAGCTTTATTAATGCTTATTACTTTGCAGGTATTGTTCCCAAGAACTGTAAAAATATTAGCTCACAAAAATGAGTTAGGGACTATTGTTACTCTAATTTTATGAATGAGAAAAACTGAACCAAAGAGGGTTAAAGATGTCTCTCCTGATCACAGAAATTTTAGCTGTTGAACATGAGACTTGAATCCAGCAATTTAATTGCATAGGCAGTGCTCTTAATTATTGTAGTTTTAATGACTACAATACATTGTATTGTAACCCAAACCAATGATATGGTAGCAGTCAGAGAAAGTGCTCAAAAATTAAAATAAGATATGTCAGAATCTGTAAGATATTTTGGAGTGGGGAGGGCACATCTGAGACTCAATTATACTTTGGACATCTACAAATCCTGATGAAGATCATCGTGAAAACGATGCTGAACAGCTCTCTGCTTCCATTGACCTCTTTCCTGGGATAAATTGAATGCAGCTGTGAAATGGGGAAATTGGGTAAATCATAAAAGGGTAGGAAAGATAGATCACATCTGTTATTCAGTGCCATTACATATGTAATCATACTTAACGTTCAACTTTGAAGTAGGTATTACCAGTTTCTGCCATGCATTGTGGAGCTATGACAAGAATTCATCTAATTCCTAGGTCAGTGATCTTCCCATTACATCATCTCTAAAATTTGTCAGGTGGCTCTCCCATCTGATGATCTACTTACATCAGTGTTTCTCTCTCTAGCTGGCAATGTACCAATTATACCCATCTATCTACTTTAAAAACTTAGTATGAGTATGAGAGATAGCATGACTCATGGCCACACACACAAGAAATGCATTCTAAACCTTATAATTGTTCCCTTTAATTTCCAGACAAGAGCACTAAGCATCTTCATCATCAGATATGTTCTGATGTCTGTTTGAGGTTGGATAAGTTCCCAATGACATAGAGAGTCTTTAATTCTTTCGATAAGATACAACATTTATTAAAAAATGACTGATTTTCCATTTAATCTTGTTTCTACTTTCCCACTCACCTGGAAATGAGTAGGTTTTTCAACAGGTGATCCACACCCCAGCTCTTCCTCTTCCACTTCTGGGCGCCTTCCTGCCCACCTACCACACGCCGTCTCCTGAAACTGAGCAAGTGTGGGCTGTCTTTCTCTGTTTTTCTGGTGTTACTCTGTCTTGACATACAAAGCAAGTCTTTTCTATGATACTTGAGTGAAAGAGGAAAGGAAAATAGATGGTTGTGTCTACTTTTCTACATTTATCAAAGCCCACTAGAATTTTTACCAGCTATGCAAATGCATAATAACATAATTAAAAGCAAAAGGGCTTTTGAAGTTAGACAATTTTGAATGTGAATCCCAGATCCACCATTTACAATATGAGTGACTTTGGGCAGATAGCTCTCCAAGCTTTATGCCACTTTAAAATGAGGATTATATATATATATATAATTAGACATATATATATATCCTGTCTAAAATATTTGGCTGGCACATAAGAAGTCCTCATTGAATGGTCATCATTGTCATGATGTTAGCATCCAGAGTTTTTAGACTGAAAGGTACTTAATGGTCACACTAGTTACACCTGAACATTTTGTAAGAGAAGGGCAAAGTAGCATGTCCAAGGTCACATAGCCAGCGAGCAACTGAGCCGGGACTTGGACATAACCTTGGCTCGGTTGTAGGCTCCTTCTCTTTGAAGCCTCTTATTCTCTCCTGGTGTTTCTAGTCTTTCAATGTCAGTGTCTCTTTTTCTGGTTTCTAACTCTTTACTCACACAAGTGTGTTTTTTCTACCAATGATAAATATTTTTCTGGTAGTACCCATGACATGTGAGACCCATTTGGAATTACGATAACCCCAGCATTCTCTCTTTCTTGCTCTGTTTCTGTCATGTATGAGCTCGCACATAGTATTTGAAGGTTTAAAAAAAATCGTAGGGTCATTTCTGGTTGATCATTGCTTTACAACCTTGAATTCTTCAGGTTTTATGTAATTAATTTATTAGAAGAATAGTAATGTTGAAAGAAATTTCTTCTGAGCACAGGAGCATAGGAGAAGCTAGGAAATTTTTGCAAGAAGTCGCCACAGTAATAAGCCTATTGCTGAGCATAGGTTTATTAGAAAGCAAAAAAAAAAAAAGACAGTATGCTACATGCTGACTTCATCTTCATTAAACATTCATACTGGAAATGCTTACCTTGTCTCCAGCCAAGATGTTATCCTTTGCAGAAGGAAAAAAAAGCCCCAACAAACCAGGAATCACTAAGCCAACGTGCTGCAAGAGTTCCAGTGCTTCGGGAAAGCAGTGCTATGTAAAATCTGCAAACATGTTAGTCTAAGCATTTTAGGCCTTCAATTTCCAACACCTTGGGGCAGGGCAGGATGGTGAGGGAGGCATCTCAGAGAAGAATGAGTTGGCTTACATTCTACCATGCAAAGAGATGTAAATAAAAATTGAAGGGGCTTTTATGCCACTGCCATCATGGTACCTGCGTCACTTGGCCTAATATGTTAAGAGGATTAGTGCTAAAGCTGCATGAACTTTGAAACAGCCCAATGAAGCTTTGTGCTTTCCAGCTGAAATTGGTCCTCAGCACGATCTCTCTGATTGTCAGGATTTTGGCAGCCTGACTAGGCTGCCAAATTCTCCAAAGCAAGGTCTCGTCCCCTGAGTTTCAATACTGCAGCCTCTTTTATTTAGTTTAGGTACAGGTGTAGAGAGCAAGAAGGGGAAGGAGCAAGGAGCAGCAAGGAGGTCAAGGTGAAAGCTCTCATCTAAAATATTCCTTCTTCATGCTTTCCCAGAGATCACATGGTTTAATCAAATTAAAGTTAAAAAACAAAAACACCCAGCTGTTGTATCCTGCTATGGCTTGAAGAGTCAAAAGAAAACCCCTCTCTCTATCCATTTAAACTAGAGGGTACTCCAGTGGGCATTAATGAACCTTTCTTATAGGAACAAAGGTATCGCACTGCGTGGTTCATGTGGAGAGTAAGTTTGGAAACGGAATGGGGACTAGCAGTAAAATGGCTCTTCTCCTAAGAAATACCTAAAATGACTACCTTTACTTTACACTTTAACTTAGCAGAAATGGAGTTTATCACCAACCGCAGAGATATGCTGAAGACCCTTCCCACCACAGGTTGGTTACCACACAGGCTGAATGATGCTGGATGTCCAGGAAATAGAGGCAGACACGTGTCTGGGCATCTCAGTGTCCCTACGGATATTTGAAAACTCAAAGGCATAGTTGTAGGACTGGCCTAAAACATACTCCTGGAAAACACAGGCTAAAAAAATCTCTTTTAAGGCATGCCACCTCCAGAGACAGCTTTAATGGTGCCTTTTGCTAGGGATGCCAATGGTTTGGAATGAGTTTATATGAAACACATCATTCAGGAAAGCAGCTGGGGAACCTGTCCCTGCGACTCTCCTGGGTGTCCTTTGAAGCTCCTACTTCTGCCTCAAGGATATCAAATGACTCGGACCTTTCTTTATCTCCCTAAGGGGAAAAGAATGAGAGAACTGCTTAAATACTTGAGCCAGCACTATATCACCATCACAAAAGACTGCAGCTGAGAATAGCAGTCAGTCCAGCAAAGAAAATTTTCAGAGTCAGTAAAACTTTCCAAAAGAGGAGAAGGTTCCTGGATTTGGAAGTTGTTTTCCACAAGGTGAGGATGATATGGATCATTTTAGCATACAAAGCAAGACAGGAAAAAAAAAAAGAAAGAAAAAGCCAAGGGCTACTTGGTAGCTTCGCAGCATTAATCCAGAAATAACAAGGTTCTGTATTTTTGTATTTCCTTCTGGTCTTTTGCCACGACCAATGGGTTTGTGTAATAACTGTCATATTCTCTTTCTCCCATCCTGTATCCATGGGTGCTAAGTGAATTCAAGAGGAAACCAAGAGCTGGTTTAATAAAATAGAAAATCAGTTGTAGAATCAATGAATTTTTTAGAGGAAAACATATTTTATTTTTAACAAACCTTGACTTCTCAGCTGAAGGAGACATAAAGCAGGATCAATATCAGGGACTGAAATGCTTGTGCTCACCACAGATGTATTTTCATTTATAATTATGTCGTGTGAAGGGCATTACTGGGGCCCCATTCCAACACACTGGAACACCCACCAAGCCATACTATGTGATTGCTGCTAATGTAGTTATTACCTCTCTTTTGGGAAGTTTCTTGCAAAAGACTTGGTTTTCTTTTTCTTTTCTTTTGCCAAAGGCAGCAAAGAAATCAAATGTATGCAGCATTGTTCAGGGGTTGCTGAAAATCTGTACAATTTACATAGCTATTAAATTTATGTAGTTAATAAAATCCACCTTCCACATTTTCCTAGCTTTTAATTAAGAGTTTGGATCTTAAGAAAGTTGGTTGACTTACCAGGTAATTCTGAATTTCTGGCGTCAGGGTGACCAGCAAGTCTGTCTCTTGACATCACTCCTTGCTATGCCACATGGAGCATGACCTGACTTGAAGTGTTTGAAAGATCCAAGAGGGATCTTCTTCCCTTTTACCCAAACATGTAGCCTTGTCCTATATCCAATGCTCTTCCCAAAGAGCAGGGGGAGAGGAGAGATTTCACAAGACTTAACTCTGAGAGACTGACTATATAAATAGATTATGGCCAGACCATATATAAAAATAGAACTCTGACCCATGGCCAACAGCAACCTGCCCAAGGAACTAACCTTATTTATAATCATCAGCCCAGGTAGCCAGGCTCCTATAAATCAGACTTGGAGGAAGTCAGACTACTATCTCTAATAACAATCCAGTAAGTCAAACAACAACTTTGGTAACAATCAGTTCCAAATGGCCGGGACTTGACTAATAACTGACAGCTTCCTTAATTTTTGACCCTGCTTCCAACTTTGGACCAGCCAGAGAAAGCCTAATATTCACCCCCAACCCATCACAGAAAATACTTTGCTTCTAGTTAGCCCATCGACACAAAGGTTCCCTTTGTGATTCACTGATTCTAGAGAAAAATAGCCATATCGTTGTGATTTCTACACTTGGAAAATAAGGCAAAAGCACATGCTTAGGATTCAAGTGGTGAATCAGCATTGAGTCAGGAAAAGAGAAGCCACTCTATGTGTTTACAACAGAGGGACATTCAGGAAAGACTGCAGAGGAGCGGGAGCTGCTGAGGTTGAAGGGAGGAGTATTAGGAAAGACAAAGAAGGAATGGCTATTAATCTGAGATCTGAACCTACGGTGACTCAGAGACTGGATCCTCCGAGCCCCTAGACCGATGCTCTGACGGACCCACACCTGCCTCACGAGCAGAGAAATGGGAACTGTACTCCTGTTATGCTGCTGAAACGCCAGCAACAATGTTATCACGGCCAGTGGCTACTACCTGAAGCATTCAAACACGGTTTTTCCTTTTTTCACTTTTCAAGGCCCTGCGTGTGCCCATCCTTGAGAGGCACACCAGGAAGACAGCTGACACAGAAGCTTTGGGAAGTGTAGATCGCAGTCTCGCAACCCCCAGTGTGGAAAGAAGGACAAGTGTGGAGCTGACAGAACAGACACTATTGAGCGTAGATAATACATATATTTTGGCCTAAAAGAGATTAAAAATTTAAGGCAGAAGAATGTTCTGATTTATTAAAGCTGCTCTTTAAATAAAATTTAAAAAGTTAAGTCTGTAATATTAGATTGCTGTGACCCTGAATGTTCCTAGGAGAAAAGGAGTGACAAAGGGCCAGGCCCTATCCTACCCACTTCTCATATTACAGGTGTGGAAGGTTGGACGGGAGTGGCGGGGGCAGGGTGGGGCAGGGGCAGACAGTGCTAGAGAAGGAAGAAATTAGTAAAAATTCTGAGTCCCGATTATGGGCAGGAGTTACAGATGGAAGCTACATTCACCCTGCGCCAATAAAGGTGACACCCCACCTTGTTTTTGACTCAGCCTGCAGCTCTCTACAATAGCTACTCATGGTATATCCATTGGAAGATGTTTGCTCCAGAAAGAATCAAGGCCAGACTTTGTAGAATTATATTCTGGGACCGTCACTGGGAGGTGGTGGTGATAAATAATGGATTTCTTCTCCTTTGGGGAGTCCATTTACTTATTTCATTTCACCATTATTTATTGAGTGCTGAGCATGTGCTGGCACTATTTCAGGCATGAGGAATACAGTAGAGAAGAAAAACCAGCAGACAAAAATCCCTCCTCTCATGGAGTACACATTCTTCAGGGAGGTGGGAGACAATCACGTAATTAAAAGGTAGTCAGTACTACTGGAAAAAGAGCAGGAAAGGGAGAGAGCGCGGAGACAGCCTTTGCCATGTTGATTGATTAGATGGAAAGTTTATTGAAGAGGTAATATTTGAGCAAAGTCTTCAAGAAAGTTCATGAGGAAGTCATGTGAGCTCTAAGAGACGATTTTACCCCACAGAGGTCAGAGGCCCTGAGGCAAAATATGCTTGATGTGTTTAGCAAACAGTTCTGTGTGCCTGGAGGAGAGAGGCAGGGATGAGGTCAGAAAGTAGAATAAAGGTCACATCACAGAGAGTCCCAAGGACATTGCACAGAATGGCTCTTTCTTGTATGAGATAAGAACATATTGGAGGATTCAGAGTGGAGGAGTGACATGCTCTGCTTAGGGTTTTGTGGGATCTATGGAGACTCTGGAGGCTGTGGAAGTCAGTGGAGAGAGACATGTGGAGACACAGTAAGTAAAGACAAGGCACAGGGACCAGTTTGGAGGCCACTGCAACAACCCAGGTGACAGACGGCTTGCAGTGGTGCTAGTGGAGGTTTGCTAAGTAGTTTGTTTACAATAAGTAGAAATAGGAAATTAATCAAGCTAGCCAGAATTATGTCTGCAACACTGCACTGGAAAACACATTCTAAATAGAACCCCTTGATGATGCTAGGTATGCAGTATCATCTTTAGACCTGCATATTATAACAAAATTCACTTAGATTTGCAGCCACGGTGCCCCAATTGCTTCATTTTGGCTAAAAAATGTGTTGCTTTTGGATTATAATTAATAAGGCAAATAACAAAATGCATTCCCCGTGAAGCACCTATCCTTTCCTTATAGTGCGTTTTTCCAAATGAGCACCCTGTTAACAGAAAATGATTTTGTGACTATTTACATTCAGCTTATTTTTAGCACCCACAGATGAAAATAATACATAATGACAAAAAGCTACAATAAAAATCAATAATGCTTGAAAATGCCATATTTTATCAGTACCGCAGCAGTTTCACTCAACTGGAAAGTAATTGCAGGTGTATGAACAAAAGCAAATACTTATAATTCACTGACCATATGTAGGGTGCATAAAGTTTCACAGACCCCTTGTCATTGTCATGGAAAAGGCCCCAGGAGACAGTGAAACCCAAGGCAGACAGCTCTGTGATGTACCGCATTCAGCCAGAAGTCATTTGAATATGAAGATCATTGTCAACGGACAGATAGGAAAGCAACAAAATAATTCAGATTAGAAGTAAGTACTACATTGATTAACAAAATCTAAGCATGTGGTCTACATGGGTGGAGGTGGAGGTTGTGGATTGTAATTTTCCTTGAAAATCAAGGAATGCACCAGCTCACACCCAAGGTGGGGAACTAAGACAATCACTCCCCTCATTAAGCTGTGGGATCTACGACTTGGCTTCTACTAAGGAAGTTTACCTTGAATGTCACCACTTCCAAGTCTCAACCCAACCACATGTCTGATCAATTAGCAACCTCCTGGAGCTAACATGGTATTTAAAAACTTATTTCCCCTGGTGGGCAAATCACAATGTTTCCTTAGAGAGTAAATTCTTTAAGAAGAAAATAAGCAAATCATACTGTCTAGTATTTGTAGTTTTCAAGTTAGATTTATAAAGAACATATTTATGAGAGATATTTTAAGTACCGATAATGTATAAGAGGCATTAACATAGTAAGTAGGGTGTTTAATGTATGAACCTATCATTTTGATGAAAGATCTTTAACTAAGGGATTTATTTAGATGTGTGATTTTAATTTGAAATGTTATGTTTATATAATACTGGAACATATAAATCACTGGTTCTCAAACCTTAGTATGTCTCATAATCACTCGGAGGCGTACGAGTGGCCCAAACTCCAGTTTCTTTTTCAGTACATCTGAAGGGGAGCTTGAGAAATTGCATTTCTAATATTCTCAGGGGGTGCTGATGCTGTTGGCCTAGGACCACACTTTGAGACTGACCTACAGGTTCTTAAAATTTGCTTCTTCATAAGAGATATTTATGAGACTTCTAAAAACTGCTTAAGAATTAGAAAGATTATTAAATCAGATTACTTTAAAAAAGAGTTGAAGCTTAAATATTTAAATGAGGTAATGATATAAGTTTGGACAAGGTGGCAGACATTAACAAAAGGTTCTACAAAAATCTTTTATATTTTTAATATAAAAATATATTAAGTGATATATATCACTTAAAATATTAAGATTTATAAGTTAAAGGAAAACCTCAGATTTTGAATGAGTAACTTTATTAAACTGAATATTAATATTTAAAACCAAAGTCACCTCTGAATAATCTTTTTTGTGCACAAAATTTAGCCTAGAGGACATCAAAAATTCAGTATTGACAGCAGTTACTCCATTTCCCAGAACTTCCAAGCCCATGGATTGGCAACCTTTGGCATAAAGGACTAGCTAAAAGCTCACCCTTATCCTAAACCATTTGATCCCTCTTCAAATGGTCTTACTCCTTTGCTCATGGAGTTGGGCTTGCTTTGAAGACAGTGGACTACACAAAGAGTCTACATCTTGATCGACTTTGCCGCAGAACTGAATCTCCTGCAAAGGCTCTGGAAGCTTTTCTCTCCAGCTCCCCTGCTAACTGTCATTGTCTTCCTGCACTGTCAGAGGACACCACAGAAAGAAGAATGGCTTGTCAAGATCAACCTTCCTCCAGAGACACTCCTTGAAATAATGTCGAATAGCTGTGCATTTGGAAGACTTTGCTTCTGAGACCAATTATCGTCCTGCTACAAGGTATTCAGCCTTCACCAGCTCGGCTTCTGGACCCAGCTGTTTTCTGTAAGGCCAGATGTATTTTGAATCACAGATGTGATCATTTAAATTAACTCAACTTTCTATTTTTTTAAAAGGGACATTTATTAGCCTTCAGGGAATACTGTCTTTGATTTATTTTTCAGGTTAAAACTGTTGTCCCTCATTTCTCTTTTAGACTGAAAAACATTAATACATCATAAATAAAAACACAATGGAATCACCTAATGCTATTCTCTAGTTCAAAGAGGAAATGAAGTTAACGAATACCTTAAATTTTCATACGATTCCACACTGCATTTGGAACCCAACTCTACTGAATTCTAAATGTCAATCAATTGCTTGAGTCCAGATCCTCCCCAATGGTATTGCTAAAATCTGGACATGTTTTATCTGGGTTACCAAAGCAATCCTTTATTTTCTGGGAGCCTCAGTTTCTGGATCTAATTTTAAATGAA
Source organism: Tonatia bakeri (assembly GCA_004024845.1). Lineage (NCBI taxonomy): Eukaryota > Metazoa > Chordata > Mammalia > Chiroptera > Phyllostomidae > Tonatia > Tonatia bakeri. Next base: position 37,005 of record PVIA01000113.1, read on the forward strand.
AATTTATAGAAAGCTGTCACAGAAAAAGTAAATCTATATCCATTACCTGTGGTTCTCAAAACACCATAGTTTATGCAGCTAGCCTTAGACAATTGCTTCATTTTAAAAGCTGTGTTGTCAATGGAGAAAAGAAATCCTTTTCAATAAATGGCACTGGGAACATTGGAACGCGACGTGCAAAACAATAAAACCAGATTACAGTTTTTCCCTGTATATAAAAATTAATTCAAAATGGATCAAAGACCAAATTAAGGTCTGAAACAATAAATGACATAGAAGAAAACATAACTAGTAAAATTATGGAACTTGTTCATAAAGAACATTTCATGAATTTGATATCAAAGGCAAGGGAAGTAAAGGCACAAATAAATTAATGGGACTATGTCAAACTAAGAAGTTTCTGCACAACAGAAGGAACCAACAATAAAACAAAAAGGCAACCAACTGACTGGGAGATGATATTTGCAAACAACAGCTCCATCAAAGGATTAATATCCAAAATATAGAACTCATACAACTCAGTGCCAAATGAACAATCCAATTCAAAAATTAGGTGAGGACCTGAACAAACACCTCTCCCAAGAAGACATACAAACAGCCGACAGATGTATGACAAGATGCTCGACTTCACTAGCTGTTAGGGAAATGCATATCAAAACTACAATGAGATATCACTTCACACCTGTTAGGAAGGCTATTATCAACAAGACAGGTAATAACAAGTGTTGGAGAGGTTGTAGACAAAAAGGAGCCCTCGTTCACTGCTTGTGGGAATGTATATAAACCAGTACAGCCACTATGGAAAACATTCTGGTGGTTCCTTAAAATATTAATAGGGTTACCATATGACCCAGCAATCCTTCTGAGTGTCTACTCAAAAAACTTGGAAGCATTTATTCACAGAGATAAATACACCCCTCTGTGCTTTGCAGCATTACTCAGTGTGCCCAAGACCTGGGAACCATCAAAGTGCCCTTTGGCAGAGGACTGGATAAAGGAGATATGGTACATGTATACAATGGAATACTACTCAGCCATAAGAAAAGATGAAATCTTGCCATTTGCGACAACATGGATGAACCTTGAGAATATTATGCTAAGCAAAATAGGTCAGTCAGAAAAGCTAAAACTATATGATTTCTCTCTGATGTGGGATATAAAACTGAAACTCAGAGACGCAGACAGACAACAGTATGGTGGTCACCAGAGGGAAGGGGGCGGAGGAGCAGTAACGGACAAAGGAGGCCAGGTGTGTGGCGATAGAAGGAGGCCAGGTGTGTGGTTTGACTGTGGGTAGTGGGCACACAGTGCGGTGTGCTGACCATGTGTCACAGAAATGCACACCTGAGACATATGTGACCCTATTAACCAATGTCACTCCAACAAACTTAATTTTAAAAAGTGAATACATATAAATAAATAAAAGTTGTATTGTGTTATTACAGTAGACATTGGCTAGAAAAATAGATTTTGTAATGAGATGTTTCAAATTCTGGAATTGCCAAGCCTAAGCTTACTTCTTAATTAAAAAAAACAAAAGAAAAGAAAAGAATAGCTACTTAATTTATGTGGGCCTGGCACATAGCTGGTGCCCAGTGGTTGTCAGAAATGACTCTTTTTTAACCTGAGTGCCTGTCAATCAGAAAATGTTTAATCCCTTTATTTGAACTATGTATAGTCATCAAAAATTGCTTTGTAAAACTATGTACTATATTTAAAATATATCAAATTATAAAACTATTAAATAATAAATAATATAACTAAACTATTTAAAAACTTGTATCTAGAAAAAAGACAGAAAAATTTACCAAATTATTGATAAATTATTATTGAACTATGACATTTAAAAAATTATCTTTTCTATCTCTCTGTTTTGGGTATTTTTTAATTTAATCAGCAGAAACCAGATGAACAAATTCCATATATAGAAGTTGTGAATGAAAGTGCACCGGTACATTGAACTCTACTAAACACTCCCAATTGCTATTTTCGTGGTACACAGCTGCATCTCACACCTCCACACACACATGTCATAATCACAATATTTTTATGAAGTGGCATCTAAATTATTGCTTACCTTCAAATATTATTTATTTTCAATAAAGTTTTGTAGTAGATCTTGTGGTTATATTTTTTTTTTTTCTATTTTACAGGTGAGAAAAAGCCTAAACTGGCGCACCCAGCTCCTTACTTCTGGATCTCTTACGGATGCTGACAGCCTAGTGATCTGTGCTTATCGGTCACCCTATCCACCTTTCTCAAGCCTAAGTAAGCCTTCGTTGAATGAGCTGTCTGCCAAAGAATCAGTTACACAGCCTGTTTGGTGTGTATCCCCATCTGCAAAATGGGAACGGTGACCTCTGCCCTCCTGACCTCACAGGCTTATAGGAGAATCTTATAATATAGTGCAGGTGGGAATTTTTTAAATATGGAAGTGTAAGGTGTTAAAATTAAAATCACCAACACTAATGGTGGATAACTATGTGCTTCATGTTGTTTGGAAGGCAATTGCCCTTTAGTAGACACCCCAAAATAATAGTTCCCTTTTCAAGTTCCTTTCTTGAAAGTAAGAAAATGTCCAAAAAGTTGTGTGTACTTCTACACGATGTCAGAGTTTTCAGGCACTTTTAGAGGTAATTTCTTTGGCCTCTGCACAGTATCTCTGATATGAGTCAGCCTCTACCTGAGCCCTTCAGTTGAAAGAGAAACTCTACCTCATGGGGCACTTGTCCTCTTTCCACCTATACAAAAATGCCGTTCTGTTTACAACTCTAACTACTTCATTAAGCTCCAACAGAAAAGAAAAGTAACAACTTGCTTTTTTTTTTTATCTTAAGAGGATTATGTATAATAAAATGTTGTTTAGGAACTTATTTTCTTATATTTTTCCTTTTCAGCTTTCTTCTGCTGAGCTTGGATTGCTCATCCGAATGTCTAATTAGGAAGCCTCATCTTTCCTGGGTTTTCCTTGAGCATTGTTACTCTGCAGGCAAGAATTTTCATTTTTAAATTTTCACGACATCAGTATAATCCCCTATCATAAAATAGAGTAAGGAAGAAATTAGCTTTTGGAAGGTAAGTTGGCAGAGTGTGTAGCAATTTGCAAATACCTTGCCTTGAACCTCAGAACTGGATCTGTAATGAACAAACCCCTGCAAAGTAATAAAGGGAGTGAGTGCTTTTTGGAACACTCTGCCTGGGTAACATGGGGTGAGAGGAAATTTGAGTCTCACAGGAACAACTACCAACTCCTTCAGCAGGAAAACCTCTCTTGCTGATATCAATGCAGACATAAAAATATGTTGAAGTCTAGATATGAAAAAATGTGCAATTTTCCCCATCTTTCCTTGGCTCAGTCATTCCCAGCACTGTGCCTGCTTTGGTCTGCGATAAAGAGCAGGACAGCAACGATGACAAACCAGGTGTCTCTAACGGGCAGCCACGCCCAGTGGCCCCCGTCAGAGGATGAAGGCTGAGACGTGGTTCTGAATGTTCATCTTGCCCCGTCCATGGCATGAATCTGCAAGTACCAGGAGTGTTCAATGCTGTGTCAGGGTTTCATTCATAATAAGAAAAAAAAAGTGTTATTGTGAAGAAAAACTGCATAATTTAGAAAGCAATTTAATTAGGCTCAAAATGCCCTTGTGCGGTTGTCGTATTGTTGCAACCCATCAGCTCCTCTCATTTATTTGAGCCTTAGGTTACTGGTGGTGGGAGGCCTCCAGCCTAGAGCACCTTCCATCTCTTCCTTGACTCTGAGAGTAAAGGTGGGCTCTGTTTAGAAAAGCAGCAGGCTCTCCCAGAATGAAAGGATTTACATAAACATTTCCCAAGGATACCCTGGCTACGAATAGATATAGCTATAGCAACGGGTAAGTTCATTTCATTCAGAGATCACCTGGGTATCATCGCTTGGCCATCCTCAAGTTCCCCAAGCCCTGCCTTCCCCGAACTCTTTCCCAAGAATGCCAAGAGGCTTTTTCCCCGTGTAGGTATCCGGAGTTTCCTGCAGACATATGAACTGAGTTCTGCAGTGAGTAAAAATCCTGGGCTATACAGCCATTTCCTTGTTCTCAGCAGCCAGTTGAAACCTGTCAGAATACAAAAATAACTGTTGCTATTGTGTCCTGAATAAGGATGAGAGCCTGAAGCAGTTCACAATGCTTGATAGTTCTGGTGTCTCTGCTGATTTCTCTTCTTCACACAGCAGTGTGCAGGGAGGCAGGCGTGGATGTGGCCAGTGCAAGGTGTTAGCACTGCCTTTATTTATTCACCATATTATTTCATCCAGATGTGAACATAAATATCATTAAACTAATGTCATAAAACTTGTGTTTTCCTTTTCTTTGAGTTTCATAGCATTTCCAACCAACATAAAAAACAAACTGTGGTAACTATGGGGTCAAAACATAGCCCATATTATCTTTAATGAGAAACTGGCTTCAGACGAGGATGCTGAGACAAATGGTGACCACTAATGATGGAAAGATAAATGAACTTTAAAATGTCTTCCAACATTCTGTGGATCTGGAAGAACCTGACTTTTAAACAAAGTTTTCGGGAAGTGTAACTTTCCAATATGATCTTTCCTCAACTTCTTTAGAATATAATTTATAAAGACAAAGCAGATTACTGAAAAATATGAGTTTGGGGACAACCATGATAATTCTCTCCTTTTTAGAAAGAAATGGCCCCATTGTCAGTAATGCAGATAACAAGTTCAAATGCAGACTGAGGTGGTAATTATGCCTCATCATGAAACCAAAACAGTTAGGGGAAGGCACTGACACTACGGCCCATGCTGACAAATGTAGCAGCTGCAGAGGCTGCAGACAGGAAACCTGGAATACACCCCAGGGGGTGAGTAAAGCTGGATATCTTTCTTGAGTGGTGACAAAAAGGCTGACTCAAAGGTCAGGGCTACTGTCCTATTGAGTGGTGGGGAAGTCCAAGAAAGGCTCAAAGTCTTACTGAGTTCAGCCAAGTTCCCATGCTTTTTCTGTGCTCAGTTTTTTCATTTTCCTGGGCAGCTAATCATCATGGGTGGGGATAGCTTGGTGCCATGACCCTGCCAAAGCCAAGGGGAGAAGTGAAAAAGATGGCCAGGGCAGGGGGCAGAAGAAGAACAGACAGAGGGAGAAAGTGGGTGACACAGAAGGGAGGAGAGTGAGGAGTGCAGTGACCCTCTCCTCAGTGAAGAAGAGTGACATGAAATGCCCAGATCAGAACACTGTTTGAAGAAAGTCCTTAGCGGATGCAGGTGGAGTCCCTGTCAGTCTCCCAGAACTTCACTACCAATTGTCTACTGGGACCCTGCTGCTGGAGAGCAGGGGTGTGAAACTCCAGTAACACAAATGAGGGGCTGGCTCTTTCTCACTCAGTTACCTCTGGTCCTGAGGAAAGTTCCCAGATTGTCTAGTAGCACCATTTGTAGACACAAATATTTAAACCCCACAAAACTACCCCTCATTACCATGCATTGCTGTTGCCTGGGCATCCATAGCTTGAGTGATCTCGTCTCTGGGTCTTAGCTTCCTCATGTGTTAAGTGAGGAAAGTGAGTTTAGGAGGTCTACTGTTCAAACGCTCCCCATCCTCTCTTTTTTGGAACTGGTCAGGTCTTGGCTTGCTGTGTTTTTACTACTGATGAGTTTATTTGTTTTCACAAATTATTGATTTAATAAAGTTCTATGGGATACTTTGTATTTATGAAATACTTCCCACTTTAAAGTATGTTAAGTAGAAAATAAATCTGTTTTTGCTACACTAATAATAGGCTTTAATGTGATACAGAAAATCATCATATAATCATAAAAGGAAAAATCAACAAATATTTTAATAGTCTTGATTTACATGCACATAAAAACTTAGCCACAAAATAAGTGAAGCAGAAATAAACAGAAATACTACAAAATACAGATCAATCAAAAATGAGAATAGAAGATTTTAATATACTTCTCCCAAAAGTACAGCACTGAAATTAATAAATGACTTTTTACAAAACAGTTAAAATATTAATATAATATTACAAATGGATCAGATATTCAAATACAAAAACATAAAACTCCAACTTTCAGTTAAGATGGCAGCATAGGTAAATATGGAACTCAAATCTTCTCATAACCATATCAAAATTACAATTAAACTACAGAACAATCATCGCTTAGAAATGCCTAAAACCTAGCTAAATGGAAGTCCTACAACTAGGGATTTAAAGAAAATGTCACATGAGACTGGTGGGAGAGGCAGAGACACAGTGTAGTTGATCCCACACCCACATGTGGTGGTTTAAAATCAGGAGGGATACCTCAGCTGTGAAGGTCCTCCCTGAGGAGGGAAGGGTCCCAGGGAGGGGTCCCAGCCCCACACCAGGCCCCCCATCCCACGGTTCCTGTGCCAGGAAGGGAATTTCCCATAACTTCTGGCTGAAAAAACCAGTGTAGATTGTGGCTGAGTGAAATGGAGGCCTCTGGAATCCCAGGCAGTTCCTCTTAAAGGGTCCAAGCATGGACTTACTTGAACTTGCTTCCTCTGAGCTCTGGCACAGGGGCAGCAGCTTGAAAGGAACCAGGGACATATGGAGAAGAACTGAATTATCTGTCATCAGGGCGATAGCTGGGAAAACAGCTTTCTGCCAGACAAAAATGCTGACAGAGGCCCATTGTTCCTTTTCTGAGATTGCTCTACCCTTTCATAGCTGGAAAGTACCATGTCTGAGTCTCCATCAACCTGGCTCACACTGTTTTCCCTGCCCTGGTGATTCCCTGAGTCCCTGCTCTACCAAATTTGGAGGCCCACCCAAATTGTTTCCGGCGGTTTTTCCATACCAATAGCCTGTCTTGGCTCTTGTTTCAGACTTTCCTAAAATTTCTCAAACAAGCAGCATCTGACCTCAGCATGCACCGTACCTCTGGCTTAGTGGCCCAGGCCTGCAACTAGCAGCAGTCAGCCTTGGTTCACAGCTTGGCCTCTGTTGCTGCCTCCTAACCCAGCACAAGTAGCAGCCCTCTGAAGCTCACTTTGTAGCTCATGCTAGGTAGTCTGTGAAGATCACAGTGGAAGCTGACCTTGGCCTGTGCCTCCCGGGGGTACCCAGAGCCAGTGCACCTGGTAGACAGTTTCAGACCACATTGAAGTACCACCCAACCACTTCTATAGGTGACATACTCAATGGGTAGACTCAGGGGACACTAAAGCCCCATAGAAGTAAGTCTTGCTGTCCGGGGTGGGCCCCTGCACAGTTAACTCACCACAGTGATTCATGGTCACAGCCAGTCCTTCTAGCTGATCAGTCTGGGGGTTAATCACTCCCATTGATGTGCGAACAACAATCAAGGCTCAACTACAAGAGGAGGGTGTAAACAGCCCACAGGGGGTGGGGGTACACCTAGAGTGCCCAGCTTGGATAATTGGAGAGGCTGTGTCACTGTACCCTACAGAATACCTACTATATTAGGCCATGCCACCAAGCACGGGAGGTGTAGCAGCTCTAACTAATACATAGTATAAACACAGGGAGGCTGCCAAAAATGAGGATACAAAGAATTGTGTCCCAAATGAAAGAACAGAGCTAAACTCCAGAAAAAGAATTAAACAAAATGGAGGCAAGCAACCTACCAGATGCAGAGTCCAAAATACTGGTTATAAAAATGATCAGTGAACTTAATGAGAACTTCAACAGCATAAAGAAGAACATGGAAACCATAAAAAGAATCAGTCAGAAATGAAAAATACAGTAACTGAAATAAAGAATACTTCACTGGGAATCAACAGTAGAGCAGAGGAAGCTAAGAGTCAATCAGCAATTTGGAATATAAGGAAGCAAAATCACACAATCTCAACAGCAAAAAGAAAAGAGAATCCAAAAAAATGAAGATAGTATCAGGAGCCTCTGGGACAGCTTCAGGCATGAAAATATTCACATCTTCGGGGAGCCAGAAGGAGAACAGAGAGAGCAAGAAATTGAAACCTATTTGCAAGGATAAGAACAGAAAATGTCCCTAACTTTGTGAAGGAAATGGACAAACAAGTCCAGGAAGTGCCCAGAATCTCATACAAGATGAATCCAAAGAAGCCTGCACCAACACATGTGATGACTAAAATGTCTGAGATTGAAGACAAAGAGAGAATCTTAACAGCAGCAAGAGAAAAGCAGTTACCTAAAAGGGAGTTCCCATCCAACTGTCAACTGATTTCTCAAGAGAAACTCTGCAGGCCAGAAGAGACTGGCAAGAAATATTCAAAGTAAGTAAAAGCAAAGACCTACAACTAAGATTATTCTACCCAGCAAAGCTATCATTTATAATTGAAGGACATACAAAGAGCTCCCCAGACCAAAAAAAAAAAGCTGAAGAAATTCATCACTACCAAAAAAAAATTACATGAAATGTTAAAGGGTCTTCTTTGAGAAGAAGGAAAAAAGATAAAACATATGACTAATAAAATGGCAATAAATACATATCTATTCATAACTTAATCTATAAAACAAAATAAACAAATAAGCAGAATGAAACAGAGTCATAGCTACAGAGAACATTTGGACAAACGCCAGATGAGGGGGGGTTGGGAGGATGGGTGAAAAAGGTGAAGGGCTTAAGAAGTACAAATTTGTTGTTACGGAATGGTCATGGGGATATAAAGCACAGCATAGGGAATATAGACAATGACATCCTAATAACTATGTATTCTGTCAGAGGGGTATGAGATTTATTGGGATGATCACTTAGTAAGTTATATAATATCTAATCACTGAGGTGTACGCCTGAAACTAATATATGTCAACTGTATATATCTACTGTAATTAACAAATTAAAAAATTATTTAAAAAAGGAAACTCCACAAGTACAAGAAATATATTTAAAAATAATATAGACTTATAAACTTTAATATAACAAAATATGAAATGTTCATTTATATAGTTTGAAAATCTTAATTATAACTAACATTTAGTGAGCTACCACTTATTACATTTTGGTGTTGCATCAAAGAAGAATAAATACAATTATCTGAAAATGTTTTTCCAGCTACTTATCTTCTTATACTTGAACCAAAATAACATATTACAACAGAGTGAATGCAAAACCAAAAAATAAAATTCACCTAGCTTCCACTAAGCCAGGCATTAAAAATATATTTGCAAAAATGTTGAACAATGTTGCTCCTCTCACTACATTTTTTATGTCCACAACTACAATTCCTTTTTTTCATTAAAACATGTAGGTTGTGTTAACATGGCGTAAGTTGTGTTATTTTTAACTTTCTCAGTCTTACTCTCTAATATGAGAATATGAATAGATATAATTGACAGAAAAATCATATGGGGTTGGGGGGTGAGGAGTTAGTGTTTTAAAAAATTATTTGTTGTTCTTAGTTTCTGAGAGTATAAAAGGTCCTGAGGTTAAATCCTGAGCAGATTTGAGATCTACTCTTCCAGACTATAACCTTCGTCACAGGGGCCTCATTATGTTGATGGTCATATCTCTGCTCCTAGCCCCAGTATCAACCTCACAGAAAGAATTAAATAAACTTATTTTAAAGAAGTGAAATACAGATGGGACACTGCTCTGGAAAGAAGAGATGTGTAAAATTCAGACAAGGTTTGCCATTTCACCTAAGGACAGCGTGGTTCATCCTCTTCTGTAGTGCTGAAGTCAGACCTGCAGAGAGTTCTCTCTGGTTCTAAGATAACTCACTCAAGAATATCAGGAGATCCTAGAGGGTTTTATAAGAGCTACCGAAATGTTTCATAGTTAGAATAAAACCTAAGTGAAAAATTGTTTAGCAGGTGGACATATATAATAATGTTGATAATTAGATTCCTCTGCAAAGCATTTTCGTTGACTGTTCTTTGTACTCACGGAGGAGGAACAGGAGGAAGCACTTAACCTGAAGCCTGGGGAATTTAGAGGCAAAGAGAAGTTGGTGGGACTGGGGGTTACTAGTATTATACTGGGCGTGTTAGGAACATCAGGAAGTTTGGATGGCTGAGGAGCTCTTTTGCTGAAGGAATAGAAACAAAATAATGTCCTCCGATTGTCTCAATTGGTTGTGTTAATTAAAGAAAAACAGATACAGCTATACTATTTGGAAAAATAAAATATTTCAAATAATAATTCAAGAAATACATAAACCATCTAAAAGTATTCCCTTTATACTTCATTAAAGAATACTATGGTTTACTCTGAACATACAATGTATAAAGAGCCAACAGTAAAACTGCATTTAAATAAATTAAACTCACACTATTAATTATGTTTCTCCCTGTTATGAATTAAATTTTGTTCTACTCTATAGTTATATGTTGAAGTCCTAACCCTGAGTATCTCAGAATGTGACCTTATTTGGGTAGAATCATTGCAGATATAGCCACTGAGTTAGGATGAGGTCAGACTGGAGTAGGGTGGGCTCCTAATCCAATGTGACTGGTGTCCTTATAAAAAAAAGGAAATTTGGTGACAGAGAGGTACAGAGAGAAGACAACATAAATACATGGAGAATGCCATGTGAAGATCAAGGCAGAGATCAGATACTTCCATAAGCCAACAGCCTCCAAAGACTTCTAACAGACCACCAGCCAGAGCAGAGGCTGGAAGAGATGCATCCCAACAGCCCTCAGAAGGAACCAACCCTGCTGACAGCTTGAGCTGCAGCACCTCACCCCCAAAACAGACACTAAAACAGACAATAAATTTCTATGTTTAAGCCACTCAATTTGTAGTATGTTGTAGTGACACACTTAGTGAGGGATTTTAGTTTAATGGACACAGGGAGTAAAAAGACCACCCAGTGTCATAAATAATGCAGGAGGTTAAGGTGCCTCGCACCACTCCCAGACGGGCACCAATCTGTAGTCCTCTTGACAGAAAGAACCTGGAGACAGTCATATTATGCCCCAGCTGCTCTTCAATGCCTTCCTCAGTTCCCCTCTAAAGTCACTCATCACCATCATGCATTATAGTCGCCCTTCTAACCCTTGAGAACTGTGCTCACTAGAATGCAGCTGACCTGTGTTCAAAGGCACCTTACTCAACTAGTAAGCTCTAGCAGAAGTGTTCATATTGAGCAATGTAAAGGTATGATCTGCTTTAAATTCACAGTCTATGCAACTTAATAGTTAAAGATAGTGTGGCTGATGGAGTGTAGAAGTAAGACTTACAGGGAGTCAAGTTCTATGTATGCCTCCTGTTTTCCAAGCTCCCTAAAGCAGGGTTCAACCAAAGCTGTTAGCACTTGAAAGAGTCAAAATTGATGTCAAAGTACACAGGGAAAAAATGAGAAGATTGATTTTAACTAACAATTACATTGATTGAAAACTTAATTTGGTGATACAAGGTTTCATTCAATCTCAAGAATGTGCATCGAATACTTCTCTGAACTTTTACATTTCCCTTGAACATCCAGTGTACATTCCAGCCCCCAGCTCCCAGGCAAATCTCCCCACCTTTCACCTCTTAGTCCTGCTCTGTAAAAAGGAGAGAAAATCTCACTATATTCAGTGTGAGGAAGCTGCCTACATGTTAATTAACTGCACCACCCTCAAATGTAACTTGATTATTTTTATCCTTCTCCATTAAATCTTGTTTTTGTTTTCAAATTCAGCATCCCTGAATAGTTTCTGTTAAGCTTTGCCTGAGCAGAACAGATCCTTGGGAGATCAGAGAAAACAGCAAGGAGTCAGGAAAATGTTTTCTTTGTTTTAAAGACTCAGCCAAGTGTCTCATTGCCCCAGTCCCAGGCCCTGTGGAATGAGTTTGCTCCTGAGTCCCTCTCCGCTCTGGGGCACGGCCTGGGCCACACTCCACGCCTCCAGCTGTTGAACTTCTCCCTCCAACTCCTGAGACATTTTGTATCTGTTGAGATAGGTGCCCAGGTAGGGAGTGGTTTTTTTTAAGTGCCTAGTGAACTACACTGTCTTGTTTTATTTATCATGTAACAACTAATTCATCAGTAAAGTCAAAGAAAAAGTTTTTGGATCCCAAACGATAAAACTTCCTTTCACCAGCCCATCTCCATCCACTGTAATTCAATTACGGATTATTTACCCAGATCTCTCCTCCCTGGCAGCTTGCAGCCGAGATGTCAGTAGCTAACAAATGAGATAACATACAAGGTGATTTGTCATTATTGTAGGTCATTAGTTCTGTGTGTGTCTAGTTCCCATCTTTTCCACAACAGCTCTCTTGTCTGTTATGCTGGGTCATGGAAGACTTGGGAATTTGGACTTTGCAAGGAGGGAACCATCCATGTTTGCTTACAGTTTCCCAAACTACATACACTACACACACACAACACAAATCTCAGCGACAAATGATAATGAAAAAACTAAGTCAAAAAGGTCAACCCTTGTTGATTAAAACAGAAAAATGTTTTTAATACAAGGAATTATACCTACACAAAATTTAAAGCGTATTCTTGTGATGACATTTTACTGACAGAGCCTCATTTGTTACTGTGAGCTTCTACTATCAGTCTTGTCTTAATGGGGAGGGGGAAATAGGCCTGGTTGGCTGAGACCACTGCCTTAGTCATGAAGGCTCTTGCACGGAATCTTTCTACCATCTTTTCCCTCTGGTTCCCTGCTAAGAAAATGTAGCTGCGCTGCCCTCTAATGGTTGTCACCATGCAGGTGACAAAGATTGCCAGCTATTGAACTACCATTGCAAGGAAAGTCATCAGATACACAATGCTGAGGATAGACTGTAAACCAAACTCACATCATCTTTTTCCAAAGAATCGCCATTGTTTAATCAACACTAGAATTATCACTTTTCTATATTTGTACTTCACATGAGAAATTATGGAACTCTCAGAAGCCAATACCTCATACTCTCTCGTTAATAGATGGTGGAGCACTAAGAATCCTGCTTCGGATTGTGATACATTGAAAACAAAGTAGATGTTTATCAGGAAGCAAGCAAGACCTGAAGTTGGCAGCAGGGCTTTGTGAGTGTACTGAATAGCGTTCTGGTATGCATGCCTATATGCATTTCTTCTTTAAAGGCGTAAATTCGTTAACCTAAATTTCAGTCTCTTTGGGCAATTTCCTTTATGACAGGTTGCTCATTGCCATTCACATATACACTGTTACTCTGTTAAAGGTTAAAACTAGAATCTTCAGCCAAGGTTCATAGTTCGAGCTTCCAGATTACCTACTTTCAGACCTATTTTTATCTGACACCAAAGACCTGAAGGGAAAATAGAGAAAATAGTATGACTTGGATATGTTTGGCGCACTTTTAAGCCCAGGGGCCTAACCTTCTATTACCCCTGAAGTCTGACAAAAGAACCAGCTTATAATTTTAGGCAAGCGAAAATAGGAATCCTTCTTCCACATTGCCTAGGGAAGAACTGCATCGAAACTAGCTGATCAAGTCACATAAATATTAATAACACTGTTTTAAAGTGGCACTCGGTTCTACTGGCCATGCCTCAGCAAAAGCAGCTTCCATAGCCCAGCTGGTAGTTCCTGTCTCTGAGATCTGCTTATAAATAATTGAAGTATTTAGTTTGAATTGCTACCCTGTATATGAAAGAGATCATTGTGCAAGTGCCTATCAGATGGAGAACCCCAAATTAGTGTTAGGTAGAAGAAGATGGCACAGGCCATATTAGTAGGGCAAGCATGCATGTGTGTGCATGCGTGTGTGTGCGTGTGTGTGTGTATTCTCAACCAGCGCATCAGCGATAGCTTGTAAGGGAAAGGAGACGGGTGCTGCTTTGCTCGTTCCTTCATCTCCTTCGAGTGAGTGGTCTAGGTCAAAGCACTGGCTTTAACCCAAAGCTCCAGAATTTTCTTCTAGATGGGAAAACTAGATTATAGTAAAAGAAAGAGAAGATTGAAAAAGGAAAAAAGCAAAATGTCAGAATGCGATGGCATTGCTATTGCAGCATTACAGGATTGTGTTTTGAATAGTTAAAGAAAAATTCAACTCACACACATAAGCAGAAATCTCAGTGACATTATTCTAAGAGCTACAAAGGAGGAAAACTGTGCAGGTAGCAGGAGAGTGGAGAAAAGTATTATAATTCTATTACTCCAGAAATAGTAATTTGGGAGGAGAGTGGAAAAGGAATCCACATGGCAAACTTCTTCATAATAGATTTTTTCCTTTACACAGCAGTTTTTTTCTTTAAGAATTTTAGTGTATGATACGAGAAGAACCAGTGTATGTGTGTACGGTTGACAAGTGGCAAATCCAGATTGAGTTTTCATTTTATAAATTGCAAAGGATCCTCGCTCTTATCTCCCACAAACAGATTACATTAACTCTGAGAGGAAATCTGAGTCTGAATTTATTAACAAATAGCTTCTTACAAATATTTCTTAAAAGATGCTGATGAAAATAATTTGAAAAGTTTGGTGCAGGATATTTTTTTAAATTATGTATTATATCTCGCTCTTCTAAAATTCCCTGAGATAACTCATTCTTTAAAGTAGGGAATTATTGCTTCAAAGCACATATGTTTTATCAGCAATTATTTGCCAGGAATTTTCCCTGTTTACGGTACGGTGCTAGACTCTGGGGTGTGGTCAATGATTTATAAGCAGGGTCTTCACTCTCAAAGGACTTACAGCACAAAGAGATGTTCTAGGGAAATAAATCTGTATTCCTACCCAGATTTGGGGGTCATATCTAATTCAAAAGATTTATAGACAACCCTCCCTTACAGAGTCTCCTCAGTTCCTATTGAATCATAAATATGGGAAATGAAATAGAGATTTGGGGTATAAAATATTACTATAAAGAGAAACCACAAAAAATAAAATTTGAATTCACAACTCCAGTAGCTTTGCGCTAATATTATATTTGATCAACTTGGAAGAATAGGCTATAGTGTCTCAGAATAGCAGGAAATTCTGAGAAGGATGAGATGGAGTTCAATTGTTCTATTTAACCTCCAGAGCCCATGCTGTCAAAGGGAGACTTCTAACTGGAGTAGGACTTAAGATAAGGGAAAATGAGAAGGATGGCCAAGGCATATTTCTGGGATATCAAAAGGCTGTATTACCTGAAACTGCTAAAATAGGCTGATGCTGAGACAGCTGCTAAAATTGAAGCAAAGCTCATTTGTACCATCAGCTCACATACTTTCACTGTGCTCAGTTACCGAGCTAAACATTTGTGCTACCCAGCCTCTCCGTCAGCGTGTGAAGCCAGACTGTTTAGCTGACACATTTCTAGGTTTCCGCACGTCTCTGTGTCCTATAGAAAACCACGGGGGCGGCAAACACGCTCTCTTTTCTTTCAAATTCAACTTCCCTTGGGAATATGAACTGCATCTTCGGTGCCATAATGTGGGAGGTGAGGGTGTTATATCCTTACAGGCAGCTGTTCCGTATTTAGATAAATGCTATATCCGTCTAGGGTGTTGGCAAGGTAGAGAGACCTGAAAATGATGGGCTGCAAAAGCCAGACAACAGAGAAAATATTTTTTACCCATTGCTTCATTTCTTCCATTAATTCTGGATGTTGCCCTGAGATTTGCTATGAGTGTTTTCTACGCACTGTGAAATTTATTTCATCCCTTATGGCCAGAACCTTACTCCAAGATCCTTTATGGATCTTATATCTATATCTCTCAGTGCTGTAGAGATCACATCATGTCATAGCAAGATGCTTTTTACCGTAATTACTGCCAGAGTGGTGGACAGACTCGTGTGCTTTAGTACATGGAATCGAGCTACCCCATCAATCCAGTCCCCTTCTTCTTGCACAGTGCCTCAAACTATGGTCTTTTGAGGAAAATGGAGCCAGATTTAAGAATGAAAACCTTGGGGAGATCCAATATATTCTCTGTTCACAGGCTCTCATGGGTCAGTCAAGGAAATGCCCTGTAGCACAAAGCTATGAAGATGGTTTGACTGCAGAATACCACCTGGTGATTTAATCAATATGACTATTGACCTTTCTTTTCTCCTTATGTGAAGCTACATGCTTGGTTGAAGAGGGAAGATTTTTGAGCTGTAGGATAATCATTCTGGCTTTAGGAAGCTGAGAAATCAAAATATCATAGAAGCATTCCCATGTGGTCCCTGGAAATCACCATGTCCCTTTTAAGTGTCCACAGCATGAAAGGAAATAATAGGTGAACCAGTGGAGACCGACTCTGGAAAAGGCTAATGAGCTAATCATCAAATCAGGTGTCAGGGTATCTCTTAAATTTCCATTCTACTAATCCTGCATTCATGTTTTTAATATGTCTGGCTCTGGCTTTTCACCATCCTGTGAGATCTTTGAGAACAGAGAGTATGTCTTATCCATTTTTATAGATTTGACACCTTGCATAATACGTGAAACATGGTAGCTTCTTCTCTCTGAGTACTTAGTGAATTGAAATTATGCCAGATTTCCTATATGAGGTGCCTACCCCAAATCACTGGATTATAATAATCAACATCAATCTAAAAGATTTGCTTTTTCACCTTTAACAACTAAAAAACAGTAAAATACTCAAAATACTGTTGGCTTAGGAAGGGAAATTTTTATGAAAATTAACCAACAGGACCAGTTTTAATTCTATTAGAAAGTATTTTTAATCCTCCAAGTAAAAGATTAAGTCCCACATGATAAATAACCAGACCTTAATTTTTATGTTGCCTGATATTTATACCATTGAATTATCAACCTTAAAGACAGTATGGTAAGAGTTCAAGAGTCTATGTTTTTATAGTTTTTTTCCTAAATGAGAAAGGAAGAGCTCACTTTTGAAAACTATCATTCTGAAAAATATTTTGTTATTAGTCCATTCAGTCCCACAACATGCAGTTGTAGCCCATCTGAGCTCTGAAATCGCATTATCACTACCTTATATGCCAAGAACAATCCAAGCCTTTGGGAAGAACTGAAATCATCTCAATGTACATAAACTCAGCACCAGGAGCATCTCAAGAAATCAAAATATAAAGTCTTAAAATATAGGCAGTACAAGTATTTCTTGTGAAAAAATGGTGTACAAAATACGCGACCTCTCTAAAACCCCTCAAACATAACATTTATAGAACAAAAAAAACCTCCATTGAAATTAATAAGCTATGGCCTTTTAAAAATATTTTGTAAACATCAAAGCATTAGGAATCTATATCATATTATTGTTTAAAATTTATGAACAGCGCCTCTATTTAATTTTTTAAGTAGGGTAGCTAATTATAAAAATATCAACTGTGTAAAAGTAAGCAAGTTACTTCAATTTTCTGAAGCTCAGTTTTATTATCTGTTAATAAAAACAACACATATCTCCAAGTACTGGCATGGGACTTAAATGGAATTATCCACATGTCAGAATCATTAAAGTCTTTATCAGAAAATAAGTTCTGCTTATCATCATCTGCCATTGAAATACAATGATTTCTAAATTTTTAAGAGCCAGAGAAAACTCCTATATCTGTTAAGAAAATATAGAGCATCTTACATGATATACAGCACTGATGAACAGTGCTTACAAATCTATTATTTTCTTTGTGTCTTCTCTACAGGGACATTAATTTCAATGCCACCGCACTGGCAGAGCAAAGACTGTATGGACAAAAGAGGCCCGAAAGGAGCAAGAGGGTCGGACGCAGAGAACTGAGTGACCAGGCCAATGCAAACGGAGGAGGAGAAGACAACACATTGTCATCACTTTGTTCTGCAGGTAGTGTCTAGCTGTGTTTCACGGTAGCTAAGTCGAAAGCTTTGCTAATTTGTACAGAGTATCCATGAACCAAAGCCTCTTTCTGTCCATTTGTGCGAGTCAAAAACCAATTTAGTTTAAACTTTCTTCCTAAAATACATCTATGGATTGAGATGAAGCAGTAAATATGTCAGTTCAATAATCCTAACAATGGGGGAAACAAAAAAGTGATGACAGTGGTAATAGCTTCAGCACTACTGCAGGCTTCGCAGGGCAGGCTGGGAACTCAGGGAACCACAAATTCATTCTTAGCCAGCAAAATCTGCAATAAAAGAACTGTGTTGGCTTAGTCCATAAATTTATTTAACTCACATGAGTCAAACAAAAAATAAAGCTAATATTTTGTGGATAGTGGAGTTGAGTTGCAATAGTTTAGCATGCCTGGTATTTAACTAGTCAGTGTTTTTCAGTCATATTTAGATAAGGGACATAAAATTTAATTCAATAAGCATTTATTTAATTTCTACTGTTTATAAGACACTATCCTAGGTTTTAATAAAATTCATCTTTTCTCTTATTTTTTCCATCATAAGTTTACTCACTAATCTTTTATTTTTTTATTGTATTTTTTCCATTACTTTTAGTTCCCTTATGCCTCCCTCCTCCTGCAATCACCACATGATTATCCATGTCCATGAGTCCTTTTTCCTTTTTCTCAATCCCTCCATCCCCTATCCACCGCTCTTAGCTGTTATCCTGCTCTCTATCTATAAGTCTGTCTCTGTTTTGCTTGTTAGTTCAGTTTGTTCATTAGATTTCACATATAAATGATAGCATATGGTATTTGTCTTTCTCTGACTGGCTTATTTCACTTAGCATAATGTTCTCCAGATCCACCCTGTCACAAAAGGTAAAATTTTCTTCTTTTTTTACAGCTGAGTAGTATTCCATTGTGTAAATGTCCCATAGTTGTTTTATGCACTCACCTATTGATAGACCTTGGGCTGTTCCCATATCTTGGCAATTGTAAATAATGCTGCAATGAACATAGGGGCACTTATGTTCTTTTGAATTAGTGTTTTGGGTTCCTTTGGATATATCCTTTTAAATGCTTATAGTTTGGACTAACTCAAAATCTGATCTGTCCTCATTTGAGATTTGGGGTGCAGAAACTCAGTCAATTAAGTCCATCTTGAGAAGCAGTATAATTTTAAAACAGCTTCCACCCTGCAAAAGAAACAGGTTCTGCAGCCTAGATAATTTAAGGGCAATTATTTTTTTAGTTGCATAAAGAGACATTTTCACAACTCTAATTGCTCCAAATTTATCTGCTAAAGAGTAAACATGATCCATTTCTAACCCCTCTCTGACATCAGGAACTAATGTTGTAACTGAACTGTGTCATCCTTGATCTCCATTCCAAACCCTCAGAAAAGCTACTTTGTGACTTTCACTGCGATTGCACCACCTCCCTCCAATCAGTTCAGTGCCTGCTGACACACTGTGTTTCCAGGAAAGTGTTGTTTAAAGCCTGGCTGGATGCAGTGAATGACATAGCTTGCTTAGCAGACTGCTATTTGATATTTTCAGATTTCAAAGATGTATTAATGTGTAGACATCTCTATGTTTAAAGCTTGTTTTCCCATTTTGTTCCTCTCGTAGCCAGAAGGTCTTTTATAGGAACTTAGTTTGCTGACTTATATTTATAATGGAGATAAGAGAATAAAAAATTTTAGATCTGCTCCACTGATGATGCTAAATATATCAGAGCAAGTCTTGTTCTTAGGGGTTATGAAACCTAAATAAGAAAGAAATTACATACAAGAAAATGTATACAGTGATTATGTTTGAGCCTTGGAATTAGAGCTGTGTATTAAGACAACTCTATATGCTCTAACATTTGCTATAATCTTGAGCTAAACCTTCACTTTAGTCCTGACCTCAATATGATAAAAGGAATATCTAATTTTAATTGTGTGCATTAAATTGAGAAAATTATTGGATTTTATTGCCTAATATGGGAAATCTCAAATTACTTTTTGTCTTGTTTATCATAACATCTGTAAAACTTTGCACTTAAATCTGAAAAATAAACACTTTTTAGCTCAGAAGCTGTGAAAAGCACCAATCCCATCCTTCCTTCTACTACAAAAATGATTTCATAGAAGGTGAAACTCCATCCCCAAACCAGGGACTGGGCCATGAAAAGAGCAAGGGGAGAGTGGGGAAGACTGACTTCTGATCTCAGCTCCACAGTTACTGGCCCATGCTTCACTTACTCTTTCTAAGCTTCAATGTCTTTATTGTGTAAAAGAGAGAGTTAAAATAAATAGGATCTAAGTCCTTCTGACTCCCTGAAGAAGGGGAGGGGTCGTCAAGGAACATATATAAAGGACCCATGGACAAAGACAACTAGGGAGGGCAGTAGTAGGATTAAGGATGGGAGGGGGAGGAGAGTTGTGGGGGGACAATGGGAACAACTGTAACTGAACTACAATAAAAAAGTAAAAAAAAAAAAAAAGCTACCAAAGATCATCATTTCACCACTTTGAATGAATTTAGTGTCAAAGATAAAGCTGGACTCTAGTTAAAAGCAATTAAGACAGATTTTATTCAGTAATGACTATTGCAATAGAAGAGAAAATACAGTGTAACCTGAGCTTAACTCCACTGAAACAGAAGGAGGGAGACTTTTAATACTGGGGTGTGCTAAAGGCAGGGTCCTTTGCTAAAGGAAAAACACTGAAGGGCATTAAGAAGTGGAGGGTTGGAACATGTGATTAGGCAACCGAGTTTGCTGGTTGGCACTTATCCAGAGAGAAACTAACTTTTCATATCTTTATGGCAGGTGGAATAATGGTGCATGTTGGAATAAGGTGCCCACCAAAGTTTGGCCCTTGTCTTCCTCAGGAATTGGGAAGTAGAGTGTGTTAAGGGAATTACATCTCAAAGGCCAGAGAAAGGATTTATAATTGCAAGCTTTTCTCAGGCTGGCACTTTAAATGGGGGCTGGGATCATCCTAGTGATGTAGCCTTGGCAGCTAGAAGCTGTGTTAGAGTGCGGGCAAAGAGTCATTGTCCATAGCCATGGACCAGCTCACAACCAGACGGTGGCTTGGAGAGACTGAAGCTCAAATGAAATACTGTCTACTGATGCACCGAACTGTATTTTTAGAAGGTACAAAAGAGCCTATTCGTATAAATTTTTGGTTCTGCCACATATATGGACTCTTAAAAAAAATGAAAAAGGATAAAAAAATGTTGGCCTAAAATATCTTAGCCAATGGTTCCATCTAGCTTTATTATAGCACTGTCTTGAGTCATTGAAATATATATAACTACACTTCTCTTAAGTGCCTAACAGTTCAATGTGTAGCCTATAATAATTTATTTGCCCCCCACCACCATCACCACAAAAAAATGAGTCCAATATGATAATCAGAAGGACCATAGTGGAGAATAACAACCCATTTGATTTGCATCAATAATCATAATTCTTCACTCTTTTAACACCTCTCTAACAAAAGGGGTTCAAACTGAACGATCTTAAGAAGGCATTTCTCTGCAAGGTCTTATTTAGCTTTGATGAAAAATTTAAGTGTGAGTTTTTGTAAATGCAAATGAAAATATTAAGGGTCCTCAATATATTCACAGAGCACATTGATATTTTTCATGCAATAATGTTAATGTGCTGTGCCCTCTGCAGCAGTACCATAATTAAATCTGCTGGCATTTCCATTTTAAACCTAGTCATAAAAAATCCCTCTGAGCAATAATGTGTCACTCCAAAACTGAAACCAGCAGTCTCCACTGTTTAGGGACAATATTTGAGAAAGTTTTAGCGGGGGGTCAAGTTCTAAAAAGGTAAAACATTTAGCAGAATTTTTTTCTTTATTTCACCCTAGATGCTTGTTTGCCCTCTGAAAACTAATTTCAATTTAATGTGTGATGTTTATAAATAGAACAGACACATAGCATGAGAACTGCATTCCAGCTCCACTTGAGATAGAAAATGTGGTTTATGAACTACTGGTGTTTCCAGCTCTGTTGGACCTCATATTTAAATAATTTAAGAGGGTGATGTTTAAGAAAAAGATACAATTACCAATAAAGATAAGAAAGGAACGTGAATATTTAGAATGAAGAAAGCAGTCATGAGCTATGCAGTTTGCAAAACTGACAAATACCACAAATATAAATTCAGGAGGATCACAAGATGAGCTTATAAATTAGCTGTTCCACTCCTTTAATACCTTTTTTTATCTTACACATTGTGGCTGCGCCGTCTTCAATCACCTCGTCAAACAACAAAGATTTTGTGATATCATTGTGGAGAGAATACAGTCGGTCTTTTCTCTACAGTCAGAAGTTGGCAAACTTTTTCTATAAAAGTCCAGACACTAAATATTTTAGCCATTGTGACATACAGTATCCGTCACAGCTATTCCACCGTGCCATAGCACAAAATCAGTGGTAGCCATACATAAATGGATAAGCGTGGCTGTGTTCCAATAGGACTTATTTTTGGACCATGAATTTTAAGTTGGTTGTAATTTTCACACATCTGAAATAATATAGTCCTCTCTGCCCCATCATCTAAATATGTAAAAATAAATTTTACCTCATGGGCCATATAAAAACATGGACCATAGGTTGCTATTTTTTACTCAGGTTGATAGAAATTTGTTTATTATTGATAGTTTTTAAAAGATACTTTTAGCTTCTCAGTTGATATTAATAATATATGTATTTTATGATAGTTGTCAAATTTGAAAAAAATTCCTTTTATATATGAGCATTTTGAGTATTTTTTCTACTGTGACTAATTTTTGGTGTTCTTTGAATTGATGAAATACATTAACATATTTGTCATTGATGACCTCAATGTGGAGGTATGAGTTTTATTATCTTTCTTATGTTATTAGTATTTTGCATTAAATCCCCAAGAAGTTTTAATGTTTTCTCAAAGGGTTCACGTCACTTACTCATACGATTCAGTCCAAGAATCTACTCACCACTTCTGCCAGAAAGTTACCTCTTCCTCTAATTGCTGCCTCTGCTCTGTGCTGAAAAGTTTGGTTATATTGTGTGCTCAGTGTGAGCATGGTCTCTGCTGATCCCATCACTCACCTTCATCATGTTAGCCCCTATTTATAGGAAAATTACTAACATAATTTTCTAAATCTGAAATTTCAGTTCTTCAGTGAATAACTTTGAAGAAGACAAAAGAAGGGACTCATCATATACATACATCTCCATTGGGTCTAATTTCTCACGTTTTATTGAAACATTTCAAAATGTCTTTTTAAACCACTCAGTACCTTTTGTGTGACAATGCCAGGCCAGTTGGCACTGTGGGCAGTAGGAGAATTCTGGGAAACCATTGCTGTGCCAGGACAGCCAGCTCTCAGTGAACTGCACATAAAAATGAATAAGAACACCAATGTGTCCGAACCTAACACAATGCAGTCCCAACTGAATTATGCCTTAACCAGATACCAAACACGCCTACGGACAACCCAATGCCACCCAAGGTGAGGGGAAGAGGTGATGGAAGGGAAAGAGATTAGGAAGAAAAATTTTTTTACCATCTATATAATCATGCTAAGAACTGGGTAAGGCCCCTCTCCTGGCTTTGAAGGTATTTGCACGCCTTAAGCTTGCCCGTAAGAGTCTTCTGGTCAATCCACCTCTGACTGTTCCCTTCAGCTGTCATGCAGCGACACCAGCCACATTCTCTTCGCTATTCTATTCCACAAAGAGCCAAGGTTGAACACTCAATAGGTAGTATTACAGAGAGAGAATGAGAACACATGTAATTCAGTTTACAATTTACATAAAATGTAAAATGTTTCTTTTTGTAAACACAGAAAGTTCAATAATCATTCAATGGTTCTGAAAAAGAACAAATTAGAAAAGTCATCTACTGAGATTTGAATGCCATGCATAAGCTTGGAATATTGCATTTGACAAAGCTTAGTAGAAAATTTTATATCACAATCACATCATAATCATTGATTATAATTTAATTATGTAATTACACATATTTATTTACTCTAGATTCTATAAAATATATGGTAATTAAATACATAAGAACTAAAAGGCTTAATTTTTAAAGGAAAACAAGAAATTCATAAAGCCTCTCACATAGTAAAAGAACATTAAAAAGGTCAATTATAAGCTTTCAACAGCAGAGTCCATTTTGATTAGAAAGAAATTACAGTTATCTTATTGTCTTTATTATACTAGACAACTTTTTAAAGAGCTTCAGGGGAAGGAGAGTTATAGGAGTGCTTCAGTTTTGTGAATCTTTGTGCCTTAGGAAGCAACAGCAGTGCCCCTGGAGAATGCAGAAAATTCTTCCTGTGTGAATGAAGTCATTTGAGAGTTAATTAATCTGCAGGTCAAACCTCTTTCTATCCTTTCTTCCTGAGTTCCTTTCAGCCTTAGGGTCCTCCTAATACATTTCTGGTCCTAAACCTACAAGCTTTTGAGTGTCTGGTGTTCTAATATAAACCTAATAGCTTTTTTCAGTATTGTGATTATCCATGTAAAGGATAACTAACTCCAAAAAATCACTTTTTTTTTTTAGATTTAGACACTATAGCAATAGTACAGGTACATTAAAGTATATTTTCCATCCTACTAAATTAAATACTATACTTAATTTACATACTTATATTAAATCAATACATGTTCTAGTTCTGCCTGGCTTTTGAAAAATCAAATAAAAGACATGAGTTAAAAAATACAAAAAAATACCTTAGTTTAGAATAATAAAATGACTCATATTAAACAGAGAGTTTGTCTAAATTATAAGCAGGTATATTGCATTTTTAAAAATATTGTTAAAAGATTTAATTTATTTATTTTTAGAGAGAGGGAAAGGGAGGGAGAAAGAGAGGGAAACATCAATGTGTGGTTGCCTCTCGAGTGCCCCCTACTGGGGACCTGACCCACAACTCAGGTATGTGCCCTGACTGGGAATTGGACCTGTGACCCTTTGTATTGAAAGTCAGCACTCAATCCACTGAGCCACACCAGCCAGAGCTAGCCTATTGCATTTAAAATATGATTTGTTTTTAAAACTTTATACACGTGAAACTGTCTCTTCCTTCCTCATGCTTTTACCAAGCATTCTTATCAAGGTAGAGTTACCGTTTATAGCAGTTTATGTCAGTATTAGGAAAATGACATAATTAAGAGGTCAAAATAATATTTTCATAATTCTATCCTCCATAGTATTTACTTACCTATCATAATTATATTAGATACTTAATTTCCATAAGTAATTCTATTACTAAATAACAGTTAATCTGCAAACATTCTAAAGCTTTGGGGAATATATTTGGAGAAAATGCTTAATTAGGCAACGGTGTGAATTTTGACATTGTTCTTCAAGGTTGACATGTTAATGGCAAACAGCACCAGATGTTAGACCTCTGTCCTTGTGTTTTGACTATGAAAGAATTCAGAACCAAGACTTAAATGCAAGCAAAAGTTTATTTAGAAAGTCACAGAGGTAGAAGTGAGCTGTAGAGGAAGAGAACCTGATGGAATGCCTGGGCTCAGGAAACAACCTACAGAGGCGAAAGAAGGGCCCTTGGAGCTTAGGAGAAAGAAAGGCAAAGATACACACCTCGTGGGACGGAGAGGGGGAAATGTGAGGGTGTGCAAGAGAGAAGGAGGGAGAGGGCAGCAATGGGATCACCCTGCCTGGCCTTGCTGCTTTTCTGGGCCTGGAGCTGGAACACCACTGAGGCCTACATGTTCTCTCTGCAGCTCAGTGCAGAAGGGAGTGGTCAGGCAAGGGCTTGTATGGGAGTCTTATGAGGCTATTCTCTGGCCTCCTTGTTCCTCCTCTAAGGGGGTCCACCGCATGACTGGTGACATGCCAGGGAAGAAAAGGGCAGGGCAGGGCCCAAAGTGAATGACCAGCAATATGAAATGTCAGGGGGTCTAAACCATATGACCAGTGATATACTAGGGGAGGAGAGGTCACCTTGGGGACAAGGTCCCATCTTATGATTGTCTGTTGCTAGGCACCTGGGGCTTTCTGCCCTGGTGTCCTTCTGTGCTTGGTTCGTCATTCCTATTCTGCTCATGCCTGTCTAACCGCCCACACCATCACACAGAATATTCTTTGGCTGACAAATGTCTCCCACAGTTTAATGAATAAAAAGTCTTATTTTTCTAATGTTATAAACAGTATTAAAAGGTCACATTTGTGAGAAACAAAAAACGTTTTATTAATTTTTTAATATCATCTAACTCCATAAGCCAAAATGATCTGATAGCACTTAAAAATAAAATTTGCACTAAAATATACCACTCACAAAATATGGATATGAGATGGATTAAAAACAACTTTGAATCCAAGAAGCCCCACTGTAGTGGAGAATAAGCTTGGGGCGTAAACATATTGCTTCAGGGAGTCTGAAGCAGTTCACCCTCTGCTTCACTGGTATTGTCAATATTGGCACTCACTGTGCTGTGAGTAACTTTCCTGCCAGAGCATGTACTAAACTGTGGGTTCATTAGGTCGGCCCTCCAAACGCTATCGGCTAGAGTTTAGGCTAAAAAACTCACTTTCTTCTTCATTTTTCTACACTTAAGTAGGTCACATAATTCTAACAGAAAGGACTTTAATGGTAATCACTGACATGCACCAGATTTCTTTGTAGCATTTCTAGGATGCTAAATCCTAAGATGTTATTAATTGAAAGCACCAACCCACTGACACATACAGAGAGTGTGGTTCAATGCCGTAACAATTTAGGTACTTTCTTCTCTTCTAATAATCAACAATGTCATAGTTTCAGGCATGGACATGCATGTGTGGGCCACTGCTGAATTCTACGCCACCGTCACAATGAAAACTGTGGTTAGTGTTCTCAGTCAGCCATATTTGCCAAGAGATTTTTGTTGTCATCTAATTTAAATGTAGCATGCAGTGAAACATGTATTCTCATGACATATATTCTCACACACAAATTTCTCACTAGTGGCCCCTCATACTTTTGAAAAGGAAGATACAATTCAGTAAGAATTGTATGATCCATAAATTTAATTTGGCCTCAAAATCAGAATTGTTCAGAAGTGAGACAAATGTTCTGCCAATCTAGGACTTGCTATCCGAATGCAGCTTCAGTACAAATCTCCCCCCACTTCAAACACAGCATTGTCCCTTATCTGCTCCCAGTGAGGAATACGGAAGCTGTCTTATTTTGGAGTTGCAGGCTGTTTTTTTACAAAAAACATGTGACAATAAAGGAAAGACGCATGCAAGGCTGTAGTTCATTCTTCTGTCCAGTGGCCAAAACGTTATTCAGATGTCCATGCTAGTCAAACCAAATGATCAGAATTTGTTTTCAGGATTCTAAGTGCCTTATGCAATCTGGTGGAGCCCCAAGTACTTTGACAAATCAAAGAATATCTCTATTACCATCTGTTACTATCGTATGCAGCTGAGTTTGAACTGGTGTTGAAAAGAAGAATCGGTGGGCTATCTTTTATGGATCTGAAATGGTAAAAGGTTTGGAGAGCATGGTTCAGAGCCCATCCTGGAGATGTGTGACAAGTGCAATGACTCAAAGAGAGGTAAGCAGAAAAGGCTGTGAAAAAATTACCGTGGCTTCACCCATTTCGTAAAAATGTAAAAATCATCCAATCTTTTACTTCTCAGATTAGTAAGCTTTTTTTATTAGAAATTTTTCAAATAACTCATATTAACTTTAAAATATCTTAGGAAAGTAACTTGCTTTCTAGAGTCAACATGTGATCTCATCTCATCACCAAACAATGGAATCCACAGTAGCTTTTACTACAAGTCCTGCTTGGGCCTATGGATTTTAGTGACCGTGGCTGAGGTCTCCACCCACCTAGGTAACTCCTAGTAAGGTCTAATAAAAATATCAGTTTGCATGTTGATAATACTTTCCTTTTCCTATATTTCATTCAAGCAATGAAAAGTTTTCTCAGAATTTTGAGTCTTGAGGAAAAATAGAATGTTAATTCTTTTTTATTACAACTAGAATGAACTTAATTACCCAAGTTATTATATTTGGCTCCAGATATAACAGAAGTCAATATTATATTATGTGAATTAAAATACAGATTCTGGGAAATTGGGTAATTTATACATTTAATAAAATAATACTTAACATTCTTCTCTGAAATAGAGATTTTTTTCCCCATGTGTATCGATGCTTATAAGACTCATAAAAATAGATGTATAAACAATCTGAACTTTTAAAAAAATAGAGTTTCTAGCCCTGGCTAGTGTAGCTCAGTGGATTGAGTGAGGGCTTCAAAACAAAGGGTCACCAGTTCAATTACCAGTCAGAGCACATGCCTGGGTTGCAGGCCAGGTCCCCAGTAAGGAGTATATGAGAGGCAACCACACATTGATGTTTCTCTCCTTCTCTTTCTCCTTCCCTTATCCTCTCCCTAGAAATAAACAAATAAAATCTTTAAAAAATAAAGTTTCTAATCTTTCATTATGACCCTCTGCCTTTTCCAGATTAGATCATTTTGGCATATGTAGCCAGAGGCCTCCATCATGCCTTGTTCTTTTCACAATGAACCATAATCTTTACTCACCCTCCAACCTTCTTAATCTGTTCAGGGTATAAAGACACTGATCTCCACATTCAGGTGTAGGTTGGTGAGTATTTTCATTCTGATCTATCCAGTACTGGTATGTTCCATCAACCTGTGTATCTTAAATAACTGAAGCAAGGATGGTGTGATTTTTCTTGGTTCAGCACCTAGCCCCCTGAGCCACTTTCTAGACACTCAGTAGTCCATACTCTGACCCTGGGTGACAGGAAATCAGGCTGCTGTTGAGGTTGATGTAACATTCCAACAAGAACAATGCGTGCAGAGCGTGGCTATAAGGCAGGTCCCAAGCGAAGGACCAAGCTTGGGTCCTGGGGATTTGCATTTAACAGGAACCCCAGGTGATTCTGCGTCTGGTGATCGGCAACCAGGCACTCAGAAACACTGCTACCAAGAAGTCACATCCACATGGCATCACAGCTTTATACACAAGCTTCGAGCCCTCTTTCAATTCAGTGAGATTGATACTATCTTTTTTCCTACTAAAAGGGATTTAGTAACTTGTCTTTTGGGAGAGTCTCATGGAGCTATGGCCCACAATTTGAAGTTAGCTTTGTCAGTGAAATAGCATGAAAGGAAAGCTCTTTATGATTCAAAATTTATGACACAGAGGTACTCTGCTAGGTGATTTATGCATGTTTTCTGGTTTAATCGGAGGGCTAAATGCTTTATTTGACATGGAGCAAGTGTGTGCCAGATGCAATAACCAATGAGGTAAAATAGTGAACAAATCATACAAAATCCCTGTCATCATGAAGCTGATCGTCTAGTGGGGGAGACAGAAGATGTACATAGTTTTTAGATGGAAAGAAGTCCCATAGGCCAAATAACTCAGAAGGAGAAAATAAATGGACCTGGTACAGAGTGGTCAGGACAGTTTTCCCAAAGAAGATGCTCTAGGAACAGAAAGAAATGAGGGGCATGATGGGATATGACGATAGCTGAACCGGAGCTGGAAGGTAAGGATGACTCCAAAGCTTTTGCTCATGCAGCAAAAAGAATGAAGTTCCTGTTTATTGAACTTCATTATTATGCAGCATAATATTATCAGAGATGGGTTAGTATTTGCATTCCATTTTAAAGGTTAGGAAACTTAGTCTCCCATTGATTATGGGCTTGTAAATGAAGTCAGGTAGGTTCGAATGAAGTCAGTCAGACTATGGAGCCTCATGATCATGAAGATCAGGTGTAGGACTCCCAGTTCTGCCAGGCTGGCTTTGGACATGGTGCCCAGCATCTCAAGCAGGTCAGAATGAGCATAGATGGAAACAGCAGGACCAGACTCACTGCATCTGTGCGCAGGGTTTTGAGAGCACTGCCATGCCAGTCTGTTGATACCACTCCCAGACACTCCCAGACAGAGCAAAGGGACCTGCTTGTTCCCTTGGCTTGCCATTTCAGACATTCCTGCTGCTCATTTCTGTCTATATATCGGCAGGTTCTGACTCCAGCAGGGGCAGGATGCAGAGCAAATCTACGGCCTCTTCTCTGTACCACCGCCCACCAGCATATGGTATGTGGGTGGGAGAAGGTTAAAAAGAACATTAAGGGCAACCTTGGAGGAGAAGTGAGAGCATCACCAAAAGGAAACATGTGGTGGAATAAAGGGAAGTGATAGATAGTAAAGAAGGTGTTGGAGTACTGATTATGTTACAAGGAATCTGCAGCCGACCATCTGTCCATTGTTTTTCAAAAGTTTCCATGATGATTAAGTTTCAGGATGGGTAGAGGAGGGAGAGAAAGGGAACAAAGCATTTACTGATCATCTAGTATGAGCCAGACACTGGACTAGGTCCTTTAAACATATTCAAACCATGTGGCATTGTCATCATTATGCCAATTTTATTTAGGTGAGGTCACTGAGAGAATTTAGCTTAACTCTTCTGCACAAGGTCACTCTGTAAGCTTCGTGAGGGCAGGGACCACCCCTGCCAAGTTCGCACTGTATCCCCAGTGCCTAACATAGCACCTAGCACTCAAGGGTAGGAGTTGGGGACTCTTTACTCTTTAAAGGGCCAGTGTCTCCCTCTGTCCAGTTCTACTTCTAGGTGTTGGATCACCTCTCTCCCCTCAACCGGTCCTCCCATCTCCCTCTCACCATGGGAAGAGGAAGGTTTTAGGTTTCCAGGGCCACTTTTGCTATGCAAGTGACTGAGGCCATGGGCAATGGACTTGGGACAGCAACACAAGCCATCAGGAGCACCCTCCTTCAGTGACAGTAACCACCAAAAAAGAAGGTAAGGATGGAAAAACTAGGGGAGGATGGCAGGCTTTCCTGGAGCTCTGCAGCTTGCCTACCCTCAGTTTACATGAGGAACTGAAGTCTCCCTTTTAAGCAGAGTCTGCCTGCATGGGCGAAGACTTCCTGACAGTCTATCACTCCCAGGGGCTCTGCTTCGGAGTCCAGCTCTGGACCGACACCTCCATCATCCCGGCTCCTGGAGGCGGGGCAGGCCACCTCTTGTTCCTGCCACCTGCTTCTCTGAGTCACTGGTCTTTATGTTTCTGAAGCACACCCAGGCCCCCTAACAGCCTTAATTCATTTGCTCATTCTATTGCTATTTATTCTTAGCAGAGGCAATAATTAAGAATGCAAAATAGTATATACACATACACAAGTTAAGAATTATGCACAATCCCTCACCAGATATTATAATTTTTTAAATGAAACAAAAAGTCTTTATATTTATTCACTTATATTCCTACACAAAGGATTAATTTGAGATGAGATTTTTTTTTAATGTTTTAGCCCAGAACAATAATGTCAAAGGACCAATGCCAGCTTACCCTAATGTGAATTTGTCCTTTGTCACTGATGAGAAATAAACTTAGGCAAAATCCAATAGCAGTTGTAACTAGTTGATATCTGGATATAAACAATTCCCAAGATTTTCAACTTTAGAGCAATAATTTGAAACACCAAAACAGCATTTTTTTTTGAAGATTCAAAAGTAAGCCAAATAATGCACCTCCAAGTAGGCTTTGGAATCCTTTTACCTAAGAAAATAATGTATGGTCTGAGAAATGTAAAATCATGATTCCTCCCTGATATGTCTGTGACCTTGCTGCTATCTTCACACAGGGTTTAATATTGGCAGGAGAGGAAATCATAAGAAAACACTTGCTGCTGGAGGCTCTCTTCCAGCTCTCCCACTGGAAAGCAGAAACTTTTTTCCTGCAGCACAGTGCCTGTAGCTTCTCCATACCTCTACTTCGCCTCCTTCAATATGTCCTGAGTTTTTTAAAAAAATTATCTCTTGATGGGGGGCAACATTTACAAGTCCCAAGTATGTACAAGGAATTGATGGGGGGGGTGGCACATGTTTGAGATTTGTGCCTTCGGAGTGCAGGGAAGAACAGGACGTGCTTTTGGAAGACAGATGACCCATGCCGCTCGCCTCTTCTTACCCCTCCATCCTTAGGGAAAAGAGCCCTCAGTCTATACAGTGGGCATCCCAGCCTTTATGCCTTGCAAAGGAAAAGTAAACTAATGCCAGCAGCTGCCTGCTAAGGCTTAAAAGCAGTGACGGTAATAATAGATCACTACCCAACCAGACCCACTGCACTTGAATTTCAGAGCTGGTCAAGAACTATATCTGCTTGCAGATATAATAAAATGCAATTTTTTGCTATTTTTCAGTAAAATTTTACCTGTATGCATGCAAAGTGAAAAGACACATCTAGACCACATAAGCCAGAGGAAGCTACTGTGTCATTAAGTATATGCATAATTCTTTAGGCTTTTGGTTTTCCATTTGATTTTGATGCAGTTTCAGTTTGAAGTATTTTCTTGACACTTGTCCACACAGAAAGGAAGTCTAGTTTTCACAGAATTTCAAAGAATCCTATCCAAATCTGGTTTGGGTAAATGGCTAATGATAGGTCAATATAAGGACCTTTCGCCACGTGATGGCGAGGAGAAAGGGCTCCTCTCCAGGCTGAGTCCCTTTGCCTCCATCATCCCTGACAACCATAGTTTCCTTTGCCTTGATTCCACGGGAATTCTGGAGAACTTTTATAAATGCAGGTCCCAGAGTATCAACACAGACCTATCAAATCAGAAGCTCGAAAGGTGAGGCCTAGCTTGTAAATTTTCTTAAATCCTCCTTTTTGGGTGATTTTGAAATGCAGGCAGAGTTGGGAACTACTGTCCTTATTTAGGATAATGACCCCATGTTTACTAGTGTGCCCTCATCAGTCCTATTCCTTACTCCTATAATATGTAATGATTATCACTTATTCATTTATTAATAATATGTATTTTTTTCACCAACACCGTTAAAAAATCTCAGGTGCTCTGAGAACTTGTTCACCATAGTTCCTGACTTTCTCAACGCTCACCAGTTGAGGTTAATT
Organism: Tonatia bakeri; assembly: GCA_004024845.1. Taxonomy (NCBI): domain Eukaryota; kingdom Metazoa; phylum Chordata; class Mammalia; order Chiroptera; family Phyllostomidae; genus Tonatia; species Tonatia bakeri. Next base: position 69,590 of record PVIA01000113.1, read on the forward strand.
CTTTATCATCTGCGCATGCAATATCCTGATTTGGTCAGCCCTGCCTTAGCTACTCTGGCGTCAACACTTTGTTAACTCAGGCATATTTCTAAACCAGCATCTCCAGAAGTAACTAACTCTTCTTCCCCCCTTTAGAAGGTTATCCTTATTTCCCAGTCTCAAATGTTTCAGTTTAGTTTTATACATTATTCGACAATAAGAACAGATTATTTAAAGAGTAGATGTCTCAGATTCCATATTTCTTTCTGTTATATAATAGAAAGAAAGAAAGCTAGCATTGTGCTCCATTTATTTTTATGCCCTTTTACTATTCTTTTCATAATCCATTGTATTTGATCAGCACTGGGCTGTCTTTAATTGCAGAAAATCATGGGAAATATGCCATGTTCAGGCTTTCTCAGGGAACCCATTTTATCTAGGTCCCTGGGTGTGTGCTCCAGGAGAGCTCCCTGGGAATTTCACAGGCACCCACAGAAACTCCAGAAAGTGCTGTGCAGCTAGACCTGACCCAACGTTCCTTTCTGTGGTGGGGTACCACACTTATGCCATATAAACGTAACACTGGTTCCCCGAGTAAAGGCAACACAACTGTTCCTGGATAGAAAAGGAATAAAGCTAAAATAACATGTTCAAAAGCACCTACATGAAACATGCTTTCTGGGAGAAAACGTGAAAATAAGATATGGAGAATCCTTGAGATAAGTTTTCACAATTAAATGTGAGACAGTAAAGTAGTGGTGTCAGTTCACATTGAAGAGAAGTAGAAAATAGTTTTATTTATCAGAAAGAAAAGAATCGCTTCCCTATTACAGTCTGTAGCCACAAAAGGACTGTGGACCACCCTTCATTCAGAGCTCTGCAAACTCAGCCCATTGAGTGATGGCTCCCGGGACGTGACGTTTTGGCAGAATGCAGAGACTGATGGTATGCGAGAAACACCCCTAACTCCTTGCCTTCAACAGACATGGATTGTTCCTTATTAAATTGACCAAGGGCATCTCTTTTACTTCTTGGGGGATTAAGGAGAATAACAAATAACACATTGTGTGCTCAGGCAGCTAAGGAGGAGAAAGTTCAACAACATGTGTCTGTGTTGCAATAGGAAATGCTGTGGGGCTAACGTTAGGACCCAAATTCTTTTCACATTTTTCAGCATTCTTATCTTCCTTGGAGGAAATGCAGTCATAAAGGGAGAGTTTCAGAGTGGCCGCGGTGGTGACAATGATGTGTGCGTGCATGCACACACAGAGAAGGGCTGTGCGTGTTATTTTACTTCACACCAATAACAAACACGCACATTCATGGTGCTGCTTTTTAAAGAATTTACCATTACCCAAACTTTCTTTAAATGAAGACAAAGAATGAAATAGATAACAGTCTCCCTCTTTTATGCTTATCTTTGGAAAACACAGATCAGAGTCTCTGAGTTCATTCAAGTCAGACTTCCATTTGCATTCTGAAGCAGCTAATGATGTTAATGCGTCAATCAATTTATCCAATTAGGTGTATGGAAATAACCTTTATATCCTGTTCCAGCATTACCTGAATACAAAGCATTAGGTTCTATGGTTAAGACTTATGAAAAACCTGCAAATTGCTTTCCAGAATTCAAAATATTACAACAGAAATTAATTGGTTGAGACTCAGAAGAAACAAGTTTCCATAAAAATGAGGTAAAAATAGCATTTGATGAACATAATTTTTTAAAAAGGACAATAAATTTCTTTATTGTCCTTTTTCCTCCCTCCTACCCCCTTCCAAATCAGAATATAGGATGACACAACCTGCAATTGTTCTCTCTCATACCTTTGCTTCATGCTTTGGTACAAATTATGAAGACTGAATATTTTCTTTTGGAAATTTAATTTTAAGGCTTTTTCTATGTCAAATATAGCCCAAGTGATGATGTTTAACCAAATAGCCCATAAAAATTGAGGAGGCCGAAGAAAAGACCAGTGAGAAAAATTCCTTTGCTTTTAATATCTGGCTTACCTGACACACCTCTGTGACTGTACTTGTCGCCGAGTCTCCAGGGTAAAATGGTAGGTAAAGGCCCCTGGAACTGGTGTTGCTGGCAGTTTGTTTTCTCTCTGGATAAAATGAGAGTCTTTCAACTTAAAGATGAAACCAACATCTAAAAAGGGGTTACCACGACGTTTCTTCAAAGATGTTCCTAAAATTTGACAAGGCTTAAAATCACCCGTTGTTCACCATATTCTTAACAGACAAGTTGCCGTGATAGGACGAAATGGTTATTCAAACGATAATATAGGAAACTCTGAAGATTTGACACACACTTCTTCTCACGTATGGTATTTGTCTGCAGGAGACTCTGAATGGGGTATCAAAAATCATTCAATGGGTAAAATGGCTAAGAACTGATCACCTACATTTTGGTCACTTTTAACCCTTAGCATAAGGCTGCCTCGTACGTATGTCACAGAGGAGATATTAAACATAAATGGAATGTGTTTTAAAAAGTTCTTTGAAAATTCCAAGAAAACTGATCCAGTTTTCCAGTGCCCATATAAAAGTTGCATATACAATTGCTGAAGAATAAAAAAAATAGAGTATCATAGCTCTGCTTCAGTCTCCAAAAAGATCAAACTTTCTATTCAGGAGAAAAACAATCTTCTTATAATCGCAGAGTATTGTAGCTGAAACTGGTCTCAGAGGGGACCTTTCTAACCTCTTAATTTCACAGATGAGAAAACTGGGGCCAGATAATTTAAGTGACTTATGGTCATCTTTATTCTTAGCTTTTAATGAGATGCCTCAGACATTCACATCCAAGGTTTGTAGTGCAGATTTGCTTCACTCAGATGTAAACCACAAAGGCAGGAGAGTATGCGCTTTTGCAGAGCAGCGACAACCGGAAAGTGAACAGTCACAGCCAAGGAGGTTTTAGTTCCTATGGTTACATGAAATGAATTCAACTCATGTTGCTGTCTGCCCTTTAATCCTAGTTTTGAAAAGGAAGTACAATGTCCATCTCTCCTTTAAATTTCTCCACGTCGTGGGCTGCTATTGTCAGCAGAAGCAGGCAAGCAGAGAGAATATATACTTTTCTCGAATTTTTCTGAAGACAAATAGTCTGGAAATTAATTTAGGAATCATGTTTGTTCAAATAAAATATTTTTGTCCCCCTCCCCCAAATGCCAACTGCTATCTTTAAAAAGACTTTTGCTTGGTGTCATGTTAGTTATACCCAAAGCAAAATGAGGGAGTGTTGGCCCAGGCATGGTGGCCACGAGTGAACTCTCAGGAAATGTGAGAGAAGGGACAGAACCAGTTAAGTACTATTCTGATTCATTTTTCTTTATTAAGGAAAAGTGCCTCCAAACTTAAAGCATAATGAACCAGAACAAATCCTGATATATTTGTAGTGAGCAAGAAAGAATCTAGTTACTCTAAATAGAATGAATTACATTGCCAAGTATTGAGCCATCTTGTAAGTCCAATCAAAAACCATTTGTGGTCATCTTTGTGCATCTGGGGGAACAGAAACACTTTGAATAGACTGAGGATGGAAAAATCTTGGTTCAAATTTCAAAATAAATTTTAAAAATTATAGACTGTTCAACTTGACTCTAATCCTTAATAAAATTCTACAATGGATCCACCAACAAATGGTTTAGAAGAACTGAACAAGCTAACACAGTTTATTAAGAACAAACACTAAAGGCATTTTATTTGTTTCCCTGTTTGTTTTGAATTACACATCAGAAAAACTCTATAGAGTAAACCAGAATTCCGCCGATACATTGAGTATATTCTTGTGAACCACATGGAATACCGTGGCTTGGACAGTAGTATGGTTAGATGGTTCATTTACTAGTTGAACAGATTTACAGAAAACCTCTAGTAATCCGGAAAAAGGAAAAATAAGACACCTACACTGCATGGCACGATTCACAACAACACTGCACGATCTGCTGCACGTCCTGGTTCACTTTTCTCCTGGTTTACTAAGCTTCAGTCATGCGGGTCACTCTCTATTCTTAACCAAGCTCAAGCCTTCCTGCTTGCATTTGCTATTCCCTTCTGCCTGGAATGTCCTCTCAGCTCCTTGAACAGTTAGATCATTCTCTGAATGTATTAGTGAAATGCCACCTATTCAGAAACTATCTCTGAATTAGACGGCCACCTACCTACCCCTGTCACTTTCTCTTCTATCCCCATTTATTTCCTATTAAACACAGTTTATTTTCCATTGCTCCCACTAAAATGTCAGCTTTATAAAAGCTAAGGCCTCATTTGTTTATTCACCAATAACCACAAGGCCTAGCACAATGCCTGTTATGTATTAGGCTTCCATGAACATTTGAATTAACTAATGAAATGCAATCATATTGCAATACCATATCCTCTATGTGACTTCTTAGAATGTAATATTTTTATCAATGTTTTATATGGAGATATAGAAGGCCTGGAGGTGTTTTGTTTTGTTTTTGTTATTGTTGTTTTTAGTTTTTCTCATTACATTATACTAGATAAATATACTGCTTTATGGAATAAGAATTCAGAAGATCCTTGGGGGAGTGAAAAACCAAATACATATAACAAAATGACACATAACAAGGATACATAGAAAGTTCTGCACTTAGAATCAAAGGAATTTTTGTGCTATCACAGGATGGAATACCAGATTTGTCATTAGAACTTCTAAAAAGTACCCTGGGTTTTACTTTTATCATGATCTTGTTATGAGCCAGTAATGTGATGTGGGCATTAAAAAGCACTGGACTATTGAAATCAGAAGATGGTACCTTCAGACCAAATTATATGCTTGTTCAATTCTTAACATTATCTCTTAAGAACACTGAAATTAATAAAGGTGGTTGAGAGAAAGAATAACAATTATGAGAGACATGGAAAACTGCTCTCACAATAAAAGAGCCATCAAGTTTTACCAATAACCTCAAAAAGGAAAGGTCTTCTACCCATCTAGAGTCATCCCAAAACATGGTAAAGTATGCCAGGGAGCCATGAATTCTTTGTCAGTGTAGATTTCCACTGTGTGGTTAGCAGTTGGAACATGGTGGGGAGAATTCCCATAGAGTGCAAGTTTATTTGATTAATGATTAATGATTGACTTATATACTCACAGCTGAGCTTCCATATTCCCAAGTTTAACTACTGTGGAGCATTTGAATCAAGAACTTGCAGTTTTCTGTTCTACAATACACTATAGATGGAGGAGATGGTTGAAAGGCATTCATGGTTTCTCAATCTACAAATGATAAATGAGTTAATATATTAAGTATTTGGTTGTGTGCTGGTGGACTATGGGCACATTAAGAGAAGATTAGCCACCTACCCCCATGCCCAGGGACAGCATAATAATGAATAAATTAGAAAAATCCATAGGAAATATATGGGATTAACATTTGGAGAAGTAACCCAAGTTATCTCTGAATTTGTATCATTAGAAACTAGAAAGACCTGAATGTAACAGAAAGAAAGCAGTCTGGAACACGTCTATCATTTTCAAGCAGGGACATTACGACACCAGTTCGGAGAAGAACTGAGCAAACGGAGGACAGTCAACCTAGAGAACAGGACAGGAGACCCTGGGGACTACGGTGGCCTTATTCATCACCCCCCGTGAGACACATCTGCTGGTTCTTACAGTGATACAATCTATAATGATGGCGGATTCAACAGATTCAAAACCGTGGTGGGAAAACAGTCAAGGTCACTGTCTTCAAGGCACTCACTACGCAACTCTAGTTAAGTCACTCCTCAGGGATCCCGGTGCACGTATTTATCTCCACCATGAAAAATGCATGACCCCATTCTAAAGGCTTATTAGTGCTTATATATTTTAGCATCATGTAATTTTGATTAGCATGAGTCAGCTTTTCCAAGTCTATAAAATGCTGAACAACATAATAGGGAGGCAGATCACAGACCACAGTAATGTCACAACATGATGGCACTGTGGGTGGCTCCTTGGTAGACAGCCATATGGCCCTCATCTGACCACACTGACAGTCCCTTTCAAAGCTACATCATTCTGTACTGACTGCAGGCTTAAACATGAGCCAGTTAGCTAAGACAGAAGTAACATAAGAGATGTTTGACTTCTGGGTATGAAAAACAACCACTGAATGTAAGGATCATGAAGAAACCTACAGGTTAGAAGGTAATTTGGAGTGCTAATGAGCATGAGGTGACCTAGAAAGGAAAGTTTTAAAGATCAAAGAAAAGGATAATTTTTTTAAACAGTTGGTTCTTTTAAACCTGGTAAGGAGGCAAAAAAGTGTGACTCTGTCACAAGGAAATGACTGAGACTGAACAAGAAGGTTGGTCTGAATTTTTTATTTGCAAGAAACCTATACATATGTGTAGGCCTGAAATAAGTCTACCCTCAAGGAGAATTCAGTGGAGAGAACTTCAGATGAAAACTCCCAATGACACAAAGAGACATTTGAGAAAAGGCTGCTGAATCAGCTTCACACATTTAACTAGTAAGATGAGAGTGAAGCAGTCTTCACCCATGTACATTTTGGAAACAAACAAACAAAAAACTTGCTGCTTGCCTTTTGCTCCAGAGAGTGGAAGGAGAAAGTATTCTGGGATTGGTTTGGGTTAGAACTATGAGATGCGTCAACGGCACAATGGAGTATTCAAAAACCAACTGCTGAGTCGCTCTCTCCTCTGTTGTGAGGGGTCCCCATCTCGTTCCTCCAGATATTATGTGACCCAGGATCAGCAGTCCATAAGAAAAGGAAGTATCCTCACATTTCTTTATGCTAAATTGACATTTGGGAATGACATTATGACACCATAGCACAGAGTTTATAAATGCTATATAAAATGAAATTCTCTTGATCAGTACACCAGTCAGAGTTGCTACATGATTCTTGTCACTGAGCACTTAGCTCACATAAAATATAAAAAACCCATATTCAAAACTCCCATGCCATTATTGCCTCCACTTCAAAATTGTTTGCTTATATTCTAAACTCATACATCATTTGTGTTGGCCCCTTTAATTCCTTAGACATTCACTCCAAGTTGTTGGACCATGACCTTGGGGAGCAAATTATATGCATATACACAGATAGCAGTCTTGTAGATTTCATAAGGCAGGAAGCCTTTTTTCCTTTTCAATGAAAGTTTTTGAAATTTAGATGGTAGAAGAATGAGGCAAAGAGAAGAAAGCAAAATAATGCCACTTGGCTTTCTGGTTGGTGTATTTGTTAGCTAAATTGAAGTTCTTACTTGCCTAGAGACTTCAGGCCAAGCATGTAGCTATTTCCCCAAGCTTAATTAAATCTTCAGCTGACCTACAAGGAAAGGGATATGTGCTTGCCATCCAGAGATAAAGAAAAAAGGCACAGAAGATTTGTGATCCGTATCGGAAATTCCAGCAAGTCAGCGCTCCAGGCAGAACTTAAGAACCGTTATACCCAGTTCTTTCTCCCAGCCACTAGATTGAATTTTAACATTCAGATGGCATAGCAACTGACCAGTGAGAATCAATGACACTTTTCCTGCACATGTATATATGTTTCAGGTGACAAATAAGCAAAGGGTTTTTTTAAAAAACATTTTTGAACAAATAAACACACATTATTTCTTATGTTGGAAAACATTCAAGCATGTGAAAATACCTAGAAGCATGGTTTTGTATCATAAATATAAACTATGAATTTTTATTATGGGCTCTAAGCTATCTGTAAACAGGGCTATTAAAAAACAAAACAAAACAAAAAAGAATCAAGAATGGCCCCGGTAGCCTATTCAAATCAGAATATATGAGCCTTTATTTATTTTCCATTAACTTATTTTTTTACATAGTCATTTGTAAAACATCTGGAACCTCATTATTTAAGTAAACAAGGGTGGTAATTAGCTTCAGTAGGAAACAAAATATCCATTTACTCAGTGGCTACTGTACTTCATCAATTATGAAAACCTCTTTCTACTAGTCTTGGATATTGCCTATCTGTAGCGAATAGTTGGAGTTTCAAAGAAGTAGTAAGAATCTGTTTTTCAATACCACAAAGGAACCACAGCAAACTTTAAAACATGTAAGTAATGCAACCTATTGTGTGAGGAAAAATAAACCAAACCAAAACAAAACTACTTCCTGAATAGAGGTAATGAGAAAGCTAAATTGGGAAAATAATTTATGGAAACCACATTCACCTGTTTCTGAAGTGGTGCCCACTGAGAAATCATCAGAATATCTTACAGGCCTGAAAAAAAAAAAAAAAAGCAACCTTCCTGTATCTGAGAAGGATGCTACCAGCAGAGTCGCTTGGTAATTGTTTCAAAGACAATGAACAGTATTCACACTGCTCCAGGTCTCCAACTGGGCTGCTTATCTTGAGATTCAGGGATTTCCCACTTAGGTTTGGAAACTGCTCAGTGATTCTCCTTGCCACACCTTGATATGGTTCTGGATGGTATTAACCCACAGAAATAATTAAACTCATGTGTTGGATTCTGCCATCTCTACTCAGAGAGATCACCAGCACATACCAGTTGTTTAAAGCATGAATGGATTTAAGAGCACTTAGTTTTGAGGTTTAAAAAAGAGGAGGTGCTGTGAGATACCTGAGTGAACATGTGTTTGTTCTTTTTCTGAAATGAATCTTTTTAACATATGAGATGTTCAAGGCAGTTTGGTAAACCTAACATACAATTAAAGTACATTCCTCCCTATTTCAATTCAATTCATAGTAGGTATAATGGGGAGATATTATTGCATGACATGAGAACTGAGGAGATCAAGAATTGTTCCTTAGCATAAAGACTCATTTTCCCCCAAATGCAAAAATGCTCTTTTACTCATTTTCCTTAGGTAAATTTGCAATGGTGTTTTAACATCTGAAATTGCTGTCCATGAATTCAAATTTCTGCATCATTAAGTGGGCAACAAGCTAGTGCTGGTTGATGAAAATATGAGCTGGAAGGAAGCAGTACCATATGGAATGATGATCACATAATGAACCAGAAAACCAAAAATTGAATGAGGCGGCTCAGAAACACAAAACAAAGTTATAGTTCTCTTTTCAAATTACTGCCCTCACAAATGGTAAAGAGTATTACCTTCCAAACTTGATATTATCACCTCAGTTTAGTAAATCTTATTATGTCCTCAAATTGTTCCCAAGGATGTGCATAGTTCTCATGAACTTCAAAAAAAATGCTGCAAAATATTTTAACACTTTCTTTTCAGTTTGAAATTCTAAACTAGTCATAGTCATGGCTGATATTTCTACAACCAAATTGGCATTTTACTAAAAGCAACTGGTTCTGCTGACCCGTGTGAGTCCTGGAATGATGCTATTGAATGCAACAAATGATGCTTTCTCCTATGTGGTGTATTTTTACTCAAGAGTCTTCGATGTTTTATGGTTTGACGAACCATGGTGAGTATGATTTGAATTACAACACAAATGTAGTTAGATATACTTCAATATTACATATGCAATAATATCAAGCAGCACGATAAACAAGTAGTAATGATTTCGATTGTTCCCAATGTCTGAACGACACCCAAGGAATGATGGATGTTAATTATTTTGGTCACCAGAATGCCTTAAATAAAACACTCAAAGGGTATATAGTCACTCCAGCATAATTAAAAGCAATAAGCTACACTTGCACTGAATTTCTATATAAATATCTAAATATTATGAAAAGCTTGTGAGTTAGGTTTTATTATGTATATCTCACATAAGAAAGATTGATAGATTTGCCCTAGATCACATAGCTAATATTGGACTTAACTAAGTCCAGAAAAATAATACTAAAACATGTATAGCATTTACTATGTTTCAGATATTGTTCTGAAAACTTAAGAAACCCATTTAATTTAATCCTCACAAGGGGAGACTGAGGCCCGAGGTCCCATGATTAGTTGGCAGTGTGGCTCCTGAGTCTGTGCTCTCAACCACCACTTCATGGCGTTTCTGTCTTTAGGAGCTTCTGGGTGAATAAAAGAAATACTGAAGCCTAATGTTTTGGGATTCTGGCTTGGTGTTGTACAAATAGGCAAACACAAATAGAGTGACAACAGTTTAAAAATAAAAGATTGAATTCCCAGTGTGCAAGTAAAAATAATAAAATAAAATATTAAGGCGATAAAATTCTTATTTCTATGTAATTCTCTTGACTCATCTTAAAAAACAGCTGTCTTGCCCTGGCTGCTGGTTCAGTTGGTTGGACTGTCATCCTGCAGACCAAAAGGCTGCTGATTTGATCCTTGATCAAGGAACATATTTATTCTTTTTTATGTTTTTTAAAATTTTATTTTAATTGTTGTTATAGAATTTTCTATCTTTTACTTCCATCCCAGCCCACCCACCCAGCACTCCCCACCTCCCTCCCATTTCCACCCACCCCTAGTTTTTGTCCATGTGTCCTTTATACTTGTTCCTGTAAACCCTTCCCCTTTTCCCCTGAAATTCCCCTGAAATTCCCTCCCCTTTCCTCTGGACACTGTCAGCCTGTTCTCTATTTCAGTGTCTTCGGTTATATTTTGCTTGTTTGTTTGTTTTGTTGTTTAGGTTCCTGTTAAAGGTGAGATCATATGGTATTTGTCTTTCACCACCTGGCTTATTTTGCTTAGCATAATACAGTCCAGTTCCATCCATACTATTGTGAAAGGTAGGAGCTCCTTCTTTCTTTCTGCTGCATAGAATTCCATTGTGTGAATGTACCATATTTTTTGATCCATTCATTTACTGATGGGCACCTAGGTTGCTTCCAACACTTGGCTATTGTAAATTGTGCTGCTTTGAACATTGGGGTGCATAGGTTCTTTTGGATTCGTGTTTCAGGGTTCTCAGGATATAATCGTAGCAGTGGAATTGCTGGGTCAAAAGGCAGATCCATTCTTAGTTTTCTGAGGAAGTTCCATACTGTTTTCCATAGTGGTTGTACCAGTCTGCAATCCCACCAACAGTGTACTAGGGTCCCCTTTTCTCCACAACCTCTCCAACACTTATTGTTTGTTGCTTTGTTTATGATGGCCATTCTGACTGGTGTGAAGTGGTATCTCATTGTGGTTTTAATTTGCATCTCTTTGATAGCTAGCGATATTGAGCATCTTTTCATGTGTCTCCGGATCCTTTGTATGTCCTCCTTGGAGAAGTGTCTGTTCAAGTCCTTTGTGATCCTCAATCAAGGCACATATTTAGATTGCAGGTTTGATCCCCTGGTCACGGCATGTATGAGAAGCAAATAGTCAATGTTTCTCTCCCTCTCTCTTTCTCTCTTTCCCTTCCTCTCTCTCTGAAAACAATGGAAAAATATCTTCAGTGGAGGATAAAAAAACAGCTGTCTTGCCTCAAACCATCAGAAATGGCAATATCTTCATTCCCCAAGAAATTTCTGAAGAAAGCATTGTAATGTACTATGATAGTCTATTACTACATAGAAGAAGGATTGGTCAAAACCAAAGACAGAAACTAATTGTCATAAAATTGGTTCAGTGTGAAATATCCTATATCTGCTTTTAATGATTCTGCTATAAGGATAAGAAATACACATATAACAATAGAAACAACTAGATAATTAGCATTCTTAAGTAGCATCATCAATTAAAAAATAACTTTAAAGACTTCATGCACAGGTTTTTTTCCTACATATCTTGGATTGATTTTTTAAAAATATATGAGATAATCAGTTAATGAACTGAAACATATTCTTCATGAATAACTTTAGAGAAGTCTTATACAAAAAGATTCTATACAAACATGGGAATAAGTACTTAGGTACTGTAGATATACAGTTTTTAGTTGTGTGCAATTATTAATTATTTACTGAGAATGACAGGTAAACCAAGCATATTCGACATGATCCTTGTCTAGTGAGCTGAGATTTCAAATTCAACATGGCAATAAATCCCATGGGATCATTTACAAAATGTGTTTAGAGGAAAGCAGGGTTTTTAGAATGCAATAACCAATTAACTTTCTATTATACAGAGAATGCCCATAATTATTTGTGAAAAATGGTTTTTAAAATAGCATTGTAACATTGAAAAAGAAAATGGATTTTAGAAAACCTCACAGGACAATCGCTGAGATATGTGATAGGAAGGCCCCATGTGCATCCTCTCCACTCTGTGTTCTCATTTGCAGAAAATTTATAAAATGCTAAATTGCTCCAGTATGGATGGTGTAGAAAAATAAAGTAAAAAATAGCAGGCACAATTTACTCATTGCCATTTTGAGCCTTACTAATCAAGAATTGCAAAGCATGTGCTCAAAAAGAATGTCTTCTCAAAAACAACAAACAAAAAAAAAAAGAAGGAAGAGGGAGAAATAGAGGAAGCAGTGCAGAGGTCTAAACAAGGAAGCTGAGAATGACAAGGCTTAAGCCCAACTTTACTCTGCCATGCGCATGATTGTTCGCAAGGGGCAAAGGCTTTTCAGCTCAACTGTTTTCTCAATTAGGAAGTTTGTACTAGAATATGAACATTTTAATTCCTACCAATACTCTTTTGGGAAAGCACTTTCACACAGTACATTATTATTACTCTAAAATAAAGTGCTGTAGAGAGGAAGCCGATTTTTTTCGGTAAGAACAATAGTGACTTCCATCACGTTACCACCCTTGTGTCTGGCACAGCCCTGATACACAATAGGCACAACCGCCTTGATAAAGAAGACCCCTGACATGCAGTGAGTGAACTGTGTCCTGCCACCCCCTCCCCACAAAAACGATATGTTTAAGTTCTAACTTTCCACATCTTGGAGTGTGGCCTTATGTGGAAATTGGGTCATTGCAGATGTAAGTGGCTAAGAAGCAGTCATAGTTGAGTAGACCAGGCCACTAACCCAACATAACTGGTGTCCTGAGAAGCTGGCCATGTGCAGATAGAGACACAGGGGGAGGCCACATGATGACCAAGGCAGAGACTGAAGGTTCGTGCTGCCAACTACCAACAGCCAGACGTTGACTGCAAGCCTCCAGTAACAAAGAATAGGGATGGATTCCACTATGAACTTCAGAGGAACATGGACCTACCAACACCTTAATATTGGGCTTTCACCTTCCAGACCTGTGAGACAACAAATTTCTATTGTTTTAAGCCTCCCGGTTTCTGATACATTTTTACAGGGTCCCTAGGACATGAATACCTGTGTTATATAAAATGTATCCTTCTCCCTTCTTAATTCCATTTCTGTTTTTACAGAAGGCATGATAGAAGGAGTTTCATAAACCCAAGTTTAAATCATGATGCTACTATGTACTAGCTGTCTTAAGCAATTCATTTAACTTATCTGAGTTGCAGGTCTGGAAAATTAGAATAATCCTCTGTAAATTTCATAAGAAGATTAAATGAGATGATTTATCTGAAATGCATAGTACATACTAGGAACTGAGTAAATGTTATTTTCAGTCTCTCCTTCCTCCATATAATGTTGTAATAAAGATTAAATGAAACTAGATACATAAGTGCTTTTTACCATAGTACTATTATATGTTTTAGTAGTCCAAAATCACCCACCATTTGGGCATGCCACAAAAGGCACCCCCCAACGCCATCTGAGAGGTCATTGTTGAGACCCCGGAGCCTGAGAGGATGACTTAGGATGGGTTGGAGCAGAGTTCTTGCAGTCAGAATCCTTGCCCTAAGCTGCCAAAGACTCAGTGAAATATAATCCCCTTCAGATCCCTAAAAACTCTCATCAAGCATCAGAGAGGGCAAGCTCACATGTGCTCCACAGCACGATTCCTTGAGAACTTGCTCTGAACAAAGAAAGCATTAAACTTGAAAGAGCAAAATCACATCCGGTTGGAAAGAAAGCTGCAAAAAGAGGAAGAACAAAAACACCTATTGGCTATACTTGCCGCTGCAATAAAGACAAGGCAGAACTAGCAGTTGGTACAAAATGCCCCCAAATGGGATCAGCAGTAACTATTGCTGAGCAAGGTCAATACGGAGTTAAGAGAAAGACCAGGATCTGGCCCCCGAGAGATCAGTCGCAAAGCAATCCTCAGGGCACCACTAGGACACCGAGTTACATCAGTACCAGGGACTACTGCTCTGCAACCAACAGTGGCAAACTGGTGATGTATGCAGCCACTATGAAAACGGTATAGAAGTTCCTCGAAAGATTAAAAGGAGAACCACCATATGATCCAGCAACTCTACTTCTGGGCATTTCTCCAAAGGAAACAAAAACACTAACTCAAAGAGATATCAGTGTTCCTACAGCAAAGACCTAAATGTCCATCAGTGGGTGAATGAATGAAGTATATGTATATATATATTAATATGTATGCTGAAAAGATGCATTCTAATATATAATTACATATACACATGAATACTAAGACATATATAAACATAGGTTAAACAAAAAGGAAAGGCAATTTAAATTTTTAAAAAGAAAGGAAATTCTGTCACTTGTATCAACACATACTGGCCTTGAGGGCATTACTCTAACTTAAACAAGTCAGCTAGAAGGACAAAATGCCATACGATTTCATCTGTATGTGGAATCTAAAAAATAAAACAAAACAAAACAAAACAAAAAAATGCCAAGCTCATAGATAAAAAGACAGCTTGGTGGGTGCCAGAGTTGGTGGTGAGGGGTGGGAAAAATGGGTGAAAGGAGTCAAAAAGTAGAAACTTCCAATGACAGAACACATAAAGTCCTGGTGCAATAACGTACAGCACAGTGACTGTAGTTAATTATACAATATTGAGTATTTGAAAGTTGCTAAGAGAATAAATCTTAAAAGTTCTCCTCATACAAAAATATAAACTTCGCAATTATGTGTGGTGACAGATGTTGACCAGACATGGTGATTATTTTGCAATATATATGTATATTGAATCATCGTGTTGTGCAGCTGAAACTTATAATGTTATATGTCCATTACATCTTCAAAATACTATGGATACATATAAGTTGGATGATTCTCAAAGGCTTTACACTGAGTGAAAAATGCCAATCTCAAAATGTCATGTACTGCATGTGGATGACAGTCTTGAAAAGATACACTGTAGTAACTGATGAAAATCAGTGGTTGCCCAGGGTTCAGGGTGGGGGGAGACATGACTACAAAGGGGTAGCACAAGGGAGCTTCTAAAGGGGTAGAACTCTCTGTTCCCTAACTGTGTGGAGGTTACATGAATATGTGTGAAAGGATGTGCGAAAATTCATAGAACTGTACTTCAAAAAAGGACAACTTTAATATATGTTAATTTCTAAAATAAAGTTTAAAAAAACTGGAGGGTCACCAGCAGGCCTTGGAAGGGCCCCAGAAGACATAAGGGCTGCTTGATTCTACTCTCCCGGGACCTTAGTCTACCTGGAAACAGCTTCAGTAACGTGTAAGACGGAGAGCAGAAAAAAAGAAGAGATGAATTGTTTCCACATAAGAAAAAGGCTCCGCTAACTTTTGGGAAGAGAGAGAATGGAGGTGAAGAAAATCAGCGAATCTGAGCAAGTGCTTCTGAAATTCAGGGAGGCAGTCGGCAGAAACCCAGTCCTAGGTCTTCCCTGTTGGAGTGCTTTAAAGCAGAAGGAAAACAATGTTCTGCCTGCACAAAGAAAGTTCCTCTGTGCTGAGTCACTCCCTTCCTCAGCCGACTCAGGAACTTAGCCAGCTACGGGAAGCAAAGCCACCGAAGGCCCTGCTAGCTAGCTGTGCACCCCAAAGCGTGTCTCTTGGATCTGTTTTCAAGTAAAGAACATTCTTTTCCCACTTGTTATGTAAATGAAAGATGACCTCAAGAACAGTCAAATAATTCCAAAAGCATACTTTGATTTGCCCGCCAGTTTCGGAGCGGGTGACTGGGCTAAGGCGTGGTTTCCAGGGCTCTGAAGAGGCTTAGCGGTCCACCTAAGAGGGGACTACTTCTCGCTCCATGAAACATCTGGGGGTGGGCCTTGGCCCCACCCTGCCTTTCTGTGGAGGGAATTGTGTACTGTGGCGGCTCCTACCGAGGAGAGCAGCAACAGCCAAGAAAGGACCAGCTACCGGGGACCTGGCCACGGGAAACCGTCCCTCCCAGTTCCCCCTTCTCCCCACCCAGTGCACAGGCCGGGGAGCTGGAGACCCTGAGCAGGGCGAGGAGGGTGAGTAGCAGAGCAGACCACCCCCCTACCCCTGCAGGCAGGCATCCCCAGGGCGATGAATCAACCCTGAACAGGCAACGGGAGGCAGAACATTTGAGTCCTCAATCAGATTCGTCCCGATTTAATAACGGAAAGTGAATAGACTGCTGTTCCGGATATCAAGGAACAAAAGAGTGAGTCAACAGAACATGGTTTAAAGCGATGATTGAATAAAAATAAAACCTTTTCATGTTTGCACCCCACAGAGTGCAAAAGCACTTCACTGAACACACAGGTACAGAACCTGACAGAGGCGCTCCTGAATAATGCAGCAGCCAGTCTCCAGTAACAAGGAGCACGTTCCTGCCGCCCAGCTGGGTGAGTCAAGGTAGCCAGTGGGAGATGCGGCATGCAGAGACTCCGGGGAAAGACTGGGAAATGGTGCCATTATTCCCATTGTAATAAGCAGCCTCTGAAGCTACTGCAGGCAGAGTAGTGACTTGACATTTTAAGAAGCCACCTCTGACAGTGGGCTATAGCAAGCACCAGGAGGAAGCCCAGGGAGGAAGGCCGAGTCCAGTTTGAGTCACCTCATCCTGGGTTACGCCCCCAATGTAAGGTCTGTGAAGGGACGTCAAGGACGAAACGTCATCCAGGCAAAGAATGGGGCTGCCTCCCTAGGGATGAAGAACTCTGGGAGACATGAAAGATTTAGTTACTTTTGAAATACCTTGATGATACTTTAATTCATTTGATTTGTAGAGCAATGTCTGGAGCTCTGCTTGGGAGGCAAATTTCCCCTTGAAAAGCAAAATATACTGAGTTAAGCTCAGGTGAGGAAAAACTGGAATGTGACTCAAGCTTACATATTCTCTAGGCCATAAGAGAGTATAGGGGGAAACTAGTTTATGGAACTCAAATGCACCAGAGCTGCCAGTGTTTAAACTAAAATCCTAATTACTAATAAGGAAGATACTTTGTCTGGGAACCCCCTGCCCCCACTGGCTTCATACAAACATCTCTAGAACCTCATATGGCTGATGAGCAACTACGTGACAATGTAGGAATTTGGGGTGTTGACTATGTATGTAATTAAAAAAAAAACAGCTATTACTACTAAGGAGCCAGATATAGAAAGTTTGAACAAGAATGAGAAGATGCAGACCAGTATATGAGAGAGGCTGAAGTAAATTGGCAGAGCTTACAATCAGAATCAGATAGTGAGCACGAAAGGAGAGAGAAAACTGAGTTACAGCTTTGGAGAAGGAGTGAGTGAAGAAATGGCCATGGAATTAGCAGAAGCAGGGAGGATGAGTGCAGAGAAGAGAGGCCAGTCTGACCTTACACACACTGGAACAAGCTGTCTGCATGGCATTCTGGAATACTCGGAACGAGGAGGCTGGCAGGAGGACGCCTTGTCTCCCCAGCCATGCCCTTCAGCCTGGGGGGCCCGGTTTCTGTGTTCCTTTGCCAGCAGGGGGATCTAAGCCCAGCTTCAGCACACACAGTGGCTGCAAGAAATAAGCAACAACACGATTTTTCACAATGACTGATCTAATTCCTTCAGGGTTGTCAGTACGACCCAGCCTAGGAACACACGGACCCATAGCCAAGGACTGCAACTGCAGGCACTGTGACATTTGTGACAAGCAGTAATGAAAATGCCCGATGCCACATGAATGAGGGACTTGGTGCATAAGAAACACGTGTAATTGAACAATCTGCCACCGGGTGAACCAAAACCAGCTGAAATTGAGTGAAAGGCAGCCAAGAGCACACCGCCAGGGTCATTAGGGAGGCACCACCAAAATGGGCTCTGGAGCAGCTGAGCCAGAAGGCCAGAGCTAGGTGAGGGTAGGGGAACAAGGATGGAGGGAGACAGAAATTAAATACAAGGGGGGCAGTACTCATTTAAGCTAACATATTGAGTGACAAGACACAAAAAATATAGCATCACCACTCTAAACACACTTGTCTCCAGGCTTTCCTTGGGGATAGCTTTATTTGGTCAGGTAAGTCCTGTTTATCTTCCATGACCGAGGGCACTAACCTTCTAAAGCAGCAGTTTCCCAAGTGTCCTTAGCAGTGCGTACTGTAGCCCCCCCTTATCCACGGGGGTAGGTGCCAAGACCCCCAGTGGATGCCTGAAACCACAGATGGTACCAAATACTATATACACTATGTTTTTTCTATACATACATACCTATGATGAAGTTTATAAATTAAGCACAATAAAAGATTAGCAACAATAACCAATAGTAAAATAGAACAATCACAACAATACACTATAATAATAGCTACGTGAATGCAGTTCCTCTCCTTCTCTTTCTCCCATAACCGATCCAACAGCCCAGACAACCCTGACAGGAGCTGGGAGGCCAACAGGCAGGGAGCATACGGAGCATGGTGACGCCTGACAAAGGGATGATTCACGTCCTGCGTGGGATGCCACAAGATGACATCATGTTGCTCAGAATGGTGCACAGTTTCAAATTTATGAATTGTTTATTTCTGGAATTTTCCATTTAATATCTTCAGGCCACCACTGTCTGCAGGTAACTGAAACCATGGAAAGCAAAACCAAAGATAACTGGGGTGGGGCAGGAGGCGTGGAGGAGGGCAGGAGGGCAGGACTACCATCCCAGCATCTCTTAGAGAAAAGGAGAAAAGTGAGCCTGCCAGCGACTGACTAGTCCACCAAGGGCTGAGCCCAGCACACCAAATTTTAAGAGGTGGGGATGCCAGGTGCCTGAGACCACATGCCAAGCAGTTATGCCGATTAAAATGAGGCAAAGCTGATGTGCACAGAAATAGAAAAGAACGGTCAGCAGAAAACACCGCACAACAAATGTTACGGTGTCATGATAAATTTTAAATGTATGACCAGTAGCCTCTGGTCTTTTATCTGCAAAACAAGAATGATCATGCCTCTCTTAAAGGGCTGTTATAGGAATTACATGAAAATAAAATTTTGACGTGAGGAGCAATTGAATACATTGAATCTAATGTTAAAAAGAGAATTGTGATGTATTTAAGTTGCAACTGTCTGTGTAACCTGAGCAAATTAACAGCTCTCTGTTAATTTCACCTAAGAAAAAAATAGATATAATAAGGGAGTGTTGTTCTGAGGTCTATTTAGGATTAAATTAGGGAACACGAGTAACATTCTCATAACGGTGTGAGGCACAGGTACGTGCTCACTGAATGAGAGTTGTCAGTTTTCCTCAGAGAAGTGGCCAGAGGAAGCTTCCTCAAACTTCTTTACCTGCCAAATTTACTCACTCTACTTCAGAGAAAAAATGTGCTTTTTTATATTTGTTTTAATTCCAGGACTTTTCCAGAATTATGGAATCATCAGCAAATTTGAACATCAATATCAAGCCATCCAAGGTCTTTTTTATTCTCAGGACTAGAAAACCAAGCACAAAATGAATATAATTGGGGGAGAAAACAGCTTTTGGAGTTTCGTGCATACTTCACAATGCACTATGTAAATACTGGAATGTAGCCAGGTCTGACTCTCAGGCAGCATGCCCAGATCCATGGCCTTATGATGTTGAAGTTATTTTCACCAGTTGATAAGTATTAACTTCCTCAAGCCCTCCAGTGACCCCCTTCCTTGACTGCGAGGGCTGCTCCCCTGTGATCCACAGCATAAGGGTTTGTGCACAGTTAAAGGATGATTTTTGAAAACGAACTACAATCATGACTCTCACACAGATACAGTGCCTCCAATGTCAAAGACTGACTTGACTCATTAATTAATGAGAGAACTAGAAAAGCTGTGACAAATCCCCAAGGCCTCAGGAATCAAAAGATCAGACTCCACAAACATAGAAACACATCAGGAACGTTGAAATGAGTCTGTTTAAGGGATGCCAGACTGGTTTCTGCCACAGTGGAGAGGGAAGTCAATTGCAGCTCTAAGGCACAAAAACTTTTTGCATGTCTCCAGACAAGAATTATTTGCATGGTATCAATATTGTACAAGTTAACTTTTAAGGAGTTAACTGTATCTAGCTCTGAGAGATATGCTCTAAAGAAGGCATGCTTTCCACTGAAGACATCCGGCCATCTCTTGGCCTGATTAAAAGACTTTCACAATTTTTTGGACAATCTTTCCACCTTGATCAAGAAAAATCATTCTTGTAAGGCTGGCTTCATTAGCTTCGGCCTCCTCGCTGGCACAGGTGCAGCAGCTGGCTTTCTGAAGTTCACTGTGAACAATCACAAAACAAACTTCTGTGGGGAAGTTTCCACTAGGAATTTCAGTTTGGACTTTTTTAAGTTTCTAGTATTTGCCTTCCCAAGGCTAGGAAACCAAGCCCAAAGTCACTTCACCAACTTTCACCTGCAGTACCTATAATTGTGGGTGAATCCCTCACTGCTCCTCAGGGTCCTGGGCCTCCCAGGAGGTGGCCTTTCCCACAATAGGACTAGACCCCTTAAGCCAGCTCCCAGGCCAGCCTTCCAGAGGGACTGCTAGGCATTGGCCCCATACAACAGCTCTAAGTCAAAGTAAAATAAATCAATTTTATTTCCTCAAAAGTGACAGTCATACATGATTAAAGGAGAACTATTCTCAAATAAGACATTCCAGGCAAGTCTTTGGTTGTGTGCCTTATTTTTCCAATTATCTCACAGTACAAAGGAAAACAGATTGCTATTAAACTTATGTAAATAACTATACTACCCTGAGCAGTAAGAAGGTCTGGAAAGAGTTTCTGATTTTCGGGGGAGGTGAGAGGGAAGGGGTTAGTGAGAATCAGCTATCGCTTGAAAATGGTGTGTTTTTGTTTACAATTGCCTTGCCAACTAAATTGTCATTGGTTAAAGATAACTTGAGAATGAAAAGAAAGGAGCTTGCTTATGTATGTAGAAGAGAGAACATTAAAAAAATCACCAGTATTCTAAACAAATATCCATAATAAAAATTTCCTCATTAGTTCATTCGGTCCTATGTAATTAAATTGTGTTCTGCTAAATCTTGGGTTTGGCGACTCAGAAAGCCATCTGTTTCTCGACTAGAGCGGGTTGGAAAATCCTGACTCAGCCCACTGGCAAGCAATGCCACCAGTACCCGAGGGTCTATTCTTAGAAGAGTCAATAGTTTGAAGTGCTTGGCACACTGTGGTGCTGAGACAGTCCTTGTGTGTTGAAGACACAAACTCTGCTTACTCAGGTGAGAATTAGACTAAAACAAAAACTATCTGTAGATGACAAATGTGAAATTGGTGGGGTTTTTTCATTACTGATAATTTTCAAATGTGAAAGATTTGATGGGAGTTCACAACCAAGTGACTGATAATGAAGTGTGACGATTTCTGTGGCACACAAAACAGGATAGTAAAGCCATTCCAAAAACATTTTTTTAGACAAAATGTCTCAGCGTAATGATGAAGTCTATTTTTAAATGTTACATCTAATTTGTCAGTGCATGAATAAAATTTTGATACAGTCAAAAAATCTTGAGAGTTACAATAATCCTGAGACATTAGATACATAAAGAATATATCAAAAATATTAATAAAGAAATTTAGGAACTCTGGAGTAGGGGTACATAGACACCTGTGTTTTTATGAAACCCTATATGTAAGTCCAGTATGAATCTCCAATTTAGAATCACTGGTCTGGAAGTTGTTAGATTCAAATTAATGAAGCTTATTATTTAAAAAGACAAGAGATAAGTGATGGAGAGGATGTGGAGAAAAGGGAACCCTTGAGCTCTTGAGTTGATGGGAAAGTTTCATTGGTACTATCACTATGGAAAAGAGCATGGAGGTTTCTCTAAAAATTAAAAATAAAACTATCATGTGATCCAATAATCCTACTTCTAAGAATATACCCATAGGAAGTAAATCACTGTCTCAAAGAGATACCTGGACTCATGTTTATTGCAGCATCATTCACCATAGCTGAGACATGCAAACGACCTAAATGTTATTGATGGATGAATGGATAAAGAGAATGTGGTACCCAGTCATAAAAAAAGGAAATCCAGCCATTTGCAACATCAGGGATGGACCTTTGCAGTATTGTACTAAGTGAAAAATGTTAGAGAAAGGCAAATATTGTCTGATCTTCCTATACATGGAATCCTTAGACAGGCTAAACTCATAGAAACAGTGGAATGGTGGTCGTTGGGGGCAGGAGGCAGGGAAATGGTGAAGATGTGGTCCAAAGGTACAAAGTTCCAGGTCTAAGATGAGTCGGCCCTGGGATCTAATATACAGAATGGCGACTGTAGTTAACAATGAATGCTGCATCACATGAGAGTTGCTAAGGGAGTAGACCTTAAATGTTTTCAGTACAAAAAAAAGTAGCTATGTAAAGTGATGGATGTGTTAGCTGAACTTATATGGTAATCATTTTGCCATTATTACATGTATCAAATTATCATCTTATATACTTAAACTTATATAATGTTATATCTCAGTCATATCTCAACAAAGCTGGGGGGGGAAGAAGTATGCTTGTTGCAAATAAGCATTAAAATAAAAAGTGTGCTAACACTTTACTATTGTCTAATATTATTGAGCAAACTCTCACCAGGATTCTGATCATTGTCCATGTTATGCATGATAATCTTTATGGAACTTCCCACAAAAACATAATATTTGAATGATTTACATGAATAAATTTTATGTATTCAAATGTAACTTAGGGGAATCTTACTGTGCCTTCTGATTTGGTAACCCATTAAACAAACCTAGTTATTTCTAGCACCATTTTATAAGAACAAATTATTCATTTTTTCAGAACTTTTCTGGGAAATCTTAGGTTCAGGTGTCAAAGATGCCCTAAAAAGTTTTGTTTTCTATGTTTAGAATTTTGTTTCAAAAGCAAAAATCAAAGAACATCATTATAGAAAATTTGGACATTTGGTTACTATAGAACATCACGTGGATGCCTGAGAGAAGTAATATTTGATTATTCATTTAATTGAAGTGATAATAAAATATTTAAAAGTAGGTATGAAGTTAACACAACTAAAACAAACCTCAGTTCTTTCATGGGAGAGGAAGCTGTGTTGTTTGTTGGGGTTTTTTCTTTAAATAATCTCAGTGGAAGACCTCCAACAACTATTTAAGGAAAACTTTTAAAAAGAGAAAAGGAAAAATGATCCTCACACAGATTTAAACACCTTCCAAAGATTTTATTCAGCTCATGTATTAACTAATAAGGGAAACAGAAAAAGTGTTCAACCCGTTCAGAGGAGAATTCGAAAGCCCGACAAATATATAAGCCTGTCAGATACGTTACAATTAATTTGCTCAATAGGTACAACCCTGAGGGAGAGAAGTCAACTGAATACTCACCACATAATATTTTTGGCAGCCTATGGACAAGAATTATTTGCATTGCTACCAGTCTTCTGCAAGTTAACTTCTTTCTCTACAGAGCTGTGGGATAACTGAAAGATAATGAGAGGCCCAAACTCCACTGAGTCAGACAGCCTAGAAAGTTTGCTGTGAACCAGGCATAATGTTCCATTGAAGGCATCTACCAATCTTTTGGTCCATTGAGAAGTGTTTCACAAGTTCTCCTTCACCCTGACCCAGCAGGGGGCCCTATTCCATCAGCTTGCCAGGCTTGTTAATAGTTACCATCACGTGTTAAATACTTTGATGATCATTCCTGCACACAACAGGGAAAACAGTGTCTGGCCTTGATAAGTTCCTAGTCCAAGGGTAAAGACACACCGGTAAACAGAGTAGAGATAAGCACAATGTACTTGCAGGAGGAGGCACTTACACCAAACTTCAAGGTCAGGAAAGGCTCTCAGAAGAGAGACAACAGCAAAGAGATAGGGAAAGGCGGGCATAAAGGGACCAAGAGGAAAGAAAGGGGCTCCAGTGGAAGAAATGGCATGAGCCATGGCTAGACGCAAATTAGACCATTGTGAAATTCGAGAAATGTCAAGTTCATTTAGGCTTTGGAGAGGAAAAAAATGTTTCTATCATCCTTTACTTGGCTTGGGAAAAAAACCCTGGGTAACATTAGTATCCTCACTGTTTTAGTGGATTTTAAGAAAAACACACAGTGAACATACAATAGGCAAAGTATGAGGAGGGTGTTGTAAATAATTCTCAGCCAATTCCAAAAATGGCTCACAGCCACTCTCAATATTGCCTAGGAATTATTTATAATGTCTGATATAACATTCTGTGATAACATAAACACACACAATAGAGGGTTTGTTAAACTTTAATCCCAAATTAAAAGCTAGGCAGAGAAGGCCAAGACGAGAAGAGGCAAAGGCTTCTTCTCACGAGGAGCATCTTAATGAAGTAGAAGTTAGAAAAGACCCTCAAATCCCAAAAAACTAAAAATTACCATTTGCCAAAATTGGTACCTTCTTCAGTTGAAGGAGGACTATCATTTCCGGTGAGTGGTTGTCATATTCAACATGGTGCTAGGTTTTTGGTCTTGTTGAGTAGGGCTATTGGTCTAAGTGCCAATTGTTGGCATATGTGTCCCCAGCCTCTCCTAACTTTAAAATCACATCTGGGAAAGTAAGGCAGTAGCCAGTGCTGCCAGGTGGCTTTCACAGTAAAGACTCTTCATGAAAACAGCAGTTACCATTTATTTACCATGTACCAGACAGTTTAAAAGCATTACTTGTTTAATCTTAACACAACCGACCCTAAGTAAGTTATCACACCCATTTCACAGATGAATATAAGAATAAGGGAGATTAAGTAACTCGCCTAAATTTTCCATATGTTACAATGTATGAAATGCCAGTAGAGGAGCTCAGATTCTAATTCACATTCATCAGTTGTCACACCCATGGTCTTAAAAATATAGAAGCTCTAGAGAAAAATGGAACTCCTCCAAGGACTTTAAATCATGACATTTATTAATAGTGTCTGAGTTTTTAAAAAGGGCCTTTGTTATCTGGCAGGTAAGCTTCTGGACCTTAACCAGGCCTGTCTTTCACATTTGTAAGGCCCTGGACAAGAATACAAATGAAAGTCCACACACCATGTATCTAAGTATTAAAACTGGTAAATCACTCTAACAAGCTGTTAAAATATGTTCTATACTCCTGCCTTGATAAATATACTTTGTAACGACTGGAAGGCCAGGTTTCAAATTTAGAATCCCTCAGCCCATAGCAGCCTGCCTCTTCCCCACCTCCCTCCACTCACACTCTTCTAAGCCCTGGCTCTGTCCACACTGCAGGGGGCCTGGCACGAGCATACGTGTTCTCCCCATCCCCATGTCTAAGATGCACCCACCCCCCACACAGCTGCCCCTTGGCTACTGGTGCTGTGGGCCGCCTCCAGAATATAAATTTAGGGAAAAGGTCTACACCGATCCTGAAAGTAAGCTCAGGTCCCTTTGGGTAAAGGGTTAGGGGACTCAAGCATAGTCTAGAACACAGTATTCACAGTATGGTTGTTGAACCTTTGCTGGTCCTTGAGCTGCTACAGTCTGCACCAAGTATGGATGGCGAAAGCAAGCAGTGAGCGTGCCTAACATCTCTGCAGTATCCAAGAGCAGGACTTTGTGTTGTAGAGACGTATTGGTCAGCAACAAATAGGAAGTTAAAAAGGTGGGAGGGGTATCTTACATCTTACACTAAGATGGAGAGAAAAGCTCTGTCTCTGTCTAAAACAGGGAGGAAGGGTGGGACTTGGACCCGTCCCGTGGCCCACAGATTCATCCTCTATGCGGAGGAGAGCACTAGGAGTACCCGAGCAAGCCCTCTAGAGCAAAGTTCTTCAATTGGCGTGCCACAAGAATTTTTAAAACACGCAGTACCTGACTATTTAGTCGGGGGCACTGATCTCTTTTCCCTTAGACTGTCAAATTGAAAAACGACAACAACCAACACAACAATTGTTGTCTGGTGTGAATGAATCAAAATTATACTTTATGCACCTATCCTATACCTATTATATTTTTCAACCAGATTGACAAAACACATATTTTTGGTGTGCCATGGTATTTTAGTAATTAGTTTCTATGCCATGAGATGAAAAAGGCTGAAAATCTCTGCTCTAAAGCAGGGGCTTCTAAAAATGTACTTCTCTTACCCAGGTCTAAGGCAGCTCTGACAATAACACCTTTTCTGTTTTTTTTTTTATCTTACTTTAAGTATCTGCACGTGTTTTGGGCCTTGCTCTCTGAAGAAGCTGCTAGAACTGTGAAAGCAAGCTCTGCTGTCACTGGTGTGGGATTTGGAGAGCCCACATGACAACGCATGGATGCACAGCTGGTAAGTGACTCAGGGAAACAGCTGAGCCTGGAGGATTCCTGCTACCGTCAGTCTACTGATCAGCTCCCGCAGGAAAAACCCAACTGTGGGGTGGAACCTCGTCCGCAGGGTGACCTTTGCTCCCCTATCATATCATTGGTCTGCAGCTTAGACCCCTTGATCTTTCACAACCCTAGTCATGTGGTAGACCCTCTTGGAGGAAGAACAAGGAGGCTGGAAAAGACATATAAAGCCCCATACAGACCTTTGCATGACCAGTCCCTTAAGCATTAACCCCTCAAGACAATGAGGTTCTGACCTGCCTTGGAGACAGAGGTTCGGTCAAATTAGAGATCGCGTCTAGGCCTCAGTTGAGTTTCAGCTCCAGGCCCAGAAAAGCAGCAAGGCCAGGTGGGGCAATGCCTTGGCCGAGATCAGGATCCGATGCGATGACTAACGACCCCCTACCCTAGTGTCAACCAATCAGTAGAAACCACTACCCTAAACAGACTCACCTGGAAAGCTGGTGAATATTCCACTGAGATCCTCCTCTGGGTCCTCCTTTAAGACCCCACCTTTGGAGAGTGTACAAAAACCCTCGGGTTGGGGGACCCAGTGCTCAAGCGCACGCTGGTGTGCTCTCTCGCTCTCAAGCACCCCCACTCCTTTCCGCACCCCACCCCCACTCATTTCCCCAGCTCAGGCACTCTGCCCCGTTTTCGCTGTCTCTTCGGAGCATGCCTGAGCTTGTTCCCCTCTCCTTTTCCCAGGTGCGTTCTCCCTGCTTTTCTTTTTCTTAAGCTCCAAGCGCCCTTTTTTTCCCTCTGGAACTTGTTTCCTGAGCCCATGCAGCCCAGTTGGGTCACTTCTTCCATGGCTCACTTCTACCTCTGTAACTTTCTCAATAAACTTTCACTTGTATTGCAGTCTTGGCTCTGAGCTCTTCCTCAGCCAGAATTCAAGTACTGAGGTTGCCAGTAACATTCTGGAGCTGTTTTTCTGGGAACAAAATGACTTGGGGTGAGGAATAAGATAGGCTTCTGTGATTTTTTTTCATCATAATTCTATTTGTTCAACCTTCTCATTTTATCCACTCTACCCTTTCTGCATCCCCTTCAATATATATATATATACACACACACACCCCTACACCAATAAGCCAACAAGTAAAAGTTGTAGCAGTTCCTTTTTTAAAGCATTATATTTAACTATTTTAAAAATATTTTATTTATTTACTTTTAGAGAGAGGGAAAAGGAGAGAGGAAGAGAGGGAGAGAAAGATTAATGTGTGAGAGAAACATCAACCAGTTGCCTCTTGCATGTGACCCGACCAGAGACCTGGCCTGCAACCGAGGCATGTGCCCTGATGGGGAATTGAACTGCAACCTTTCGCTTTGGGACAATGCTCAACCAACTGAGTTATGCCAGTCAGGGCTATAGTTAACTGTTAATAAATAATTCAGAAAATGCCTGCTTCTGATATAGACTATTTCATAAAAGGCTCTACTTCTAAAGAAATAAATGCCTAGCTCCAGTTAACTTATTTATATAAAATATCAGGTATTTTCATACATTTTCTAGAAATTCTCTATTAAAACTCAAAATATGATGGTTCATATTTTATGTAGGCAAGCAGCAAAGGAGGCAAAGTGCAAGGACAAAATTCCCAGTACCTTCCTTAAAGAGAATGTTTCTCAGTCTTCCATAACACACACATTTTTGACAAAGTGGTCCCCTTTCTTTCGAAGCCAGGGTTTTGTTCAGCAGCCAAGGTCACTATCAACTTCACAGGAGGGTTAAATAAAAGACTGTAAGCCAACAGGAGTTTTCAATATCACACTTAAACTTACATGAGTAGTGTTCAGTAACACAATGACTGCAGTGAAATACAAGGCCCCTTAAGTACATACGTGATTTTTAACCCTGGAATAGTCTGTCAACAATAACACTTTTTGATCAAATAGTGACTTAATGTCTAGAGGCACAAAATGACTTAGGCCTGTTTTCCTAAGCCTTCTTTGGTGCTCACTTATTTTAGACGGGTATTTTTTACTTTCCCTAGGCAAGTGATTATCAACTTTAGTGTACATAAGAATTAGGAAAATTGTAGAATGCATGTCCGCAGGCCACACTCCTAGTGACTGTGATTCAGTAGGCCTGAGATATTGCCAGGAACTTGCATTTTTAATAGGCATTCCAGGTGATTCCACAGCAGTCGTTCCATGGAACAGCCTTCAAGACACACTGTATCCAAAGCATGAATGTCTTAGGTACTGAATGGATCAACTAGTGCTAACTAGCAGTTCAAGTTCGTGTCATTTTGATGGGCAAGATTTCAGGGCGGGGGAAAGTAAACTGTCACAGATTGATTCGCCAACCAATAAATATATAAATTACAATATAGCTAAAATTGCCAAAGTAAATTCAGATCCTTAGTCTCTCGTATAAAACTCTTTGTTAATTACAGTTACCAACATTTAGAAATAAAGTATGAAGATGACGCTGCATTATTTCAACCCTATTGTTTAACAGACTTGCTCAAGGAATATTTAATTATATGAGGGAAAGTATCTACTATTTGATATTTAATTAGATATTGTGAAGTTACATGTAAACTTATAAATTTCTATGTACAGGAAAGATAATCCCCAGAGTCTACAGGTGTGTAACCTTGTAAGGCACTAACCACGTTTGCAACTATGAGCAAATTGATTCCATTATTTTTTATCTGACTGCCTACATGTAAATCTCCATTTCTCAAATTCTCTTATGAGCTCATCTTACCATTTTACTGGTTCCTTCATTAAGCCATAAGTTAAAGAAGAGCATTGACATGCAATCATTTTAAATGGATTTGTTTGAAAGTCATGCTTTTGAATTTCTTGAGAATCGTGCTTTGGCAGTTATGGAAGTTCTTTTCACTGAGCGGCTCAAATGCACGTACCTGCCAAAGCCGATTAAAGCTGTTGGTCAGGAAGTACAATTTCTTGCGCTGTTTAAGCCCGAGCACACATTTCCTCGGCCCCCAGAGTCAATCTTGAGCAGCAGGAGATTCTGGTTGACTCTCTATTTCTCTCCGTTTTCTGCCTGTTTTTGTTTTGTTTCTGGGTCGTGGTCACATTTGGTTTTGCATGTAGCTGGTGCACAGTCGATACATTATTTGCCATTAGTGGCAGCAAAGGTGATCAGGATTCACACTTCGACAGTGTGGTCGTCTCTGTCAAAGTGCCGGGCATCTGCTCTGTCTCCGGGAGAGACAAAAGGCATTTTTTTTCTGTGCTTTTACGTGCTCACATCAAGTAAGAAAATATTTTCTACACATTAAGACACAAAACAGCTTTTAGATATAGAAACTGGTGCGTTGTGTTTCTCTTTTTACTTTGACCTGTAGCTCAGATAGTATAAGTAGGTATCTGTGTGCCTATCATTGATAAAAGCCTTGACTTCTCACCGTGTAAATTTGAAATACTGTTTTATCTCTAAAGGGTATTTGTAAATTAGAGACCAAAAGTATCAGAACATAAGGACTCTGTTTTGTGTTGATTTATAGAGATCAATAAATGCCTACATAAGTGAACATTCCTAAAATTTTCCCAGAAAATAAGCTAATTTTAAATATAATATCCTTTTAAGAAAAAACAAAGAAACTACTGCCCAGAAGCATGTTTATGTAAGAATCCAAATTCACATGAACCATTAGATAAATGAGACCAGTTGGATAGTTTTGGTTAAAAAAGCAGCAATATACCTTTCCTGTGATTATACCTGAGTTCAATATATATAAGAATACATTTTATTTTTTAAATATTTGATTTTGTTTTCATGAACTTCCCACATTTCTTATACTGGCTTATTGACCAAATAAGCTAGCACTACCCCTACACTATTTTTAGCATTATGAAAAATGTAAAATTATATTTGACTAAAATAAATTATAATTCTGATAGGCTTTTTGATGTGAACAGTAATTATGTTCTGTATAGTTTCAGCTTAAACATAACATCCTAGATCCTTAGTTAACTAAAAATCTTGGACTACTTTTAGATACAGTTAATATTAGATAATTTTCAGATACCTGAATAATTTTTAAGTAAAACAAAATACTGAAACCCATGCACAGGTTTAATTTATGTGCCTTAACTTCTTTAATACACCATAATTTTGGATCATGTTATTAAATGTACTTCATCCTTGCCACGTTGAGAACGTATAAAACTGATGTGTGGGTATAGGACCTGAGTCTGACCGGTTTGTTTTCTAAACTGCTGTGTGACAGACAGTTCTTAATCACCTACCTTTCAGCAAAATAGAAATTAATTTGGTAAAAGTTGTATTTATTATGGATAATTGGGATTATACCAGGAGCATGAGCAGCAGAGAAATATAACTATGTGTGCAACACAGAAGGATATGATTTTGTTTTTACAGGAAAATAAGACTACAGTGAGACACTCCTTAATGATAGAAATGTGATGTGAGAAATGCATTATTAGGCAGTTTGGTCTCTGTGTGAATACCACACAGTGCGCTTACACAAACCTAAATGGTATAGCCTACACACACCTAAGCTATAGGATATAGCCTATTGCTCCTTGGCTACAAGCCTGCAAAGCATGTTACTGAACAAAACAACATGAGATTAAATCAAGCATAAGAGAAAATGATGCAATTAAGGGAAGCAGTAAAGGAGATATATGAGGCTGCTGCCAGCATATCCTGCATACTGTTTTAGAGCAAAGTTTTTATATAAGTAGGAAGAGTGTAGTATGAAATAACTATAGAGGTAGAGTATGGTACATACATAAACCAATAAGATGGTTGTTTAATATCATTATGGAGTATTATGTGCCATACATAATTGTACGGGCTATACTTTTATAGGACTGGCAGCGCAATAGGTTTGTTTACACCAGCATCACCACTAACATGTGAGTGGTGCATTGCACCGGGACACAAGGCTCTGAGATTATGACACAATAGGAATTCCCAGCTCCATTGTAATCCTATCACCACCACCAGAGATTCAGTCCCTCATTGACCAGGGTGCCACTATGCACTTGCATGATGATAATATTCTTCTAAAGGAGAGTGCCAGCTTGTTCAGATATGGAAGAGCATAATGGAGAACAGAACTGGAGTTTGGATAACAAGCTGTGGGCATTTATTTACCTGGTTTTTTATACGTGAGTGTGAAAAAGAGTAATGAAATATGTTGACAAAGTTTACTTAGTTCTGATGAGCTTATTCATAGGTTAATGTTTAGAAGAGCTTGAGAACATTTTACTGCCAAATATTGTATTAAGACAAACTAGAACTTGACCTTCTCTCTATTAAAATGACAACTAATCTTGAAATATTTCATTTTAATAATGGCTAATAAGTGGTTGCTCTTTACCTCTGTATAATCTGTCTAAATAGGATTCCAGAAGCTTTTTGATAAACTAGGAAGCCAGGAACGTTTTCTGTGTTTTGTGTCATTTTACCATGTCCTGAATTATTATTTTCAAAAAAAGGCAAAGTTTACTCACTAGTGAAAGTCTAAGGTCAGAGGTTGGGTTCTGCATGAGCAGATGTTGAGTCATTTGGACCTGCAGGGACCAACGTGTGTGAGAGGACAGGGAGGAAGCAGAGCGAAACAATGGCGGAAGTCAAACAGTGTTGCTGGTCCCACCACGCTCTGGCCAACCCCATAGGCAGGTCTGGGGCATACAGGCTCATCAGAGTATCTAGAGTTGGGTCAAAATGGCCCAGACTTTACACCTGGGATCGTTGTATACAGGGCCCCCTGGGAAAATAGTGTGCTTAGACAAGATAGCTCTCTGCCGCAAAATCCCGAGTGAGCTGAGAGCTTGAGGCTGCATGTTGAGAGCTGGGCAACAAACCCATCTATGCACAGGAACCTGGGCAGCTCATCTGCATGCCCACCACACCCCCTGCTGTCATAGCACCTTCTACTGTGCTCATTCAAAACATCGTATTGTTATCTTAACTCAGTAGGTAGCCAAGTATTTTATCCCAGGAATCCATGGATCCTGTATTAATCAGGTGAAAAATCCCTTTAACAATTCTTGATTTTGCCTTCTGAAGATCAGAACCTACATCAAAACAATATTTTGAAAAAATATATATATATATATATTTAATCTACAACTAACTTTGAAATTTCTCATTTAGCCTCTGGATAATCATAAATATGTGTTTTGATAAGGGTGTGTTGGATATACTCCGTATATCTCAATTAGCT
This sequence comes from Tonatia bakeri, assembly GCA_004024845.1. NCBI lineage: Eukaryota > Metazoa > Chordata > Mammalia > Chiroptera > Phyllostomidae > Tonatia > Tonatia bakeri. The sequence goes on from PVIA01000113.1 coordinate 102,081, forward strand.
CAACACTCGTACAAGTTGTCCTATCACAGAATAATGCATATAGGTTAAATATTATGAATAAAATCGTCTCAGAGGTTATGCCCTTTATAACAGTGTTTGCAGAGTGTGGTTCCCAGATCAGCAGCCTCAGCATTACCTGGGGCATTGTTAGACATGCAAATTCTGTAATCCTACCTCTCACTCACTAACTGAGAAATTCTAACCTGGGGCCCAGCAATCTGACTTTTAAACAATCCCTCCATGTGATACTAGAGCCTGGTCAGACTGAGAAACCGTTGCCTTACAAAACCAGTTGAAAGGCCCTAGAAATTTGTCAGTGTTCTCCATGTCTGTTACATATTCTTACCCTCAGGAGAAACACTGGTCAAATTCTTGTGAAAGATTTATGTATTTTATTGTAGTAGAGAATTTTACATTCCCATATTTCTATATTATTGGTTGCTGGAATACATTAATCACAGCATTTAGCCTCATCTAAGAAGTTTCTGCCCTACCCTGATGCTTGCCTGAAGACTCTGCAGCTGTGAATTTGTGTCTTCAACAAAGGTAGTTTCATCAACACTGGGAAAGGCCTGTGCCAGAGGTCTCAAGGCAAAGGCTCCATTAGAGGTCAAGCTTTGAAACTTAAAAGTGTCATCACTCAACCACTGATTTTCAACCTTTTTCATTTCATGGTATAATAAACTGATTACTAAAATTCTGTAGCATACCAAAACATATATTATTTTTCCTGATATGACAAAAATTAGGTATAATTTTGATTCATTCACATCAAATGGCTGTTGTTGTGTTGGCTGTGCCATTTTTTAAAACTTGACAATAAAAGGGAACAGAGGTCAATGTCCCTAACTAAATAGTCAGGTATTGCATTTTCAAACAATTGTTGCGGCACACTGGTTGAAAATCGCTGACTTCAACAACTGATTATTCCTGAAGACAGAAGCAGGGTTTGCAAAGCACTTTTTGCTGCAGAGTAGATAACTTCATGAAACTAAAACAAAAATTAATTATATCAGACTAAATGAAATAATGAGACAAATTTAATTGTAGTTACTTATTTTGGAATATATTTAGGATTATTTTTAGTGCTCTATTTTTAAATCAGTATCTGAGAATGTTCTTAAAAAAAACTACCTGTAACTTTCAAATTAGTAGATCATGCTTCTGCAGATTGAAATGAAACATTCAGTAAATGATATTTGATTGTTATTAACTCCTCAGAATTCAAAGGATTTTATGGAATCTATTTACTTTAAACAAAAATGTGTATTTGCTCAATTCTAATGAAAATATGGTATTTGCATTTATCCAGTGAGAGTCTGCCCTCCTTCTTACTAGAATATAATTTTATAAATTAATTGTACAATCACGTCTATATCTAGAGTGTCATATTTGAAAATAATTTGTATTTGATGTGGTATACCAAGCTCACCACTAAAGAATAAAAATGCCACTCCATGTGTGGAGCCAGTGTCTACTGACCCATCTGAGGAAGACGGGTCTGGGCCTGCTCCATAGCTCAGAAGGTGTCAGCCTCACAGTGGTGAGGACGGTCATTTCTCGGTAGTCAGAGCCTTAGAAAGTGCTGAGAATGCCTTTGACAGTATTTCATGCCAACGATGAGTGAAATTTCATGAAGAGAGATTCTTGGTCTTGGTTTTTACACTAAAGATGGAAGAGTAGATAATAGAGGCCTTTAAAAGTCCAAGCCGAGACTCCTTTAGAAAAGGTCCACATAGAATTTCATTTTCTCATCTTAGTTTGCAAAATACAGTATGTTTGAACTGGCCTATATGTGTTAATTGACCCCTCTTGTTGCTCCTATGTAAATAAGGCTAGTCTCTTTTGCTGCTGTTATCAATAATAAACTTTGGAAATTATTTATGGTCATAGTAGGTGTGGGGGGAAGTTGAGAAAGATCACCCAAGTCTTGGAAATAAAGCTTAAAAATAACTGCACATTCTTTCAGTGTCATTGTTTAGGCAATATCTAAATATCTAGGAGAATGGACCCATATTTGATTTTGTTATTGAATAGTTTACAAGGGGGTTCAGCTACTTTGAAATTATATAATTTGTAGGTTCTTGTTGACTGAAAAAGAAAACACTTTTTTACTGTGTAAACCATGAACCATTTTTTATATTTATTCATATAAATTTATTTCAACTTCTCTGACTGCCTCACTAAACAAATCAGTATTTCTCAAATTCCCCTTTGCACTTGCTTTGTCATCTTACTGGTTTCCTCATCAATCAATGAATTAAATAAAATCTTTGAAGTGTTCATTTTACATTTGTATGAGTTACATTTAATTTTTTTACTTTTTTGAAAATTTGGCTTTTATACTTGGGACCAGATATGTTTTAGTATTTAGAAGTCATCAGATTTTAGAAACTGCAGAGACATATATTTTATACAATATATATTTTTACATTATTATAGATAACTCCCAGCAGCATCTGGTACTATACCCCATAAGTAAATATCTTAATGTTTCTTCAGTGAAACATATAAATATTTATACTCACTGAGATGAAAAACAAGATTATAAATAGCCTCGTGTCATTTCAGGTTTGGTTTTACCACTGAATGAGCTCAGAACAGGTCGGGATGCTACCAAATGAATTATGAAAAATTTGTCAGTTTTCAGCACTTGTCGGATTTTGGTAGGCAATTAAGGGATTGTGAACCTATAATTTCTATTACCTTCTCAAACTACATTTATTCAGTTACAGGGACTCATGTCAAAGATAATAAGAAAAAAGGAAGTGTGAACCCTCAGAATCCATTTATAATTTAATATCTTAGAATGCAATCCGGTGTGAATTATTTCTTTGAGGAGAGTAATAGAGTCGGAAAATGGAAGAATCTTAAAATAATGGCTAACTCTCCACAACCTGTGTTTAGAAAGACTATATAATTAAGGGCCCAAGCAAACAAATAAAAAGCAGCGAACACAACTAAAGATGAAAGGTATAAATAAAACTTTCTAAAGTTGGAAATGAATAACTTTTCTTATAATGCTTCACATCAAATATATAACAAATATACTACAGCAAATGTTTCTCAGTCTTTCAATTAGTGGAATACCTAAAAGCAACACATCCAGAGAAGCCAAATGCCAGTATATTAATAGCAAGATTGAATATGACTATGTCAAGGTGTGAGAAATGTACTTTTCAATGATTAAGGATAATCTCAACATTGGGGATAAAAATTAGAGGCTAAGTTAAAATATGGATAAGCTTAGAAAAATGAAAACAGAGAAAGGCAAGAGAAAGTTTTATTGCAAAGAAAATTCTCTTGTACCTTATACCTTATACATTTTTCATAACTTTTAGGTATATTTGGAATATCGATGACTTTAATTTGAATTTCAAACCACTGAAGTTCCTTAACTTTCTTCTGAGCAAACAATTCTCTCTCTCTCTCTTTTTTTGGAAAAGAGTAAGAGAAGGGCAGAGATTTCTGGCTTTGCTCTTCCTTCCCCTAACCCCCATTTACCAAAAGCACAAAACAGTGCAGAGAGAAGAGGGAAGGAGATGAGGACGGCAGCTCTGGTTGAGCGGGAGACCTGGGGTCACCCGTGGATGGAGGGACTGCCTGAGCACCTCCATTGGTTGCCTGGACTCACCCACACAGCTGCATGTCTTGGACCCATATGAACTGGGACTGAAAGTTTGGTATTTTGTACCCAGCTATTGAGCGTTGTGCCAGAGTGCAGCCCTTTTTTTGCTGTCTGTCTTTGGGGCCAACCCACTCATCTTTCTCAGACTCTGGGCAGCCTGCCTTGCTCTACGGGCCCTACTGAGTAGTAACACAGGCAATTTTCTTTGGGCACCATCTCAGCCTCCAAGGGAGGCTTAACATGCTTAGGTGACCCTCCTCTGCTACATCCCAAGGATTTGCAGAGATAAACTTACATCTATCTGTATATCATCTATCTATATATCATCTATCTATATATGTATAGCCTATCTAAAGATGTATTCTAACACAAATATGTTCCCAATGTATAATTTTCACATACAATAATCCATACTCATAAATTCTCTTCCAAGAACTGAAACAGGATTTGATTGGATTCAAGATGTGAATAGAAAGGTTCTTTTCTGATTCAAGATTCTTCTTAAAAACAATCCCTCTCAAAACTTATCCTATCAAATATATGACATCCTGAATCATCGTTTTTAACAACAATAGGCAATATTTATTGAATGCTTAATAAATCATTTACTACTTATAAAACTGTTAGACACAAAATCCTTCAACACTATGTTGAAAAAATTTATAAGCTATTAATAATAAGTTTTCATATGTATTAATCTAGCACTTAGCTGTTTTTTATGTGTTACAATTAAAGTTTCCTCTAGAAATAGAATAAAAAGGTCTGTGGTTTTAATTTATATTTTCTATTTCATACAAGTACACATTTAGTATATTTAAAATACCTTACTCTCCTGTCTTTAAAATGGGAATTTGTCTATGATGTTCTTCCTCCCTTCCTTCCCCATACTCAATTTTTCTGTACACTGTTCATGTATCAGTCTTCTGCAATGAAGACAACCCTTAGTGATATCCTCCTTATGTATTTTCCATCAACACTACAAGGTTTAGCATGTCGTTATTTTATTACATGTGTTAATTACCAACTAAACTGTAAATGTAACCCCCAACTGGGCAGTAGATATTTTAACAGGCTGGGGACAGAAGGTAAATAAGGGAAGGAAGTAAAATAATGCTTTCCCAAATAATATAAAAAGCCAGTGATTTTGCATAGCAAAGGAGAAGATCAAGGCCTTTCAGCTGGGAGTGTGTCCTCAGCTGTCCCAGAATCATATGAATTCTATGCTTCCCACAACTGCAGCACACACAGAAAGTCAGAATGGAGACCAAATAATGGCAACATCCTAATCATGTAGAAATATGGTCCAAGGCAGTACACACTATAGGAGAATCTAACTTCTTTGGTTCAAGTCCCATGAATGTACACATGCTTGGAAAAGAATAGGGATCACTGGAACTACCCAATGCCAACTTTGTACTTCAAGTATGAACTTCAGAATCTTTAGCCTAAAGAGTCTAAGAAAACTATACAATTGGAATAGAGTTTGAGTTCGGGGAACTGCTGTTTCAATGCAAATGTCATGCATGCAGAGGAGCAGAGACTGCTGAAGAGGGTAACCTCCTGGATCCAGGCGGGTGAACAGGGGCATCCAGGCAGGTCTTGGGCTTCATGAGGCCAATCAACTCACTGGAAGAAGTGGAGAATTTAGTATTACAGCTGTGATGCATGCTGTCTAGAAGTACAGCAGGTCCTTGAATAACATCGTTTCATTCAACATTTTCTCTTTGTAACATTGAGGAGTTGCCATAGGAACATAACTCTGTTTATATCAATAAGCCTATCGGAAAATTGGTTCCATTATACTTAAAATTGCAGAACCTACCAACAGCATTAAGTGGGTACATACTGTAATCACTGTGTCTTCATAAGACAAGTAGCAGGTACAAATGTGACACGCAGATACCAACATTCCATGGCTCCACACCGATATAATCCAGTCTCGATAGCAGCACTCTTCTCTTGGCTGCCTCCTTCTATTCTATCAGGAAATCGCCAAGAGTTTTTCCCTAGAACTCCAAAAAGTTTTACTCTTGATCTACTTCTCCTAAGCTTTAGCTACCTGCCCTCCCTGTGGAATGATCTGCTGACAGGCACAGCCTGTCTTTGCCCAAATGCTGTCCCAACCAACCCTTCAGCTGTTTCTGCCCCTTCAGAAGGCCAAAGCTGACCATGGTCCGTGGCCAAGTGTTTATTCTACTTTCCATGCAATCGGAGCTGTTGCCCAAACCTCTGCAGAAACTCTGTTCATTGTCTAGGCCTTCAGATAGCTCTCTACTCAGTTTGCCACTGCATAGGTGTGATGGATTGCCTATAAAAATGATGCCATCTCTCCACACTTCCCTTCCTTCCTTCATGACATTTTCATTAAGAGGTGACTCTAAGCTGGCCTTGCTATTTGCTTTGGCAAACAGAGTGGAGCAGAGGTGGCATGTGCCTTACCTAATTTGGCCTCTCAGACCTCTCCAGTCACCATGAGAAAAAGCCCAACTAGCCTACTGGAGGCTGAAAGAAGGTATGGACCTGTCATCCCTGTCAGCTCAGGTGACAGCCAGCCAACTCCCAGAAATGGGGCTGCCATCCTGGCCTGCAGCTCCCCGCAGATGCATGGGGTAGCCCAGAATCACCCAACTGGGGCCCTAAATTGCCAGCCTACAGAGTCATGAGTCATAACTGGTTGTTATTTTAAGCCTTTAAATTCGGGGGTAGTTTGTTACACAGTAACAAGTAATTAACACAATACGCTGGCCATGACAAATTGTCCACATAGCAGTTAACTCTCTAGATTAGTTAACTCTACATATTTGAATGTCCTATGCTATTTCACAGTACATATTAGAATATTAAAATGTTCCATTACACTACTGCATTATATTATATATTATTATCCTATTGCATTATACTGAATTACATTACATTATTATGTGTCCTTCTTTTTCAGGGTGCACAGTTATTTCAGTGGAGCTATATCAGTGCTGGCGATGACCAGGAAAGGAGTACATTACACCTCAGTTCACACTCTACCCAGAAAATCTGTTCCATCCTGCAACCAGGGCTTGCTGCTCAGTCTGGTCTACCTTGCTATAAATTTCATCCTCCCTCATGATTTCCACAGTTGCTTCTCTGTCTGGCTTCCACTAAGATTCCAGTACTTTTAGACATATCTGTATATACTTCTATCCATTTGGATGCCTATAGATGGAAGCACCTAAAATTGGCTGTCTTGAAAAGTGAGAAATTTTATTTTCTCACATACTGAGAAATCCAGATGTAGACAGTTTCATGTTTGCTTAATTCAGCAGCTCCACAATCTCACCAAGTATTCATCTTTCTTTCCAGTTGTTTCAGACTTCGGCCTCATCCTCCGATGAGCTCTCTCCTGGACACAAAATTGTTGCCATGATTGTAGACATCAGATCTAGACATGACACACCTCTTCCTACATGTGTCTTTTTTAAGAGCCTGAAGACTTCTCCCAGAAGTCCCCCAGCAGAACTGCTTTCAGATTTTTTTGGCTAGAATTATGTCACATGCCTCTTTCCAAACCAGTCATTGGTAACTTGTCTGAAATGGTCATGACTGGCTCAAGTCAATAAGGATTTGCCTATTTAGCAATGTCTGCTAAAATACCTAACCCCTATGGATGGATGAGGTCAAACCACTTTTACTGGTGTTCAGAGTTTTTATGAAACAAGCACCATGTGTCTTAAGAGCCTCCTGCTTTCAGATGTCTCTGCTCATTTCATGACAAAGGTCTTTGGGGGTAAATTCTTTCCTAAGCTCATGTCTCAACTCAGCCAACATTCTCAATTGCATGCAGCACCGTGTAAGTAGTGGAGTCGCAGTATCCCCTCGCTTCCTGCTTCCACTCTCTCTTCCATGCTCAGATCTGGGCCCTGGACCAGCAGCCTCCACACCATCATTGGATTTTGTCAGTCCTCACCCCAGATTAGTGAATCAGACAACCTGAGAGTGAGACTCAGCCATGTGTGTTTTAAAAAATCTTTCAGGTCATTCAGGTGCTCCCCAAAGTTTGAGAACTACTGCCCATATTAGCTACATGGCTTTGGGTGAGACATATATTCTCTCTTAGTCTCAGATCATCAGTCTTTAAGATGAGGTAGCAATAAGATCTGCCTGGAAGAGTTCTTGTAAAAATTAAATAAGAAAATACATGTAAGATACTTAATACTGTGCCTGGCACATATATACAATAATGTAAATTCTTAGTACAGCATTAGCGCATATAAACAATAAATGTTAGCATACTCTCACATACATAAAGCTACATAATATTTCTCAAGAAGATCTGCATGCAACTAGATGTCTATAAATATATATACTGATTATTAACCTACATATTTTAAGTATGTATATCTATAATGTTCTTTTGACTTACTGGTTCATTTTTTAGCATTTATGAGTTTTATATTGATTTTTATTTTTTATTAAATAGATGTGTATAGTCCAATAAGAAAAGTAATTAATACAAAAACCTTATGAAAATAGTAGTTCCCTGGCTACATGATCACCACTTAGCTATATTTTAGCTAACTTCTGTGCATAGACTTCAAGTGCTTAATTTACCAATTTTAGACACTCCTCTCATGAGGATGAGAATTTAGTGTCCTTATACTACCATCTCTAGTTCTTGCTGCCTCATCTTCTAAACGTAGTTTCATCTCAGTATTAAATCAATATTCTTCAAATTACTATGACTTTGTAAATGCACTTTATTTTAATAATTTACCATGACAATGTTTCTTCTTGCATATTTTTATCTCTTTTGGAGGCAGTAATTTTTCAGTATTCCAACAGCTCAAGGTATCCAATCACTAAGAAAAATTACTCTCAATAGTACTTTTCATACAAATGTATCAGGTAAATTATTAGTTCCATTTTTTCCCCTAGGAAGCGCTCTTCTAGAGTTGGTGCTGAGATATCCCTACCACATTCACAAATAGCTGGTAGGCACTCTTTTCTGACACCTGCTTGTCTTCTTTCTGGGCTCACTGATTCATTTCGGTGCTGCACAATGGGGGCGTGTCTGCTATTGGGAGTCTTTTCTGCTTACGGAGACATTATTAACCTCTCACCCAGATGCAGGTTCAACTCTGACAACAATGCTGAGACAAGGCTTAATTTCATAAATTCAGTTAAATAATTCACAATTCATGGAGAGAAATCAAGTCAGTCCAGCTGACTGTGTCCTATACATGTACAAAAATAGAACAATTTTCTAAATAACTTAGGTTTTTTTCAACCAGTAGTTTTGGCAACAAGTACATATAGCTCCTGTTACATAAACGCCAAAACGTAACAACTGAAAATATCAACTAAAGAATATTTCCCCAGGTGCCAGTGTACACAGCCCAGACCAATTAAAAATATTATTTATGTATTGGAGGATTAAATATCAGTAATAGACACTCTATCCTTTATTCACATTCTCAAAGAATGTGTAATTTTCAGGAAATGTTTGAGAAATAAAATGAAACGGTACCTTAATCTTTTCCATAGAGACATGGTTTGGTAAATAGTATTATCTTGAAAGCAACTAGTTCTTGTTAATGCTTATCATGCTTTCCTTGTATTCAGTTTAAATGTCACACATCAGCATCTACAGGTGGGCTATTGTCCCTGACCTTTGTATTATGTTGAAAAAGCTCCAGGAATTTCTCTTCTTTCCCTTTAGTTTCAAAGAGAGGGGGAAAATTTAAACTCTACTCTTTCATTGCCAGAAATGTGTGCAACCAGAGCCCAATGTTCCCTGTTACATGACATCGCAATTGCAGTCAACAAATATTGATGACAAATTCAACAGAATTTCATGGATCCTTTTAGCTAACATCTAAATGAAGGAGGAGGGCTCTTTTTCTTCTTTTGTTTTTTTAAAAATTATTGTATTTTTTCCATTACCATTTAAGCCTCTTGTACCCCTCTCCCTCCTGCAAAAGGACTCATGGGCATGGGGAACTCTTCTTAATAACAGGTTTTGTATGCACCTCTGCCTTTGCAGAAAATGGTAACCTTAACCTCCAGTTTCGCAGATTCATAAATAATACAAGAAGCATTTATTAGAACATAAATTTGTGTCCTAAAGTGTTTTTTTTTTAAGATTTTATTTATTCATTTTTAGAGAGGGAAGAGAGGGAGAAAGAGAGAGAGAGAGAAATATCAGTGTGTGGTTGCTGGGGGACATGGCCTGCAACCTAGGCATGTGCCCTGACTGGGAATCGAACCTGCGATGCCTGGTTCGCAGCCCACGCTCAATCCACTGAGCTATGCCAGCCAGGGCTAAAGTGTTTTTTTTTAATGTGTGTACATACACATATATATTTGTAGGAAAAATTTACCCTGCATTGTAAACTAACACCAGAAAATGTTACACAATTAAATGCTAATGATTCATGCGGGTGCTTATGTTTTAGATTGCTTGCTTAATAGGGTTAGCATTTCAATGGTCAGCTTTGAAGTTAACAAACAGCCATTGAGATGCATCAGGGGAGTTCTCAGGGGGACGGTTTGCAGCCATTGTTTTAATCTGGCTGGCTCTAGACTCAACAGAATGGCAGAGATGGGATTTACATAGTGAAGGCTGTTTTTGTTAGTGGGAGGGAGGAGATCTTTTCTTCAATATAAATAAATAAAAGGGATGGTCTTGAGAGGCTAGCATGTGGGAAAAACTGAATCTTCCATCCTCTTTCTCCTCAGCCTTGAGATTTCCATTGTCATTCCTTCTTCTCCCTAGAACACTTTAATGCAAATTTTTTCCGTTCCCTGTGCATTGCTCACAGCATCTCAGCCCCTCTCAAAGAATTGCTTGAATGCTAAGCCAACAGTCTCCAAGATTCATCAATCTGGACTTTCTGGGGTTAATACCCAAATCCTCTCCTGTGGCAGTAAAGTCAGGGAAGGAATGGAGGGGGGAAATTACATGAAAATTCCTAAAGCCAATGTCTATTGAAAAGAAGGCAATAATTAAGAGATAATGTCAAAGGGGAAAGAACATTCTCACAGGATAATGGTCTCCTGCTGCTAAAAGAATGCCAAGGCAAAGCCAGCACCATTTATGGAAAATAAATGTCATGGCAAGCAAGGTTAAGAAATTTACTTTCAAATCTAAAAAGCCCGTCCTCTGGCAGAGTACGCTTATTCCAAATTATCGAAGCTGATTGAATCATTGCATTGAATAGATGTTCCTGTAGAAGTATACTCACTCTGTCATTAGCAGTCTGCAGAGTTAGAGGCCTTCTCATTAATTGATAGATATATGATCAGATGGATGGACAGATGATAGAATACTGTTTCTCACTTTAGCTGGTTAAGAAAGGTGCAAGTACTACATAATTTTTAACAAGGTCTTCACCAGGTTATGGTCAGCGAGATTCTAGTTGCCTCTACCAGTCTGCGTTCTGTATGAGCTTTCTAAGAGCAACTACTTTTCCTTTGCTAAATAAGAATAAAATTGCTCCAGAGGTGGACATAGAAGTATGAAGGACCTGGGTAGGCATAGGGAGTAGGCAATCTTTGTAGCAAAAATATTTTAGAGCAAGTGGGGTCTTTTAATGTCTTCACATCATACTTGTAAGACTAATTCCAACATTATAGTTTACAGAATGAATTACAAAGGAATTTTAAGGTTATTTCAAATGTGTATAAATGAAGCCCAGGCTGCAACACGGTTAGCTAAGTGTTTTTGGCCACCAGTGGAGTGGCACCTCAATTTAATGCATGCAAAAAGTCAAACATTGAAACCGGCAATTTTTATCAAATAAAAACACATAAGTTCTATTCAGTCATGGGAAAGAATCACAGTCAACATCACTAGTTCTGCATTTGTGAGATGTCACATTATTAGATTCACCATAGACACAGTTTAAAAGTTAAATAAAATCAACGAATACTTGATAAATGTCAACTATGTAGAGTATTTACATTGGAGGTCACTGGACACATCCGTATGAATAAGGTATCCCAAAGATATGTGTAACCCAAGGAAAGGAGAAGAAAACCTTCCTGTTTTTATCAAAAGTAAAGGACGTGTGGTAATCCGATAGAAAGAAATACTATCAGAACCCCGGAGGGACCAATACATTGTAGTGAATAAAATCACGGACAGCTTCACGGAGAAGTAGGTGGCTGCCAGGAACATGACCCAATCAGGGCCATAACCCTGTTCAAAAGCCCCAGTGGCTTCACACAATACTCAAGGTAAAAGCCAGAGTCCTGCTGACAACCTGCGAGGCCCCCCATTATCTCCCCCGAGCACATCTCCTTCCGGTCTTCTCTTTCTCGTTTGTTCCAGGTACACAGGCATCCCAGCTGCTCCCAGGAAGAGGTTGCCTCAGCCTTCACAGGGTCGTTCCCTCTGGAAATGAGCTTCCTCAGCAACCCTCAACCTCAGGGCTTGGTTCAGTCCTTTTTCAGGTCTTCGCTCCAGTGTTCCTCTTCTCAGCAGCCCGTTTCTTGGCCACCATTCCTGAAGGGAGAATTTCCGATCCCCTGCCCGCAGTGCCTCCCGCTCACCGGCTGTGCTGTTTTCTTCCGACACTTTACCATATTCTGATCTACTGCACATTTTTGCTTATCTTCTGCCCCACAATTAGAAGGTAAGCCCTGACCAGGCAGGAACTTTTTCAAGTTTTGTTCAGTTAGGCAAGTGCCTGGTCCATAGTTGCTATTCTCTGTTGAATTCTCAAATGAATAGCTTTGTTGTTTTCATGTTTCATAGGAGGATTTCATTGTAGGAGCTCCAATTCTCTAGCTGGCAATTTAATGCTGTTTCTATAAAATTTTTCCTTGGACAACTGTATAATGTTTTTAAACAATGTAGTTTCTCCATGCTATTTTATCAGGCTAAAACAGACACTGTCTCAAAATCTAAACAAGTGATTGAATTTCAGTCACTGAAAATAAAACTGTTCAACTAATGGTGATCATAATTTGAAAAATAATATCAACAAGTTAATCAGTGCATTCTATATGCACACTAAAATGCATTGGTCAATCAACAGAAACAAATTATTATGGAGTTTTTACTCTATGCTAGTCACTATAAATACAAGGCAAATAAAAAGGGCAAATTATTTTATTTGGCTCTTAAGTCCCCCCATAACTGGGTTCACCTATGTATTCACTCACTGAATACTCATTGAGCAACTACTATGTGCCAGGCATAGTGAAATGGACTATCCTATTTTCTTTTATTCTTTGATGTCAGTAAGATTAGCTGTCTCATTTCCTTTTAAGTGTCCATGATATATCCATTCCCACAGCTGTACGTGCTATTCTCTCTGGCAATTTCTCTTCTCTTTACTTGCTTAAGCATTACCCATCCTGGGAGGTGTCCCAGCTTCGTACAACCTGTTCTCCTTTTTATTTCAGCTGCCTTTATCCTGATTTCAATTTAGCTCTTAACACATTATTTGCTGTTGCTACTCTTCCTCTATTCTGGACTTCACCTCCGAATTACCTGGAAAGATTACAAAAGACTAAACCAAATTTTAATTCCAACAACTGACACCAAGAATCACTGATTTAGACCCAAAGCTGAAAACAAATACCCTCAATTCAAATAGCAAATAATGGGCTTAAACTTAATATTGGTGTTGGTATCATTTGCTTTTACACTGTAATGTTATCAGGCATAATAGGAGGGGATCATGCAACAAAGTGGCAATTTTCATCTTGGAAGTTTGTTGCCCACTACCGCAAACAAAATTCTGGAAATAGTAGTAAAACCATATTAAATGACTGTTAAATGCCTTCATTCCTTCTGTGTAACTACAAGATAGTGAATTTTGTAACACCTGAGTACCAGCTGCCATCACCTGTTTCACTCACTGTCCGATTATCTTTTTGACCAGAGTTCTTTTTAATTAAGTAAAAGGGCCCTTACGCTGTAACTTGCCACGTTTTCTCCAGAGTGGCAGGTTTTTCATGCTAATGATAAGAATTTAGGAACTTATGACACACAAGTTCTAATTTTTATAGCTCTTATAAGGGTTTCTGGATGAATAGATTTCATTTCTACTAAAAATGTTTTAGAATAATTTTAAAGATATGGTTACTTTTAAAGCAATCGTCACTTTTTTAACAGGCATATTCTTTGAACAGAGGAAATTATAAGTTCCCTGGAGCCCAGTTCTATTCTCATAAACCATTGTGGAAGGAACCATTGAGAAGGAGGAAGAGCTAAGGCAGGGAGGTCGGCAAATTAAGGGATGCCGTTGCTTCCTGAATGTGGTGTAGGAGAACCTGGCTTCTAATCCAAACCCTGGGCTCGAGCCAAACCTCTCTCATGATCCTATTGTGAAGATTCAAAGGATATATGAGTTTGTACTTACCACTTAAAAACTGCTCACAACAGCTTATTCTTTCATTTTCTCTCCACCCTATCTCCACCCAACCCACAATCTTGCCCCTTACTTTCCATTTGTGGACCATAATTGGTCCTTAGGAAATGCTGATATGTGAGCTATCCTTGGTATGTAGAATATGGGAAGCACTCAGAAAAGTGGTAAAATAATGCAGCAGTAAAACAAATTTTAATAGCAACCTTCACCAGTTTACTCTGCAGTAATGTGAAATAAACTACATTTTCACTTCATCCATCTACTACACAGAGGTGGGTGTAACCAGACTGTTCTAATATATAAGTTTTGTGTGAAATTTTCTTCATGCTCCAGGGGCGTGTTGTGAATCCACGTCAACTCCTCTGAAAGTTGATATTGACTCTACCGTCTCTGCATGATAAACACCACGGGAAATTAGATCTAAACTGACATTTCCAGTTGGCTATCTATCAAATGGTGTCTTCTATGCATTGATTCTTTCAGCAGCAGAAAAGTCACAGAACATTTATCTTAGATAGTCCAACACATGTTCAATTTATTCCTGATGTAGAGGAATGAGGAGATCTGAAAATAAAAGATGAAATTTCACATATTACAAAAGAATATATGAAAATCAAGGGCGGAGGAGGGGTGGGGAGAAAATATGGACAACTGTAACTGAACAACAATAAAGTAATTTAAATTAAAAAAAGAATATATGAAAATCATACTGTGCTAAAGTGCATACAAGGATGCTTACCTGTCTTCCTCAAATTCCTTACTGGTAGGAAATGAAAGGATTATGTGCCCCACTCTTAGAAGCAAATGGACTCTGAATCTATATACCTTTCAGCTCTTTCACTTAAGTTTTAAATTATTAACCCCCAAAGTCCAGTAACTCTCACATATCTGCACTGCCCGATATTTCTGATACCAGCATCACTTCTTAGGGGCCCCTAAAAACCTGACTATTTTAACTTGTGTTAGGCATTGCAGTTCTAGGTCACTATGGCCCATTAATCAAGGGATTTGTATGAATTCTTCTGTCTGATTAAGCATTGTCACTACCTTTCTCAGAGGGAGCATGGTTCTGTGGAAACAGAGCCTCACAGTCAGGTAATGACATTTGGGAGGGAGCAGCGGGAAGGGAGAGTCTGTGAGTGACTGGTAGGGGAACGAGCAATGCCACAGAGTTGAAGTAGAAAGTAGACTTTGCCTGATCCGCCATTTTTCCCAGGCATGGATACTTCTGCTTGCCCTACCAACATTTGTTGAGCACCAACTGCATGCTGGGAGCTCCTACTAATTTGGCACTTTGTTTAGACTGGTTCAGCTTCCATGAAGGCAAATGTTGACCTAAAAAGCCACTTATTAACTCTGCCTTCATGCTGGGAAAACCACCATGTAGATGACAACGGCTACTCAAGAATTTTGACGGTATTTTAATGTTTTAAGCAATATCCTGCCTGTGGTAAATCAAGAAGATAACCACTCATGATATGAAATTAATTTCTGCATTAGGAGACCTGTGGTCTGTTATCTTCTACTGCTGCCCTCCTGAGACCAAGCCCCAAATGTGATCCTACAAATATCTCAAGCTCACTGTCCAGAGACCACGCATGGCCCTCATAGACCACATTCAAGCCCATGTCAAGTTCAGATGCTCTTTCCCTCAATTTGTTGTTTTTGTGTTCATTTATTCACTCAACAAATATTTATGGCGTGTTTACAGTGTGCCTATCACTTCTCCAGAATACCGGAAGGCAGCAGCAAATAAAACAAATAGAAGTCTTGCCTTACACTGTGGTGGGTGGGGGAAGACTAACGAATAAGCACAGTATGGTAATTGGCAGTGAAAATAATAGGTTGTGAAGGGGTTGGGGGCCACGGGATTAAACTAGGAAAAGGAAGGATGATGTAGGGTTGTGAGTTTCTTGTGGTAACTGATGTGAATAGAAAATACAACCAGGTAATTTCTCTCTCAAGGCAAATTCTGGCATAAGGCTGGAAGGGACGGATGCAGACTGTGTAGCTCAGAGTTTTGGAGTCTTGTCTTTACTCTTGCAAATATCAACAGGGAGACAGGGGAGGGGCCAGGAAAGTGGCCTTGTTACCCAGAGCCAAGGGCACTTGAGGGTTCCCTCTGCCACCTTCAGCAGAATCTTTGCTTAATTCCCCAGTGGACTCTTATCCACATCACTGTCACCTAGATATATTAAAATGGAAAATTTGTTCTTTAGAATACCTGACAAACTTACTAAAAATATACCTGCAACATTTTCACACAAAGAGAGAAAACACACATAATAAAATTTTGATGGCTTGCGTCTTCCCAAGGAAATGAAATAATATTCACAGCTAACTTTACTCTTTTTTACTTTCATCTTCAAGTGGGAAAGAAACAAAGAAAAAAACATATCAATTATTCCCTTTTCTGGTATGCTGTGATTAAACTGTGTGTTTCTAACTATAAGCTCCCTACTCAAATTGAGAAAAAAAACTGTAGTTTTCAAAACATAAGCAACACCCCAGAATTGGACCCAAGTCCCAGTGAACAGGGGCAGGAAATGAGCTGACCGGGCACATCAACAAAGCGAGGGTCCTCAATAATGTGATTACTGGCTGCCACATATTTCAGCTGGAGACTTTTCTACATGGATGCTTCTGTGGACTTTGGGGAGAGAGTATTTGGAGGGAGCTTAGGCTTGGACCTTGACTAACTGATTTCCTAGCTATAAATAAGAGCAAGCATGTGTCCTGATGAGAGTAATGAATGAGGCTGAGTTCAGAGGACGTACCGAGTGGAATGCACAAAGATTGTTCTTCCTGAGTGTGCATACAGCAGGCGGCACGTATCTGGTTTTGTCATCTATCTGTGTACAGGTTGTGGTGTGCACGTGGGGGCTGAAGTGAAGCTCTTGTTTCACTGTTCACCAAGCCATTTGTGCCAATGAGGGCCATACCCCACACCCACCTGGGTGTTTTGGAGGGGGTGTGTGTGTGTGTTGTGTGTGTGTGTTTTATGTCTTAGGACTCTCCAGTATATATTAAACTTACCATTCTCCAGTATATATTAAAACTCTTCCTTTCTATTGGATATTTCCAATCAGCCAGAAAGCATTTAAAAGTATATATGCATTAAAAACAATACTTATTCAATCCTCAAACCACTGTTTCTGTTATTTTTCATCATTCACTGTCTCCTACTCCTACTCCATCTTTACATCCTACAATCTGCATTCAGTTGCTCTGCCACCTTTAAACATCACTCTTCCCCTAGTCACCAAATCCACCCCCCTCCTGGATTGTATTCGCTTCCTGCAATATCACACTACTGATCAGCATCTTTTCCCTCAAATCTTTCCTCCCTGGACTATTCGTTTTGTTTGTTTACCTTTTTCACTAGAATTGCTTCTTCTCTGACCTTAACTCTGTTCTATTTCCCTGCCTCTGGTCCCTGGAGTTCTCTATTTAGCCCTCTTTTCCACTCTCTCTCTTCCAGGAAAATATATTTACTCTCATCATTTCAATTACCATCTTGAAGCAGAGCCTTCCAAACAGCTATTGAGAGTTCTGGCTTCTCTAATGAGCTCCCAAACATTTCATCGTGTGCCGGGCCAATGGGCAAAATTGAACTGATGCATCTCACAGCTGGGCCTTGCAAAGGCATTTTTCTCCAACTGCAATCAGAGGCAGAGCAGTCACTGCCTCACGCTCTTTTGGGGACTCTCCAGAAAAGAGTTGTGCAGGAGGGAGATAGAAAAGGACAATGGGATGGGGGAAGGAAGGGAAACAGAACCCAGCTTGGGTGGCACTGGTTTCTGCTAAGTCCTCAACGCATGGTTTCCTAACAGTAGCTCAAAGTTATTTTTGATTTGAATTTGTCACTCTCCATCTCAGCCTTAAGTTCTCTCTCTCTTGGAAACTTGCTTATGTTTTTATAAGTTCATCTTTCTTTCTAGTCATCTAGGTTCAAAATATCAACACAACTACTTCTTTTAATTTTTACCTATCCAATAGTTTTCCATATATTTTCTTTTCACCCTCACTACCTTCTCCTTGGTTCCAATTCCTATTGCATCCCACCTGAACTGGTACAATAGTGGGGTCTAACCTTTCCCCCACCCCCAAAACCCCAATCCTATATCCCATTCTCAGAGATCTAACCTTACTCAAAACAGTCCCTGGTTATATGAATATATTTTAATAGAAGACACATTCTGAAAATTCTCAAGATGAATAAGTAAAACTACAATGGTTAAAAATAATACAGTATAGTTCATAAATTTGATTGGTGGGCAATTCCACAAAGTAAAGTCAAGCTCTGCTTCTGTGCACCAAGAAGAGAATTGTTACAAATACTCTCTTTGCATTGAGTGGTATATTTCTCTGAGGTGTAAACAAAGACCATTATTAATATTATGCAAAATTCATGTCAAGAAATGTAGTTTGTACATTTTCATTTGGAATCTAGGAGAGAAAGGTTAGAAAAAAGCCCACCAGTGGGTGGAAGATTTTGTGGGTCGATGGAGTAAAAAGTGTACCAACTAAGAATATCTCAGTACCCAAAGAGAACATTTTTTCTGTGGAGTTTGCTGGGTAAGACTCGATGAAAACAAAGTATGAGGCGGGAGGGTGTATGTGTGTGTCCACAGATAAAGAGAAGAGCTCTGTTTCCTTGAAATGATCAACTTTGCGTGAGAAGAGACCAAACTCAGAGCACTAAACAGGAATTCCAGAAACTAGGACATCAGTGTTGATTATTCTCCCTAATTGATAATTCTGGGCTCCACAAATATACTCTTCACCATTTAACTAGGTTCAGTTACAGCAGCTAATGACTAATATTAAGGTGTGTTCTTAAAAGAAGATGGGTATGGGAGTCAGTTCTGCATACTTCAGGGACTTCTCTCACATTCTCTGAGATTGGTGCCTGACACCAGGATCCTATTTACATAGAAAAAGTGTGAGTGGCTCCCCCGGAGTCGTGTAAAGTGACTTATTAATAGGAAGTTCCTTGCATAAGCTACTTTCCCATTCCACATACTCCATCCTGCAAAAAGAACCAGGAAATGTGCCCAGAGTAAACAGTCACGAACACAGAAGCTTCCTACTGGACAGCAGGGCAGGAGTCTGCAATTTGTTTTTTATTTTGTCATGAGAAGTTTTAATGATATTGGTGATCTAATATTTCATGTCCTTCTCTCAGCAGTCCACCTTCTTAGTCTATTGGCTCATAATTCATCGTCCATCTTCCATCATCTACCCCATCCCACCACACCACACCACACCACACTACATCATCTTGGAGGCAACAGCTGCCTTACTTATGTTTGTATCTGGCATGTGTGTAATAACAGTAAGTGAATCAATGAATAAATGAGCAAGTGTACCTCACAATAGTGGTTCTCAAAACAGGAGGTTAAAGTATTAAAACACCGTACTTAATTGGGCATAAATTGTAGTTGTATAAAAATATTGCTATAAAGACATTTCTCTTTGTAAATTCCTTAATTATAAGTTTCAGAATTAATTGGGAAAAGACCTACACCCAACTGCATTCATTTTGCTCAACAGATTACACTTAGCTGGCTTCTGTCTGTTATGGAGGATATACAATATCTTATAGTAACTAACAAAATCACCTGCTTGATTAAATAACATGTAATAAACACTGCTTCTCCCTAGATCAAGAAATGAGATGTACACCTTAAAACAATGGCCCAGTTTGTCATGCCTGCCATAAAGTGCTAACAACCATTTTTTGGGGGGGAACATATCACAGGAAAAGGCTATTCTAGACCTTTCCTGGACCTGGGGTGGCATGATCACAAAAACTCAGATGTTACTAAGATCCTTATTGAAATGGACCAGAACGCCAAATGCACGTCTACCACTTTCCCTGCACTCCTGTACTTCCCCTCTCCCCTTACAAAACAATCTGGTTTGTCAAGAGATATCAAGGCTTTTGTTTTTTTAAAGATCTTTCTTTCTTTTTTTTAAGATTTTATTTATTTATTTTTTAGAGAGGGAAGGGAGGGAGAAAGAGAGAGGGGGAGAGAGAGAGAGAGAGAGAGAGAAAGGGAGAGAAACATCAATGTGCGGTTGCTGGGGTCTTGTGGCCTGCAACCCAGGCATGTGCCCTGACTGGGAATCAAACTGGCGACCCTTTGGTTCATAGGCTGGCATTCAATCCACTGAGCCACACCAGCCAGGGCTTAAGATGGTTTTTAGGACAGTAATCCACCATCTCCTCAGGTTGCTGGCACTTGAATATAGCACTTTCCTTCTCACCAGCACCTGTCTCACATGTTTGGCTTTTGCTGCAGCGGGCAGCCAGATCTGCTTTCGGTTTCATGTGTACAGTTTGCCTCACCTCACGCCAATTTCGTTCTTTCTTTTTAGGTTCACCTTTGGATATCTTCTAATTTCTCCAACATTCTCTGATCACACTGATCTTTGTGACTGCACATGCAATGCTTACTTTGCTAAGAAATTTACCCATTTTACTTTCTTACTATTCAGGTCTCAGCTGGGAGGTGATATCCTCCTGATTAGACCACTGTTGACACCCTGGCTTGGTCATCTCCCTGATGTGCTTCCTGTGCAGATAGGTATATTCAACATCTTCTAAAGTTATTTAACTATAAAACAACACAGAGTACTTTACATAATAGATATGTTTTCCAAAAAGTTGTCCAAAAATAAAATGATACTTTTTACATGAAAAGCATTGTCATTTCAAGCGTTATGTGCTCTTCATTTCTATTGATCCTCAATTGGCAGTAGCTCTTTACGTTTTAGGTTTTTCTGCTTCAAAAAATTCAATTCTTTAATTATATATAAACTAGACTGAAAAGTATTAGAGGAAAATCTATTTAAATACATATTTAAGTGATTTATCTTAATGACATTATTAACCTTTGTTTAGTAATTATTTGCTAAAAGGCCCACCGATATCTGGGATATAATGTGTCCTTCTACTGAGTATGTTCAATCAAAATTTTATTTTTGCAATGATGATATTCAAATTCAGTTTTCCCTTTTTGAGTTTTTTCCACTGTTGCATTGCCAATATTGGAATTGCCACTAACATATTTTTCAGGAGCAAGGATAAAATAATGTGTGAGAGAAAAAAAAGTGTGATGGGGAAATTTGACAAAGTGTTTTAACTAAGCAGAGTCTGAAAATAGAAGCTGGTTGTATGAGACATAGCTAAGCAGACATGACATTAAATATGCAGTGATATACTGAAAACTCGTTCAAATAATAGATCATTACAAGTAAAGGTAAGGAATTCTGGTTAACTATTTTTACCATAAAAATTGAATAAAAATTAAAACATCAGAAACTCTCCTATTCAAACCAGAATAATACATTCACAATCTGAAGAAGGGGCAGGTGAATGGGGACTTACACAGGTCCAGCATGAACTCTGCAGGCAAAAAAAGCAAGATAGACCACTAGATCATCCCTTGCATTTTAGACCTATTTCTAAACCCAAAGATGAAAAGCATTTTATTACCAATGTTAGGGAAGATTCATTCATTCACCTTACTCTAACCAAGACTCATTCATTCAAAAACTCTACCATATCCTTGGAGAAACAGAGAGAAGTCATGACACATTTTTGTAGCCACGACAATGAAAAAAAGTAATTTCTTTCTATGAGAAGTGATTTTTAAAATAGTAGGTGAATTTTATTTAGAGGAGGAATAAGTGACTTATCTCAATGTATGTGTAAGGCAGAAGTCATTTTTGTGAACCATCTAGAAAGAAGCCATTATGACTAATTGTCACTAAATCAAATGATTCCTCCAATGCCTCAGCACATCTTTTGTCTAAAGCACAAGGTTTAGAAAGTTTGAAAGTAGCTGCCTGGTTACTAAAGTGCAGTGCCAGTGTCACGCACTGAGATTTCTGCAGACCTGTAGATTCAGATCAGTGCTAATTGGCTTAAGCCTGGGGAAAAAGCTGATTAAACTGTTTCAAAGGCCAGAGCAAAGGAAAAACTCTAAGCATCCACCCTTACAGGAGTGGCTCAGTTGATTGGACATCAGTTTGCAAAGCAGAAGGCCACGGGTTCAATTACCAGTCAGGGCACATGCTTGGTTTGTGGGTTCGGTCCCCAGCCAGGACACGTACAGGCAACTAATCAATGTTTCTTTCATAATGATGTTTGCCTCCCTCTTTCCCTCTCTCCCTTCCCCTCTCTTTAAAAATAAAGAAAATCTTCAAAAAAAAAAACAAACCTCTAAGCATCCTCAGAAAGATAGTGTCAATACCAAGTAACTAAGTACAAATGATGCAAGTAATGCTACTTTTTAGGATTCTTACAAGGAACAAATGCCAATTAAGCATTATTCCTTTCTGGGCTCTTCTACTCTGTTGGTCACAGAATAGGCTTGAAAAAACAGAAATTCTGCCTTGCTACCTGAGCAGGACGTGAATTTACTACATGGCCAGGGGAACATGATAAATAGTAAATGTGAGACTGCCTTTTTAACATATGCTTTCCAAATGACCCCATATATAGGAAGTGTTCACATACAAGGAGCTAGCCCTCCATCGGCCACCCATTGGCTTTCTGAGTCACATACGCACGTGTACAAAATTGTGGGCCACTAGCCTGCTCCCAAGGATATATATATATAGTAAATACCTGTGTCTTGGCTCCAGAATCTCTTCTAGAGCAATATAAAAAACTCTACTAGGGTCAGAGCTTCATAAGTAAGAGCTATAAACAACAGGTTCTTTGCTCGAACTGAATACAAATCAGATTCAAAGGATCCAAAGTAAGTATACAAAGTTAGTTAATCTGATTCAGACCCAATCCATATTGTTATTGCAAAAAAAGATGTTCACATTATATATACCATAACAAACCTGTAAGGTAGATCTCCAGATAAGGGAAGGGACTAAGAAAAGATCATCTTAACCACAGACTAAGGTGGAGGAAACAGAGTTGAGATACTAACCTAGAGATGTTTGCTTCCAAAAACGTATCTTTCCATTAAGAGCGATTGTTTTCCTCTTAAAAGCAAATTGTAAAAGAAGACTGGCAGAATAATCGTGGTAGTGTTAATGGAAACATTAACTACTGTTCCCATCATGATTGCTCAAGTTTATTCTCCACAGCACCTCTGTGATAAAGGTGCTTAATTTTTTAATCAGCATCTGAACAAATAATTGAAGTCCACAAAAAGAAAATTATCTGCATAAACAAGTCACCAATAGTTTTGTCATTCTGATTCCATTACTAAATCTCTCCTTAACTCAAAATCCTAATTAGTAAAAGAAGATACAATATTGCTTCTCCTGTTTCAGAGTCAGGAAAGGAGCCAGGAAAGGAATTTGAAACCCTTGTTTTTCTGTCTAAATGTTTTATTGACAAAACCATATTATATCTACATGCCCAAATTAAAACAAGGACAGGAAGGGGAAAAAGTCTTCAAGAAGGGCAGAAGGACATGGAAAAAGCAACTCATTCTCTCCTTCCTCAAGAAGAGGGAACAATGACATTGATTCATTTGGAGGTAAGGCTTTGAAAGTCCAAGGACTTGGCATCGACTGTTTAACTCTGCTCCCTACTCTGACTTGTTTGCTCCTGCCAGTTTTGCATAGAGACTTTACCATAAAACATCAACCAGGATTGGGGGGGCAGGGTACAGAATCATGAGAGACCCACACAACCTATAATATTCACTTACCCTCTTTATTTCTGGTTCATGAAAATAAATTTCCTGAGTGTGCTCACCACCCTGGGATTTGCCAAGCTCTCTCTTCAGTACAATGTGAACTTACTCATATTTTACCCTCTGGGACATATATGGAAGTTCCTACCTCACTCTCCTAGTCCTAGAGGAACCAAGCACACACTGAGTCCATAGCAAATTATTCTAGCCTGTTTCCAACAGTGGGTATAGCTAAACAGGAATTACAACAATTTAGAATTTCAGAATCACAGTACCAAGATTGATAATTGGTAGGTAGCCTATGATATTTAAAATACCCCCAATTTACTCATCTGTAAATAGGAATTGCAATATTGCTGTCATACGATCATGAGGTGAATGACTCACCTCATGAAGTGAATGACTCTCCACCTTTCTGACATCTCCAATTCAGTAGCAGCAGTAGCCAGGTTCTGCATTCTAGGAAGTAAACATTCAAAGGCTTCTCGCTGTAATAGATTCCATGATAGGAGGAGCCAGAAGCAACCACAGCATTCCACTTGCACAATTTTCTACTCTTAGTGCCTGTCATTCCTGCTCAAGAGACTCATCACTTTCCTCTTCTCTTCCAATACCTGCTATCAAATCAGCTCTCGCACATTTCCTTGACCAAGGCTTAAATCAGAATCAGGAAATTTAAAAGCAGAAGTGAATCTAACAATGTAACAGAGGTTATCCCTCCCTTGGGCATTTAATTCCCAATGCGAATCCAAAGACTGTGAATCAGCAGAATTTTGGTTTTAGCCATTGGAGTGATAAGAAGCGTGTCGTTTTATATTTGGAACTAATGAGAGTAAGGGACGAGTGGCAGAGTCAGGGGCCTTGAAATTTCTGTTTACTCTTATCATTTTTTTAGTTACTATTCTATGATTCCACATTATAACAAATAAGTTTTCTGAGCTGGGACACATCAACCCTTTTAACAACCATAAATGTAGACAGGTCCCTGCAGATGTTCTCTCTCCCCACTCCCCATTACTCCATTGAAAAAACTCTTGCTTGAGTCAAGGGACAATTTACTATTTTTATCTTACCTGACTTAGCAGTATTTCCATAGTTTTGAGCAGTGCCTTTTTCTTGAAAGTCTCCCTTCTCTAAGTTTTCATGATGATAACGTCCAATATTCTCATGCCTCTCTGGATGGCCCTATTTCACCCAGCTACTCAACATTGTGGTTCTTCAAAAGCTTTGCCTTAGGTATTCTCTTTTCTTTCTTGATTCTTTTCCAACAAAAATGATCAACATGTGCTTTGTGACCACTTACATACAAGTAAGTTTAACTTTATACCCAGAGCCTGCACCTCTCCTCTGACCTCTGGTTGCACATATCCAACTGCCCACCTCCTGTCCCAGCTGGGATGTCTTGGAAACCACAACCCCAATTTCCCTTTTGATCTCACACCCTTCCCTGTACTAGTCAGGGCTCTCCAGAGAAAAGAGAACCAATAGGATACATAGACATATAGAAGGAGACTTATCATGAAGGGTTGGCTATCACATAATTATGGAAGCTGAGAAGTCCCATGGCCTGTTGTCTGCACACTGGAAAATGACTGGTGTGGTTCCAGTCCAACCAGAAGACCAGAGAGCCAGGTATTCCAATGCCTTGGTGCAGAAGAAGATGGATGTCCCAGATGAAACAGAGAAATCAAATTTGTGCTGCTGCTTCTTTTTTGTTCTAGTTTTATTTTTTAAATTTTATTTTGAGAGTAGATTTATTTAAGCTGGGGACAGTGAAACAAAGAAGAGCCTACAATAGGAGAAGCAACAGGGGAGAGACTAGGCTGGGTCACTTTGGCTCTCTAGAAATGTTGTGGGAGAGAAGTGAGCCAAGGCAGGGCTGCTGTCAGCTCACTGGAGAGTGGGACAAAAGGGGGCCTTGAGGACAGGTTAGTGTGGGATGAGCTGCCACTGCTCACTTCTCCCCTGGATGCAAGTCATTTCGTGGGGTCCCCTAGAGTTTAGGAGATGCAAGTCTGTAGGGGAAGAAGAGGGGAAAGGGAGAGGCAGGGGCATGCTCCCAGAAGGGAGGCTTCAATTGCTCAGGTGATGCCCATTCCCATTGGTAAGGGTGACCAATTCTACTCATTCTACCTCTTCAAAAGTGAACACCTTCACGGACACACCCAGAAATGCCAACCAGATCTCTGGACAGCCCTTAGTGCAGTCAAGTTGACATGTAGCATTAACCATCACAGTTCCCCCCAACTCTGGTAGCTTTACTGTCACAGATGTCCCTACTGTTCATGGAAAGAGCATTCATGACACCTTGATCTCATTACCTTTACTCTCCATCTCCTAACTAGCCAAGTTCTGTAGATTTTTTTCTTCCTAATATCTCTTGGATTTCTTTTATGTTCCTACCTTTATTGCCACAACTTTGGACTACAGCAATCAGTCATCTTCTACCCAGTGTCATTGTTGCCATTCTTGTCTCCCTACAATCTTTTTTTTTGCATTATGAAGCCAAAGTGATGCACTAAAAAACAAATATGATCTTGTCATTCCCTACTGAACACACTGCAATGGTTTCCCAGTTCTTAGAATGAAGACCACAGTCCTTAACAGACTTTCAAAGCTGAGGATCCTCTGTTCCTACCTACTGCCCTGTGGCTCCCTTCTGCAGCTCCAGACACACTCACTACTCTGTTGCTAAACAGCACTGCACCCAGTCCCACCACAGAGCCTTTGTCTACGCCTCCCTCTACCCCCAAACACCTTATCGGCTGCCCATTGCTTTCATTTACTTTATTAGTTGCCTATGGTTGCTGTACAAATCACTACAAGCTTGGTGGCTTAAAACAAAGGAAATTTACTTATTATCCCACAGTTCTGGAGGCCAGAAGTCCAAAATCCAGATGTGGTGTCACCAGACTGGTTCCGTGCTGCGGGCTGGCCCTGCCGCAGGGCATAATCCAGGACCTCCAGGTTCTTGACTCTTCCAGGAAAGGTTTCAGGAGTGAGTCAGAGTGAGAACAAAAGCAAGTTTTATGCAGGCAGAGAAAAAAAAGGTGAAGACACAGGATCCTGGGAAGAGGATCAGAAGTTTGCCTGGGTTTGGCCGCTGCTGCCTGCTGCTGCCCCTGCTGCAAGTCTCACAGGGCATCATCATTCAGAAAGCAAAAATGGACACATGGCAAGTCAGTTCGCAGTTTCTGAGCTTTGTGGTACCAAATTCTGTCTCTGCTTTCAGGTTTGGAGGGGGTCTTTCTCCTAATGGTCCATTTGGGAAGTGTCATGGCATCTATTTCCGCCCCTTTGCGGGGAGTCCTCTTCTACTTGTGATGTCAGTTTTCCTTATGATGATGGTATAAGGAGCTTTGGGGTTGGTCTCTGGTCATTTTTTTCTCCAGCTTGCATTGATCTGGTTTCAGCTAGTTCTTGTGGTGGTTGACTTCTATGACCACTGCAGGGGTTTCCCACCATAGCTGTTTTCCCTTTCCTCCTGCATGGAGGTGAGAGCTTTGGTGAGTAGACCCAGCAGCTTGTCAGTCTGGGATGTTAGCTTCTACTTCCTCATTCTAATAGTCAGGATTTTCCCCAAATTTCTCTCTATCCTGCTTCAGTGGTGGGCCATGTTCCCTATGAAGTCTCCAGGGAAGAATTTTCTTTGCCTCTTCTGGCTTCTGGTGGCTCCAGACAACCTTTGGCATGCTTTGCCTTGTAAATATGCAACCCCAATCTCTGCCTCCCTCTTCACATGGCCCTTCTCCTTTTTTTTTTCTTTCTGTTTCTATTTTCTGTTCTTTCTCTTTCTAAAAAGTCAATTTGCATTGGATTTAGAACCCATCTGGTTATCCAGGGTAATTTCATCTCATGATCCTTAATATAATGACATCTGTAAACATTCTTTTTCCCAATAAGGTCACATTCACAAGTATTTAGACATATTTTGGGGGGCACAATTTAACCCATTACAACAACCTTAACCCTTATTCATCTTTCAGTCTCAGCTTAAAAATCATTTCCTCGGAGTAGACATTCCTTCCCTAAATAAGCTCTCACATCATCACACACTTCTCCTTTGGTGTGTGCTAGCCAAGTCCTCACAGCAGCAAACCACACTTCCTCCTGCACAGTCCAACATCGGTACACAGAACCATGTACACAGCAGATGCGCAAATACCCTGAAACAGATATGTTCAGCCAGCTGAGCTCAGTCCCCATAAAATTCTAGGAAGTTTGATTCCCACCCTTACACTGTCACCCCCTACTCAACTCTAAACCTGGAATAATTGCCTTACCTGGGGTCCAGGGTACATGTGAGGTGAGTACAGCTGACATCGGTAGACAGCATGAGTGGCTATGTGCATGTGTATGCCCATGCTTGGAATAATGCCCACCTGGATTATTTAAAAGTCAGCTTGAACCCCAGGCAACCCCCAAAGTGGTCCTGTCTGTACAGTAATATTCTAACTTAAACTTTGTTTTTGTTTGAGCAAGTGGTGCCTTTTCTAATATTCACAAAGGCATGGTATAAGTAGGCTGTTGGTGGCACCACCCAAATTCATCCACTTCTTTCTGTCACTACTGCTGCGACCTTGACCCAGATGCCATCAGTCCTTGCTTAAGTGGCTGCACCACCTATCTACGTGTCTGTTTCTACACTTGCCTCTTTACAATAATTTCTTCCATACATGCCATTTGTAATAATCTTTTCTTTTTTCCAGTCGGGTCACTTAAAACTCACGTCATTCCCTTGCTTAAACCACTTTAATAGCTTTCCACTTGATTTAAATTATCCAAGTGCTTTGCTATTAGCCCCTGTATTGTCTGATTCCTGTTACTTCATACTACTCCCCGCCTCGCTCTGCCCCAGCAGTAGTGCCGCTTCTATCCCTTAAACAGACTAAGTTTGCTCTGCTTTCAGGGCCTCTTCAGAGACTGGAATAACGTTTCCCTAGGTCCTTGTTCAGCTAGATCCTGATTATTTAGGTCTAAGCTAAAAAGTTACCTCCTATCCTATCTAAAATAAATCTCCCAAATCACTGTCATACCCTCTGATTTTATTTTCTTCATAACAATTGTCTTAGTCAGTCGGAGTTGCTCTAACAAATCACCAGAGACTTGGTGGCTTATAAACAACCAACATTTATTTCTCGCAGCTCTGGTGCCTGGGAAGTCCCCGACCATGGTGTCGGCAGATTCAGTATCTAGTGAGACCCACTTCTTCATAGACGACTGTCTCCTCGCTGGGGCCTCTTTCATAAGGGTACTAATCCCATTCACGAGGGCCCCACTGTCATGACCGATGACCGAAGCACGTCCTCCAGGCCCCGCCATCCCATATCATCACGTTGGGTACCAGATTTCGGCAATGAATTTTGAGGGGACGCAGGTATTCATTCCACAGCAGCAATTGTCACTATCTAAATTTATCTTGCATTTTTATTATTTATTTGCTATACGTATTCAGGAAAATATAAATATTTGATGGATAAACAAATGTTTGGTACCATAGCTTTGCCGTAAACACATCTGTAGACTCAGACGAGCAGTATGCCAGTGGCCAGGACGGAGGCACAGACGTGTTCGTCTCTGAGTTCCCTTCTCCATCCCCCAGCATTTCCCTGAAACTTGCGTCGTTAAGAGGCTTGGATTCTTGTCTCCACTCCATAGTGCAACAGTCTTGGGGCCATTTCACTGTTGCTACTCTAAACAACATCTGCAAAGTCCAGAGCAATGAGATGTCCCTCCCCTTCCCCCAGTGGCAAAGGCACAAGAGATTCACCTTCTCAATCTCCGTGTACTGGAAAAAGTCCTCCTGCAATCTACCGTGAGCCAGGTTCCTTACCTTCCATTCCTTAGTTCCCGGCACATCTACAAGCCTAACTTCGCACCTCTTTCCTGCACGGACTCAACTGTGTCTTACTCATTTTTGTATGTTCAGATGTACCAGGAAAATGAGAATACAGTAGGTGTTCCACAATACTTATCAAAAACAGGTGAATGTTTCAAAAATTAGAGAACTAAAATAGAGACTAAAAAGAAAAGCAAGTCCTTCCTTGTGATGGGGAAAAACGAACTCTTAGATGAGATTTACAGAATCAAATACATACATTATATATTATATATATGTATATATATAGTATATACATATATATAACAAGTTAGACAGAAAAAGCCCTCCACAAGATCAAAATAATTTCCCAAAAGATGTAATGAATGTTTCCATAGTTGCGTCACTTCAAACTATACTGAGAAATCAAAAACATGTAATTATAGAGTCCAGTAAAAATAAAAATCTATGTCCCAGGGAAAGCTGCTGAGCTCCTGATTTGAATGCAAGATGGACTAGCAGTCACTGCATGTTAATCTTCTTAAACCTCAGTTTCCACATCTGATAACACTTAACCTGTCTCCAAGGCTGCCAGGAAGCTAATGAGCTTGTGTCTGCAATGCACGTGAAGACCTTTACTTGAAAGGTGTTACAGAATACCAAGAAATTCATCTCAACGTTTGTTTCGATTGGAGAATTCCTTCAATTATTGTAGGAAAAAATTCCACAAATGATTCATCAGGTTTTGACCCTTCATAAATTTTAAAATCAAAAGATCTTTGAAGCTTTAAAATATATATCTAATTATAGATAAAGGTTACGGAAAATTCTGCAGCACTGTAAGGCCAAGGGCTCTGGTAATGGCCAACCTTATATTCTCTCCAATTGCTCGAAAGAGGGGAATCACCTGTTTATTACCCACAATGGTTTGCAGGCAGAGGGACCTTTGCTTACATCACAGCATAATCATCACCAGCCATTCCACGGAATCCACGAAAGACACTTCAAGAAACATCCAGCCTGGTACTCCAAAGCAGATGCACTTGATTATCTCTGTCATTGTATTCCCTACTGATGTGACTGACGGGAACCAGTCTTATCTTTAAAAGAATATGCCGAAGTTTTTCCAAGTGTTCTGGGACTTAACATTAGGAAAAGAATGCTGTCATTGCTTCCTCTGTTTCTGAATCTATTCTCTGAAAAAGAAAAACTCCATAAATCATTTAAGCACATGTACAGAGAGAATACAGTTATGCAAAATTCAAGGTTTAAAAGGTTTTGTGTTAAATTAGCTTCTTTTCTGTTCGTTATATAAAGGAATACACAAAAATTGGTTTTAAAAATTTTTGAAAGAATGTTTTTCTATGAAAGAGCGTGCTTGCATAAAATTTGTATTAATGATAAAAGGTGGTAGTGAGAAAAGTCAGAAAAAGTTCTGGAATCAAAATACTTGAATTCTGCCTCTTCCACACTCAGACATGCGATTTTGGCCCAGTTACAAGGTCCCTTAGTCTTCCTGTCTTTTTAAAGAAGAATATTTTTTAGCTACTCATTTAACAAGGTTGTTATAAAAAGTGAATAAGATAATATATTTGAAAGCATTAGAAATATATAATTTATAATATTTTTAAAAAATTACAGTTTTATTGATATTGCTAACATCTAGGTCACACTGTTAAGTAATTATTATTGTCATTAGTCAGAAAAATTTATTCAATTTCTGTCATTTTAGAAGGAAGACATATTTTAACTACAATCATCCTCATTCTGTATTACATCTTGCGTTGTTCAAAATTTTAGTTCTATCTCATTTCTATCCCCAGGTTTCATATTGTTATTTTCTCAGTCTAATTGGTTTCAGTTAACCTTGGGTTCACCAAATGTTTCGATCAAGACTTCATGTTATGTCTCTGCCCTTCCCTCAAATATCTTTTTTCCTTCTGCCTCACGCGGTGCGTGTAAAGCAGTGGTCCTCTAACTGGAACAGCATCCGATTACCCGGAAAACTTACTGCAACACAACTTGCAACCCATCACAGTTTCTGATTCATAGACTGGGCATGGGGGGGAACCCCAATATTTACATTTCTACATATTCCCAGGCACTGCTTTTGCTTCTGGTGACCACACTTTGAGATCACTAGAAGATTCTTGGGTGAGAGTAGGTCATAAATTTTGTTTTTGCTTGTCTGAGAAATGCTTTAATTTGACTTTCCTCTTCAAGGATACTTTGGAAGGATACATTCATCCAGGATGACAGTATTTTTTCTCTCTCTCAGCACTGGAAAATATTATTCCACATCCATAGGTACTGTCAAAAAGCCTAACTTCAATTGAACTGTTGTTTCTTTGTGGGTAAACTTTTTTTCCTCTGTGACTGATTTTAAGATCTTCCTTTTTTTTTTTTTTTTTTGGTTAATTTGCAGTTTTCCTAGTGAGGATTCTTTCTCTTTTCCCATTCCCCTCTTTTTTTCCCCCTTTCCTCCTTCCCTTTCTGCATTTCTTGAGTGTGGTTTCCTTAATCTGTGGGTTCATGTCTTTCATTTTAGTCTGGAATATTCTCTGCCATTATCTTTCTAAATGTTGCTTCACCCTACTTTTTAAGTTTTTACTCTCACTATTAAAAGAGATATTTTCTATCTCTTTGTCTCACTGGGTAACATTTTTCAAATCTACCATTTTCTTTCACCTCAAAGTGTGAATATCACCCGAGAGCTTATTAGAAATGCAATCTTTTGGATCCCAACCCAGACCTACAGAATCCAAATGTGCATGTGAACAAGCTCCCCAGGGGGTTGCCATGCACAGTGATGGCTGAGAAGTCTGACTCAGCCTTCAGCTTTGTCTGATATCCTGCTTAACTTATTTACTAATATTATTATTGTAATGTTATATTGTTTAACTTTTGGACTTTTGTTTCTTTTTCAAACATTTTTAAAGATTTTATTTATTTATCTTTAGAAAGGGAAGGGAGGGAGAAAGAGAGAGAGGGAGAAACATCAAAGTGCGGTTGCTGGGGGCCGTGGCCTGCAACCCAGGCATGTGCCCTGACTGGGAATCGAACCTGCGATCCTTTTTGGTTAGCAGGCCATGCTCAATCCACTGAGCTATGCCAGCCAGGGCCTCAAACTTTCTTGATCATATGTACATAACTTATTAATATTATTATGATGATGATTATATTGTTTAATTTTTAGACTTTTGTTTCTTTTTCAAACTTTATTGATCATATGTATAGTTTCTTTGTTCTTTGTCTTTTTATTTCCTTTTTATTTTTATACATTTTTTAAAGATTCTGTAGCTTCTGTGTAATTATTTTAGTATCTGAAGGCTTCAGGGGCCACAGTGGTTCATTTCCTGGTGTTTTCAATGACTTCGGTTGTGAATTTATATTCAACTGATGTAACTCTGTTGATCTGGAGGACAGTAGGTTGATAAATTGCTCTTTCATGGTGACTTTGGGATCTGCCAAGTGCCCTCAGGCATGACAATTGAAGTACAATTGAAATTACTTTCTCATCTTGAGATTTTTTTATAATACCAAAAGAGAAACCCTCTTTTGATCTTCAAACTTGTGTGAGGAGCTCAAGTCTTATTATAAGTACTTTGGGACAGACAAATGTCTTTGTCATTTTCTTTTGCCAGGAGGCAACTTTTTTTTTAAGCAACCCATCATTGAGGATGTGGCCCTGTGAGGGTCTTAGCTTTATGCAACATCTTATTTCAAAGTCCCTGACTTATGAAAATCCAAGAACTTATCTCCCGGCCTCACCAGCTGGCAATGTGACTAGCTTTAATTTCCTCCAATAGACAAATATGATAAAAGCATCTGTAACTTTGCTCATCATCTAGACTCTAGTCGTTCAGTTTTTGTCCTGGCATTGATCTTAATTTCTTCTGACCTCAACTTTCAGGGGGAAGGGAGGAGAAAGAGAAGTGAGAAGCAGAGGGAGAGAGAAGAAAGAAGAGAGAGAAATAAGAGGAAATGGAGAATGAGGGAGGGAGAGAAAGGAAAAGAATGGGAAGAAGGCAGAGGAAGGAAGACGGAATTAAAAAAGGAGGAGGACATATTCATCCAGCATGAGTTATTTTGTAGTAGACAGAAATATCCATTTTTATCATATCGCCAAAAACTCCACAAGAACCCTATGTCCTATTGAATTTATTTCTATTAGACCACACGTTCTTTCACCTTTGGGCCCTCGTTCATGTCTGCTTGGAATGGTCTGCCCTTATTTAACCCTCCCTCAGCTCTCCTTCACCTGGTTTATGAATGCATTCAGGAATAAGCAACAAAGTACCAAAAGGACAATGGTTTAGTCAATGAATGTATTTAATTAGCTCATCTGCCAGGAAGTCTGGAGATAAACAACCCAATAGGCCAGTGATGTCAGGGCACATGGCCTTCTCCTGACCCCTGGATGGCTGAAGTCACTCATCACAAATTCTCACATCAGTGTCCCAGCAAGATGGACGAACAGAGGCAGATGCCTTCTCTCCTTTTTATTGGCCCCACCAGCAGATGTCCCTTTCTGTCTTATTAGCTGGGACATTCTCACCATGGATGGCTGGCTTCAGGGAAATGATGCTGTGGCCCAGAGCATGGTGACCATGGCTGATTTACACCTGGCATGCACACACTTACCTGTTCTGATTTCACAGCATCACCATCTACTACCTGAGCGAAACAATGGGATTTGCTTAGAAAGCTATGTTGTTGAGTAGGGACAGTGCTTTTCTCACCTAGAAGTGCATTTCTGTCTTTACTAAATCGCTGCTGTCCCAAAATATGTCAGGTCTCCTGTTATACGCACTCTTTGTAGCACTAAATTAGGTTCCCTTGGAACTTGTTTATGGGAGCTTATTCTTACCTTGATGCAAGACTCCTCACATTTGACTTTGTCAGTGCCAGGTCTGCCTTCCCTGTTACATTGTAAACTCTATGAAGCAAATGTCAGAAATATTTATGCTCAATATTTAATGCATATAATAAAGACCAAACATATATTTGTTAAAAAAGAACAATGAAAGCAAAATATAATAGGTCTCTACCCATAATTTTATTCCCAAACTCTCTCCTCTGAGAATGGACTTCAGTGTACAATAACCTACTAGATATCTTCATTCAGTGACCCTAATGTAATCTTAGATAAAACTGTCATATACAGTGGTATACAATTTTATGATGGGGTTGGCTTCTAAAGTAAGCACAGGAGCTACAGTAAAATACAAACAAGAGTAGCCCAGGAAAGCCCAGTGATATTCAGAAATATCATCTGTCCAAAGTATTTACAATCAGGCATCAGCCTCACCTGATTAAGTTTTTTTAAAACATGTGTATTGTCTTTTTTCCATCACCATTTAACATAATGCCTAGGGCTAACTATGAAGCTTTTCATATACCATGTAAAATAAACAATAATTGTTTTGTGAATGTATAAAGTTATAGATTTGGGTGTGGTCGGGTCAACAGGGCAACCAGAAAAAAAAATACATTGTCCAAAAGGATGCATTCCAAATTCCTCATGCCTTCTAATCATGCTTGTCTAGAAAAAGCTGCCATCAGATCTAAAACACTGATGTTCATCCTAATTATGCACTCACTAAACTCAACCACACAACATGGGTACTTCTTTTTTGTAACTTGGACCTAAATGATACATTCTCCATTAAACAATTAGACATACAAACCATTACAGGGAAACTGCTTTCAAGCAAACAAATACCCAGAGACAACCCATCAATTTAGGAGACTTGTATTTAACCGTGAATGTTTCCTTCTATTACAGGGACCCTCTTAAGGATCCTCTAAAGTGGTCACTTAAGAAGAGGGTGTTTCCTCTTACAGACAACTCTGTGATTCTAACTTCTCAAGGTTCTCTTGAAAAACTTTGACCAAACCTCTGGTGTTTTAATGATTACAGCACAGAAGACTGAGACACTTCTGACCTGACCCTGAAGGCAGAAATATCAGGAAGCACACATTGTATTTATTCAAAACAAGTCATTGAACCTGATTATTTCTATCATGATACGTGGGATTTTTATTCCATAGATTTATGCACCAGCACTGTCCCAGACACTGGGCCTCGGGAGATAACAAGAGCAAATGGATATAAGAGTGTATTACTCTCTAGTGGGGAAGAAAGTAAGTAACCTTAAAGACTGCAACAGACTTTAAGAGATATGCACCTATGAATGTGGCAGCAAAAAGAAGAGGCAGCTGCAGCACACCAGCAACATTAAAAAAAAGTATTTTCTTTTCCTTTCCTGGTTCTGCATTCATCTTCAGACCTTTCTTCCATAAAATACGTATCTGGAATCACAGCTAAGAGATAAATGAGGACCACTTATTTTCAGGCCCAGCCAGTAAGGATGCTGTGATGGGACACCACACAAAGGTGTGACATCTAGGGAGGCCAGTCTCATCGTGGACATATCCTGACAGGGACAGGTATGAGAGAGGGTTGAGTCCCAAATGTATTCAGGGTGTTTCCAGCGCTTCTGCTCGAGAAGCCTAATTTCTTTTATCCAGGTAGACTCCAAACCGTGTGGTGATTTCAGGGGGTGAGGGGGCATCAGGAGGTTTATTGGTAAAGGAAAAAATACAATAAATGTTTTTTTTAAAAACTAATATGGTTGCTTTACCTGGGAGTAGGCTCATTCCCCACCCCTCAGTCCCTCAACGCATAGCTTCCTGCTACTGTTGGCTGTAGAGACTCTCCTGGGTGTGTGTAAGCAGGCGAGCATATAGGCGTGTGTGTGTGTGTGTGTGTGTGTGTGTGTGTGTGTGTGTGTCCAGCTATCCTTGTCTGTAGGGCGGGAAAATCCCTGCCCTCGCCCAGCATACAGCTATTCAGATTATGCTAACTTTTTTTAACCATATGGACCAACCACGCAACTTCTTGCAATTCTTGTAAATAGGTACTAGCAACAGCCATCACTCACTTCACTTGCACACAAAACAAAATAAAGCAAAAACAAGAAAACACACATCCTTCTTTTTTATTATATATGGTCCTTGACAAAAGAAGATGACAAGATGACAAAGAATTCAGGCATCCAACCAGCACTGCCTTTGATCTGCAGCTGTAGCTGCTATTTCCAGAACTTGGCACTGCACTGAGTAATTCCCGGTCAGCCCAGAACTTTCACTCTTGGGAAGCCATGTCCTTCCTGATCGCAGCCCGACAGCCTGGCCCAGCAGCTCTGTGGCTTCCCGGCTGGCTGCCCACAGCCCCGTTTGAAGCTGGGCTGCCGCGCCCTCCCCCTCCCAGCGCTCCTCTGCCCTTCCTGCTGGCGGCTGCTTGGCTGCAATTCGCTACAAAGCAAGCAGCAGCAGCAACTCTTGCTCTTTCTTGCTTGTTATCCCTCTAAGGGCGAGTTAAACTGGCACAGGTAAAAATGAGTTTTGTTTTACAAGTACCCTGCTGGGATATATAATTTCCGTCTCCCGAGAGCCATCCCTGACTTAGTAAAATTCTTAAAACACCCGCAAAGGAAACAACGGTGTGTAATTTTATTAATCCTCCTAAAGCACCTAACAAAAGATCAGGAACAGATGACCTTTGTCGCCTGAAGCACGGATAACTTTCATGGCTCAGATGACGTCTTCGCCCCGATCCTAACTGGATCCTCAATGCTTAGAAATCCCAAGTCATATAAATTGCACAGCCTTGGGAAATAGGAGAAAGGAGAAAAATATTATCCCTGACCTGGATTTGGAAGACTTTTAACCACTTTGCTTCTCTGATTTCAGGATGGCTCCTGCTTCAGGAGTCCTCCCACAATAACAAAACTCTTT
Organism: Tonatia bakeri; assembly: GCA_004024845.1. NCBI lineage: Eukaryota > Metazoa > Chordata > Mammalia > Chiroptera > Phyllostomidae > Tonatia > Tonatia bakeri. The sequence goes on from PVIA01000113.1 coordinate 139,359, forward strand.
GAAAAACTATCCCTTTAAAGTACAATTGATTTAGCCATAAATAAATCCTGCAGGGAACTTTCCGCTCTCCCCCTGGGCTGCCAGGGCCGGGACGTGCCTGTTCCTTCACACAGCGATATTAGATAGGCCCGGCATTGGCTGCAAAATGTAATTTGCTCAGTGAAGCATGCCCATCCCTTCTCCCTGATTACTCCCTGATCCTTTTACACATCCACCAGCTCCTTGACTCTCAGCATCCGCTGGGGCTTATCTTACGCTGAGAGCAAATATTTATCAGGTTGGTGATTATTTTTATTATAAAGAAAATACACAGGCCAAACAGCCATGTTGATTCAATTATAATAATTGTAGCTTCCCCCAGGTACATCCTAACTGAGTAATTATAAGGCTTCCAAGGCTCATTGACACTTTCCTGGATGCCAGTGATGCATTGCTCTTCTTCTGTGAACTATTTTTCTTGATATTTCGACTATGAAAGAAGGTTAATCTGTATCAGTAAGGTTTCCAATGAAAGGACATTTGGGCTCATCAGTGTAACCATTTTGCTGAGCTTGGTTTTCATCGGGAGCTTTAAAATGAGCAGCCTCTGGGCTTTCTATAAACACCAAAATGCCCTAACATGAAATATTTCTGAGCGGGCCAGGGACAGAAGCATTTCCGTTCTTGCCAGTCCGCCACTGTTTTTGCAATGCCTGCTCCTGCCTCAGGTTCCAGTTCTTAAGGTTTGTGTCCCATAGACGAAGGGAGCAGCCGCTCTTATCTCCACAGCAGTGGAGTACAGTCTGGTTCCTTCACCCAAGTAATAAGTGCACGCCACTATAATGTCTCTAAATTCAAATGTAATCTTTGCTGCATATTTAAGTACACAGTGAACACAATTCTTTATTGCTCAGCCAGAGAAAGGAGTGTCTCTACTAAGCCCTAGAAAAATGTGTATATGAAACAGTCGTCCTAGAGGAGCGCCTGCTAAGGAGAGAGAGAAACAGTTACTAACTGTGCCGTCAATGGATCCCACAAAATCCTCAGAAATTCAGTGCATCAGAGTAGACATTTTTTGTTGCTATCTCTGATAAGGAATATTGTTAGAAACAAGTTTGGACAGGGCACGATTAGCAAATGAAGGGGCTTGTTTTGAGTGATGCGGAAAGAGCCTCCTCTAAATTTCTAGACAGAAACTCGACTACTTTCTTTCCTCACAGCTATGTCACTTTTAGCAAGTCTCTCAGCATCTGTAATAATTTAACTATTAAAAAAAATCATTTGCTAGGGCTGCTATCACAAAGTGGTACCAACTGGATGGCTTAGCACAGATACATTGTCTCACAGCCTGGAAGCTAGAAGCCTGAAGTCCGGATATTGGTAAGGCTGGTCCCTTGGAGGGCGGTGAGGGAGGGCTTTGCTCCTGGCATCCTCCTCGGCTGAGCTGTCTTCTGCCTGTACCTCCACACCCTCTTTCCTCTAAGTGTGTCCGTCAGTGCCTCCAAATTTCCTCTTTTCGCAAGGACAACAGTCGTAGCGCATGAAGGCCCATTCTAATGACCTCATGTTAACTAATTATAGCTGGGATGAACCTATTTTCAAATAAGTCACATTCTGAGGTACTGGGGGTTAGGGCTTCAACATATGAAATCTGGGGGGTGGTGTGCAGCTTAACTCATTACATAAAAATCTCTAAGTTCCTATTCAGGTCCAAAATTATATAGATTTTCTCTTAATAATTTAGAAAACTCAATCATTTTTGAAGCCAAAAATGAAAGGTGGGTCCAAACAAATTTTATTAACCAATTGCTTTTAATCATGAAATTATCTGGGTAATGCCTTTACTGTTTGCTGCTCCCTTTAGAGGTGTACTGTAAAGTAATCAGAAACTTCGCTCTCCAGTCTGTGGGCTGACACTTTGGGTGATGCAGAACAGTGAATAATTGTTAAACATCATATAGCCCTGGCCTTTCCCTGCCACCCTGTGCCCAAGCTTAGAATCTGCCTCTGCTGCTCTGAAAGACCAGAGACTTTTTATTTTATTAACTTTTTACTGGCCTTGAATCACTTTCTTAGGTGCTTTGTTTCATGGACATTTTTTTTCGTGAACTCCAGAAACTTCTCAGCATGCTTGTAAAGCACACAGTAGATGGTATAACATTATCTGGTCGTGATGTTAAGCTTTATATTGTGCAAAAAAATTGCTTTACTCAAGGCCTGAGTGCAGTAAAAGCTTTTATAAATTTTATGCTTTTCACTGAGTGTGTGTGAAGCATTATGCATCTAATATAAATGTATAAATTCTCAGTGTTCTCAGTAGCTGATATAGTCAGATAGAGAGGGTGGGAGGAGCCTTCCTAGGTGGGCAAAGGTACTGGTGAAGAGGAGCTGTTAGAATTGACTTGCAGTAGCCCGGCCACATGGCCCAGTTGTTTGGAGCGTCATTCTGTGCACCGAATGATTGCCAGATGGATTCCCAGTGAATATGCCTGGGTTCTGGGTTCAGGCCCTGATTGCGGCATGTGCCAGAGGCAACTAATCAACATTTCTCACATTAATGTCTTTCTTTCTCTCTCTCTCTTCCTCTTTCTTGAAAAAACAATGGAAACATGTCCTCAGGTGAGGACTAAAAATAATAAATAAATAAATAAATAAATAAATAAATAAATAAATAGATAGATAGATAAATAGATAAATAAATAATAAAATTAACTCACAGTCGACCTTTGAGTCATTTGTCTTCATACCAAAAGTGTACCTGTTCTAGAAGTGGTAGCATATTATTTTAAAAGAGGTTTATGGTGTTATTAAAATGATCATCTTTAAATGGAATTTGGTAGTATACCCAAGTCCCTCAAATAAAAAAAATAAGGCTTCTTTATACAGGCTGAGCCAAGGTCTTAAAATCATCAACTTATCTTCGTTATGTTCAGAATCTACTGCAAAAAACATCTAGGTAGGGAACAGATGAACGTAACCTGTGAGTATTTTGAATGTTCACTTTTCCTTAGTGTTGGAAAATAACTTTCACTCAGTCTGATAGAAAAGTTATGGTGACCCAGCGAAAACTGGATATTCATTTTATTTTTTAATACAAATGAAGTACTAAAGCATTTCACTATAGTCACGGGTACTATACTCATTCTTAACATGAAGTCTCCGACTGGTTTCTGTGTAACCAGATGGCCCCGTGCACTTCTCTGCACACACCGAATGGACAGACTCTGCTCCCTCCTAAAAAAAACTCCTCTATGTGTCATTAGTGACTCCTGGTCTGCAGATGGCTGTGACTGAGTCACGCCTTAAAAGTATCTGAGAAGAAACAATGTGAGTTCAAGCAAAACTAGGGAGTATCTTTTAAATCTACAAGTATTGTAATTGTGGAGTGGAGCCCAGTGGATCAGTAAGTAAATCCTGTGGTGGTGAAGAAAACTCAGTAATGGAAAAGGCGATGACTGTATGATGCTTCCTCCTGAGACAGGATTTATAATTAGTGAATACAACATGGAGGGTCTTCTTTAAAAGAGTACATGGATTCACACTTCGTATGCTCAGTGCTAAGACCTATGAATGCCAAAGAGGGGTGGGTTAAAATGAAAGAAAATAAGTGATATACGAGGGGGGACCCAAAACAAACCAGAATGTATTATAAAAAGTTGTGTATTTATTCTTACATGTTTAAACTTGGGTCACCTTCAAAGTACTATCCATTTGAGGCAATATACCTATGGAAATATATTTTCCACTGCTCAAAATAGTTTTTGAACTTATCAATTTTGATGCCTTTTAGTGCTTCTGCCCTTTTTTTCTTCCATATCAGCAAAATGTTTTCCTTTGAGGCCTTTTTAATTCAGAGAAATAAAAAAAAAGTTTCAAGGCAAGATGGAGTGAATAGGGAGGGTGGGGCACAGGGGTCATCACGCCATTTTTGGTCAAAAACTGCTGAGCACTCAGTGCGGTGTGGGCAGGTGCACTTGTAAATCACCCACCATGAACTGGGAAAACCACTGAAAGGGTCTTCAGAAAAACTCACTGAAACTGAATGCAGCCTCTCACAACAACACCAGCTAGCACACTGATACAGATGGATTCCCAGAACACTCACCTAGCTGGGGAAGCCTGTACTACAAGGGGCTCACACTCCAGGAGATAATTCTGTCTTTTTGGAGTCCCCCTTGTATTAATATACAATACAGTTACTTATAAACTTATCTCTGAATGCAGGTAAATTTACTATTTATTTATCCCACCTGAAGTTCCTGAAAGGTGATCTTATATTTTCAAAAACTGAAAATTAAAATAATTATGGTATAAAAATTCTAACTCTTCTTTTGTTTATTAACCAGTAATATTGTTTTATAATTTCATGAATACACATTACAGGCATTGAATTTTAAACTTAAAAAGACGTTTCATTCCTTCAAGGAAAAGAGGTCATTCATTCCTATTCTGTTGTTTTATAGAGACCCTGGGTTTATAAATTTATATTTTTTTCTCTGGCTGGTGTGGCTCAGTTGGTTGGGTGACTTCCTGCAAACCGGAAGTTTGCAGGTTTGATTCCTGGTCAAGGCACACGCATAGGCTCAGGGTTCAATCCCTGGGTTAGGGCGCTTAGGAGAGACAACTGATTGAAGTTTCCCTCTCACATCAGTGTTTCTCTCCCTCCCTATCGCCCTCCCTGGCCCTCTCTCTACAATCAGTAAGCATGTCTTCAGGTGAGGATAAAAAATGAAAATTAAAAAAATCACATATAATTACAATGAAAATATATCTTTGTTAACTTGCTAATCATTGATGAAATGTCTCACAATTATAGCTGTAAAATAGGTTGTATGTGTGTGGTCTTTAGAAAAATTAGCAATTTGGTTTTCTTAAAGAGATATATATATATATGGCAGTGCCAGTCTCCATGACACTCAAACAAAAACTTGATGTTAGTTTCCAAATGATCACTTTTTTTCTCTCTCAAAAATTTTTGTACAATTATGGTGTTATTTTAACATAAACATGGTGAATATCACAACTTTTATTGACTAGTCACAATTCTATGTGGTGCTCTTAACATAATCTTGGCAGTAGAAAAGTCTTTCGGGTGCACCTGAGGAGCGCAGGTGGCCTCGGGCAACTCTGCTTGGGGCTGGGTCTCAGTTCCCGTGTGCACCGTTCCTTCCTGAGGGCACAGCACCAGGTGTCTTACAAACTCCAGGTGTATTCCATACATACCTCATGCTTTTTTGTTCTCTGAACTTGAACAAAACTATTCCTTTCTCATTTTCTATTGATAAAGTTTATTTTTCTTCAGATTAGTTATGTGACCTGAGAAAACTTAGTTGGAAGAGATATCTGAAATCGTACAATATTGATCAAAAGACAGTGCCTGGCTGGAATGGGAATGAAGACATTTCCACCAGTTCACCCTAAATTGAGAGGGACATAGAAGTTTTAAAGGAAAGTACATTAAGGAAAAAAGAGATTTAGTATGTTCTTTATTCTTCTCTGTATTTACCCTACTAGCAGAGTGCATGCAAATGCATAACAATCCCAGCAGATAAATTGATGTGAATTTATGAATTGATATGAATGTCATATGAATATGTTTATCCCAGAAGAACTGATATATATTATAGGCAAACTCTTGAAAAAAAGGAACTTCATGTTATTGAAGATATACAAATGAAAGCGATGTATCACTGTATATCTTTTAGATTACCAAAACCTCAAAATAATTACACCCAACCCTGCCCACCTGTTGTGCATTCATGTGTTTCTAGTAGATTAAATTAAAATAACTAGGTCAGAGAATAGAAAATATATTTAAAATTTCTTCATAATGTTTTTGTTATTTTGTCAAGATTTTTAAGTTGTTAGAGTGCATCACTGTAAAAAATTACAAAAAAGATAATACCAATATGCATCAAGATATTCAGTGTGTTACTAACATTAAATTGAAAAAATACAAACCTCTGTCCAATAAGAGAATAGTTAAATTCATTGCAGACTACCAACTTTATAGAATATAATGCTGTCAATATAATTCATCAACATAATATAACTATGTGGAAATATATTCATTATATAATGTTACATAACAAATTGTGACTTCACTATGATTCCATCAGTGTAAAGTTATTCAATAAAACTTGGATAAATGAAAGCAACTTGAGTATTAGAAAAAAGCAATTATGGGTATTTTTCCCATTAGATGTATTACAAGGTTATTTAGTGCTTTAAAGTTCATGATACTAATAATCTCCCACAGAGCCACAGTCTACCCTTCCACAACCTGGTTCAGTCAAAATCTTGCTGGTTATCACCAAAATTCAACAGGTTAACCAAAATAGCAGATATAATGAGGAATCCTGTTCTTTAAGGAAAACTGTCTCCCTCCTAGTACCCGTGATTTCAGTACTAATTTCATGTTAGAGTGCTGTTCTCGGCAGTTAAACTGAAATAAAATAACTCAGGCAATCCACACGATTTAAAACTTGATTTTGCTTGGCTTCTTGGGCAGCTTTACTGTGGACCTTTCTTACCGACTCAGGCAGCTTCCCAGATTTCGGAATGCCATTAAAAACTGCAAGACAAAAAGGAAAACCCCAACCATGAGTGTTAGGCATATCTTTGTCAAAATTAAGCTGAAAGCCCACCTGGCTCCATTGTCTCATTGAATCTGTCACATTTTATACATAGTTGAGTTTCTTTCCTAATAATCCCTCTCAAGGGTGGCAAGAATTACTTCACTGCGTAAGCAAACCACTATTGTTGCTTACCTCATCATGACATTCTCTGTCCCAGAATTTCACTGCTAATATAAATTTCTGAATTTTTATTTTGAAGATCTCATTTTTAAAGTCTGAGCTGCCCTTATAGGATTCATTTTAGCCTCACTACCAACCAAGTCCAACCACCATCACATCTCACTGTGAAGCTTGTATGACCTCCGGACTGTTCACCTTATAGAAACTACTTCCCATTGAAATCTTTCCTCACTTTGGAGCCAGAGTGACATTCTCAAAACACAGTTTGGATCATATCGCCACCACCACAACGTCTATCCACCCTTCCCCACACGGTGCTTCTTAAAGCACTTCAGTGGCTTACTATTAATATCTCCTCCCAGTCCTTGCCCCACCTTTTTTCACTATTCTTGGTGCTTTGTCTCACTGACCTTCTTCCATTTTCTCCAGTGATCATGATGTTCCCGTCTCTACCTCCACTAGCCCACCCAACATTGAAGCTTTTGCTCTTGCTTCCCATACATTGCCTGAATGTTCACTCTCCTATTATCCCCCATTGAGTGAACTCTACTCACCATTCAAATCTCATTTCAAGGAAACACAGATAAGATCCACCACTGTACTCAGAGCAATGAAGCCTCAACTGTAAGAGGAGAGTGTACTCAGCCCACACAAAGGGCACACCTCAAGTACCCAGCTTGGGTGATAAGGGAGGCTGTGCCACTGGACTTTATAGTACACCTACTACATTAGGCCATGCTACCAAGACAGCAAGTCATAGCAGCTCTACCTAATACACAGAAACAAACACAGGGAGGCTGCCAAAATGAGAAGACAAAGAAACATCGCCCAAATAAAAGAACAAGTCAAAACTACAGAAAAAGAATTAAAGAAAATGGAGATAAGCAATCTATCAGATACAGAGTTCAAAACACTGGTTATAAGGATGCTGAAGAAAATTGGTGAGGACCTCAACAGCATGAAAAATATCCAGTCAGAAATGAAGGATACACTAATTAAAATAAAGAACAATTTACAGGGAAACAACCATAGAGTGAATGAAGCTGAGAATCAAATCAGTGATTTGGAACATAAGGAATAAAAAACAACTAATCAGAACAACAGGAATAATAAAGTGCAACAACAACAAAAAAACTTAGGATAGTGTAAGAAGCCTCTCTGGAAATTTATTTGAAACAATAGTGAAAGAAAAGGTTCCCTAACTTGGTGAAGGAAATGGACATGCAAGTCCAGGAAGCACAGAGTCCCCAACAAGATAGATGCAAAGAGGCTCACTCCAAGGCACATCATAATTAAAATGCCAAAGGTTAAAGATAAAGACAGAATCTTAAAAGCAGTAAGAGAAAAGCAGTTAGTTACTATCACTTTTTAAATCCTCCTCAGTTCATTAAAATGGATAGTAGCATGCAACTGTAGGGCAGAGATCTCTCAGCTCTGGTTTGCTTATGGTTACGAGAAGCATATAGTAGACATTAGAGAAAATCTTAGTTGAAGATCCCCACTTCTGAGCCACTATGCTTTGAATACTCTTGATACCTTGAAATACCAGGAAAGATATTGGAAACTTCAGATTAGAAACAAATAGTGGCAGGAATCCCAGCCAATAGATCAGTCATGAATTAGATCAAAGATCTAAAAGTTTAAGATTGAGCAACTCTACTGAGAGATGATTCTTCCGCTGTGGAATGAGATAATCATAATTTGTTTTCTTCAAGTATTTTCACTAATACTTGAAAGGTGCTTTAATTTGATATTTAAAAAGTGTGATAAAAATGTGTGATGTGTGTAGGGTGTATGTGTGTTGGTTATTCTCAACAAGCATCCAGTCACAGCTATTTAAGAAAGTGGAAATTCAAAGGGATTTTAGTTTCAAAGCTTGCTTTAAAAGTGAGAAGAAGTTTGCATGATTATGTTTTTCATATAACATTTCTTGAGCTATTTATCAAGGCACAGAATTGAAGAAACTTAACAGCTGGTACTGACTAGGAATTACTGTACTTAATTAAAAATTAGATGTAGATACTGGCAGCTTTGATTTCACAAGATGCCTGTTCTACCCACCGAGGGGAATTCAAATTCCACTTAGTCCAATCAGTACATCAATACACAGAAGTATGTTGTAAGCAGATACTCTACAGGGAGACAGAAAACCATCTAGAGCTGACTTGGAAAACAAAAAATTGTAATTATTTATATTTAGATTATTTAAGTTGTGCTGGTTTTGACTGACTACCAAAAATATGGGCTCATTTTCATATTCAGAGAATTTTAAAAAGTACAGGAAGTAAATTCGATTGAATCTTAGGGCTACAATAGTGCTATAAACTACTATTAAATAATATTGCATTTCCTTTTAATGCATTCATATACACAGTTAAATTCTTTTTGCAAAGTTGTGATTATGATTATGTTATATTTAGTTAGTGGCTGAGGGTTAAATTTGGTTTTGGGATTGAAGGTCAAAGTCATGGATATAAAAATGTTATCTTATTGTGGTAAATAATCACAAAACATTTTCAATATCTATATAATATTTAATTATATAGTTATATGATTTTATTTTAAACTATTTCCCCACTGTGTATATTTAGATGATTTTGACTTTTGTTCATTTGTTTGTTTTTCCTTTATACATGACTAGGTTTCTCTAATTATTAAGATAAATCTCTAAAAGTAGATTTTCTGGGTCTAAATTTTTAAAACTGTGAAGGCTTTTTTATGTGTGTGACAAAACTGTTTAAAAAACATCATATGCCTATTGAAAATGCATAAAAGTATACATTTCTCCACAAACTTAATATAATTGAGTGTTAAAAATTTTACATTTCTGCCAAATTCATGAAAAAATATAAAATTTTATTATTGTAACATGTATTTTAATTCTATAGTGAGGTTGCATGGTTTTAATATAAACTTTATTTTTATGAATTATATTCTCTCAAAAGATTGCTTATTTTTAATAGAGATATTATTTTTCTTAGTAATCTATAAACACACTAGATATTAAGTATATAAGTGATATATTCTCAATTATTTCCTCAGCTTCTATTTCCATTTTAATTTTGTTCATGAAATAATTACTGAAAGCTTGCTACAGGCTACACCCTGTTCTGAGTCCTGTGATACAGAAATGAACAAAACATTTAAAAATCTGACCTTAGTGAAGTTGGAACAAAATAGTCAAAGATCTTGGCCTTCATGAAGTTAGTGTCCTAGTTGAGGTAGAAAGACAACAAACGGATAAAAAAATAATTGATGTTATGGTAGAAAATGATAATGCTTTGCGTAAAAGTGATATAGCAGAGAAAAATGATGCAAGTGCTGGAAGTTGCAACTCTCAGTAGGATGCTCAGCGATGGTGACGTATGAGTAAAAACTGAAGGAGGTGTGGAGCTGGCCAGGCCAAAGAAATAGCAAGAGTAAAATCAGCAGGTGATATATGCCAGTTATGTTTAAGAAGTGGTAATAATAATAATAGTAACAACAACAACCATATGGCTGGAGTCATTTGAGGTTGGGATGCTGTTGAAGAGGTTATGGGGACCCAGATCATGAAGAGCCTAGTGCAACACTGTGTGTTATTTGGCATTCACTATAAGCAAGAAATGGCCCGCTGAGGAAATTTACATACATGAGCACTGTGAGATGGCTTAAAGGCTTGTTATGGGTACCATATTGGAAATAGGTGTCAATAGTAGAAATCTCCTTTTCTCTCATGGTTCTTACGGGTGGTTGAATGTTTAAATGACATAAGGCAGACTAACATGAGAAAATCAAATTTAATATGTATGTAGGGGGAGTTCACATAAGCACGAAGAGTTCCAAAGACAGTAAGGCAAAATGAGGCATTTATGTCACTTTGGTCTGAGGAGAAAGAGATAGGGTCCTGGGACTTCAGGGGAAAATAAGGCAATTTACAGGGAGATGGAAAGAGTTAATGTCCAGTAAACAAATATTTGCTGGGACATCTAGAGACAAAGGGACAGAGTAAGAAGGACTTGGAGCAAAGGTGCCTTGCTAAGTCCCTCCCTGTCTGCTACACCTAGGTCAGATTAAGCTATAGTGGTCTATGGTTATAGCTTCTTTCTGGAGCAGGTTTTCTGTTTGACATTCTTTTAGGCATTTAAACGGAAGTTCTAAGGCTTTTCGGGAGCCCTCTGGGCATTAGAAATAACAATCTTAAAATGGTTAATCTTCCAAAGAGGCATCTCTTGGGATGGCAAACCCTGCTTCTCTTCAGGTTCAAGCAGATGCCCTGGTTAGAAGACTGCTGCAATAATGCAGACAATGGATGGGATATGGTGGCAGGAATATAGAACGGTCAGATCTAGATATGCATTGAGGAAGAGCTGACCATATCTGAGAAGGAGAAAACGAGTTCATGGTGACTCTGAGATTTTTGACCTGAGTACTGGGAGAATGGAATGTTCATACAGATGAAGGGTAATCCGTTGGGAAAAGGAACTTTAAGAGAGGTCAGAGTTAGAGATTTCATGTGGAAGTGATCAGCATGTATGTTACATGTGAGCCATGAGACGAGATAAAACCCCTGAGGGAGAGCTGGGAGATAGAAAGGGAAGCTAAGCAAAGTCTGAACTCTGGTGAGTGCTAACAGCAGGAGGGTCTAAAATGCGGCCATTTGGGAAGGAGAAAGTTTGAAGACTCCGGAAATACAGGAAAAAAGATAGAAGAGAGGAAGGTAATCAGTTGGGTCAAATGCTGGTGGTGGATCGGGTAAGATGGTGACTGAGATTCAGATGTGCCATGAATAGAAATACATGGAAGTCATCAATCACCTTGACAGGAAAAACAGTTCGGGTGAGAGCCTCTCCGAATAGATGTGAGAGAGAAATAGGGGGAAAGGAGTTGGAGATACCAGGTAAAGACATTTAGGTTGAGAGTGTTGTAAAGGAGGACAGTAGTAGCTGGATAAGAGAGGGATTTATTCTAAATGAAAGCAACGTGACCCCGGCTGGTGTAGCTCAGTGGATTGTGTGTGGGCCGGCCAACTGAAGGGTCACCGATTCAGATCCCAGTCGGGGTACATGCTGGGGTTGTGGGCCAGGTCCCTGGTGGGGGGCACGCAGGAGGCAACCGCACATTGATGTTTCTCTCCCTCTCTCTCTCCCTCCCTTCCCCTCTCTCTAGAAATATAATAAAATCTCTTTAAAAAAAGAAAACAACATGGTTTGTCTGTGTATATTAATGAAAAAGAGAGAGAAGGAAAAGATCCAAAATAGGGAAGATTAAATGGAGCAATATAGTGAGTTGGAAAGAGACTCTGGGATCTATTAAATTAATGGTGGATTAGACTTTAAATAGGAGTATGGATGGTTTACTCATAGGGACAGGAGGGGAGATAGAAGATATGGACATAGATGATGGTGGGTGGGTAGGTATAGTGGTGGAAACTTGGACATTTCCTTCTGATTGACTTCTATATCTTTGCATAATAGTCACCAATTTCATCAGCTGGGAGTGACCCATTATTTTTTTTTTAGAATGGCAAATTTGTTGAACCTTTTTTGGTGATTTCTCCTATTACTTTTTGGTTTAAGAGTTTTCTTCCATACTAAGGTCAGTTTTAAGATCTTTATATTTACTTCAAGGTTTTTAATGTATACATTTTGGATTTTAATTAATTTTTTTAATTTTAAGGGAATATCATCAAATAAATGAGTCTAAGTAACACCAAACCTAGAATCCACAAATTAATAATTGAAAAATTTTGTTATAAATATTTATGCATAACAAAGATTTAATATAAATAACATTAAAAGACCAGCCTAAAATTAATACTGGGTCAGCTCTCACACTGTGAAATGCAAAATGCGACAGTGTGTTAGTTTTAATCCTAAACCTCAGGAGTCCCTGTGATCCCAGGCTGTCACTTGGAACTCTGCAGCCACCACGTGAGCAGCCTTGCGTCAGCCTCTTGCAGGATGAGAGACCACATGAAGGAGAGCTCCGTTGTCCTAATTGGGGCTCAAGACATACGAGAGAGCCCATCCTCCTGCACAGCTGTGCTTTCTTGCAGCCCTGTGGGTGAGCCCGGCAAAAACCAGAAAAACCACCCAGTGGCGGCCAGTCTAAATTATTAACCTGCACATTCAGGAGCTAAAAAAAATGGTTGCTGCTAATTTAAGCCATCCAAGGTAGGTGGGGTTGTTATACAAATATAACCTATTATGAGAATTTCTAAATGATGTTTAAGAGGATAGAAGAGGCTAACATGGTATCTTCTCCGATCCCTAGAAAGAATTAATTCTGTAATAATAAATTAGTCATTACTCAATTTAAAGTTGATGTTAATTATAAGAGCAAAGGTGAGCTTAAGCCAATCGTTCTTGAATTGTCCTCTTCCAAGCACAAGTCCTACTTGATGCTCATGAAAACAGGATGTCTGTGGTGGAATAACCGTAAGCAAGGGTGCATACTGCATTCTGCTGTTGGAGCTTCACAGTGGACGTTAGCATAGAAAGCCTCTAAAAAGTTGTTAGTTCAATGGCCTGAAACCTAGTAAATAGGCTACACATTAAATCCAAAAGCTCAGATCCTCAAAACATTACAGTTAATTCATTCACCTCTAAGATTCTTTCATTTGGGTAATTTTTTTAAATTCTTTATTTTATTGATTATGCTATTACAGTTGGCCCATTTTCCCTCTTCACTCCCCACCACCCTGCCCATCCTCTCCCACCCACATTCCCCCCTTTAGTTCATGTCCATGTGTCATAAGTTCTTTAGTGTCTACATGTCCCATACTATTCTTACCCTCCCCCTGTCTATTTTCTACCTACTGTCTATGCCACTTATTCTCTATATCTTCTCCCCCTCCCTCCTCCTACCTCCCTGTTGCTAACCTTCCATTTGATGACCTTTTTTTTTACTGTTCATATTTTCACTTAGGTAATTTTTAATCTTAGTATAGATTAAAAATAATTTAAAAATAATTTTATAAAGTTACTAAAACTTTTGATTCTGTAATATTGGACACTAGAAGAAAAAAGAAACTTTATTGGTATGGTGCAAGTTATTTATATACCACCAATATCTCAAAAGTCAGCTCTTTAAAAAAAATTTACTTATTTATTTTTAGAGAGAGGGGAAGGGAGGGAGAAAGAGAGAGAGAGAAATATCAATATGTGGTTGCCTCTTATGCACTGCTCACAGGGGACCTGGTCCTCAACCCAGGCATGTGCCCTGACTGGGAATTTGACCGGTAACCCTTTGGTTGGCAGGCCAGTACTCAATCCACTGAGCCACACAAGTCAGGGCTCCAAAGTCAGTTCTAAGTAAGTAGATGCAGTTGCTATTTATAGCTCATGGCATTAGAGTTTTGTGAAACACTGTGGAATTCACTACTCTGAGGTGATGATGGCTAAATGGAAAATGTCACAGGTAAAATAGTCTCTGCTATTTTAAAGACTGCATAAGTAAAAGGCAGATATAAGTTAATTATCTTACTTCCTACCAAAGAAAGAAAGAACTGTGAAACAAAGTTTTCAAGTAACTCTGGAAAGTCCACTTGAAATTGCAGCTGTGATGAATGCTAGTGGCCACGCATGATAATAATGAATCCTCGCAGAACGAGAGGGAGAGTACTTTCTCAGGGTTCAATTTAATCTATAAAAGCAATAACCTTTCTTGAAACAAATGATAATAAAAATAGCTTTTATCTCATGTCTTATCATTATGCATTTCTCATTCATTAAACTTCTTTTTGGCTTTTGAGTCTCATTGATTATTCACGGTATATTTTTTCTGCCCTTTTATTTGGTAGTGACTATAAATCCATGAATTTTTATGTTATAGTTATTTTCTTATTTGTCTAAGTACTAAAAAATTTGGTAGTCGTTACTGGTCAACAGAAATAAGAAATGTCTTGGATTTTATTGTTTACATCTTTCTCCTGCCTAAGTTTTAAGAGCTTGGAATGCAGCTGACTTAATATATCAGGATAATAACAATTCAACCTATTTAGATGTAATCTCCAATCAATACTAGTCACAGGGATTGTGGAATAAATTTATTCTATTCATTACTCTAAACCCTTATTCTGGAAAACACCTTTTTATACGTTTCTGTATGAGTCTGCTCGAGCTGCCACAACAAAGTACCCCAGACAACAGACATTTATCCTCTCGTAGTTCTGGGGCCTGGAAGTGTCCAGTTGAGCTATCAGCAGGGCTGATTTCTCTGAGGCCCTACCCCTTGGTTATGAATGTTCATCCCTTTCCTGTGCCCTCACATAGTCTTCCCTCCATACTGGTCTATGTCTAAATTTCTTCTTTTTATAAGGGCACAAGTCATATTGGATCCAGGTCTGCTTTAATTACCTCTTTAAAGGCCCTCTCTTCAAATATAATTACATTCTGAGCTCTGGGGGTTAGGACTTCAAAGGTTGGGTTTTGAGGGGCTTCAAGTCAGCACACAACAGCATCCTTCTTAGTGTTGTTCGTTAGCCGTTATTTTGTGAGTGGTCTGTTCTCTGCCTTTAAAATAGGGATAATAAAGAATTTAGAACAATGCTGGGCAGCACAATATAGACTCAGTGAGTATTAGCTGATACTACTGGAAACCATCTACTATTATGTTCTGGATCTGTGAAATGAAGAGTGTAATACAACTATCAAGGGTGGAGAAGAAACCAGAGAAATAAAGTGAAGACTGCTAAACATAAACCTAGTCCACAGTAGAACAGTTAAGAGAACAGGGTCTAGGGTTGGATAAAAATACAGTCCTGCCATGTTTAATCTATGAAAACTTATTAACTGCTTTACATTTTATATTGTTCATAAACCCATATTCTTCACGAGGTTGTTGAAAGGATGAAAGGAGGTAGTGCACGCACCATGGAGGTACTTGGCACTGCAGTGCTGGACAGCCCGGGGCAGCTGCCATTGTCAACCACCTTCAGGGTGACAAGGGGTTGCCCTAGTCCCATGTAACCCACATGCTTTGTATTTAGTTCACAAAAGTGGATTTGAATATTTATTAAACCATCACTGTGTTATTGTCATTTGAAATGATTAACCAAGGAAATCCATCCTCTTTTCCTCAGGTAAAGGAATAATGACCCTACAAATATACACTGTTTGCTATTAGTTTTAGGCTTAAGGCTCAGTTGTTAAGCTTTGTAGGCTATTTCTTAGGTTGTGCATGTAATTTCTGAGAGTCCAGCAAATGACCCCATAAAGAAAATCAGTTTAATTAAGATGCACTCCCAAAATAATAAATTGGTTCCTAAAAATTCCAAATAATTCCATATATTAAATAGCAGAAAAGCTTTTGAAAAGATTTTATTTATTTATTTTTAGAAAGAAGAGAAGGCAGGGAAGAAGAGAGAGGGAGAAACATCAGTGTGTGGTTGCCTCTCATGCACCCCCTACTGGGGACCTGGCCTGCAACCCAGACATGTGCCCTGAGGGGGAATCGAACCAGAGGCAATTGGGTTTGCAGGCCCGTGCTCAATCCACTGAACTACACCAGCCAGGGCAGAAAAGCTTTTATGACATAACCAATTCTTTTGGTCTCAAAATGTTGTAGTGATTAAAAAGACATATTTATAATTTCATTTAAAAAATAATTCGATGATAATAGCCGTGATCAAAGTAAATCATATGGATAATGTAAACTCTCTAAATCTTATACATTTTATTTTATAAGACAATCCCTTCAAAGCATCCTGGATTGCCTTTATTTCATTTTTAGAGGTACAGAGGAACAAACGGAAAAAAAATATTTCTTAGTTATTATAAAGTTACTATTATGAGTGTCATCAAAATGGAGAGAAGTACATCTCCCTATATATTTTAGATGTTTATTGCCTCTATATTTCTACACACAATAATGCTGCTTGCATTTACCTAACTTCTATTAAGTTGAAATGATATTTACGATAAAGTAAAACTCACTCTCGAGGCAATACAATAGTTCTCAGAAATGTGAAATCATTCCTTTTCTTTGTGCTTAGACTCATTTAACAAGCTTCAATCTGCAGTTTACCCATCTCTTTATAGTAGAGACTCTGGGGAATGAATGAAAATAATTGTGTATCTAGTGCGAGAAAAATTGGGCAGGAGGTATTGAACAATCATGTTTTATTTATTCAGTTAAATACACAATTCCCTTTACCAAATATTCTCTACACAAATGAGGGGAATTAGGATGGTTACGTAGCAATTTTACTATGAATTGGCATAAGCAGAGATTTGCCACTGAAGTGTTCCACATCTTTAGCAGTCTAAGAACAAAGTAAGAAGTATGCAACAAAACACATAGCTTCGAAATTATATGTTAAAGTGATATCTCTATCAAAATCTTCATTATTTCCATGATCATTTTTTGTTAGGAGGGAATGAAAAAAAAAACAGTGTATCTTTTCTGAAGGTAAACAGAAGTGTGAGCGAGCCCTTAACTGTAGAATCTCTGTAATCATACCTATTTAAATAAGTCTTACTGAATACAGCAATGTCAGCATGCTATCTTGTAAAGGATAAAATTATGCATTCTGCTTCCTGAATTATTAATGATGTTTAATTTTCCAACATCCATTTATTTTAATCTTTACCTAGGGATATATATCTTTTTAGTGATTTTAAAGACAGAGGGAAGGGCTGAGAGAAAGAAAGAGAGAGGGAGGGAGAGAAAAACATTCATTCATTGCCTCCTGAACACACCCCAACTGGGATCGAATCCGCAAGCCAGTTATGTGTCCTGACCAAGAACCCACAGCCGTTCCACATACAGGACAATGCTCCAACCAGCTGATCCACCCAGGAAGAGCTCTAGCATTCACTTTGATTCAAGGTTCATAATCAGAAATGTATTCGTTAATTTACAAAAGCAAAAATGGAAGAATTAGCCAACACTCTTCAATCTCTATATTCGACCATTGTCCTACTTTTTAAGGGCCTCTTTCAAATTGAGTATGTTATTCAGGAAAACTCTGGGAATGAATAGAGCACCCTTGAGTTTTTAATGCAGAATAGCAAAGAGAAATGGTGTTTTGAGGACGGCAAAAAAGCAGAGCACAATCCTTTTAAGTGCAAACAATCACAAATTAGACATGTATCTGTCACTAAGAGTTTACAAGAAAGGGTAATCAGAATTTTATATGCTGGGTTTCAATTTATACTCAAAATGGATATTAGAGTGTTTTCTTAAAGTGGCCAAAAGCAACCCTTTTATTTCTGGCACTGGAGTTGGTTAAAGTACAGGAATAAAAACTAAGGTGACCGCATTACAAGAAAAAGACAATCTGGTGCATCAACAAACAGTAGAACCATCTCTTGGAAATACAGGTTTTCATACAAGTCTTAGTGGTTGTGTCACTTCGCTTAACCTCATTATTCCTGCAAGTGGATAGGCCAAATGGCTCTTTTGTTTAAAAGAGTAAAATTTGACTTATTTTGGCCAAAAAGGAGCAATTTATTGTAATCTATAAGAGCTCAGAGTCAGAAGAGGGAACAGGGAGATCTCAGAAAGCATGGTGCCGGGGAAGCTTGGACCATCTTTACAGGAAGAACCCAGACTGCCCTGGAGATTCCTCTCATGAGAATATTTAGCTTCAGTCTCCTCGTGCCCTTGTGTATCCCTGTTTAATGTTCAGATTATTGGGGGAGAACTCACCAGCCTTTGCTTGGGACATGACTGTGACTCTGCGGTCAGCTTGGGGGGTGAAGAATGGGAATGGAAGTGAGGAGAGAAACAGAGGGAAAAGCGATAGTTGCATGCAGGCTATGCAGACCACCTGGGAGAAGGAAGGGTGGCTCTTCCAATGGCAGAGCAATGTTTTTGCTAGAAGGTGAAAGGAGAGGCTGGGTGGACCCTACCTCCCCACAAAAAGGAGGGGGGATGTAAGTAAACTACTTGCACAGTGACAAGAACATCATTAGTACTTAATAAATATTGACCCTAATGATATATTTGGACATATTCTGCATTATTAGTGGGCCTAGATTAAATCAAATAAACTAAAGAACACATTTAAATTAGCAAGTACATCTCTGTTGTATCCCCCACCCCAATAGTCTTTTAAACATTTCCACCTTAATTATTTTTCAGCTTCTCTTATGATTCTTGAAAACAAACTGGCAATCATACCTTTGTGTAGGTGAGAGGCAAGGACTTCCTTCTAAGCTGGCTCAAAGTTAGGTGGAAAGGTAGATAACGTATTTATCTTCAGTGTCCAAGCTGCACAAAATTCTTCTAGAGTCCCTTCACTTTCAGAGATAACTGTAATAATTCTACCCACAAGGTCAGCCAGTAGTTTCCTGTCCTCATCATCCAGCCCTTATCAAATCCCTCTTGGGTGCTTCATTTGAACTTTTTGCATTTCAACAGAAATAAGACTCCTAAGAAAAATCAGACTTTAGGATTCCAACAGTTCAACTGAGTTAACAGATGTTGACAGGTGGAGGGAGTGGTCCCCATTTGGGAGACTGGGGCCTTTACCAGAAAAATACATTGACACAGTTAAGACCCTGGTCTAATCCAAGCCCTTAAAAATTGGTTTCTTGCTCACAAAAATCAGTATGAGTTTAAGATTCTCCCTGATTATCGAGTTTTTGATCTACTAGCCTCTCCAGCCCTCATTTTCAGGGCCCACTCAGAGTTCAGAGAGTACATACCTTACTCAATTTGCATTCAGCTCCAGGCTTCTCTGAGTCATGCCCTTGGTATTCATTCCCTTGTATTTTTTTCCTCCCTCTCTCCTTCCTTCCTTCCTTCCTTCCTTCCTTCCTTCCTTCCTTCCTTCCTTCCTTCCTCCCTTCCTTCTTTTCTTTCTTCCTCGCTTCTTTCTTTTTCTTTTTACCTAGGCACAGAAAAATGATACAAAATTTGGATTTAATGAGGATGCAGGAGAATGAAATAAAATCATTTGAAGAGGTAAGATTTACAGTTTTTATATCTGAGTCAGTCACAAACTAGTTGCAGGATGAGAACAAATCTCTTAACCTTTCTGAGCTTTAGTTCTCTCCTCTTTAAATAAGAGGATTGTTTAAAACAACAGTCCACTAATGTCCCCTCACCCCCAGCAGCTCTGTGCCAAGTAATGCATCAGAGTATCCTGCATGGCATGGTGGCAGAGTGGTCTCTTAAATTTATGCAAGTTCCCTATTACCTTGCCAAGGTCCTATAAGGCCCCTCTGTGTTCTTTTCTGAAGGATCCCTTCACTACCCACTATACTCAGTGCAACTGATGGAGTGTGTTGCTTTCTTCCAGGGTATTGGAGCAAAGTCTTGGCTGGGAACCCCTGGTCTGGACCATCTCAAAAGTCCCTTCCAGCTCTGACACTGATTCTAAGTAGATTTAAGTCAGTCTCATTCTTTCATCTCTCAGGATAAATCAAGTAAGAGCACTCCAAGAGAAGAGTGTGTGCCAAGGACATATAATTAGGCTACTGTACTAAAGGGTGTAGCTTCTAGAGGGGAAATGCATTGTAAATATTACAGGACCGGAACAACCCCTTACAAATTGGTTTCTTCACATAGCTCTCCGCTCTTCTCTTTCTCCTCTCCTCTGTGGCCAATAGAGTAGGAGCCCTCTCTGCCTTTGGAAAGCAATGTAGGACCAAGGAAGGCTCTAGAAAAATAAAGGCAAAGGCTAGGCTTCTCATGTCTGCTCTTAACAAAATGGATCATTGTACAGCCCATATGAAATAACACAGCTCAGCAAGTAGGGGCCCAGGCAGTGATGAGAGCTAAAACCCTGGAGAGTACAAGGATATGCATCTGTCTGGTATGTATTTTCTGCATGTGTCCCCTGGGAATCTAAGGAATGAACACTCCAACAGCTAAACTATTGGCTGAATCAAAGACTGAACATTACAGATATCCTAGGAAACGCAACTTGATAATGGAATGTTAGCCAGTCCTGATTCTTAACTGCCAGAATCATGACTGGTTAAAAGTAAGATTTAAAAAAAAAACATGAGAAAAGGAATTGAATCATTGGTACTTCCTGACAATAATCAGCTATTAGAGTCCCTTACAAAAAAAGCCTGCAGTGGGTGAAAGAGTTTAGGGTAGTTTTCCTCCTGGATGATACATGAACATGGCACCAAACAGCCATAAAAAGATGGCTATATAATAATAATAAAATAATTCATTATTTATTATTATAATTTTTATTCAACACTAATTCTAGTATATGGGGATAATTATGCTTGTAACTGAAGCTGTATCTGCAGCAGAGATCTATTTAGAGAAGAAAAAGCGTGGTAAACTTGGCAAATAACTTGCTTATTTTGAAAACAACTGTTTAGTAAAAAAGTCGGTGTATATGGTCTGCATTAAGTATTTTTTCCAAAGCAATTTGTGCTGATAGTAAATGACACTGTATTTGATGCCATGATGTATAAAATCTTATGTTCAGGATTGTTAAGATCTATTCTAGTGTAAAAAGCAGCAAAAGTGAATGATCAAGTATTTAGAGAGAGGATCAAAGAATAAAGATACATAATAAGCATTTTTAAAAAGGTACTTCTTAATCATGGGATCTTCTCAGACATGCACCCATCGGGGTTGCGGTCTCTAGAACTTGCAGCTTTGAAAATGATTCCAGGCATGGATGGTGGTGAATAAGCACCATCACCAGATTCTTCCCCACAGCCCGGCATTGCTGTTGTCCTGTGCTGTGCTCTCGTTTCCTCTTAAAGCCAGTTCTTGTAGAATTTGGTTTCCATTTAAGTTTATCAGCTGGGGGTGATAACAGGCTGATGATTCCTCCCAAGTCCCTTAGTCTAAGCAAATCTTTACAGTACCCTAGATAATGAGTTTCTCCAAAAATATCACCGGAATATCGTGACTGAACTAACTCAGCTCCAGATTCCTTCATCTCATCTTTTGCCACTGACAAATAAATGGGCAAGTCATACTAGAAGTAAATATATTTAATCTTCAAGAGCCTCATAAAGTGGAGGTAGAGGCCAAAATACTCAGACAAAGCCCAAGTATTACCTAGTCAAATTCGTATAGAATTTAATAAAATGCTTTATGTAGAGTATTATGGAGCCACAGTCTCCCCTGGAGTAGTAGAGTTAAAGGGAAGGGAGGTGGAGACCCAGGAAGAAGGGACATTGAGGGGTAGCCTGGAGATGCTGCCTGGAGATGGAGCAGCATGGCAAACTGGGGGACCGAAAGGCAAAGAAATACGACATATGTATTCTTTGTCACAGGAAATAGCTTTTGCTTCGAAGAAGTTGCTGTGTATTTTCACCCCATGGCTGCACCTATTTTCCCACCACCCCCACCCCACAAAATCTGCAAACATTTGAGAATGAACAATCAACAGAAACATTAGAATGTTACCTTCTACTTTCAGCAGCTTTTTAAAAAATTAAACAACCATGTGAAATGTAATTAGCTAGCTCTTAGTAATAGGTGTTTCTGAAAGGTGATTTTTATTTACCACTTAGTTGATGTAAAATATTTGAAACATTGCTGATTAGTGAAACTCCAGAATAATTCCCTCCAAATTTTAACTTTGACACAAAACTCAAAATGGTCAAGTATATTTAAACCCTTTTTGAAACAGACTTGATAATGTTAGCCAATGGTTTACCTTATTTTTTGTTATTTGTTTTATTTGTCCAATTGATTTTCATTTGAGTATGTGGTTTTGTCTAGAATTTGATAGCATAATAGGCATTGAGCACAAAAACTTACCTTTTTCTTTTGAGTAGCTCACAGGCTATCCAATAACTAAACCAAAGCCGTGATTCAGTGACAAGAATATATTTTAAAAGTCTGTCTTTTATCCTATTTACAAAAACTTCAGGCTGAACTATGGAGCTTTAAAATGATTATACAGTGCTCTTCAATAAATTATGTTTGGCCTCTGTATTGAAGACATCATGATTAAATTAAGGAGGGAACATTCACTCTTCATCTATTTTTCAATGTGGAGGGAAAGAATCATTAAGTCATATCTATGTCATGTTTTGAGCAATTCTGTAGGCAAGAAATATTTGCTTACGATTTCATTAATCATTCATCATTATCCACATTAGAATGTCCACATAAGTCTGACGTTCAAAACAAACCATCTGAGGTTAAAGTAAAGCCATATATATATATATATATATATATATATATATATATATATATATATATAAACTAGTATATTCTGAAACAAAAGGCATTTAGCTGATTAGAGCAGCATAATTTTAAAACACACTGAATTTCATTGAAGCCTTCTTCTCTACCATTCATTTCTTGAGCCCAAACAGAGCAAAAAAAAAAAGTTATTCGGGAATAAAAAATAGAGGTTAGCTCACCATAACCTCAGCAATCTTAACCAGACCATTACTACTGTCCTTCAAACTAGATTTTCTGCGAGATGTGCTAGGGCTATTCAGGACTTGGTCTTCGTACGTCACGAGCCATGGAGCAGCAAAACAAGCAATTAGATCAGCTCAGGGGATTGTGATGCTGCTCTTAATTTGTTAAGGTTTTTGACTACAAATATCAAAGAGCTGATCGTAAGTCGATCCTAAATTTAATATCTTTAAAGTATTCTATTTCATCTTGATCTGGAGGCTATATGACTTCGGCAGAGTGCTTCTTGGGGAATGGGTTCAAATAAGGACTATCTGGAGAGTTTTTAAAGCACGTATATACTCATATTCCTGATTCAACCCTCCATTCCAATTTTCTTTCCCCACCAAGGTATGTGTAATTTGGAAAAAAATCAATCTGGTGTTTTTGATACACAGCACCATCTAATATCACAAATTACAGAGATTGCTGGGTTAGGTTTTATGCCGCCAACTTGGAGCTGAAGTAACATGGGGTTTCTCACTCAGCAAAACTAACAAGAAGAGGAAATCTTTTTGTCCCCAGCTACAGATGAAAGTATTAGAGGGATACAAGACACAAAAGGTTAGGATTAAGCATTATGCTAAGTGAAATAAGCCAGAGAGTGAAAGACAAATACCATATGATTTCACCTTTAACAGGAACCTAAATAATAAAACAAACAAACAAGCAAAATATAACCAAAGACACTGAAATAGAGAACAGGCTGACAGTGACCAGAGGAGAGAGGGGAGGGAATTTCAGGGGAAATGGGGAAGGGTTTACAGAAACAAGTATAAAGGACACATGGACAAAAACTAGGCAAGGTGGAAATGGGAGGGAGATGGGGAGGGCTGCGGGGGGTGGGGTGGGCTGGGATGGGAGTAAAGGACAGAAAACTCTACTTGAACAATAATTAAAATAATTTTTAAAAAAGGTTAGGATTGCCTGCATCCCAGCAGCTGAAAAGAGCTACTGTCCATGCAGAACCCACACTCCTCAAGTTAGCCTAGAAAATAGGTAATGCTTTCAAGGATGGAAGGTATCAGTCACTTTCCACATACAAGTCTGTCTGGAAAAAGTCTGGTCATTGTTAACATAATGAGAACAGTTTGCATGACATCAATGTAACCTGGCAGCCAAGGAGAGTGAACTGGAATGTAATGTACAGGAGTGAACAATGACAGCTTCACTGTACTAGTCAGTGGGGGCGGTAGACACTGTTTCATCATTATGTGTACTGTGTGGCTGTCACATTGAAAATGATTGAGTGAGCAGAGCAATAAATCTGCATCAAATTTTGTGTTAAGCTTGAACATTCCTCCACGGAAACTATTCGGATGATTCAGAAGGCTGCAACTATGGGCAACTGGTGATTGGCAGTTTCATCACGATAATGTGCCTCCTCATGCATCATGTCTCATGAAGAGTTTTTTTGGAAAAACATGAAATCACCCAGGTGACTCAGCCCTTCTACATCCTGTATTTGACACCTTTTGACTACTGTCTTTTCCCAAAACTAAAATCACCTTTGAAAGGGAAGAGATTTCAGACCATTGATGAGATTCAGGAAAATATGATGGGACAGCTGATGGTGACTGGGAGAACTGTGTGAGGTCCCAAGGTACCTACTTTGAAGGGGACCTCCTATGTACAATGTTTCTTGTATCTTGTATCTTCTTCAATAAATGTCTCTACTTTTCATAGTATATAGCTGGACACCTTCTGGACAGACCTCATATATCAATCATTACTGTTTTCTGAAACTACATCTAAAAAGTAGCACAGCAAATATTATTATTTACAAACTTTGCCTTTATAGTATTAGAGTACTACCTGCTCAGAGATACATTCCAAGACCCATAGTAGATGACTGAAATTGCAGATATTACCATACCCTATCTGTATGTACTATGTTTTCCCTAAATGTACATACTTCTGATAAAATTTAATTTACAAATTAGGCACAGCAAGTGATTACAATAATAACTAATAATGAAATAGAACAATTATAACAATATACCATAGTAAGAGTTATGTGAATGTGGTCTCTCTCTTTCAAGACGTCTTATAATGTGCAGTACGTACAATGTGGATACTCTGAACAAAAAGATGACTCACATCCCAGGCAGGACAGAGCGGGACAAAGTGAGATTTTGTGACACTATTTTGTATGGTGTGACATTTAAAACTTATGAATTGTTTATTTCTGGAACTTTCCATTCCACATTTTCAGACCATAGTCGATCACAGGTAACTGACACTGAGGAGGGTGAAACCATGGATAAGGGAGGACTATTATATATCACTGATTTTTTTCTGCTGGAAAATTGGAAAAATATGAGCACTATGGAAAAGTTCTTGTGTCCTTGAGAAACCATTTACTAAGATTGAGAAGGACCTTGAAAATGACTAGGCCTGAAATGGCTCTCTGAAACCTTGAGGAGATCACTGAGTTCCCAGAATGTAGCATTTGATTTTATTTATTTAGGTTTATAAATTCATGGTGATGACTCACTAAAATGTTTATGACACCAATATTTTTTCAAATCCAGCTTCCTGGCAAGAAATAAAACAGGCGCAAGAAGAAAATGGAATGCTGATGACAAAAAAATTTGGAAGAGAGAAGGGGATGATGGAAATACTCTCCAGTCAAAAACCATCAGGAATAACCTACAGCTGAATAACTCGAATGACTCATTGCAACAGAGGAAAAGGCAGAGCATGGAGGAGGAGAGTAGCAAAGGACCTCTCAGTAAGACAGGTGAGAAAGGACTGAGCCTTGTGGTTTGTGATTTGGGGGAAGGTTTCAAGGACCTAGGCTTTTGTTCTGAATTGGATACTGTGAAGAAGTGGCACTAATTTCACAATTGGGCAACTTGGTACACCTTCCCTAGAAAGAAGGAAATCTAGACCAAAACTAAAGTTGTAAATAAGGAAATTTTACAGCTTTCATAATAGCTAGTCACTCATATTGACCATAGTCAAATGGCATTAAGTCATTTTGGATGTGTGGTTACTACTTGTGTTTTGTCTGTGTTCATATATGGTTATGGCATATTTTTTGTCTTGATCTATCACAGTCAGAGTGGCTCTCTGTGAACTTGGTGTTCCATGGTATTGTTCATGCTCAACCAGGGAAGGCCCAGCTGTGAGTGCCGGGCTAGCTCCTACATCCAGCGGATGGTCTCCCATCTCCCTGTGCAAAGTCATTCTGGTTGGAAGTGGTGATTTGTTCCACCTAAACAGTAACAGTTATCAGAGCAAATCTAATACAGAGAGAGCACTTATCATATGATGAACACTGCTGATTACTCTATTCCATTCCAAACAACTCTTATAAAGTAATGCTCTGCATGTCTTCACTTGTCATGTGAATAAACTCAGTCATGGAGAGCTTGACTTCCTTGTCTAAGTCCATAGCACCACTTGGCTGGAGAACTGGCCTGTGTCACTTCAAACCTAGATTCAAAAAGACAGTGGCACGCTTCCACCAACACACGGATGAATAAACCTGCCTGTTCCCACTGTCAGCTTCAACATTTTAAACATGCAATTTTTCTGTAGTTAATTATTATCTAAGGACCTTTCTCTCCTCCCTGCTGCTCCCCTGTGCTTCTACTTTTCTCCATCACTAAAAGATTTTACAACATCTCACGGTGTGCGAGATGCAAAAGAGGAAAACCAACTTGGGTGATTCTGCTATATAAAGTGTGGCCTGAAAAGTGTGACTGCCAGATTTAGCACACAGGCATGCACACACATGCAAATACAGATGCTTAGTTAAATTTGAATTTTAGATAAGCAATGGATAGCATATTTTGGATAGATATACATCAAATACTGCATGGGACACACTTATCCTGAAAAAAGTGATTTGTTGTTAACCGAATTGCAAATGTAACTAAGTATCTCATATTTTAACTTGCAAACCTAACCTAAATGTTTAGAGATGATTTTAAAAATTTCAACCATAAAATTTTCTTTTGCCATCTTTCTGGCCACGAAAAGAAAGAAATCATTTACCTAATCCTTGAAGACTAAACCTTCTACCATGTTTATTTCTGTATGCCACACAGTTAGCATAGGTAATCTGCAGATATTTTGAACTAAAGGAACTGCTACATACAGTTTTCATCCATATGTACATCAACACACCCATTTGATAGCTAAAGACAGACACACAAGTATAACGAATGGCAAGAAAACCCAGCATCATATATTTTTAAGATTAAAGACGTGCTGTTCCTCATTCACTCAACAGTCTTTCCTCATGTCTCAACTGTGTGTTGGGCTCTATTCAGCATTGGGGATACAAAGAGAATCTCACGGATTAATGAAAGCTAAAGCAAAGAGAGAGAAGATTAGTTAATCTAGAGGACAATCTCCAATCCTCTTATCGTTATTTATCTTACACATCCTTTAATAGAACTTGATTCTTTGATTTTCCTGAAACAAATATGCATTAGCAGTGTGTTTGGGAGAACAAATAATTAATTTTCTCCTTGGCCTCTGCTAGATTCATGCAGCTGTCTGTATTATTAACCACTCACTACCTGTTAGGGGAGCTTGGAATGAATTTAGCAAGCAATCTTTTCCTAATTATTGCTGCATCTCACACAGACCTGAGTCATAGAGTGGGTGTATGAGGATTTTGGCTTCTCTGCTGTCAGAGATTACTTATTAGACCAAATAACATTTAAAGTCTGGTCATCACAAGATAGACTGATAACCTTAACAATGAGAAAATTCATGATTTGAAATCATTTTTTGAAAAAGAAACAATAGCAGTGTTTTTGTAAGGAATCATCTCATTAGCAAATTTGTGTTTTAAAAAAAAGCTAGAGTTTTCTCCTAAAAAGGAATAAAAGACAAAAATAATCTTAACCATAACCCACTGATTATCTTCCTAGAAAGCACCAACTGAATGTATAATGTCTGTAACTCAGATTTATCTGCCTTCTTTATGGCACATATGTGCAACATCATTCTATGAATACTGAATAATTTTTGATTGCCTGGAACATCTTCCATTAATTAAAGAACAAAAGCTCCTAACAGTTGCTTTTCAACGAGTTCAAGGAGTTCCTAAAAGATTCTCTGGAGCAGCAAGAGCACCTGAGGTAATGATCTGAAATATGGTAAGGAAAATTACACTCCGCAGGGAGAAGCCCAGATGAAACTCTCCAGCACTGTACACAGTGTTTGGCATGCAGGGGAAAAACAATGAATACTGACTGAACAGTATAATTTAATAAGATGCATTCATGCATACACATTGGTGTTTGATGAGCAAGACTGCAACATGAGGAAAAAAGTGAGGATAGATATACTCAAACTCTCTATAGGAAGGTACCAGGATCTACTTATCTCATTTGAGGACTGGAAAATCTGTGCTTACGATGACTTCACGAGGAGGGAAAAGAACCTGTCCAAGGACAGAGAACTCTTTGTTGCTATCCTAAAAGCTCTCATAGTCAGTCCTCTACCCTCATTTTCTAGCATCATTTGACCATCTTATGAGCCTGCACATACTACATGGGCCCACAGCAGTGTCTACAAACCCAGTCACCCCGCTGTGTGACTGCTGTCTCTTCTGAAAGACTCACATGTTCTTAGTATAAAGGACTTATGTCATAGGCTTTGGACCATTTGGTGAGAAACTATAGCAGGTCCTCTAATACTGTCATTTCATGCAACATCTTTTTGTTATAACATTGAAGGGAAAGAGAAAATTGATATCCTGCCAGGACCACAGTGTGTGTGGAGCATGCATGTTCTCCCATGCCTGCAGGGCTCTTCTTTAAGTGCTCTAGGTACTGCTCCTACTTAGGTGCTCGTTAGGAACTTTAGGTTTCCTCCCACATCCCAAAGACATGCCCACTAGGTGACTGTGAGTCTACATTGTCTCAGAGTGAGCACATGCATGTGTGTGTGTGTGCATTTGTGCCCCTGTGAGGGAACAGCATCCTATCCAGGGTGGGTCTCACCTTGCACCCTGAGCTGCCTGCCAAGGCTCCAGACGCCTGTGACCCTGAACCAGAATAAGCAGATTGGAAAAGATTTCTCTTACTTGTTTTCATGAATATGTCTTAAATGTATGTACAGTTCACATTTATTTCAATGTTTAATACTAGAAGTGCTTTGGTTCTTTATTTAGAAGTTTGGTGATGGTTTTGTAACCAAAACTATGCTGTAGTTACTTAATACTGTTTATGTCAATTAGTCTGTGGTAAAAGCTACAGTTCCAATAACCAATCGGTGATCTTAAGTAAGGACTTACACCAGGATTGTAAAATGTCATCAGCTTGAATAGTCACAGCTTATTAGGGTCAAATCACATCGGAAAACTAAAAATACTAGTGTCATCATTTGTTCTGTCTTTTTGACCCAAAGGCCAGTGAAGTAACCTGGCCAAATATTTCCTTGTCTGATCATGAACCTTCATGTGGCAGAGCTCTCGAGCTTTCCCTAGAGTCAAACTTTACTAGAATTGAAAGTATGAAAAGTTCCAGTTCATATGGCAGCATAATAAGCACAATACTCAAAACCTCCCCCAATGACATTAAAATTATGACTAAGTTACTGAATAACCATCATTCAGAATGCCAGAAATATCGCTGAACAGAGTTCTATAACTCAGGATATAAAGAAGCTACTTTAAGACTGGTAGGAAGGTTGAAGACATGAAGGCTGGTCCCACACCCACATGTGGCAGATAAAAATAGGAGGGATATCTCAGCTTCTGGGGTTTCCCCTCAGGTGTGAAGGATCACAGCCCCACAAAAGATCCCTCAGCCCAGGGTCCTGGTGCCAGAAGAGAAGTCCCATAAGTTTTAGCTGTAAAGACCAGCAGGTTATGGCTGAAAGAGACAGAGGGTTTCTGGAGTCCCAGGCATTCCTCTTGAAAGGCCCATGCACAGACTTACTTGGACTCACTCTAGCACAGGGACAGCAGCGCGAAATGTGCCATTGACATACATGGAGGAACTGGCTTCAGGATGAAGGCTAGAGGGGCAGCTTCCTCTCAGATGGAAGTGCTGGCAGAGGCTATTATTCCTTTTCTGAGACCACCCTCCACCCACAGAGCCAGCAGGCATGAGCCAGATCTGAGTCTCCACCAACTTGGCTAAAACTGTTTGCTCTGCCCTGGTGATTCCCTGAGACCCTGCCCCACCCAAATTGCAGCCTCACCCAAAGTGTTCCCAGTGGTCTTTCCTTACAAATGGCCCCTTTTGGCTCATCCTTCAGACTTTCCTAAATCTCTCAAACAAGGAACATCTGGCCTCAACCTGCTACATATCTCTCATTAAGTGGCCTCAGGCCTGGTGCTAGTGGTAGCTAGTCACCATCCTCAGCTTGGCCTCTCTTGGGCATCTCTAAGCCTAACAAAGATCAATCATCTGCATATTGCTCTGAGCTCACACCGGCTGGTCCTGAGCAGAGCACAGATGGTGGATGACCTTGCACCGCCCAGCAGGCCTCAGAGCCAGTGCACCCAGTGGATAGCTTCAGACCAGGCCAAATTAAAACAGAAACACCTCTATGATCAACACATTCAAGGGATGGATGCACCAGGCAACAAAACCCCACTGAGTGAAGTACTGTTCTGTGAGGTCAGCCCCTACCTAGCAGCTTCCCTAATGTGGTTGCAGCTGGTCCTTGCAGCCTTTCATCCTGTGGGTAAATCCCTTTCACTGACATGCCAAGAGCTATCAAGGCTCAACTACAAGAGAGGGTGCACACAGCTCCTATGTGGGCTCACCTGGATCGCCCCACTCAGGTGACTGGGGAAGTTATACCACTGGGCCCTACAGTACATTTTCTACATCAGGTTACTCTACCAACACTGGGAGATATAGCAGTTCTGCCTAGTACATTGAAACAAAAACAGGGAACCAAACAACATAAGGAGACAAAGAAAAAGGTCCCAAATGAAAGAACATGAGAAATCTCTAGAAAAAAGAACTAAATGAAATGAAGGCAAGTGAACTATCAGCTACAGAGTTCAAAACAATGGTTATAGGATGGTCAAGGAACTTCGTAAGGACTTCAACAGCATAAAATAAAAAGACATGGGAACCATGAAAAGAACCAGTCATAAATGAAGGATACAGTAACTGAAATAAAGAATAATTTTCAGGGAATCAACAGTAGAATAGATGCTTCAGAAAATCAGATCAGCTGTTTGGAAGATAAGGAAGCAGAAAACACCCAATCACAACAGTAAAAAGAAAGAAGAATCCCAAACAATGAGGGTAGTGTAAGGAGCCTCTGGGACAACTTCAAAGTACCAGCATTCACATAATGTGGGAGAGAATGAGGAAAGAGAGAGAGCAAGAAATTCAAAGCCTGTTCGGAAAATAATAACAGAAAACTTTCCCAACCTGGTGAAAGAAATAGACACACAAGTTCAGGAGACATAGAAAGTCACCCAAAAGTGAACCCAAAGAGGCCACCGCAAGACATAATAATTAAAATGCAAAGGGTTAAAGACAAAGAGAGAATCTTAAAAGCAACAACAGAAGTGCAGCAAGGGAGTCTGCATAAGACTGTAAGCTGACTTCTCAACGGAAACTTCAGGCGGGAAGGGATTGGTGTGAAATATTCAAAGTGATAGAACCAAGATTACTCTAATCAGCAAAACTATAATTTACAATCAAAGGACAGATAAAGAGTTTCCCAGACAAGAAAAAGCTAAAGAGTTTTAGCACCACCAAACCAATATTATAAGAAATATTAAAGGATCTTCCAAGAAGAAGAAGTAGAAAAATATGAATAAATGCATATCTATCAACAATTGCTTTAAATACAAATGGATTAAATGTTCCAATCAAAATACATGCAGTGACTGAATGAATGACAACACAGAAACCTTACATATGTTGCCTACAAGAGACTCACTTCAGATCCAAAGACACACACAGCCTGAAAGTAAAGGGAAGAAAGTAAAAAGATACTTCATGAAGATGGAAACAAAACAAAAAGCCGTGGTAGCAATACTTATACCAGACAATATTTACTTTAAAACAAAGACTAACAACAAGGAAGAAACCAGCAACTCCACTTCTGGGTATTTATCCAGAGGGACCCAAAACACTGAACTGGAAAGACATATATGTCCACATGGTTACTGTAGCATTATTACAATAGTCAAGATATGGAAACAACCTAAGAATTTGTCAATAGATTAATGGGCAAAGAAGTGGTGCATATGTAAAATGGAATACGATTCAGCCATATAACAGAATGAAATCTTGCCACCTGTAACAATGTGGATGGACCCAGAAGGTATTGTGCTGAGTGAAATATGTCAGACAAAGAAAGACAAATGCCACATGCTTTTCTTATATCTGGGATCTAAAAAACAAAATAAACCCACAAACATAACAGAAACATCCTCATAGATACAAAGGACATTTTGATGATTGCCGGATGAAAGAGGGATTGGGGGAATGGGTGAAAAAGTTGAAGGGACTTAGAAGTACAAATTGGTAGTTACATTAGTCATGGGGATAGGAAGTACAGCATAAGGAATATACTCAATAATATTGTAATAACTATGGCCCTGGCTGGTGTAGCTCAGTGGATTGAGTGCGGGCTGCGAACCAGGCATCGCAGTTTCGATTCCCAGTCAGGGCACATGCGTAGTTTGCAGGCCATGTCCCCCAGCAACCGCACACTGATGTTTCTCTCTCTCTCTCTCTGCCTCCCTTCCCTCTCTAAAAATAAATAAATAAAATCTTAAAAAAATAATATTGTAATAACTATGGTGTCAAGATGGGTACTAGATTTATCAGGATGATCATTTCGTAAATTATATAAATGTCTATTCACAGGGCGGTGGACCTGAAACTAATATAGTATTGTACATCAACTTTAACTTTTGTATAGATTTTATTTATTTATTTTTAGAGAGAGGGGAAGGGAGAGGGAAAGAGAGGGAGAGAAACATGAATGTGTGGTTGCCTTTCAAGCATCCCCCACTGAGAACCTGGCCAGCTACCCAGACATGTGCCGTGACTGGGAATGGAACCAGTGACCCTTTGGTTCGCAGGCTGGCACTCAATCCACTGAGCTATACCAGCCAGGGCTCAATTGTAATTTTATAATAAAAATAAAATGAAAACAAAATACAAAAGTACTCTATCAATACTCAATGTGCCTTCTAATGATTTAACCAATATTTTCCCATAATTTAAAATGGCTTTATCTCACAATAATTTTAAAACAGGTTGTAACAACAACTTCAGTTTGCAATATAAAACATGGCGGCACAGAAAGTAGAAGTGAAGACTACAATTTATATGTCAGGTGCCATGCTGGACATTTAACTATATTTTATAATTTGATACAATGACCAAGAAAATTAGGACTTATTATACCCACTCAACATGAAGAAACCTAGTCCCCCAAACACTATGTACCTTTCCCAAGTAACACAATTAGAAATTGTTCTTTGAAATTATTAAAAACCATGATCCAAATTAAATTACTCTATGAAGTTCTACTGGAAATTGTAAGTTGGGCAGGTACTGTTTTGTTTTGGCTTTTGTTGTTGTTTTCTTTTATTTTTTTGTCATCTACTCTCTGCCAGGGTATTTGCCTTACTTCTGACTCCAAAACCCAAGTGAGTAAATCTAAGGAATACGTCATGAGTCAATTTTCTTAACGAAAATGCAATAGAAATATACATTCAGGAGAAAGCCAGTATTTTGAAGTCACATTTATGGGTTTGAGGACATTTCCAGGGCCTTTAATCTTAGATTTTAAAGCTGGCACCATTGGTAAGACACAGGATAGAGAGGCTCTGAGAGGGAAAGCACACTGCAGGACGTGAAGTTGTTCCCAGCCTGGGCACAGTCCAGGAAATACGCGGATCTAGGTGTGGTGTCAGTAAGCTTACTGATTCTCACATTCGCGCTGCTGGATCCCTTCAGGATGTCCATAGTTCCTCCCCTTGTCCTTGTAGGAACTTCTCTCTAGATATGTCTGTTTCCTTGATTGAACCCAGTACTACGTTTATCCCATTTCTTCTTCTTGCCCTGTTAAAACAAGGAGGAAAAAAACCTATTCACATTCTTCTGTGATCACGGAAGTGAATTTGGGTCTATTTGGAATGAGTTATTAAAACAAAGACAAGTGAGTCTTAGGACCAGCCATTTGGATAATGGCTCAGTGGCCCCTAAGGAGGAATTTACCAAACCAATTTCAAAGAAATCTCATTTACCCTTTACCCCTTTTGTCTGGCCAGGGTAAATCAATTTCAATAAAATCATTTCAGTTCATCTTTCCTGCATAACTTGCCTTTTTGCATGGATGTGAATTGTATCAAGTCTATCTCCATAGTGTCAGAGGTGCTTATGCAGTCAGACCAAACCGCCTGAGATGATTTGCCCAGCCAGGGTTACGCAGAGGCAAAGGTTAAACTTGGAATGGATTTCCTCATTCCTAAATCAGTATTCTATGCTCTCTTACTGCCTTTTTCCCTCCTAATAAAATTGTTTTAGCTAATTACTGGATTAGAAAACCTGAGATAGTACGAAAACATCCCTAATGGCAGGAAAGGTTAAAGGGGGAAGAAGCAGGATGCATCTGTGTGCTGATTATCACTGAAGGACAAAAGTCTTATTAAAAATCGTGTTCTTCCCAAGCAAGAAACCTTTATAATAGATCGCCACCATAGAGATTAAAAGGCTTCAGAGCTATACAAATAACAATAATCAGATCAGAAACTGTTAAAAGCATAAGACAGATAAGCCCAATGAGAAACCTTCAGAGGGAAGCAGATAAGCATTGCATCAGAGGAAAAATGTCAGGGAAGCTATTTCCCTCTGGAAGCTGCTTTTTTTTTTCCTCTTGAAGAGAGGAGAAAACACTGATAGAAATGCAAAGTTCTCATGCATTTGAAAAAGAGAGAGAAGTTCCAGAAAGTTCTAGTTGACTCCGTTCCCTGGGAATTTGGGGCTTACTTGGCATGTAACCCTGGGCCATGGGAGCTTGCCCTCATCTTATTTTAAAAAGTAGGAAGCAAAAACATGCATCAGGTAGAAAAGTAAGTGTTAAGCATGAGCAAATTTGAAATGAGAGAAAAGGTATGGCTGAAACACTCCAATTCAGAGGTGGGCTGTAGAAAAGTAGCAGATAAAACACTGATTTGTTGCTTCACCTACGTCACAAAGGTTGCTGAGGATAACAGTAGCAATGACCAGGATTTCTGCTCAGTGGTCTACTGGGGCAGAGTGGCGCCTGCACTGGGCTTCTCTGTAATTCACCTCCACAGATCTTGTCTGTGTAGGAAAAACATAAAATGATTCCCTGACACAGATAAATGTTGGTGTTCTGTCTTGACATCAACACTTGCTTTTACTACTGCTCTGAGTCACTGATGTGGTTTTTTAACAGCTTTATTGAGGTATAATTTACATATCATAAACGTCATCCATTATAATTGGCCAATTCAATAATGCCTAGTAAATTAATAGAGCTGTGGAACTATCCCCACAATATTTTTGTCTTTGTCTTTCTGCAGGTTGAATGTGATCAGCTTAGGTGTGTTTTATTTGGTATTTATCTTGCTTGATGTTCTCTGAGGCTCCTGGATTTGTGGTTTCTTGTCTGCCATTAATTTTGAAAAGTTCTTGGCCATGATTACTTCAAATATTTCTTTCACACCATTCTTGACTTTTTCTTCTGATATTCTAATTATGCTTATGGTACCTCTGTTCCAATTGCCCAGTCTTTCATGTTCTTCTCTGCTTTTGCTTTTTTTTTGTCTGCTTTTTTTTCTATTGCATTTTAGTTTAGAATGTTTTTATTGACCTCCCTTCAAGTTCACTGGTTTTTCTCTTGGCTGTATCAAGTTTACTGATGCACCCATGGAAGGCATTCTTCATTTCTATTACTGTGTTATTGATTTCTAGAATTTCCTTTTGTCTCTTCCTTAAAGTTTCCATCTCTTCCATGACTCACGTGTTCTTTCGTTCTCTCTTCTTTTCCCATTACAGACTTTAACATGTTGATAATAGTAATTACAACACATATGAAATATGTGTCGTATTTCAGTCTGATTCTTCTTGTCTCCTTGTCTCTTCAGACTCTTTTTTGCCTTTTGGTGTGCCTTGTTCCTTTTTTTTGTGCATGTTGTATTGGGTAATAGAAGCTGGAGATAAACAGGTCTTCACTATGAGGATTTATGATAACCTGACTATGATACAGGTTGTGTCTGTTTGCTATAGTTACAGGTTCCAGAGGCTTCAGTTTCCTATAGTGTCCTTGTCCTTGTCTGGGTCTCAACATTTTAACTTTGAACTTCCCTAAGTACTCCTCCTCAAAAGGAGTTTGTGTCTTGCAGCTGTTTTTAGTTTTCATCCACTGTTATAATAAGACATGATAGATGTAAAAAATTAAACCATCCAAGTATGAGAATAACACATGTGAAAATTATTCTTTAACTTCATGGTAGGAGAAAGCTTTCTCAATTTGATTTAGAGTAGGGGCAATAAAAGATCGATAAATTTGACCACATAAAATTGAAATTTCATGTGACACGAAATATTAGAAGTCAATAAACAATTGACAAACTAAGAGAAAATACTGGTGACATACTCTCCACAAAAGATTGAATTCATTATATAAAAAGAACTCAAAATTGGAGGGCAAAGGATCAAGGTCCTCATAGGACACTTTGGGAAAGATGTAAGTAATTCACAAACACACACAAAAGGTCCTGAAACATATGGGGAAGGTTCAAATTCAATTATAAGGATATATGTAAATTAAAACAATACTGAATGCAATATAAAATCTGGGATTGGAACCTGGAACAGAAAAATCACTGTCATGGAAAAAATGGTAAAATTTGAAAAGGTCTGCAGTGAATAGTATTTTCTAATGTTAGTTTTCCAGTTTTGAGAATTGAACTGTGGAAGATGATGACTTTCGGGTATCTGGGTGAAGAACACACAATACAGGAGCTCTCTGTAGTATTTTTGAAAAGTTTCAGTAAGTCTAAAATCACTTGTAAATAACAAATTTAAAAATATACATTTAGGGTTATGACATTTTTGGTAAGACTATTAAAAATCAGGAGGGAATGATAAGTATAAAATATATATATAGTCAGTAGATAACATCTGAGGGTGACAGGTGGGAAATGGATCGGGGAGATGACTTCATGGTAATTTGAATGTTATTGTTCTTTGAACACTTATGCACACATAAGTGTTCATTGTTACACGATTATACCTTTTATATATTTGATAGTATTTTTGGAACTAATGAAATATATTTAATACATACAAATATGTGAGATTCCAGCAGAAATATAGTTTATATTTAAAACAAGCTTTTTATAGCAATTTGAAGTTGTGTTGAATTCAATCAGAAACCTCTTAAAAAGGTCTTTTGAAGTTACAAGTTGAAGTGTTAGGTTTGCTTACTTCTCCATCTGTAGGTCCCTAATGTAGCTTGACTTGCATTTGAGGATAGTAAAATCTTGGTAATAATGCAGTTTTGTTCGGAGTGTGAAATCAGTGGAGAAAGGGGAACAGTTGGAATATGTGCCTCTGGATATAATTTTAAGAAGAGCACATGGCAGTGAGTACTTATTGGCACATATTGAAAAAAATCTCCGTGCAGTGAGTCTCAGGATACCCAATTAAGATAAAATTAAATCATGCAAATATTGATCCAGATAAATTCGCCAGGGGAAAGTCTTATTATCAGTCAGATTTCTTTATATCAAATAACAAGGAGCTGTAGAAAAGCCAAAAATGTTATACATACGTATTCTAAATGAAGGGACAGTAATAATAGGGAAAACATTTTATTTTTATTACTTGCATTGGTTATTGACTTGTAGCTTTGCTTATTAAACTGAATTATATTTAAAACATCAGATTTTTTCCCAGATATTTAACACTGTCATAGTTAATGCTCTACCCTCAAGGAGTCAACAATTTTGTTTGACTAAGATGCACACAATGTAGGTAATTTGCACAGAGCTAAATGCGTGACATGTGCCAGGAGGACTATAATGGCATGCGGCCTATGGACGTCCTTAGAAAATGGCTGTTAGTGATTTCATTGATCAAAGTAATTGCTTATACTTTCATCACTGATTGGAATCACTCTTTGTTGTAGGAAAACCACTGTAGGAACCACTCTTTATTTAATTGCGCAAGTGTGTTTGAATGAATGCAAGTCTAAATTTCGTTAATAAGAATTTTTCTTTAAGGATGTATTTCCAAAAGCAAAAATCTGCATTGAAATTGTAGCAATAAAACAAACTCAAAACAATAATCCTTCACAAGAAAGGAATAGACGGTAATAAATTTGCCTAATGCTGTCTTCATTGTTCAGGTTATTATTCTGTTTTGTTAGCCACAACCTGATAGGTGCATCTGATAAAAAAAAGTAGGTATTCTTTTCAAGTCTGGCACATTTTACATAGCTGTATGAGCACAACATACCAAATTTTACATGTCTGTGTGAATACAGACTGCATCAAAATAGTTACCTTTCAACATCATAACCTTTGCTGCGGACCCTTGACCAAAACACTTCTGGAGTTCCCCTTTGGAGTTGCTCTCAGAGTTTGCAGCACTTCAGGGAAATCCTCGGTAGAGAATCTTAATCCTTTGACAATGGATCCAATTTTTGAAAAGAAAGTTATGTGGAGTTCAGTGCATTGAATAAAATGGGTAATGAATCTTGTTAGAAGTCTGGGCTAAAAATGAGGCATGATTACAAATCATCGTAATTGCACCAAAAGACATTTCAAACGGATTTCACACACATGGCACCTTCATTAAAATAAACATATAAACTTCCAAAGAACCTATTTTGCAGAACAATATTCATCTTTCTGTATTAGTTATGGCGTCGACATTTAAACACCACTTTATAGTTCCTTGCAGTGCAACACTGGGGGCTGGTCCGGGCTTGCTGCCCCCATGTTGGAGAGTCACGGGCTTCTCTGACCAGCTCTGCTGTTTCTGCCGAACTGGGGCTCTTCCCCAGAAGTCACTTCAAGGCTCCCATTGTGCAGGACTGTCCTCAGACCTCACCTCTTCTAGACGGGTCAGAGAAGAGAACAGAGAAGCTTCCCCTCTCCCCCTTCACAGAGTCCGCAGACTGGAAGGAAGCCAGAAATCCAAAGTGTTTCAAAGAGTTGGAGTAAATGACAAGGAAGGTCACAAGGTCACCCATCTCCCTAAACTTATCAACTTGTCAAAATTTGATTAAAATAAAGTGGAAAACAAGTTCACTAAAGGCAGACATACAGCTGGGAGACGTGGGGAGCGAGCAGGAGATATTTTCACACACAAGAAAGCTAATTGTATGCCCATGGGCCTCAGTTTCTTTAAATAACCAGCTGGCAGAAGCTCTCCCTCTTTTCTCTCGACTGCAGCTTTCGCCACAGCTTGCTGCTCACTTCTTTCTGTGCGCTTCCTCCCAATCCTGCCTGGCTGTCCGTCCCCAGGTCTCCCATGGTGCACAGGGGGATGGAGGGCTCTAACCAGTCATACCATGACTTTTGATTTTTCCCCTCTCCTCCTCACTCTTTCCAAAAGATGAAGATAAGGCCAGTCTCACTCCTTTAGCTTTTCTTACTTCCCTTCCTTATTACTGCTCAGTCTTCAAAATAAAAGAGGTTAAGTGCACTAGTTTGAACCCCAGCCTAATTCCTGCATCGCTTATGACCTACCTCACAGCAGTGTTCAGAGGAGTGAATGAGTTTGTGCACTAAAGCCCGGTGCTTGGCCCAGAATAGGATCTCACCGGATGCTGGTTATTATTGTCATTATTAACACTTTATTTTCCCCTGTGCTTAATGAACACATTATGCCACATTCCCTGTGCCACCACTGTGCAATCCCCTCACTACATATATTCACAGCCCGCCCCCTTTTGGCTGGCACGTAGGCCTGTGAGCAGGGGAGAAGAGGAATGCCTGTCACCTTCCAGGACTTTGATCTGGAACAGCCTTTATCTCTTTCACTGTGGGGATTTTCCCCAGGCTCTTTTGTCCTCTATTTCAGAGCTTATTTTGCCTCCCTTTTGTGTTGCATTTGCTTCTATAGGGTGGTAGAGTTGCCCTATTTACAAGAGTAGCTATCACCATGGTAACTTGGTATTTTGATACAGGCATGAAACAATTCTGAAGGAAAAATAGGTGCCTTATTTTTCAACTTTGGCATGTAGATGTATGGGAATCAAAATGCTTGCCCAGCATTATATAGCTGGTTCAAATGTCAAAGCAAAGAAACAAGTTTTGTTGGTATTTTAAATAAGTATTGAGCAACCACAGCATGCTATCAATTGAACAGAACATTCTCACAATTAGTTTCTGCCTCTTAGGCACTCACTGATGCTTGCAGGCAATGTGGCATATACTTTGGTGAACTCATTCTCTGAATGAAAAAATTGGTACCCATGGTCAAACAAAGACTTGCTGTGTTCACTCAAATTGCAAAAAGCATTGTGAAAATGTCACTTGGAGTCTCTAGGATATTTTGATTGTTTATTGAGGGAGGACAAGACACAGAATTTGAAAATCAGCCTATTCTTAATGGTCATAGGAACATGAGTGTTGTATATGTCACCTATACACTGTGTATAGCAGGAGGAGTGGGCTGGTTTTAAATAGTAATGCCTACTGTGTTCCAAGCTCCCTACTATGAGCTGCTAACACAGATTAGTGAACTGTCACTCTTGTCTTTGGCAATCTTCATTTGGTGAGGACACAACAAATTATAATATAACATGGTGCATTATATTAACTCTTTAAAGAGAGCTATAATATGCTATGAGAGCAGAGAAGCAAAGGGGGCCTCAACGAGGTAAATTTAGGAGGAGATTATTAAGGGTGGCCGCCTGGTGATATTAGAGGGAATAGGCTTTGCCTCAGTTACATCCTAGAGACGGCACTGTGCAGCATCTCTCCAGAATGTGAACTTCTTTCGTTCCCTCTGCCAAATGGGGCAGCCATAATCTCTACCCTGATATCACTCAATAACCCCAGTGTTCCTAGGTCCAGACTTGCTGACAGGCCCTGTGTGAATTCCCATGCTGAACTATTTTAGCTTGCTCAGTATGTCACTATATGTCTCATCTCTGCTCATTTTGTTTCATCTGTCTAAAATCTGCCTGTTGTACCACGTCTCCTCTATCCACCCCACGTGTCTGCCTCCTCTCACCAACTTTGCTGCCCTGCAGGCTGTAGCTTTGATGTTTTTTCCTTGGGATAACCTTTTGCTGATGCCCAGTGTTCTCATCCTACTATTTGGTCCTGCAGTACTCTCTTCTTCCCTTTATATTGGTGCTTATACTGCTCAGCATCTTCACTGACCATCAGAGAGGCTCCATTCTGACCAATTAGGAGAGTGCTTTTTGGATCAATCAACAACCAGAGGTGGGTGGTTTCTGTCTATATATGTTAGCTCCCCTCTGGCTCAGAGAATGCACTTTCCTTTCCACCTAAGACTGAAGATTGCATTTCCCCGACCAAAGACATCTGGCCAAGCGGAGTGGAGCAGACCAGTGCAAGAATGAAAGCCAAGAGCAAGATGGCACAGTGCAGGGCAGAGCAGACCAGACAGAGCAGCAAAACACAGCAGAGCTGTCTAGTCAGAGAGCTCTGGCCCCAGGACCACCTCTCCCCAGGGGTGCCCCACAGCCAGGCTGTGCTGCTTCATAATTGAGCTGTAACGCTATTGAGCCATTGAGATTCCATGCTGTTTCACTGAACAAAGTTTCCTTCTTCACCATACCCCCAACTGGGATTCCAGTTGGTATTGAATTGGTGCCAGCAACTATACCAGTTGACACTTTCTAGACATGGTCCTCTGATCTGAAGCTTTATTTTAAGTTTTCTACCATTCTGGAAGTCCTGGACCCTAACTCTGTCTTCCTGAGTTGGCAATACCAAAGCTTTCCAATTCGATTTCAGCTTCTCCATGCCATTCGGACTGGATGTGTCCTCTGGCAAACTGCCATGTGAACCAGCTCTTATCCTACGCTCTTCTCCTTTCTCAAGAGCCAACTCCCCTTCAGTTTCTGACTGTTTTTGATTTCTCTCAGGTGCTTTCTAATAGTTGCCTAAAGTTATTATTATTTTATATGGGAGAGTTATCTTTTATATAAATGACTGTGCAATTAGCAAAAGTAGAATCTGCTAAAATGAAACTTACGTATTTCTACACTCTGGTTCTCTACATAAAATAGAACAAAGATTCGGCAATCCATTTATACCAATAGATACCTTAGAGATTAAATCTGATTTCTTCTTTGTTTTATAATCTCTCCCTTACCATGGATAATTTCAACTGTTCTCATAACCTGTCTTATCTCCTTTATTGGTGTTTTCTTAGGTCTTAACCTTCAGACATTATCACTCACCTGAGCTCTGGATCTAGATTTCAAGCTGTTCCTATGCATATTCATAAAATAACATTTTTTTTTGAAACTTTGCGCAGCCCTGACCAAAGGAAATTAGTGCCTCCAACTCTAGGGTCCTCTTCACTAGGTGTTACGTGTTGTTATCTTCCTATCATCACTGCTAGTGCCTCATTCATTATTTTACTCAAAATTA
Source organism: Tonatia bakeri (assembly GCA_004024845.1). Lineage (NCBI taxonomy): Eukaryota > Metazoa > Chordata > Mammalia > Chiroptera > Phyllostomidae > Tonatia > Tonatia bakeri. The sequence goes on from PVIA01000113.1 coordinate 181,998, forward strand.
CTTGTTTGAAAAAGAATTAAAAAAGATTCAAAATGAGGTTCACATTACTTTACGGTATGTTAAAAGGATGCTATTGTCCCAAGAAAGTCTTTTGCCTCTTACAAAGTTAAATGTTTTGTTTTTCAGTAGCCCTTTGAAGAAAGTCTTGAGGAATGTGAATGAAATGACACACTAGAAGCCACTACTTACAGAAGCACATAGACAAATATTTAAATGTGACTTTAATGTGACTTGGGCCTGACCTGCTAGTAAAAGGAAATTAAACCTTTAAAAAAAGGTAAGAAAGAAAAAGTATTTAATGAGTATAAATTCTGAGTTGTAAACAATTTGAGAAAAGTTATATAATTTGTTATTCTGTTTTTGATATAAGGATAAGGGATGCATCACCTGAAAAGTGATCAGTTCCAAAAGTAAAATAAAATAAAATAATTACTTCCCAAGCTTTCTTTTTTCATGTTTGTTCTAGTATTAAAAACAAGTAATAGTCTTTTTTATACCTTTTCTAAATCACTTTTATTTTTCAGTTAAATCTGATACACAATATTAGATTAATTTTAGGTGTACACCCCAGTGATTAGACATTATATAACTTACTAAGTGATCATCCTGATAAATCTTGTACCCGTCCGACAGCATATAAAGTTATTAGAACATCATTGACTATATTCCCTATGCTGTGCTTTACATCCTCATGACTATTCTGTAACAACTGGTTTGTATTTCTTAATCCCTTCACCTTTTTCATGCCTCCTCCCAAACCCCGTCTCATCTGGCAACTGTCACATGTTCTCGGTATCTATGAGTCTGTTTCTATTCTGCTTGTTTGTTTGTTTTGCTTTATAGATTCATTTGATAGCTATATATTATTGCCGTTTTATTAGTCATATTTTTTAAATCTTTTTTTATTCTTCTCTTTAAAGAAGACTCTTAAACATTTCATGTAATATTGTTTGGTGGTGATGAATTCCTTTAGTTTTTTTGTTGTCTTTTTTTTTGTGTGTGTGTCTGGGAAACTGTTTATGTGTCCTTCCATTCTAAATGATAACTTTGCTGGATAGAGTAATCTTGGTTGTAGGTCTTTGCTGTTCATCACTTTGAATATTTCTTGACAATCCCTTATGGCCTCCAATGTTTCTGTTCAGAAATCAGCTGACAGTCTTATGGGAACTCCCTTTTAGGTAACTAACTGCTTTTCTCTTTTTGCTTTTAAGATTCTCTCTTTGTCTTCAATCTTAGGCATGTTAATTATCATGTGTCTTGGTGTGGGCCTCTTTGTGTTTATCTTGTTTGGGACTCTCTGCACTTCCTGGACTTGTATGTCCATTTCCTTCACAAAGTTAGGGAAATTTCCTGTCATTATTTTTGCAAATAGGTTTTCAATTTCTAGCTCTCTATCTCCTCCTTCTGGCTCCCCCATGATGTAAATGTTGCTATGTTTGAACTTTTCCAGATGGTACTTATATTCATTTATTTGGATTACTTTTTTATTCTAAATAGCTGATTTGATTCTCAGCTTCATCGACTCTACTTATGAATCCCTGCAAATTATTCTTCATTTCAGTTAGTGTATCTTTCATTTATGACTAGTTCTTTGTATGGTTTCCATATACTTTTTTATGTGGTTGAAGTTCTCACTAAGTTCATTGAGTATCCTTACATCCAGTGTTTTGAATGCTGCATCTAGTAGATTGTTTGTCTCCTTTTCTTTATACTATTTTTATTGAGTTTTGTTCTATTCTTTCATTTGGGACATATTTCTTTTGTCTCCTTATTTTGGCAACCTCTTTGCATTTCTTTGTGTTTATTAGGTAGAACTGCTGAGTTTCCTGGACTTGGTAGAATGACCTCGTGTAGTAAGTGCCTTGTGGGTTCCAGTGGCACAGCCTTCTTTTTCACCTGAGATGGGCACACCAGGTGCACCCCATCCCTTCCCCCTGTGGGTTGCATTCACCCTCTTGTTTTAGTTGAGCCTTGATTGTTGTTCACACATCAATGAGATATTTTATTCTCAGGCTGATCAGCTGCAAGGACTGGCTTTGACTACCAGCTACTTTGGAGGATCAGCTATGCAGGGGCCCATCCCACAGAGCAGGACTTATTTCAGTGGGCTTCTGCTGCCCACTGAATCTACCCCTTGGGTGTGTTGCTGTGGAGGTGATGCTTCAATATGGCCTGAATTTGTCCATTGGGTGCAATGGCTCTGGGGTCTCCCAGAAGTTACAGGCTAAGGTTAGCTATGGCTTATGTTCTGCCTGGGACCTCTCAGAATGACCTACACAGGCTGTTACTTGTGTTGGGATTGGAGGTGCAGGAGAGGAGAAGCTGCAAACCAGTGTTAGCTGCCACTAGTACCAGGCCTGAGGCCACTTAGTGGAAGGTGGGGGACACACCAAGGTCAGATGCTGCCTGTATGAGAGATTTTAGGAAAGTCTGAGGTCTGAGCCAAAGTAGGCCATTCATATGGAAAAGCCACTAGAAACAGCTTGGATGGGTCCCCAATTTTGGTGGGGTGGTGTCTCAGGGAGTCACCAAGGTAGGTTGAATGATGATGACCCAGATGATAGAAACTGAGACATGGCATGTGCTTCCCTTCTGACTCTGTGGAGAAAGGACTCAGCAAAGAAATAACGGCCTCTGCCAGCTCTTCTCTCTGGGAGGAAGTCACCCTTCCAGTCCTTGCCCTGAAGCCAGATGATTCATTTTCTCTCAATATGTTCCTGGTGCCCTTTGAGCTGCTGTCCCCGTGCTGGAGCTCAGATAAGGTGAGTCCAAGTAAGTTCATGTGCAGGACCTTTAAGAGGAAGTGCCTGCGACTCCAGCAATTCTCTGTTTTCCTCAGCTTGGTTTTTACTGCCAGAAGTTATGGGTTTATTTTCTTGGCACTGGAACCCTGGGCCGGCAGGCCTGAGTGGGGTGGGACCCCTGGCTCCTCAGGGGAACCTATGCTGCCAAAATATCCCTCCCGACTTTTATCTACCACATGTGGGTGTGGGACCAGCCTGTTCTGTGTCTTTGACTGTCCAACCAGTCTCAGTGTGGTTTCTTCTATAGAACCTCAGTGCTAGGGTTTCCGTTCAGCTAGGTTTCAGGTGGTTCTGAATGATAGCTGTTCTGCAGTTTGGCTGTAATTCTGATCTGGTTTGAGAGTTTCTGAATATTGCATTTTTCTATGCCACCACCTTGGTCTTTGGAAGACTTAGTAATTAATAGTCTTAGATAGCTCACCATATTGTTAGGAAGAGATTTAGTATACATTTAAATCAACATTTTTAGTTCAATTTGCAAAGAGCTGGCATTCACTCAGAAATATGGAAATGGCAACCAATAAAATGGTTTCCTTCTCCGAGATGCCCATGTAAGAAAATATTACTGACAATAATGGAAGTTAGTCATTCACATTGAAAAGGCACTATGCCCGTAAGTGCTCTTGAAGCAACATGTCAAATATGCCTATTTCTAAAGTTCTGATTTATGTAGTGCTTTTCTCACTGTGTAATAATATCAGTCTCTGAAGTGCATCCCATAATTATACCAGCAATAACCATTTCTTTTTGTTTATAAAAATAACCTTCAGTGAGCAGCTGAAATGTAATTTCCTGAAGCAAAAATCTAAGAATTGATAGCATCTGTTTAACTCTCTCTGTATCATTTTCCAACCCAAGTTCAAAAGGTTAAGATTTCTGTTTGCAATGCTTTCTAAACTATGTTGCCCCATCAAGTAATGAAATTAGCAATGATTGAAAATCACAGATACATTTAATGAATAGCATTTAATGAATGTATGAAGATATTAAAATACAAGTACACCTTGATTATTCAGTATAATTTAAGGAATAAGGCATTACATTTCTTTGAATTTTCTGGTTATTGCCACTTGTGTTAGGTGTATAAACCAGTTCACTTACCTTATTTCATTGGATCAGTTTCTTTTTCTTAAATATAGGCATGAATGAACCACTGGTCTTGAATTTAGGAAGCAAAATATTGATTGCATGGTTAGTAGTCTTGGGAAAGAATATAATAAAACAGAAATTAAAGTTTCTACCTAATTCATAGATGGAAGACTTTTCCTCAGAAGATGCTTTAAATTATTTCAGTTACACATTTTAATTCACAAATTAATGCCGAAAAGGTTTGGAAAATAACTGGATACTTTAGGATTTAGTAATCTGATTTTAAGAGATGATAACAAAAATGCAAATATGAAATTGCCTCTGGCTTTCTTAACTAACAGAATAAATCTTCATTGAATCATTAACCCCCCTTTTATACATATTCATACTTTTTCTGGAGCCTGAAAACTCAAAGGTAAAAAGGAAAGGCCTTTAGAGGTATCTATGACACTGCTGGGAAACAGGCGAGAAGGCATGGTACTTGGCCGTGTGCCTTCTTGCAGTCTCGTTTCTCATCACTTGTGCTTATGTCCATGTTGTGCCTCTGTTTCAAGGTGGGCACCAACTTTTCTTCCCCAAGGAACCAGAATCAAATTTGTACTTCATTTTTATTTTCTTATTCCAAGAAATTAATGCCAACTGCCCCACATGAAAAGTGCCATGTCTTTGTTTAGGTGAATTGTTATCATCATATAAGGCTTTATCCTCTTCAAATAGCATATTTATTTGGGGAGCTTATTGTATAAGAGAAACGAAGTTTACTGGAAAATTATTTACCACCTCTTTGTGATAATTGATCAATATCATGCACATAAAGAAAATATTTAAGTGAAATTTACTTTTCTTTTTATTAGAAATTCTTAGGCCAGACTCTTTGGGGATTATGAACCAATTAACCCTTGTTGGTTTCTATTTGAGGCTTCCTGGTTACAAGTTCTATTGCTTAGGACCTTTGGGTTTTAGGTTAAAGAACATTATTTTAAACAGAGTCAAACTTTGTACAAAGGTTCAGGGGTCTTTTTGGGAACCACAGGTGGAAGTGGGGGTGGGACTAAAGAATGCCTGAAAGGAGGCCCTGGACTCCTGCCTCCAGGAGCCCCGCTATCCCCTCTCACATCTGTTTCTGTGCAGTTGCTGGGTTAGTTAGTCCTTAGTGCAGACAGTTCCTCTGTTTCTCAATTTGTGTAATAGAAAATGGCTAGTATTTAATGAGTCCACTTTTACACTGTTCTTACTGAGAGATGAGCAAGATAGGCTGAAGTCTTATCTACGATGAATGACACGTTTTCAGAGGCAAACTGGTATTGTCCCCATCCATTTTGGTCTGAAGACGGACTTGCGTTGCATACACACAGACGCTCCTGTTATACAACAAATGGTGTGAAGAGCTTTGAAAGCAACAAAAGATGCCTTGATTTTAATTTTCAAATTACTTACATGAAGTTTTGACTTACAAAAGGGAAAGATTATTAAAATATTAGGTCAATCAGTTCTATTCATTGATTTTTAGTATTTCTCAATGGTCAATCAGATACCATTCAAATAAATCTAGAGCTTTATTTAAGGGAAAGCTAGAATTGGCTTTGGTTTGCAGCCGTGCCTACTGAATCCTACTACTTACTGTCCAGGGATATGAACCATACTTGCCTATTTGGAATCATATTAAATAGCATATTACAAAATTTATTTGCTTCTTTTTACTTTAGAAATAAATAGCACTAGACTGTCATATTGCTATAAAAGCAAGCACATACATTCATACATAGCTATAACTCTAAAATATTAATTGTCGACCCTGGCACTCTTCTCTGATGTAATGTGGCTCACATTCATTTGGTTCAAAGGCAGGGATGATAGATGAATTGCTGAGATCATGGTGTTGATGAAGCCAAGGTCAAAGGTGTAAGGTCTGGGTAGGCCAGGACTTTTGCAGAGATAAAATGAAAAGCCTGCATCTCATACCTCATCTAATCTTCTTATTAAAAATATCGTTAAACAGGAGGGAAACTGGTGATAATATTAAAGAAATTTCTGACACAAAAATGCATGTGCTTCTGCATCTACTATCAATTTTATATAAAGGGAATTTCTATGTTTAATCAAAAACATATCTTGATCAGGAGTAAATTCAGCAAGTTCATATACTCTGGATTTTATTGAAATAGATCCTCTAACTTTCAACCAGTAATCTAAAAAATGCACACTTATGTTGTTCACGGATAACTGTTTAATCATTACCATGACCCATATAAGTGATACATGGGTAATAAGTAATATATATGTTATTCCTGAAATCTATAGCATTTCTTTGACATTACATTTTTGATACAATAACTAGTTATCTGATTAAATTTTTTTATTTAAACATCTGATTAAATTTTTAATTGATTTTAGAGAGAGGGAGAGAGAGAGAGAACATTGACTTGTTCCGCTTATTTATGCATTCATTGGTTGCTTCTTGTAGGTGTCCAGACCAGGATCAAACTCACAACTTTGCCATAATAGGATGATACTGTACCCAACTGAGGTATCTGGCCAGAGCCTTGAATTTTTTTAACTTCATTAGTCCCATTTCTTTAGGTTGGAATAAAAGAGAGAGAAAAAAGGAGATAGAAAGGTAAATATTTTTTTATGTTAGAAAGAAAGGTATGTCTTGGGGGCCATCATAATGGCTCTTACCTTGAGAACTCTAATAAATTTCAGATGCTCAAAGTCATGAAGTTTTGCAAGTGACTGTAAGTCAAAGGGTATTTCAGGAAAAGCAAGCTAGAAGTGTCTGGGATTTAAACAACATTGCATTGCACATCTGGGCATATTTTCTTAGAAATTTGAAGGTATTCTTAGCTAAGGTTTTCAAAACCCAAGAAAGAATTTACCAGAGCTTGTTGACTTTATTGCCACAATGTGTTGGTAACTGCTGGTAATTTTAGGTGGATTCAATTGAAGAGCTTGACCTATTTGGTATCCATGTGAATAATTTCACTGATAATGTAAATTAAAGAAAAGGAGGATATTGTCAGCTAATATACATGAACTATTAGTCACACAGTTATGAAAGGGTAAAATGCTGACTGACTTGCCTGCCCTTTTCATTTTAGTAAGCACATAGCAGGATATATATACCAAAAATTGTATGATTCCTTTATTAATCCCATTTCATATAACACACACCAGGCACGCTGAAGCACACGTGCACACACGTGTAGGTTGTGGGGTCTGTTTCTCTTGCTGGACCTGCCTGCTTCCCCATTAGGTCTGGCTCACGCTGCTCTGCTGTCTGCAGTCATGCCCATCAAGCCAGCCAGTGGGTTGTGTCAGTTAACTTCCCATCGCCTCCTGACACAGTTCTGGGAGCAATCTGAGTGCCTGCCATTTAGGCTTTGCTGTACAGATTTCCTCTCAAGCAAGGAAAGTTTCCATTACTACAACTAGAAGGAATAGATTTCTTTTTCTACCAGGAATCAGAGTGGTCTATTGTCTCCTTGATAGTGTGGATTTTCTTTCAGGGACCCTTTCCAATTTTAGCACAATATTGCTTTTCTGCCGTAAAGATCGGTTATTGTCTAAACCAACATCTCCCTTAAAGGCCTGTGTAACAATTTTCATAATACAGCTATTAGATAAGACACAATCATATTGAGTGCTGAACCATCTATTAACATTAAAATATAATAAAATAGTCACATAAATGTGCTCTCTTTGGCTATTGACCACAGGACTTTATGAGAACTACTTTGTTTTATTTTAATGTGATTTACTTTATTTCTAGTTTATTGAGATATAATTGACATACAATATGATATCAGTTTCTTGCACCACAAGCTTTGTGTCTTAAAGGTTAAAAAATATTTTTAAAAAAATTCCCATTTAAAGCATTAAATTTAACAAAACCTTTTTAGGATCCCTTCACTAAAACCTGAATTCTTTGATTTATATAAATGACAATATCATTCTCCTATACTATAAATACAAGTATAATATTAGCAGAAAATAGATTATCTGGTGAAGGTCAGATATTTTTATTTTTATATTTTACTTATTTATTTAAAATTTAATCTTGACTGTATTTTTCCCATTGCCATTTAGTCCCATTTCCCCCCTGCTCCAGCAGTCACTGCCTTGTTGCCCACGTCCACGCATACTTTTTGCTCAACCCCTCCACCCACTCACCTCCCACCCACCAGCTGTCATAAAGGTCAGATATTTTTAGTTTCATGGTTTTAATTTCACTTTTTCTTGACCATGGAAAACTGAGCTGAAGTTATACACTCAGTTCATGGCTTATTCATAATGAACAACTACTGTGAAAATCACCAGCCAGTGTTAAAAGATTGAAATTAATATTTATATACATTTACACTACACAAAAATCTTTCCTATACCTTTTCTTTTTAAATTAAATGTCTTTAAATTAAGTGCACAACAGCCATTGTTATTGTGCCTGCAGCTCAGCTGAGTGCCAATGCTGCCAGTGTGGCTCGCACATGGCCGGGGCGTTAGAAACTGACAATGAATTCTGGGGTTCTCATTCAGGACTGCTAGCTCCTAAAGCCTTCTCTTTTCACTATGCTGTCCAGCATTCCCAATTCCATCTATCTGTCCACCTACCAGCTCCTTCCAACAAGCAGAACAAACTGTTTCTCACTCATTCTTGCATGAATTATACATGTTTCTTTCTTATCTTCTCCTTTTATTTTGTCTGACTTGGAAAAAACTTGGGATAGGAGGCTGGCATTAACTTCACTCAAAGGAATAAAATCAATCTCAATATTTAATGATATTCTGATTCAAAAGAAAACCTTTATTAATGCCAATTTTATGTGCTGATACAAAGAAAAAGTGCCATCTGAATAGCTGTATTTATTCAATTTCAAAATAAAGAGTAAATTTTATGTTAGGATAGGTAACATCCTGGAATCCCATGCTTTATTTCTATTTGCTGGGAACACTGACAGCATTTTTGTTATAAGGTCAACTTTCCAATACTTTATTAAAATGTTGACATCTTATCAGACATGCAAAATTCGTAACAGAAGTCTGAAAGTTTGCTTTTTTGGAGATAAAACTAGTTTGTATAAATATTTAGTATAAACGAAAATGAACACTTAATTTAAAGAATATGTAGTAACTAACAATATAGAGTTTTATAATTTGACATGCTGAGATTTCCTCCAAACTCTATAATCCACAATGTGATTTTAGGTGACTTTTTTGAGGGGGTTGGATGGGGGCATGGCATTAATTTACTCAACTGAATAATGGATTGATGTTTGGATCAAGTAGTAATTTTTTAAAAGCACATCAGTAAGTGTAAGATATGTATTAAAAAGGTTTTTAGCACTATTAGGACATGAGGCTAATTTATCTTATTTGTATTTTTAATATATATTTTTAGTGTTTTAACCAGTAATCACTGATATGTGCCACAGGATAACATGAAAATAATCTATCCTCTCAGCCATCTGATTTAATTTTCTCTCAAAATTCTGTCCACTATTTACTGAAAAGACCTATATTGTGCACACACAATGGTAAGATTAGTGGGGAGTCAAAATGTGGGAATTACATTTGAAGCTTTCTGGACATAAATTGAATAGCCCAGTATTTCAATTAAGCAACAAAATATATAACCCAGATAGTCAAGTGAAAAAAATCATCTGCTGTAAATGGAGAATTACAGCTTGCATTTAGTTTTGAAGACACTAGTAAATTGTCTTTTCACCTTTTTAAAAATACAGGCATACATTTAGAAAAGCACATATGGTATTTATACTGGATATATAGTTTGACTATACAATCAACATTTGTAGATCATGTTTGTCCTAGTGCATCTTAATCAATTTTACAATAAATAATTCTTATGTCTGACACCAACATCCTTAAGGTGATAAAGTGTTAGAAGAATAAGACGACTCTATCTTTAGGTTATCTTCTTCCCGCTGAAAACATTTTTTCAAAGCCTTGAGATTAATATTAAAATTTTTTAGGAGATGCTCACTTATGTTTATTAAGTAGGAATTAGTTCTCTGCTACACATCTTCACTTTAGCAAATTATACTTTATTACTCTTCAGATTTTTTCTTTATAACACAATCTAATTAGAAGGAATTCCTTTAAATTATATAAATATATCCCTAGAGGTTGACACAACGAACTTCTCTCCATTTGCCAGGAGAATGTTTGGGGACCTTCTGGATCAGATGACCTTTCTCTCTGTCTTGCATGTTCTGGAATGCACCCTGAACCTCTCAAACCCTTTATTTTTTGGACTTCCTGTCCTCCAAGTTTGGCTGTACATTAGGGCTACCGAGTTTCCCTGTCTTTTCTTCCATGCAACCACTAAGGCAAGAACACAGGCCCTTCCACATATGAGCTAATTGCTGTGGGCAAATGCAGGGAGTAATAAAAATAATTGCTATTGCAGATATCTGCCGGTTTTGGGTATCCTGAGGAGCTCCATCACTTCTATTTCAATCTGCCGCTCCACACTGCACCAACATTTCTGCTGAATTTTTGTTATTTCCACAAAACATCAGAAACATACAATATGACAAAAAACAAAGCAAAAATCTCCAAGCCTTCCTCAATGTCTCTTATGGTGGAAATGGCTTATCTACAACAGTGCAAACAAATTGAAACTGAGTATCAAATATCCTTGATATTAATCTTTCCCCCAATGTTAATCATACATCTTTTCTCGTTTTTATCTTCTCCACTCCACCCCTTCTTGCTAATGCCGCCCATTCTTGTGCATTTCAAATATGGTGTTCTATATTCACTTTTTTTTTGGTATTCAGATTCAATCTGAAGAAGCTATCTTCATAAACAAAGACTTATTTCCTATAAGAAGAATTCATATACCAGGTGGTTTAATTTTGTTTTTCTTATACTACATAATAAAATGGTTGTTACCCAAGCTAAAAAACTGAGCATTTGCTATGATGCGCCTCCCGGAGTCTTCCTGAGAGCCGCAGAACCCTCTTCCCTGTTGTTGACAGTACTGTCGGCAAATAGCCTGCTGACAGGCCCCTTCCCACATTGCCTCCAGTGAAGAGGGTCCACTCCCCCCAAATTAAAATCCTTAATAGGGTGCCATGCGTCAAATGACTAGTCCACATGGACTGCATGGGGGTGCGGCACCCCCACAGTCCTGCACAACTGGAAGGGCCATTGGAGCTTCACAGAAGACTGCAGTGTCAGTTGAGGTCTTCATTGAAACTGCGTGGCAGCCCATCTCCTGCTGCCCACTCTGGCTCCTTTCACTAACCCTCCATAAGAATCAATTCCAAAAGCCCTCCCTGAGAAACTTTCTGCCTGCCAATCATCTTAGAATCTGCTTCCTTTGGAACCTATCCTGAGACACGTTCTTAGTGTTGTTCCATAGGATTACCAACTTTCTCAGTCAGGTGGGATCCAAAAAATGCTTTTAGACAAACCCAGACAGGTTCTTTGCCTGGGCGATTTGTGGCAGGCTCATTTGCTCAGACTGTGGTCTTGCTATTTTGGGGTGGGAGCCAGGCATCAGTATTTATAAAGATCCCTTGGGATTCTAATGCACAAGTAAGTCTGGAAAACACTGGCCAGTAACTCCACCATCCTTCATCAAGTTTCTCTACCTACCCGGCTGTATTTCCTTATTAAAAGAACATTTGCTATCTCATTGATATTCTTATATGTGGTGTGGGGTATAGTTTTATTTAATGCTCATCTGAGTAGTCATGCTTTTTTCCACCCTGAGACAAATGAGTGACTACAGTCCCCTTGCCCTAGGTTGTGGCCCCTCCATTCTTCAGGATCTCCAGGTTTATTTTTGTACTGCATTTTTCCTAGAGACTAGTATAGGCATGTTAGAACTATGGTTTGACAAAGGAGAATCAACTTAACGTGTAGAAACAATAGAAGACAGTATCTATCAAAAGACAAGGAATTCTTTTGTCGCTTCATTTAATCATTTTATCCCACATTTAGTCATAGTTACAACAAATTATTTGAGAAGATAAAAATCAAGCAAACAGAAAGAAAAACTAATAGCTTTGCCTTTGTCTTGTTTCTCTGGGTTGAATCATCCATTCTGGAGAGCTAAGTCCCGGCTCTCAGTACCAAGAAAGACACATATGTGAGGTTTCAATCTAAGTAGTATCTTCTTATTGATAGATATGCCAATCAGCTTTCTAACTTATTAATATTTGAAACCTAACATTTATATAGCCCTTTACAGTTTATAAAATATCTCAACATCAATTATCTCATTTGACATTTTTCGGTTGTGCTGATTTAATAAACTGGGTGACACTGGCATTAAGTTCTTGTAAATATGTAATCATGATTAACAAAAAGCAATTTGATATATTTGCTTCTAAGCCCTTGTACATCCTGCTATTAAAGTTTAATATTGCCTGATGACCTAATTTTTGAAAGACTGCTATGCATTTGGCCAAAGAGTTTAAGAGGAATGGTACAATTAGAAGGGAAATATTAGAAAGTGGATTTAGAATTAGGTGAGCCAACCTAAAAATGGATGATTCTGCTCACATAGCTGAGTTATTAAGTCTGCATTTTTTCATGCCCAAGTCCACAAGGAAAATCTCCACAGTAATAAAGTTTGATCTCTTTAAGACCTATCATTTCCAGGCAATTTAGTCAACTTTTAGAATTTCTATAGTTCTGTCTTTTCTGGATATACTTGGATGTTCTTCCAGAGCTGGGGATTTAAGGAAGCAAAAATGACAGGTATTGAAGCATTCTTGTCATTGTGGCCTGGAATCTCACCTATTTTACTTCAGTGAACTTGACTCTTCAGGCTCAATATACTATATATAACATATTTAATAGTACTTTTAATCATTGTAAGAGGTGCAGACCTAGAATGCAGAAAATTAATGCTAATGTTTTTTTCAACTTAAAGAGGTAAAATGAAAATCTCTTATTGAAGTAAGAGATACATTGAAAGGGCAAAAAGTGTGTATTATAGAATTGCAAAGTTTTTATGAAATTTCCAACTGAATCTTGCCAAGTGTCTTTAAAAAGATAAGAGATTGCATTGAGACAGTTCAAGTGAAAAACGTATTTTTCTTCTCTAAATTACAGGCACACCTCATTTTATTGCACTTCACTTCATTGTGCTCCGAAGCTGCTTTTTTTTTTTTTTTTAAACAAAATGAAGGCAGACCTGCCACCAGCAAAAAGATCTCGACTTGCTTTATTGCCACATTTGCTTTATTACAGTGTCTGGAAGAAACCTGCACCGTCTCTGAGAGATGCCTGCACGAAGGGACAAGGGTGTGCAGATAAACACGACCGTGCCTCAGTACCAACAGTTAACATTTAAGGTGCTTTATCGTGTTCCAGGTCACAGGCATTGTCCTTACAGCAGCCGTGTGACATAAACTCTGTTTTACAGACAAGGACACCGAGAGACCAAAGAAATTATCCAAAGTTATGCAACCATTAAAGAGCAGAAGCAGGATCTGAATGCAGGAGGGATCACGCCAGTCGGTGCCTTCTGGTCAGGCTGTTTCCCCTGCAGGCACTGCAGGGCCTTGCAATGCCCTGGTGGGCCAGAAGTCAGCATATTGGAAAAACTAACCAGCTGTGTTGGATAAAGAAACAGAATAAAAGATTCATCTTTCTTAGTGGAGAAGAATATATGAGTTTCTGCTAGCAGGCTAAATGTTTCCCCAGAGCCTGGAAACGTTACTTTGATTTCCTAAATTGTTCAGCTTACAACTAGAAAATGAAACGTTTGGGCCAGAGATGGCAGGCGGGTCTCCTGGCATGCGTGAATGGGAGAGATTGTTGACAGCGTCTGATAGTGGACGCTTTCTTCGGGCAGCTCTCTAGGCCCTGGGTCAACAGAACACAGCAGCTGTCTTACTGGGGCTGGAGAGAGATGGATGGATAAGAATGCTAGGAATGTACCAGTCTTGGTGGGAACAGTGAGAAGAAAGGACTTAGTGAATATAAGAAACTGTTAAATTAAAAAAAAAAATTTCCCCTCTCATCTTGGAGCCTCTGATTCCTCCCCCCACCCCACATGCATCCATTCTCACTAATGTGCTCACTGTATCAGAGTCTGTATGTTTCCTTGTAAAATATGTGATTTTGTGTTTAAATGTAGGTTGAAATAACTTAAAATTGCAACTTAGGTAGATAGACGAAATATCTGTCCTGACATCCAACATTGGCGATACTGTATGGTGCAATCTAACATAGTGAAAGTGGGCAGTGGGGCTACCTTTCCCCTCGTTCACTTAGCCCTGTGGTTTTCCACTCGGTGCCTGTTACAGCCGAGCGAGAGAGATAAGTGCGGGCTTAAATCTGGGCTCTGCCACTTACTAGCTGAGTGTCAGGGGACAAGCCACAGAACCTCTGCTATGGCATCTCCATCTAAAAAAGGTGGGGAAAATAAAAGTGACCTTATATACCTTAATACATATTTCCCAGACTCAAAGACAGTCTGATGCTTGTACTTTATTATTACCGAAAAGCAGCAAGGTGAAGTTTTCATGCACCTGCAGCACCCCGCCGCCAGGCTGGCACTCTCTCAGTTGTGTCGTACTTCTTGATCATAGAATTGTGAAACTGTGGGGGAAATAGCACCTATTAGAAGTGAAGAAACACAATGAAATAAGGGCAATTAACTGCATGGATTAAATGAGCTAACAGCCAAGTGAACAGAACAGTGTCTACGCACAGAAAGAACTCAGAACTATTGAAATCTACCATGTTGTTGAACACACACGTGTATGTATGAGTTTCCTTGAACCTGGCAACGGTTTGAGTTCATCACAATCTATAGGGCCATGCTTGCTTCAGACACAACAGAAGTCACCTTCAATCTCTAATGCCCATATGAGATCTGGGAAGACAGGGCATTGGTTCAGTTTGTACTTCTCCCAAAGTGCAGAGGTCCTCGTGCAGGGACAGGAGCCATGGGTAGAAAGTGGAAGAAACCCTTGGGCAGAGGAAAGAATTTTCTTTGTGATTGTTGATGTCTTTATTGTTCATTAAAGTTCAAGATGGAGTTAAAATAGGAAGATAAAAAAATCTAAACAAGAAAAACATTATTAAAATAGTTTCAATCAGCCCCCCAAAAGATAGAAGCCAGTAAGATAAAATAAACTCAATTAGAAAATATTCTCATTCAACAGTCATATTCCTCTGACCCCGAATGTTAGTACTGTGAGTATCCTAACCACACACAATCAAAAACTCCATCAGGAAAAAAACCCCTAGCAATCTCTAAATGGTACTATGCAAACTATCTTTCCCACAAAATAGAAACTGAAAAAATAAACTATTACTGATAAGTGTTTATGTATTAATGTATAAAATAGGGCTGACATTCTTAAACTTGAGGTCACTTATTCAAGTATGTTAGTTGCAGAGAAAAGTCAAGAAACAAATTAATGTAGATCCTGACTGGCATCCACTTAGTAATGACATTCACCAGGAATTCCTGAACATATAAGTACTTTTAAAATTACTTAAAAACATGTTAACATGTTCAAGCTTAAAAATTGAGTTAATCCAACATTGTAAATACATATTAGAGTAACAGGATGCCACCCAAATGTCTGTGCACCATCAGATTTCTGCGGCACAGAAGCGTTTTGGGAGATCCGCTCCACCTCCTCACCTGTGGCTAAGAGTGGAAACTTCAGATCAGTACCCTAATACTGATGTAAATTTATGTTTTGTTAAAACACTTATAAAGAGTACATATATTCTCAATTTTTAAAGTGTCCCTATAGTCAGCACAACCATTTATTGTAATAGAAACAAAGGGAATCTGAATTTGCTTTTTTTATGATTTTATTTTTAGAGAAAGGGTTAGGGAAGGAGAAAGAGAGGAACATCAATGTGTGGTTGCCTCTTGTGTGCCTCCTACTGGGGACCTGGCCTGAAACCCAGGCATGTGCCCTGACTGGGAATTGAACTGGCTATCCTTTGGTTCACAGGCTGGTACCCAATTCACTGAGCCACACCAGCCAGGGCTGAATTTGTTCACATCTACAAATAATCTCCCCCAAATTCATTTTAGCTGCTGCAGCATCATTTCTTTTCCTACCCACTTATCTTTTAACTAGACTGGCTAACAAACTGAAAAAAAAATAACAGTATGCAAGCTTTAATTACCACCATTACAGCTGTAATTCTCAATCAAAAAGTACATCATACCTATAAAAACATTGAATTTGCTGCACTAAGAAAAAAAGAGAAATGGTTTTGCTGCTTCCCCCCTGAAAATGCCTTCTTCAAAGGAGTCAATCAACTGTTATTTGTCCAGGAAAGATGGTTTTTATTCTTTTGTTCTTGGTGAGCACATGGTAGTAATATGACCATTAGATATTTTACATTTGTATTATCAATCATCTCATATGAGTCAAAAAAGTGAAAGTTCAGGATAGTATGAATCTTATAGATCTTCCAGTTTTTCCTTTGAATCTGAAAGTGATACTTTTATTCTCCCAATGAGGAAAAACTATAGTGGATTTTAAGTGAACAAATATAAAACCACCAGGTAAAAAGGAGAGATGAGAGAGGCTTGTTAATGCCTTCATTGCTATTGAGCTCAAGTCACGGGCTGGTGGCCTGAAATTACCCCGAAGAGCAAGAGAACAATCAGCGAGAGTGCCTGCTCACCTCCCCAGAACGCTGAGGTCACCTCTAGAAATTCGTGATTGGAGGCTGCTGATTGCGAAGACAGTGAATTGCAAAAACCAGATCATTATCAAGACTGATGTTTTGGCCAATCTCGTGTTGTAGTGCCTGTTTGAAAATGCCAGTAAAATAAAAAGTTTAAATTTATGTTGTTTACAAAGACGCTAAAATAAAATTTTAAACATTCTTAAAAATAAAGAGATGGGCCAAACTGTATCAGGGAAATGCTAACCCCCTACCTTCCCGCAAATAATAATAATACAGGTATTGTTACCTAAATAGTAGTATCAGACAAAATGGAATTTAGAACCCAGAGCTCTGGTGGTTGCCAGGCAAGACACTTCCCATTGACAAAAACTACTCTACAACCCCAACTGGAGGACAGCACAGTTTCAAGCATGTATTAATTTGACCTGGAAAGCCACAAACCCCAAAGCTACTGGGAAATGTTCGTAAATCTCTGTCAGAAACTGATTAGCCAAAAATAAACACTAGGGATTTAAGAAATAAAAGTAACAGGTTTAGAAAAATGTGAAGACTATAATCAAGGGAATAAATATGCCAAATTAGTGATTTTCAACCTTTTTCATCTCATGGCACACATAAACTAATTACTAAAATTCTGAGGCACACCAAAAAATATATTGTTTGCCCAATGCGTCCCCCAAAATAGGTATACTTTTGATTCATTCAAAGGACTATTGTCGTGCTGGCTGTGGTCGTTTCTTATTTGACAGTCTGAGGGAAAAGAGGTCAGTGCCCCTGACTCAATGGTCAGGAACTCCATGGTTTACAGATTCCTGCGGCGCACCAGTGGGCCTGGGCACACCAGCTGAAAATCACTGCGCCCAGGTCAGTAAGTCAGAACCCTAGTTCTTTTAATAGAACAATAAATAGACACGTTAAACTACTCCACTGAAGAGGAAATCAAGTAAAAGGAGAAAAGAAAAAGGCATATGACAGATTTTTAAAATACTACATGCTACTTTCTATGACCGATTTTTTGAAGATGTAAACTGGGAGATTCAGTCAGCAGGAGCACAGTGGCTGAATACGCTGACCCCTGCTGGCAAAGACACACGCCCGTGTGCCTCCAGGAGCAAAACCATAGAATTCCAAGTTTTTATGACTAGATAATCCCATTTTATATAAACAATTCCAGAGCACACAAAAAAGTCAGTTTTCTTAATGTTTTATTGAGGCCAGCATAAATCTCAGAGTAAAACTGAAGAGAATACTGAAAAAAACAAAAACAAAAACAACCAAAACCAGAAAAGAATATGAAAATCACAATTTTAAACCCCTCAGTAAAACAGCAGCAAATCAAACATATCAGATGCCTATTAAAATAACATTATGACCAAGGGTGGTTTATTACAAAGTTTTATTCAATACTAGCAAACCTAATGGCATACTTCAGTATATTAATGGGTTAATATATCTTACCATCTCTGTAGATGAAGGAAGTGCATTTTGTAAAATGCAACATGTATATTTGTCAAATCTCAGAGTAAGCTGGATATGTCAAGAAACATCTACACCTACAGTAAATGTCACATATATATACTGTTCAAACATACAAAACGCTTCTACCATGGCAAGAAACAATAAAATGCTTGATCCACACTATTACTAAATATACAAAGAAACGAAGTATTAACTTGGAAAACAAAAAAAGCTATCATTATTTGCTGTCATGGTTATCTGCTGTCAGCAAAATGCTTGTACAAGAGAATCACCAAAAAGCTATTGTAAGTAGTATAATATAAAAATAGTTAGAAATGAAATAAATATATAAAGGTGGCTAAATTCTACAGCAGTAAAAAACATTAAAAAATGATGTGAAAAGGAGGCCCCACTCATAGTAACAATGAAAATTATTAAATTGTAATGAAATAGATATTCAACAAGGCTCAATGAAAGTGTATGTATGTTTTTGAAAGTGAGATATTATAGTATTGGAAGAGAGAATAGGTGACACTTTTAACTTTTCACAACTCAGCAAAATTTGTTATGGAACTTGATAAAATGTTTCTAAAATGTAGGCATAAAATAGAATTTTGCAAAAGAATATAGAAATGTTTGATGAGAAGGAAAGAACAGTGTGTGTGGAATGGCTTGTCAGAACTGATATTCTGTATAAAAATCCAATATTGTGCAAGAATTAAATAAAAACCGAAGGAAGAGAATAAATGATCCAGAAACAACCACATTTATATAGGAGTTGTGTATATGATTTATGTGGCATTTTACATGATTGTGTTAAGTTTAAGCTTTTTAACAAGTGGTATTTGGAAAACAGACCATGTAACTAGAAATTTGTAAAAGTTATATTTCTACCTCATACAAAATAATTTCCAGATGAATTAAAGAGCTAAAGAAATGCAAAACAATAAAAGAACCGAAAAAATATAGGATAATCATTTTATTATTTAGAAGTGGGAAAACCTCACAAATGCAGAGTTGAAAATACTGACAGAGTAAATAAACCACTTCAAACAAAAATTTCAGTAAGACAACACCATTGGCAAATTCACAAGACAAGCAAATAATTAGGAAAAATGCAAATAATGAGTTCTTACTAATTTAATTGGAAAAGCCAAGTAATTCAACAGGGAAATTAAAATAGACAATTTAAAGAAACACGAATGGCTAATAAACATGAAAAAAATCACCAACCCATCTCATCAGCAATCAGGAATGTCCTAATTAACATGAGGTGGCTTTTCTTGCCCATCATTTGGCAAAACGTTTAAATATGTGTAACGTCCAATATTGAGGATGAGGGTCTATCGATTCTGTTTAGTGTTGATGGGAGTGTCAATGGGCCCAGTCTTTAATTAGGACAATTTGGCCATGTCTCATTCAGGTTTCAGATGCATATACATTTATCATGGAGAATTACCCAGTTCATGGAGATTCTAGCCCTCTGCGGACATGTTGTTTTACTGGCAATGTTGCAGAAGAGGTCCAAATCACTAGGAAGAACCCGGGATCCATAAACCACATTCGTAAATAGTTTTCAAGGTTTTATTTTATCACATGGTTACAGTCATTTCACAGAGTACTTAAAACTAGTACTGTGGCCTAACTCACAGGCTAACTTCCAAAGGGAAAAAAAAAAGTAAGGCATTGCCTAGATTGTCTTACATTTTGTGGTTACTATTTTGAGCTGCATAAGATCCTTTTGCCAAAGGAGGAAGTTGCAGGCTTTTAGAAAGCCTCATCTTCTAGCTAAACGGCACTTTGAGAAGTAACATGAAAATAATTTCATGCCATATTTAATTAAGTTCTCCCCACATTCTTTCATCCAGCAATCCTATCTCTAAAACCTTCACATTTAGAGAAATGCAGAGGTATGGATATTAACTGTTGCATTGTTTCGAGTAGTGAAAAAAAACTGGGAAACAACATATTACTTAAGAAATGGTTAAATTAATTATATGTCCACATTAAGGAATACTATGTGGCAATTAAAAAGAATGAGGTATATATATTTACATTAATATGGAACAATATCCAAAGTACAGGCTTAGTGGAAAAGGCAAGTTACACAAAATATATCACATGCGATCTCATTTTCATGAAAACAAAATAAAATCTTTATAAAAATGTGTGTGTAAAAATGCTGATTAAAAAAAGACTAGAAATCACACAGCTAACAGAAGTTCCTCCAATAGCAGGGTAGGGGGGGGCTTCCACTTCTTATTAGTTTCCTGGGATTTTTTCTGAAAAGTGTTTTTACCAAGGAAATAGAGTCATGTATTACTTCTGCAAAAAAAAAGTTAACTTTTGAAAAATATTAATGTTTACAGTTACTGATTATATATAGGATGCTTAGTATTAGTACTGATAGTTTATACACACATTAGATATAGTCTCTAACTGTACCTCAACTATAAGAAAATTATCAGAAGTGTTTGTTTATCTAAACAATGAAAATTCTAATTATTGCGATGGCTGAGTTTAAAAACATGGTTCAGCTGTCAACTGGATGCGCAGCAATGTAGAGGCACAGTCTAAGAATATATTTTAGAAAAAGACTATTTCAATTAGCAAATTTATGGTTTCATCATGTAAATTCCTAGAGGCAAGCTTCGGCGTTTAATTATTAGAAAAGCAACACAAAAATCCTGGAGTTAATTAGAGGAGGTATATTTTATAAAAGAACAGAAAAATGCTTTTTACAGCGTACAGAAAAATGCTTCTGCGCAGTGAAATGCTTTTTAAACTGTCCAGTATGAGAACATATGGTATAACAATGGTCATGAAGCAAATAGAAAAATACACTAACAATTCCTTCAAGTCTCTTAAAATTCACTTGTAAATCATATTAAGACACATAAACAATTTCACAATCTTTAGTAAGATCATTTCACTTTTTGTCCTCTGTGACTATCAACCAGCCTAATACTATATTATACACTTGAAATTTGCTTAGAGAGAGGATCTTAGGTGTTCTCACCACACAACTACACACACACACACACAGATAACCATGTGAGGTTGATGGATGTCTTAACTTGATTGTGGAAATTAGTTCATCATGTATGATGTATCAAATCACATTGCGCGCCTTAAATATATACAATTTTATATATCAATTATACCTCAATAAAGCTGGGAAAATGGTCAAGCCAATGAACGGATGTCAGTCAAACCCAAGAATATTTCATTAGGTACATAAAACAATGGCTTCTATGAATTGCCTGAGAATTCCAGATGTCCACTGCAGTGTCCAGGGCCAGTCGTGTAACTTTGTACTGAGGTTTTCCTCCTGCTGGTGTGCTAAGGAGAGAGGCCCATTACAGTCAGTGTAACCGTAAGCTTGAGCAGAAGGCAGTGAGAGCATGAGTGATGTTAAGGACCACACAGAGTTCACGGAAGCTAAGGATGTGGTTCGTACACCACTGCCAGCGTGGTCTCTTCCTGAATCACTCGGTGTCTGTCGTCTGTAAGAATGAGACGATCCGCCACGATTCTCTCTGTGGCTCGCTGGACACAGCTGCCATGCTAATGTTTCAGTGGGAAATGACGCGAGAACGGACAGACAAATACACAATAGAACAAACAGTACTGTTTTCTCAACGAAACTCCAGTACTTCCGAGTTTTGCAACATTCAAAGCAGTTCAAGTAGAAAAAAAGTTCAAACCAGTCACCAGATCCAAAATTAGCATTTTATTCAGAACGCTGGGGTGTTCATTTATATTCTGGTACACAATACAGAGGCAAAGCTGCTGTCAGAAGTCTCTCCAGTTTAAAAGCTTTTTTTTTTTTCATTTTTTTAAGAAACACACAGTAGTGCCACCTGTGTCAGGCCACCCCTTTCCTTCCTTTTTTTTTTGTTTTTTTGGTACAAATTATGTAAAACATTTGTGCTAAGAACTTTTCTCCCTCCCCAAACAAAAACAAAAATAGAAAATAAAAAAAATTTAAAAAATTAAAAATTAAGTATTCTAACTACAGCTCAACAATTGAATCAAATGTCACTTGGTTTGTAAATACTTTATCCATAACGAAAGATATAAACATGCAAAAAACCTGAATCCATTGTCCAAATAATACATACACATGTTCTGAAGTTTCTGCGCTTCTCCATAGACTATGCCAATAAAACATTATGTACACATACCATTTTTACAGTGAAGTGAAAAAAAATACAGTAAATAAAAAAGTGTACGTGGATTAAGACCAAAATGTGTCTAACATTCTAGTTTATGAAAAAATTCAAATTTTGCTACAAATTGGTGATATGAAAACTCCCTTTATTTGCAACCAGCTGCGTAAGTTTTAAGATTTTAGTGAAAAAAAAAATCTAAAGTCTAAAACTAGAAGTAATATACATTTTCCAATCTCATGGTCTCATCCCCCACGATAATAAAATTGCTCCATGAGTTTTTGTTTGTTTGTTTAATTCTGTATTTTAATAAAAGCAAATGCAATGTAACAAAAGCGTGTTGAAGCATATCATGGTTTAACTCACTGCTCCCACCACAAAATATTTTGTCTTTTACTTATCATTTCAGAAATCAGTACCATTAAAGCCTTAAACATAAAACTAATTCCAATCTGAAAAAGGTACAAAAAGGCACATAAAATCCCAGTGCTTCTGTACTGTAAAATTCAAGTGTAACTGAGCTCAGTGTTTTTCCAAACGGCGTTGGATCACTGATATTCCCTCTGAGCCCAAATTGGTTTGCAGCCTATGCCCAAGCCTCCAGCAAGCACTGTGCTAGTAGACTACAAAGTTAAAGCCTAGCTTCTGAATGCTTTTTGGGAATATCAGTTGAAACTGTTTGTACTTGTCCGAAAACCAAGTTCACCCTGAAGTTCAGTCATCACCTCCGCCGTACATGTCAGCGAGTTTCTTGAAGCGCGGCCCCCAGTCGTTCAGGTAGTCATAGTCCTGCTCGCCGCCACTACTGGAAGAATTGAGGGAGCTCAAGGACCCAGCCGTGGAGCCGCTGCCCTCATAGTCAAAGACTAGCAGGGAGTCATACGGTGGAGCTGTGGGGTCGTTGTCAGCAGCTTTGAGGCCCTAAAGTTTGGAAAGACCAAGAAGAAACGAAGAGAGGCTTACAATCGGCAAATCCACAAGCAGATCCCAATGGTCCCATGGGGATCACATAGGTGTTTGTAAGTTTCTACCTGGAGATCACAGGATTTTCAGCCCACGGGAACTGATCAGCATGTTTCAAAATTACACAGAAACTAACTTCAGGCTTTTCTCTTTAAAAATATCCCCTAAGGAGTCTGGCTCCCTGAAGCCAAGACATATGATGGGAGGTGGGTAACTGGAGAAAGTCTAGGCAAAAGTCACCAGGATGCTGAAAACAAACAAACAAACAAAGAAACAAACCCCAAACCCCCAAACTCTCAGACTAGCACTGAGAACTAGGAGTCCAAGGAGGAGGTGGCATTACATTTGACCCACATTTGGAAGGATATCCAAGGAAGAGTGAAGACAAGGCCAGATGTGATTATCATATACAAAGAAAGTTAGTCATTAAATCATTTTATGATCTTGACAAAACAGAAAGTGTGAACTTAATCGATAAACTGTGATCAGGTATTATTTAAGAATACAGGGACTCCCAGCTCCCACATGCCCAGTATCTACGTTCCAATCATGCTCCAACATCTATACATGGTATAACTGTTAGGTGGAGGGAGGGAATTGTCCTGATCGAAAATTCTGCTCCTACAAAGAATTTAAAAAATAAAGACCAATGAAATGATCATCTATAAATTTAACTCTTACAGAAATATTTTTAATATACAATTCATATACCTGTAGTTAATTCACAATTATGCGCTACAAAACTTTTATGGATTTTATACTAGGTCCTTTTGGTGTTTTCTCTAATTTTCTCCCAGTTCCACTCTGAACTCCAAGATATACCAACATTAGTCTCCAAGCAACCATTCTGTTTCCACACTCCGCTTTTTAAATGTCAGTGCAGGGGCGGGGGGGGGGGGAGGTTTACGGCGGTCCCACTTATCTGAGACCTCATGGACTGTCCGACTTTAGATCGGCCCTTCCAATACGCATGCATTTTATGAGTGCATATACGTGTGTTCATCTCTTTATTCTTTCAAGTTTACAGATGGGGGAAGAGGGAGAAAGCATAAAAATGAAGGTTAGAGACATTATGCTTAATGCCAGAGAGGTCAGACTCTGGGTGGACACCTCAGCTGAACATCGTGTCCAATGTAGAGCCTGGCTAAGTCCTGCAAACTTCTCTTCCTCCTCTGTAACTGCAGTAACAATAGTAACATCCTTCTGGAGACCAAATGGAGTAATAGAACACAAGAGCTCACCATAGTTGGATGAGTATTAGTTTAAAAGAAACTTTTTAGAGAAAAATTTCCTGCTTTGGAATTTGAAAAAAAAAATGTGAAGACATAAACTGAGAAACAAAATGGCAGCGACCTGCCTTCAACAAGAACGAGAGAGAGAAGCACACCCGACCCATTCTCCCATCCCCACGTCCGCCTGACCAACAGCCTGACTGTTTATTTAGACACCACTTTTCCTCACGACGGGTTAACTATTTGTAACCCAGAACCTCCTGCGTAAGATAAAATAAAGCAAGTCTTCAGCAAGCTACTTCAATATATAAAAAGTGATTTTAGATGGAATTTTTTTAATCATATTTATAGAATAAACTACAGGGCAATTCTGTTAAGACTGAGAACCACAAACTACAACTTCTCAAAATTCATAATCTCTCTCGGTGGTAGACTGTGCCACCATCCTCAGTGATTCACGATCCTTTCCCGTGGGTGGATCACATCCCACACGACCACAGTTCCCTCTCTGGAGCCCGAGTTCACTCCCCCAACCCACCACCAGGCCTGGCTGAGGGACTAGTGCTGGCCAATGAAGCGTAAGCAGCAGTGCTGAGGAGACTCTTAAAGAGTTCTAGCTAACATGTTTCCACTAGACCCCTCTCCTTTCCTCCTCGACCAGGGGAATGGCCTGCCCGGGATGGGAGTAGATCTTAACATCCCTAAGACATCAGGCACTGACCTCCTGCAGGCTGACATGAATAAATAACTTGAGAAAGGAGTAAGCTTTTGTTATATAAGTCAACAATACTTTGGAGTTGTTAGTTATTGTTGTCTTTGCTGGTAATAGCCAAAGAATGCATCTTCATTCATTTTTTTGCACTTATTCAATTCACAGCATATTTCTTGAGTTTCTATATTGTAACACGTTCTGCTTAGTGTGGTGACACGGCTGCCAATAAGCTACACCCAGTGTGCACTGTCCTGGAGTTTAGATTCGCTTGCCAGCACGAGCCCCTCCTTCCTTTCCCCAGCAAGTTCTGGCCACTGCCAGCTTCACAGCAGGTAACACTTTAGTTCAGCACTAACTCGGGTCCACACAGGCATAAGACCAGTGGAAGATCTAAAGGAAAATCAAGAAAAATCAAGGAACTTCCTGAAAGAACAATGGGCCTCTGAAGACAAACATTAAGTTTTCATTATGACTTTAAGAAATTATGAAATTAAAACTGCTTTAGAATGCAGACAACAGAGATGAAAGTCAATGTCACCATGTTGAGGTTGTCTGCTTTATCAAAATTCAGATTTTAAGTGGAAATACACGCAGAGCCCTGCTCAGCCCTTCAGATGTCAGCACCAAACTGGAAATATGGAAAGTCTGAGACTAAAATTAGCTCTAAAAAGTCAACGGCAAGGCATCCACGGTGTCTGGAATTGGTGCGGAGGAAAGTGACGGCCCATGTGTAATGGAACTGGAGTATAAATACTGTCTAGTCGTCACTGGTGTGTTCAAGGCCCAGAGAATCCTCATCAAGTGCTAAGCCTCCTGATTCTTTAAAATAAATGTAACACCTTTTATAATCTAGTTCCATACTCACTACTGACATTCTCAAAAGTATTTGTTTCTTTTAACATTTTCTTTAGCTCCTGCCTTGGCTTTCAATCATCATGATAGTTATTGAACCTATGTTTTCTTTTCTTTTTTTTTTAAGGTTATAGACATGACATCCATTAGAGATCCCTGTGCTATGCTGAAGCATCACAAACTGTCTCAGGTTTTAGTAATTACAAAAGGGCAGGCGATACTGAACTTTCAAGAATTCTTAAGAAAGCCATCTTTCCACACCTTGAGTCGTTAGTACCTTAAGACCCTTCTACTTGGATAGCATTGATTTTTATCCACTAATAAACCAGGCCTCTTTAGATGAGGCATTATGTAAATTCTGGGTCCCATGCTGGCAATTCTAGAACAGACTAACTGTCTTGGTCCAGTCCCGAGAAACTGACAGTGACAGGCATGCCGCCAGAGTGAACGGATGTACAGGAGAAATCGCATGGGCCACAGACCTTCTAGTCCACCCTTGGGGAGTCCTTTTTTCTTAGGTGTGGACACCTTTTGACAAGCTGCGTAACACACTGGTGATAAATTACAAACAGTGCAGGTGCTCTCTCTCCCCACCAAAGTCTGACCAGTAGAATATGCGCTTGCTTCACCTTTGTTGGACCTTGAACTCTGGATGAATCTGAACTATTTTCTGTAATTCGAGGTGCCTCTGTAAAATGAGAAGAGCTGTGGCTCTGGCTGAATTCTTGCTGAGCATGTATTTACGGACTTCTGATCCTATGCTTTATGGGTGCAGACATGCCTTTATAGGGACTATAAAAACCCACATTCTTCAGTGAAGGAACCCATGAGGGATGTAAGAGGAAAGAGGTCCTATTGATTTCCTTACACTCTGTTTTCTTTTGTTTCAATGCCACTGCCTTTGTTCAGGTCCTCGTTATGTCCTCCCTGCACCACAGCGAAAGTCTCTCTAACTGGTCTCCTGTTCCCAGCACTATTCCTGCTTCTTTCCTACGAACAACTATTGATTTCCCTCTGCATATTGTTTGATGTCACTGCCCCAAGTAGAAGTCTCTGTCTGCTCTCGGTCACCTAGAGCAGTCTCTCCCAGAGAACAGAGGGGTTTATCTGGGGGTGTGCAAGATGATTTTTAATTGGTACACGAACACTTCAGAACAATTCTCTTTATTAAAAAATTAAGTCAAAATTGATTAACAGTTAAGTAAATAACAGACAAAGTTTGCGGACACGGAAAAAACTGGAAGTCATTACTCAAATCGTGAGGTTCGGGTAACCTGCAGCGTAAAGTTGAAACCATTTGTGGACCTTGGCCGCTCACCCACTGCGTGTGTTTCAGCTTCCACAACCCCAGCAACCACAGCTGACTTATTCACCAAGACCCCTTCAAACCTAAAAACGCCGTGTGCCTCCGTACCTGCATGTTAGGGCTCTATTAATTTCCTGCTAGCTGAAGCGTGCTTCCATTAGTTTACAATGTTTCCTGTCATATTTTTTCATCTGATTACAGCTGTCCGTCCATCCATCCATCCATCCAACCATCCATCCATCCTTTAAGGCCTGTTAAAAATGTCACTTCTGTGTGGATTTTTTACCAGCACCTATGACTGGATATAATCTCTGTGGTCTCTTTTGTCCCTTTTACTTTCCTTGCCATGCTTTGGTGATGCTAGATTATGCCACCCCTTTTCCCCACAGGTGGTTTGTATTCATTCCATATCTGGCTTTCCAGCACGGGGCCTGACACTCAGCAGGTATTCTGGAAGGTAACTTTGTGCTGCTGTCCTGGGCCTAGGTTTTTACCGCAGCGGCTTGTTCTTATGTATGTTTACTCCTTCCACAAGAAGCTAGGATCTAGGTTTAAAATATGTACAGATATAAAAGTATACCAAAGTATATCATACCACAGTATACCTTACAGTGGAATTCTGTGTGTTATCTGTACCAACATCATTACTAAGTCCCTTCCTGGGAATTTCATTTTACTTAAAGCAATTTCAAAAAAAAGACATTCTGGTTTGTTTTATTTACAATTAAAGGATGGTGGAAAGTTTTTACTCCTGAAAGGTAACTTGTAATACTACTACTACTACTACTACTACTACTACTAATATGATATTCATAATAATGAAGAGATATTATATGACAGGCACTATGCCAAGTACTTTTACATGGATTATCTCATTTAGTCCTCAGTGCTATCTTAAAAAGGAAGTTATATTATTTCCTCATTTTATATGTAAGAAAACTGGAAATCTAACAGGTTAAACCAGGAAATCTTGACCTTGTATAAGGCAACTGGATTTGAACCCAAATGGGGCTGGGGCTACTGTAAGAGTGGATACAGATATTTAAAACAGAACAAATCAAATTTAGTCAATAGGAGAAAAAGGCAAACTACTTCAGCAGTTTAAGCAAGTTATTCTAAAAGCACCTTCCATTAGTTTTTTAATGATATTAATCAAAAGTCAGTCTTTTTACAGAAGTATGCCCTTGGGTTTTATACTTCTGAGATAAAAAAACATACAGGATTAGTGAAATTATTGAAGGTATGTTAATACCTATAGTTGGGCTGAGATTAAATAAATTTGTTTCAACTCATCACCCTCTGAAGGTCATGTTTCAAAACCTCAAAATAGAATGAAATTCTGTATCTGAAATTAAACATTGTGTGGCTTGTTTTACTCCACCTACCAGGCTGGAAATGTTATCATTTTTAAGATTCAAGGCAACATTCATTCATAATTTAGGTAAACTAGAATTGTTCTCCTGAACTTACCTGTTTCTTACATCTATAAAACACCCTAATTATAATCAGCACTGTATTATTTTTCCTTTGGAACACTGGGTACTATGCTAAATCAAATAAGACCTGGAGATAAAGAAAATCTGTTGGCATCTTAAATGTATTTCTAAAATGTGCCTGAGTTCTTTCTAGGTACCTTTGACTATCTGAAAACTTTACAGGTTTTTATCTCTATTGGTCCAGTTCTAGAAAGACACTGAAGAAGTCTCAACGAGTGTCTCAGATGGCAGAATCTACTTGGTGTGTTTTATTGTAGTTTCTGACCTAGGCCTTCTGACAGTTTCATCCCCCTGATCTCCCACAGGACTGTCACATCCCTGGACTCTTTTAGTTCGATTCCTGTTCGATTTAGAATGATTCCCAAACACTATCTTTTCAACCATTCATGTGCTCTGCAAACCAAAATGCCCCCCACCACCCTCCACCCCCGGGATATGCACCTCTTCCCCTGAAACAAGGGAGGGCTTCCTGGGGAGGTGGAAGGGAACCTCTTGACAGGAATTCTAAAGGGAGGCTGAGTCCTGGCTAGGATGGAGGCCAGTGGATGGCCCCTACTCCACACTGTGTGTCTGACCTTCCTTGGGTTGGTAAAAACAAAGAAACTCACATCCAAAAAAAGGGGAAAGGGCACTCCTTGTAGAAAGAACAGGCTGGGGCAGCACTGGTACGGAACTACGACCTGAGCTTGGGCACTGCAAGGAGAGGTCTCTGCTGTTGGCTGGTTAAGGTGCAGGCCAGGGAGGGGCCTGAGATGAAAGACTCAAGTAAGAGTGAGACCCAGCTGGCCTCCTGGCCTGGCAAAGTAAGGCTTCAGGTATCAGAATGTTTCTGGGTATGAAGGCCATGTTGACAGCAAAGTAGGCGGCACACACACACAAATCCTTTATGTTGAATTTATTTTCTTATCTAGGCATCATCAGCCCCGTTATGTACACACAGTAGACATTCAATAATTATTTGCTGAATGAGTGATTCTAAACCAAGCCCAAGATGATTTCAAAATAAGCCATTTTAACAAAGGAAGACAATCTTCAAATTTTGAATTGATTGCATTCTAGAAGTTAATCTGCAAGTCGGTTGGCAGAAAGTTTCTCATGTAGGTATTTACACATATTCCTTATGGTCTCCAGCCACATTTTAGGCTCTGGACTTGGGTACTGTTTTAGGAAAAGAAAAATCTAAATGGAAATCCTGACTGTACCTCCTTCTACTGTGGCATTAGAAGGATTGGAAAATGGAACCTTATTATCTAGATCTGTTGTGTGACCTGCTGAAGAAAGCCCAGTCATTGTAAAAAAGATGAATGAACACATACACAAAGCACGCACTAAAACACAACTTAGAACCACCAATATACGCATTTTCTGAGTGAAATCAGCACCAGTAGAGTGAATAGCTCCAGGCATGGGCCCCAGTGAATCCTAATGCACTGCCAGTCAGGTGGTGCTCGTAGCTTCATGCCCTACACACCTGCCACAGTACCTGGATTTCCTAAAACAATAAAATGTAAGAGCTAAGCAACAGACTAGATGCTTAGGTTACACAAAGATGAACATGAAATAGCCCCCATCCTGGAGTTACATTAAAGTCAAAACTCTGATGCTTTTATGGAACTGTAAATAGTTCAGTGGGGCTGCGGCATAGGAAGGGAATGTGGTGGGGAAGAGGGCAGGACTCAGATTATACATGACCTTATAAGTGACGAGTGGTACTTAGTGCTAAACCTTTAACACTGCAGAGAAGCATGTCATGCATCGGACGGTAACCCACAGAATATTTACACTTCAGGCACAGGTAGAAGCATCCAGCTAATTATTTGTTGAATCACACTGAAGCTAGAATTCTTGCTTTGAAAAAGTTCAGCTGCACCTAC
The DNA here is from genome assembly GCA_004024845.1 of Tonatia bakeri. Classification (NCBI taxonomy): domain Eukaryota; kingdom Metazoa; phylum Chordata; class Mammalia; order Chiroptera; family Phyllostomidae; genus Tonatia; species Tonatia bakeri. Next base: position 212,607 of record PVIA01000113.1, read on the forward strand.
ATTCAAAATATGCACTGGATCTGGAAATCTGACAACTGCAGAAGTACCTAGACAAATTCTTCAGGATGGCGGGAGCTGAGTTAGAAGTGAAATCATCAGGCATCCTTACAGCTTAAAACAATCTAGTCATATATAAAAATTGCTGCAAATTCCCCTAAGCAGGCCCATATATAAATAAACTGGAAGAGTCAGGGCATATTTTTATAGATAAAGGCGTTGCTGGAACTCTTTGCTGTTAGCTCCCATCTACTCTTCAATCGTGTCTACTACAAAGTTTCCTCTTTGCAGAACTGAATGCACTATGTTCAGAAAGCAGTATGCATTTTAGAAATAGACAGTAATGAATACTTGTAAAGATAGATGAATATTCTTTGTTTCAAAACTTTTTTACAAACTGTAAGCGCTGCTCAAAGCCTAGGGTAGATTGATTATGTGTATGTAGTATATGACTACTTTAAGGAAGACCAAGAAATAAGAGTCTTATCAGTCCATGACTGAAGGTGACGTGTCTGACAAGTGCTTTCCACTCTGTAATGCACTGAGACCAGTTCTGCTCCTGGAGATACGAGTGGGAGGATACGGCTGGAGAACACGAGACCAGCTGTGTGTTCACAGCCAACGTCAGTGTGTCTTGTTCCCTTACACTTATACTAAAAATTGGAAAGGAGAATTGCAAAGTATAAACATGATCAAATGAAGCAGCATAAATCATTTTAATTCAAAACTTAAGTATTAAATGTAGCAGAACTCTTGGTCAGTAATGAACTAAAAGAATGCCATAATAATTTTGACAGTGAAAATCCTATCTGTTATATTCAACAGCGAATTAGCTGCCTCTTACAGAAGCTCTTAAAACTCATCAACTAGACAAGTATTTAAATCACTTACATAATATTTAATTTAGCTGCTCTTCCTACTAATCTCATTTGATGGAACTCTCTAGTCATTGGCGGGCACTGAAATCTCACCATTTGTGATTTACAGTGAGGAAAATAAAAGTGAACTTATTACACTCAGAAATGCTAATAAATGAAATTAGAACACACTATTTACTATTGTTATTCATTGCCTTTATACACTAGGAAAATCCTTTTAGAGTTGCTGTGACTAATACTGATAATATATATGAATGTCATTTATAAATGCAGATATTAATTGATTGCTCTCTTTTTGGCTGATCAAAGCAATTACATCTACTTTCTGTTACTGCAGCCACATCTGCTTACACAAAGCTAAACATAAGCATAAAATAGACAACCTTTGAAAGAAAGCGAGTCTCTCTTTGTACCTCATTAATGAAATCCCCAATGTCCCCAGGGTGTGGGGCTGCCGATCGAACTGGGTACTGGGGCTCAGCGTGGATGGGTCTCTCATCCAGTCGTCGGATTCCTACAGGTTTGATGGCATCAGGTTCCACAGTGTCAGGCTGCTGGAGCTGGCTCAAGTCGTAGTCCTGTGAAAGACAAAATCAAAAACCCATGGTGGATGGGCATAAAGATGGAAAATTACAACATTTGTGTTCAAACACATACCCCAAATGCATAGAAATGAGTGAAATTTAACATAATGGAAAAGTTGCCACTATGAGTTTTTCATGTTATGATTAAATATTTCTTTCACACAGCTCTTCTGTGTTTTTTTTTTTATTTCTGCAGTCTGCGCTCCATCTGTTTTACTAGGTTCTTTATCAGTTTCCAATGGAAAACAGCAGTGACATGAGGCCCCACTATAAACCGCCTTAAAAACTGCCTAGAAAATAGAGGCGTACCGAAGAAGCAAAGGTAACAATGAAACGTTGATGGAGTTCAGGACATACTGCCCCAAAATGTCACCTCAGCATATTATATATCTTAATTTGAAGGACGTTTTTAAAACGACAGAAACATGAAGGTTACTCTGACTTTCTGCTGCTGCTTCACCCTATTTCCCTAAAACCGGTCATAAGACTCCCATGTGGAAAATCCCCTCCTCGTACCAGGAGGAGAGAAGACATTCTTATCACCAGGGGAATTTGGGGCCAAGACATCTGCACAAACAGAGTTTGTCGAGCTAACCCTTATCTTGCTCGTTTCTTTTTCACCATCACAACCCCTCTTCTTGTCAAAAAGCTTCCTGCTGTAGCCACTTCTTGAGTTTTTCATTCTCTTGTGAAGGTTTCCATGGACATGTGAAATTAAAAAAAAAAAAATGTGTGTGCTCTTCTTTTGTTAATCTTTGCTAGTTTCATTTTCAGGCCCAGCCAAGGACCCTAACAGGCTGGAGAAAAACTTTTCCCTCCCTTACGATGTTTAATTTTGTTTTAAGCCGATGCAGGTGTGTTTTCTCTTTCCTTAAAGACATTAGTTCAGCACAGTGTCACACCTGATGCTTATTTCTCCGTCCCTTCAAGGTCTAGTGCTGGCGAACTACGGTTTGTGGGCCCAGTCTGACCCACTTCCTATTTTTGGAAAGACTGGCTTTTGCATTTTTAAAGGGTCATTTGAAACCAACAAAGAGGAATGTGACAAAGAGACTACATGTGGTCCACAAAGACTTACTTACTACCTGGCTCTTCACAGAAAAAACTTTGCCAGCCTCTGATCGCCCTGCGCTGCCAGGGGGGCTGGTTTCCCCTCCAGTGCAGCCCAGGGGAGAGTGTCTTAGAAGACAGCCTGTCCCCTTCGGACAGACGCAGAGCGGACCTTGTGAGGATGCTCTGGGCAGAGACTGGGCCCTCCGCACTCTTTTCAGCTTTAGCATCAGCCAGTGGGGCAGGAATGTGGAGAAACTGACTAAAATGTGAAAATACATCACAACGTTAGGTCTGGGCAGATACTTTGTAGTTTTCAAACCCCTAAATTCTGGTGATACGAAGTGCTACATCCGTAGCTTAACAAAAGTGCTCCAATTTAATGCTGATATTTACAGAAAGTACAGTTTCCGGTACTCTTTATAATTAAGGCCTCATCTCTTTGTCGAAAACCAGGTGAGAACCGTTCGCAGTGTCTCTTACAGTGGTTCTGATTCACTCAGCGCCTGAATGTTTGCCATGTACTGGCAGTCTTCTGGGTGCCTTACATATGTTTGCTCGTTTAATGCTCTGAACAACACTGTGTGATATTAAGTTTTACTGTCTCCATTCAAGAGTCAAGGAAGCTGAGTGTCAAACAGTTCAAGTGACTAGTCCACGGTCCCAGATCCACTAAGACACAGAGACAGACTGACTCCACACGTCTTAGACTTCAAAGCCTCGCTGTTTGTCCAGTCATTTCAGAGAGTGAGTCAAGCTGAGCTACAGGTTGGATGTAGAGAGTAACAAACTAGACCGATGAGTGGGGTGGGGGTGGTGCAGGAATGTGAGGAATGACTAAAATAACAAAGCCGACAGAGAGGAGAAAGGTCATAGACATTCATACCCTCTATGTACCAGGCACTATACCAGCCTCTTGATAAGTGTCTTTCCATAAATACTTTCTAACAAACCTGTAAGGAATGTTTTATTTTCTTTGTAGATGAAGAAAAATATTTGGAGGGGGTGAGTAACTTGCTCAAGGTCACACAGTGAGTCTGTGATTAGGATGAGAATAAAAATCAGATGTGTCAGGCTTCAGAACGTTGATGTCAAACCCAATGCTGTGCTCCTGACAACACTCCCCTGAACAGCTCCTTACCCAGAGACTCAGCTAATCTAAACGGTGAAGGCATGGAGAAACAGCCCCTCCTTTAGGGAGTATCCAGGTGATGTGCGAGGTGAGGCAGGACAGAGTAGGCCACGCCAGCCTGCCATGAATCCTTGGAACATTGCCAAGTATATGCTCAGAGCGGGAAAACTGGCATTACTTTTGCATCTTGAACGCTATACAGGCTAGGGAGAGGAAAGAATCAACAGCGCGAGCAAAGGCATGGGAACACTGTTTTCTCTTGTCAGGGTGGAGCATTTTATACTAGGGATACAGATCTTGAGTGAAAACATCTCAATCTTACACAAATGTGCTCCACTTAAAATTTTGTAGAATTTGTAAGTTATTTATAGAACATGTTAAAGTAAAGGCATATAATGACATAGATGTGAAAGCCTTTGATATGTTAAAATATTATACAAAAATACAGAGACTTATTTAGAGAAGCTGAATGCTCAGACGTTAAGAAGTTTGTTTTCCCAGGCCACGTTTAATTGCATAACTACCGAGCATAACAGAGAAGGGGAAGTGTGTCTTCTGATAACTATCAAAGCTTTCTGTAAAAGGGAGAAAACAGATTGTAAGTATAATGATGAAAGTTAATGTGTTTTTATGCTGAGGGTGTAAATGCCTTATTAGAAGTCTGAATTGCATGTCATCAAGTAATTGAATCTTATGTTTAAGTACTGCCTTTTACCTGGTGAGATACTCCTTAAGAGTCTTCAGTACATTGTCTGATAACTCAGTATAAGAACACAGAGAAATCCATTTGGCATGACTAGAGACAAGAGAGGCATGTGGGCTTTCTTTACATTATTTCTTACTAGGAAAGAGCCTGTCTACCCTGATTTCTTACATAGCTCTTAGGGTATCCAAAGGTTACCAACACAAATGATTTTGATTGGCTAGCAGTGTTTTAAAAATTCTCTAGTAAGTTGCCAACAATTCACCTGGAAAATAAAAAGAACTGGCAAAACAGATCTTAACTCCTGACCTAATGTATTACAGCTGATAGCAGCTGTCTCCCATGGACAAGCAGCTCCCCTGGCCTGCCTCACTTGTCAGTGTACACACAGAGCAGCGTATTAATTTCCAGGTTTTTATCTTTCTTTTGATAGCCTTTTCCTACTACCTTAAGAACCAAAGAGGAGAAACAGTCTTAAAACGTCTGTAGTCTAGTTCAGTCTTTTCCACCACCAATACGTCAGGCCCCTGGGAAATGCTCATTTACAAAGGTGCTGAGTAAAGTCTCAGGGACAGACAGTAGTCATGCCTGATGTTGAAAAGCACAGTCTGTTCAAGAAATGTGCGTTGGGTCACATTATGCACAACAGTAGGGAGGGAGGGGAAGACCCTCGGTCCCACTGCAATGGTGGTGAGTCCACCCAATTGATGCAAATGTGTCATCCTCAGTGACACTGGTATCTACGAAAAGAGGCAGAAAAATCACTGATTCACAGGAAGCTAGAAACTGGGTTAAAACACATGGCTTAGAGTTTCTCTGTGATGGTTTCTCCTTGTTTATTGCAAATTCGGGATATAAAAACCCGGCAGTGGTGGGAAGTGGGCGGGAGTGTGCTCAGGTTTCAGAAATGGGCTTTTCTGTCCACATCTGTCTGTCTCTGTTATATGACAGAGGTCCTGACCCAAGGGTCCCATTTTAAGCCTTTTGATAAGGGGTCACTCTACGCAAACCTCCTAAATTATACATCTTTACAACCCTGTGATGCTTTACTTACACAAATTACAACATGTAGGATAAGAATTACCAAGAGAATTACAGAGACTGAAGGCCATGCTCAAGGTTGTGGGGTTCATGGCCTTAACTCTGAAGATTAAGAAAGAAACAACCAACAACAACTCTTTCTTTGGTTCCTAAAACTCTCTGGAGAAAAAGTGGATCTGAAAATTCCTATTATTGTCAACCTTTACAATGTTAACTTCCCAAAGAAATTTAATTTTCAAACGAAGGAAATTCTTGTTTTAACTAACTGAGAACGTGTGTTATTCAGCAACAACCATTAGAAGTAGGCATGGAATTAGGGTTTTTAAAATATTAACACTGCAAGTAGTGAAAGGTAGTGACTCCTTCCCTCCCGATTGAAAATGTCTTAAAAGATCATATAATTCTGGGAGAGTTATCAGGAAGTTAGCAGCTACAACTCTGGTTCTGGCTTTTCTTGCTCAGTTCCACTGACTTGCAATAATTTATAATTGGCTCAGAAAATGATACCACGAATCTATGTTAAGGCATTTGGTTATGTGAAGTAAAATAAAATGCTGTACTGGTATAAATTGAAATTCTGGAATCCCAGGCAAAAATTTCAGAAAGCTGCATTGCTGGTAAAATCCATAGAATTGTGCAATTAAGTCTGTTTTGGAGAAGGATGAAAACATTCATTTAGTGTTCCGCAAGTATTTCAGGAATGCCTGCTGGCGCCGGATGCCACTTTCAGCTCCGAGAGTGCGAAGAAGGAGGCCGAGCTTTCCGCGCTGCCCGTCCCCTGTCAGCAGTTACATCAGGTGCTTTCTCATGTGACGTTTCGCACGCAGCGGTCCCTGGAACAGCATGGGTGTGAACTGCACAGGTCCACTTACATGTGAACTTTTTGCAATAACTACTGTGAATGCACTTTCTCTTCCTTATAATATTCTTAGAGGCATTTTTGTTTCTCTAGTCTACTGTATTGTAAGAATATAGTGTGTAAGGCATGTAACACACAAAATAAGTATTAACTGATCTTTTATGTAATCCACAAGGCTTCCAGTCAACAGAAGGCTATTAGTGGCTAAGTTTTGAGAGAGTAAAAAGTTATCGTAGATTTTCGACTGTGTAGGGGGATCAGCACCCCTTACTGTCCCCCTCCTGCCACCGTTTTGTTCAAGGGTCAACTGTACTCCAAGCAAAAATCCTTCCAAGTGGGTGCTGCACCATTTCATTGATTATAGCACCTCAGAGAGGTTAATGATTTGCCCAAGGTCACGGACTCAGGGAAGCAGTAAGGAAAGATAAGACAGAGACCACCGGACAAAAATCAGTAAACAAAAAAAGCCGCACCTTGTTGCCAAGGCCATTGGGAAATGCACCACGGAGTTTGCTGGGAGAGAAACGTGAGGGGGTTCAAGTGCTAGAAGGAAGTTCAAGGTGGTTACGCTCATTAGGCAGAGACCTAGCACTCTGGTCTACGCGCAGTGCAGTGGCTTGATGGTTAAAACAGACCTCGCTAGTGTTTAGTCGGGAAGCTTCAGCAAGGGCCTGGCGGGCAGGGAGGGGAGGGCACTGCAAGCTCCTGGTCCGTTTTCAGCCGTCACTGCTGAGAGCCAGCGACGCCACCCAAAGGCCAGCTCTGCTGCCTCCTCGGCCAAGGCTGGTGCACGTGGAAGTCGTTCATTTGTAGTAGCAACGACAAGTAACTTCAAAATTCTATTTAGATAAGGTAAACATTTCTAATATCTCGAGACACACAGAAATAAAAATACTAATATAAAAATAAATGGACAAAATTCTGAAAGGAAAAAAAGTTACCCGGAGAAAAACTGACGACGGCACAAGCAAGAAACTCTTCAGACCAACCCAGAAAAAAACAGAAGGTAGAACAGAACATTATTATCTCACCCTCCATCGCTGCTGGCATTCGAATAACCGAATAAAATAGTGATAAGATGCCAATACATTACCACGGGACTGCTGACAAGCAGCTCACACACCCTTGCAAGCTTTATGTAAATTACATTATGACCTGATTTTCTTCCCAGAGAAATACAGTTATGATTGTGACTATGTACACAGGAGAAATGATGTGAAAAACTAACTAGATTCTATGGATCATTAAAGCAACCCCCCCCACACACCCACACGCAAACAAAAGGTTTGCTAAAAACATTTCTGGTTTGAATAATAAACCTACTAGACACACAGTAACTTGGGGACTGAACAGCAGATGAAGGTCCTCCGGTCTGTGTTCATGGACAACGTTGCACTCCCCACAGGGGCGGCAGCTGGGTCCCCACCAACCACATTCACCGCTTCTGCTCCCGTGGTTTTCTGTTACCGCTGTGGCCCTGTCACAGCCGCTGTTTAAACTCTGTGCTCAGGACGAGGAGCGAGCCGAAGGTTCATTCTGTGGTGCAGTGTTATGGTTCTGCTTCAGAAACGGGTGCCGCCGCACTTTATCACAACGTGTTTCCCATTATAAAACTATAACATGTTCTTTTGGGAAAAAAATGCGTCAAATATCATTCGATTACATTTCATTCAACAAGATCCTTCTGAAGAGTCTCTTGGGTCACAGACGTGGTTACTGGCCTCACAGAGCTTTCAGTGTAACGTCTTTTAAAAGGACACGTTTCAAAATAATGAAAACAATATAACTGACAATCGATTATGAAAGGTGTGGAATGTGAAGGTGGCAGCTGGCAGATGTTGCTGGAAGAGGGGAGACAGGGCCGTGCAGAGACTTCATGACCTAGCAGAGTGACCGGGCTCCAGAGAGAGGTTTGTCCTGAAATCTGAAATTATTTTTTAAAGTTTTATTTATTTTTCTATCATTAATTTAGAAAGAGAGGAACGGAGGGGAAAGCTAGGGAGAGAAATATCAATCAGTTGCCTCTTGTACACACCCTAACTGAGGACCGAACCCGCAACCAAGCAATGTGCCCTGGCAGGGAATCGAATCGGTAACCTTTTGCTTTGCCGGACAACACACAGTCAATGCAGCCACACCTGTCAGGGCCTGACATGTATTTTTATCTAATGTTTGCCATTTCCCATTCCTTCCAGGCAATTCAGTTATAGCCCTATAAACACATTTTTTTTTTTTTTTTACTTTTCCAAGTAGACAAAAAGGGTAGCTTTCTAAATGTAATTTCAATTCCATATTCTTAACCCCAGTTCCAAGTTCTCCTTAACAAAAAGTAAAATTTCATTATTCAGACAAGATTAAAGTCATTCTATCTTACCATGACCTATTATTCCATCTGGGAGGAAACCTAAAAATAAGCAATAAAGAAATGGCAATATGCAGTTAGGAACATGGTGACAGAGCATCAAAATCCTTTACTAGGTTATGTTACATCTTTTTTTGGCACTTCCTAAAAAGACATTTTTTTCTCTTTAAGATAAATCCCCACATAAACACAGCAAAGAAAGCATAATCATACAATTTAAAATGATGGAATCTGAAATCAGAGAGCCTTAATTCGAATCCTGGCTCCACCACACCGAATGGGTGACCTTGGACGATGAGTTAAATTCCCTGTGCTGATCTTCAGAGGATTCAACCTTTGGACAAAAAGGCTAATGACTCTGTGAATGGAATAAGTCTATGGCAAGGGTCAACCAACTTTTTCTGTGAGGACCAGAAGGTAAACGTTTTAGGCTTTGGGGACGATACAGCCCCTGTCACAGTGTCTCTACTCTGCCGCCGTTGCGACATGAATGTAGCCATAAACAGTGTCAACAAGGGGCACGGCTCCTGGCTGAGTGCTAACACAACTGAGTTTATAAAGTCAAGTGGTTGGTGGTTTGGCCAAATGGTAGAACTCTGACACCTGGTGACTTGGCACCCCCTCCCCCCTCCACACACACATACTGCTAACACAGAGTTAGCACAGAAACCTTTATCATTTCATTACTGGGATATTGGTAACTTTCCATTTGTCTAAAACTAAACATAGGGAATGGGTGATTAGTCAAGAACAATAAATATTAAAATGAGTTACTTGAAATATTGTATTCATTCACATGAAGTGACAGGAACAGCCAAAAAAGTCATGTGCAAATCATGTGCACGAGAACTGTATCTAATGCCTAGAAAGTTTCCTCTTGTGAAGTCAGCGCCACTCTTCCAGAAACTAATATGAACTGGTGTTTGCAGGTGGGTGTGAAAAGATGAATAACTTGGGAACATAATTAACAGTGTGCTTTAGCCAACAATAAAAATGTTGAAAGTGGTCTCCGCAGTTATATCCAGATTTAGCCATCTGTTAGTTTGCTTATACAGTAGAGTGATTTTGTAAAACAATTATTTCAAAGAACCAAATACACCGTGGCTAAATCAGATGGCGTCCCCCTCTGCTGGCGCAGAGATAGTCAGCCAGTTGCTCACACTGGGGCAGGAAGCCCGCAGTGCGCCCAGGCTCGGGCGGAGATCCCAGGCCGCTGGTGGGGGGCTGGCTTGGCCTCACGGGACTTTCCCGCATCTGCGCCCATCTCTCCATCGAGACATCCGGCCTGGATTTCATGTTTTACTTCCAGGTGCTCAGGTTATATTCTTGACTTAAAAAAATAACTTGGCTGCTCAGACTGCTTTTCCAGAGTGTCAACATGTGCTCAATTTTTCAAGCTGTGTTCAACCAATTAACTGGCTCTTATGCTTTACCTGTTCTCAAGCCAGATTATTAGTGGTCCTCTAACAAGCTGTGCTAAGTGTCCAGCCTCACTGGTCCTAGTCAGTAGTGCCTGCCTACTGTAGACCAACAAGACGAAACGAAACATCTCTCACATGACAGACCAACGAGACGAAATAAAATACCTCTCACATGACCCCCAGCCCAGCACACCAGAGCCTGGCCTCTCAAGTCACATGAACCTGATTTTGAAAACTGAACTTGAAAGCAGCATCTGCTGCCTAGGGTTGCTGGGAAGATTATAGGAGACATGCAGACTAAGAGTGGCACAGTGCCTGACGCAGAGCAAGTATGTGGTGGATGCTAACATCGATGAGTACAATTATCATTTCCTGAAGACATGAGAGATTTCACCGGGGAAGGTGAAGTTGTTTGGGGTATACTGGTTTAATTAACCTAGACAGGCTTACAAACTAAGAGATTCAGGAAGAGGGCCCCATGCAGAAACATTCCGTGAGTGTGTTCCAGGTGTGAGCTGTTGTATATACTGGAATACAAAGTGAATATGACAAGCCTTGCTTTCATAGAGTTTAAGGTCAGGACCAGGGCTGGACACAAAGCTCTAAATACAGGGAGATGCGGGTGCCTGTGGGAGCCCAGAACAGAGACGTGACTTAGCCTGGGACTGCAAGAGAGGACGTCTTGAGACGAATCTTGGTGGCTAAATAGTTAGGGGCTTGTGAAGACCATGGACTAAGTGTGAAGTGACATGGCACAGGTAAGGTGCACAGGCAGCTTAATCCTACTGCAGTGTTAAAATGCAAAGTGGAAGCCCCCATCACTCAGAGTCTTCACCACTCAGCGTCTTCCTTCCTCAAAGCCAGATCCTGGCTCTGAGGAACTGGGGGTTCTTACCCCATCTCTGGCTCCCGATCATTGCTGAATGTGCTTTCTAAGTCATGGATATTCTGAGGCTCTCTCTACTAAAATGCTTAGACTAATTCCCCCAAGTCACACAAGAAATATATCTCATTTAAAATGCCAACTGAAACTCAGACAGCAATTATAGCTGGATCTTTCAGGGTTTGGAACTTGGGTCACTGAAAAGCGCTCCTATCATGACTCCCCCGCCCTAAAATCAGCTGTGGACTCCCTCCATGTGCAGTGCTGAGCCCAGCTCAAGAAGACTTTAGCAGACCAGGGAGTTCAGCATATTCTCAAGGAAGGAAAAGGTGCCCTTTCTGGTGGCTGGTGAGCCTTATATACTGTTTCTCATGCTCACACACTGTCCCATTTCCATGAACTCCTGCGCCTTCCATGTCTCCTCTGTCAGAGGTCCCCAACCTTTTTGGCACCAGGGACAAATTTTGTTTTGTGGAAGAGCAGGAGGGGGGTGCGGGGTGGGGCTCAGAGCTAGAGCTCAGGCAAGCTTCAACCTTCCCTGGCTCTTCCACCCACTGCTCACCCACTGCTGTGGAGTGGGGGACAGGGTGGAGACAGGGGGTCTGGATGGTGATGAGGCGTGGAGCTCAGGTGAGCTTTGCTGCGGCCTGGTTCCTAATAGGCCAGGGACCAGTACTGGTCCGGGGTGTGGAGTTAGCGAACCCTGTCTATGTTCAGGGAGTCACCTTCCCTGGCATATTGGATGGATGAGAATGATGCACAGGATCTGGCAACCTACTGCAGGTGGGGTAAAATGCATTCTCACAGAAACTCAGGGGTGATTCTCTAAGCTCAAGTCCCTAACCAGGGCAGGGTAGAAGTGATATGCATGCCACTTCCAGGCCTGGCCCATACAAATCTCCAACAAGTCATTCTCCCTGCCCTTCTGTCATCTAGTGGTTGCATGTATGTATGTCTAGGGTGACCTTGGAAGCCCCAAGGGGAAGATGGAGGAGCCAGTGGCACTCTGGGTTCCTGAATGACTGTGTGGAGTGGAGCTGACCACCCTTTGCCATCCCAAATTCTGGAGACCTGAAACCCAATCACTGCTAAGCAAGCAAGAAATACATTTCAACCAGGCTTAGGTCATTGAAATTTTAGAGTTTGTTACAGCAGCTAGCCTATTTTATTGTAACTAATATATCTGGCTAAATATACTTGTGGCTAATCCACTTTCTTTCTTTTTTTAAAGCAGTGCTACAGAAAATTATTCCATGGTTTCAGAGCATCACAGTACCTCTTCCTTGTAGAAGTCTATTTTGTGAATCCAAAGCCTAGTAATTACTATATAATTGAATTGGAGTCTGCAAAATCAGGTATCTATACAGGATAGGCTGATAACATAAGTCAATAAAGGCAGCTTGGTATAAAAATTAGGAAGAAAGAATTACTCTAATATGCTTGCCCTGCTGAGAGAAAAGGCCTCTCTTTGGTTCGCTACAACTGTTATATCAGAACACAGGCCACACTGCTAGATCTTTCCATTTTTTGAGAGAATTGGGAGATCCAAAATTTAAGTGAATCTTTTCAATTTTTACACTCCACAAGTTAAAATAAAGCACAGCCATGAACTTTGTATAAAGAGACCAGCAGTGGCCCTGGCCGGGTGGTTCCGTTGGTTAGAGCACCATCCCTAGACGCCAAGGCTGAGGGTTGGATCCCTGGTCAGGGCACATACAAGAAGCAACCAATGAATCCAACAAACCAATGTTTCTGTCTCTCTCCCTTCCTTTTTCTCTCTCTCAAAAATGACTGAAATAAATAAGTAAAGAGACCCACAGTATGTGAACTGTGACTTTAAATGACACAAAATCCAGCTTTCAGACATGTTCCCTGAACCATCAGGGTTGCTAGAAGAAACTAGCCGGGAGCAAGTCTCTGAAAACCAAATTGGGGAAGTCAGAGAGTCCTCGGTCCTGGAACATGAAACCTACTGAATCCAAGAGGTGTTGGGCCTTGTCTGGAGAGACTGAGAAAAAATACAGCCAGCTGTGATGTTACACTCAGCAGTGGCAGTATGGGAAGACAGAGCTGGTACGCATGGATAATAAGGGCCCCAAATCCGAGAGTGATCAAGAGAAAACTGATATGGAATCTTTAAGTAGCCACCACACTTTCTGTCACAACCAGCTCTCACAGGCGTCGGCTTTAATCTCTAATGAGCTGACAGCCTGTCGAGACGACAAGCCTGCTCTCCGTGCCGCCACTGCTCCGCTGAACTGCATGCTGTGGTCCAAAGGATCCCAGTGTCCATGGACTGTCACCGTGACACCTCCTAACATGAACGGTGGAGCCTTCTTTCATAGGTCCTGAGTCCCTGCCAACGGGGCCCAGAGCCTGGGAGTGGAACATTTCCCCAGTCAAATTTTAAGAGCAGAGGAAGCTGCCGGATGTCCCTGAGCCTGCTTCAAAGAAAAAGAGAGTCTTTTTTGATAAATTCAAATGACATACTGAAAGACACTGTTTTAATTGCCTGGCTGAGATCAAGCTTTGCCAAGAATGGTACAAGGCATGGTACTACACCATCTTCTTTGGACTCAGGTGGATGAGGGTGTAATCCCCTGTTTGCTACTTTCTAACAGTGTGTGCCTACTTTGCTGGACTTGGGGGAGGGTCGAAAGAAATAATGTACATAAAGCACTTAATACATAGGGTACCTTCAAACAATAGCTTTTGCTACTATTATGGAGAATGAAGCTGCATAACATCAAGGGGTTTAGGTAGAGGAAGAGTAAAGTGAACACCAGTTAATGGTGTAAACATAATACATACCCAGTAAGTGTTTCTTTAATATAAGAGCAATCTTAATTTAAGTCTTAAGCTTTAGAAAGGAGGATGCTAACAGTTGTTTCTTATCCTGAGGCTGGAAGGGGATGGTTGCACATTCACCCTGATTTTATTAGAGAAGCTGATATGCAAGGAAATAGATGTAAAGATCATTAAAAGGGATACAGTATCTGCAGCCAGCCCCACTGGCCAAAAGGGCACCAAAGGACATTTACTAATGAGGGTAATTAAACATGACTTGATAACCACCAAAAGCCCTGCTGATTATGGCCGTGAAGCAGATAAAGAAGAAACCTCACCCTTTTAAAAGAGATTGGACATTTTATACTGAAAGCGTCTGTGCAGCTGCCAACAGCACTGAGAGGAAATAAAGGAGCACGTCTGATGCTAGTTTCAAATACGGCCCAGCCTCCTCTCCTGACAGTCCACACCGAGCAGACTGCCCTCAGCACTGATAAAAGTCTGCCACGCTCGGGGCAAGAAAGAAGACAGACAGGTGTGTTTGTTCATTTCTTTGTTTTTCTTTCCTAGGCCCCTTTTGGCTATTCTGTGGAAGAAACCAGCAGCCTGTGTTTTAGCACAAAACGTAAACAGACAGAGATGCTAATCAAGAGCAGGGACGACAGGGAGGCCTGTCCAGTCAAGGATGCTTTGCCTTGTTTCTAACTGGTTAGCTCTTCAAGAAGAATCCCTTCTCTAGGCCAGAAGATGGGAATCCTGGCTATGCCAGCTTTGGGTTCAGGGTTATAGCCTTCCCCAAACAGCTCTGCAGACCTGCCTCTGACTCTAACCACAGGCAGGCACCAACTACCTAAACTGACCCCTGAGACCTACCCACCCTTTAGACCTCCTCATTCATTCTGGCTGTTGGCTGAGACCTCAAGCTCTGTCTGCCTCCACTGGCACGACCTCCATCCACATCTTGAGGAAAGACACATGCTCCATCAACTACCAGCTAAGTGTAATAAAACCAACTAAAACTCGTCTGGAAAGCAACGTGGCACCGATCTGTTTCCCAGGCCCACTGCGTAAGAGATGACGTCTTCAAATAAACTAATTTAAAAAGTATGAATGATGTTCTGTTGCTAAAAAGGCTTAATGTACACTACTGCATAGAAAGGGAATTTCTAACAGGTGACCGTTCTATTTATAAAAAATAGAAAGTGTATTTCACAAAACTAAAGTTCTCAGGAACTGATCACAATTTTAATATTTAAAGCAACACTATCTTACTTAGAAAAGGGAGAAGCATTTGGAATAAATTCACTTAGAAAGTAAGAGTGTTAACTGTTTTTTTTTTTCTTCAGAAGAGGTGCATGATAAAATCCACAAAACTCTGAAAAAAATCTACATGAACTGAGTTGGAGAATTTATCCTAATAAATATGAGGATGTATTAGAAAGCTATAGTAATGAAAACACACAGAGAAGCAGGAAGCTGGCCTGCAGACTCACACTTACATAACCATCTGCTGGATGTCACGTGACCCACTGCAATGCAATGGAAAACGGGTATCTTTTTAGTAAATGGTGCTGAATATCCACAGAGGAAGGAAACAGAAAAAAGCTCTGGTCCATACCTGGTACCAAATGAATAATCCACTATAGATGAATCACAGATATATTTTTGGGGGAGGTGATTCATTACCCTGCAGTATATGAAGTTCTGTTAGGCTATACATTTCCGAACATAATGAAAAATTGATAAACTGAAATAAAAACTTCTGTTTATCATAAGACGCCATCAGGAGAGTAAAAAGCAAGTTGCAGAATGAGAGAATATATATAATACATTTATCTGACAAAGCACTGTTATTCCTAATATATAAGGATGTCCTACAAATCAGTAAGAAACAGACAGGCAACCCAACAGAAAAACAGACAAAAAGTTCACAAGGAAGATATCAAAGCGGTAACTCTGTGGGAACATCCTAATTCAATCATACTAACACACACACACTCTCTCTCTCTCTCTCTCTCTCTCTCTCTCTCTCTCTCTCTCTCTCAGTGGCTACAATTTTAAAAGATGGAAAAAACTAAGTACCAGTGAGGCTGCCGGGCAATTGGGACTCACGCACTGCAGTGGCGGGGGGACTGTGCACCAGTGCAATCACTTCGGGACAGTGGCAGGCCTGCATGACAGCTGGGCATGTGCACACTCTAGGGCCTCGGCATTCAGTCTCTGTGTACAGAGCAATGGAAATGCACCAACACACACACACAAGAATGTTCACAGAAGTTTTATACAAGATACTTGGATCAGCTCAGATGTCCAAGTGTAGTAGACTGGGTAAATAAAATGTGGTTAATTCTTACAATAAAATAAATATTATTCAGAAGCGACAAAAATGAACTATGTCTCAAAACAGCATGGATGAATCTCACAGATATAATGTTAAGTAAAGTAAGCCAGACAGGAAAAGTACCTACTATATGACATCCAGTTTCATGATGAAATCCAAGCAGATAATATTAATATATGGTGATAGAAATAAAAAAAAATACTGGTTACTTTTGGCAGAGAGCATGCTACTTGGCAAGGAGTACAAGGGAAGCTTCTGGGTTGCTGGAAATGTTTCTTGTTGATATATATGAGTGAACCTGTGTTGATATGAGTAAAACCTGTGGGAAGCCTTCTGCTTCTGGTTGGAATACAGAAAATCACGAGATTATAATTCACTCTCTGATGCCAGGAACAAACCAGATAAGTTACTAAATCACAGATTTTTGAAACCATAAGATAGCTGAGGACATAATGAGATTTAACTGGGTGGGGGAGGGAGGGAAAAAAACCTGACAAGTTTTTTCAGGGAAAAAGAAGACACATACTGCTTTTATCCTTGGAAGAGCAGTAAGATGAGGAGGAAAAAATAACCTTAAATCGTAAAAGGACATATCACCCTGGCTTTGAAAGAAACTTAAGTGGCCCTGACGGACAGCCTTGATGGATTCCCATCCTGAGGGAGTCTGCGGCCACCACCGACTTTTCCCACTGGCCTGTACCTGGTGCATGACATGGTCCACTACAGCTTGGGTGCAGGGCCAGAGAGTCATGTTAAGGAGGAAGTTTGCATTTCATAATTTCCCAAGAGTGGATGGGAGTGTGAAAACACAAATAGGACACTCATTAAGATGCTGCTGTAGGGTGGTGACAATTCCGACTGAAGTTAAGGTAGTGGCCTTGGAAATGGAGATAAGTGAATGGGTTTCACGACCCACTTTAGGGGTGGAGGAGACAGAACCCTTGATGTAGCAGTACCACACTGCATATTTCATTCTGCTGTTACGAGGCAAAGATTGGAATGCATAAAAAAAACCCATCATGCAATTTTGTCACCATTTTCCATAATGAGAATTATAAATGGAAATCATAACAGAGGATCAGAGATGGGCAGAGGCTCTTAAACCTGGACTAAATTACCATTAAAAAAAAAACAAGAAGTTACAAAAGGGTGTCATGAGAAGACTGGTACTAAATAAATTAGCCACAGTTAACAATATAAATAAAGTTCCAGAAAAATCTTCAAACTATCAAGAAAGTGAGTAGGAAGCAACATTCATGCCCGAGGGTTTGTCAGGTGGCAAAGAAAACTTCAGAGGTCAGGAAAAGAAAAGGATGAAAATTTATGATGATAATATTAGTAAGTCTTTGCAATGGGTGGGTTTTACTATTTGATCTCAAGCATCAAGCTAAGTGGATAAAGTCAATAAAGAAAGTAAGTCTTTCCTGAAATAACTACAATAAAATTTCATTAAACACTTTGAGAGGGGTGGGTGGGGGACAGAAGAACCAGATTAGGTGGCATCAAGTGCCCTAGTCCAGACCCTCAGATGCTGAGAAATATCTTGGTTCTTACCTCTAAGCCTCCAAGTCTATGCAGCTACCAGTTATGACTGGTGCCCTTTCAGTTATTGCTATTTTTACTGAAGCTTCATTGAGTGAGGTTTAAGTTTATGCCTAGAAAATTATGCACAACGACATGAAACAAAATACCAGGAAAAGATTTATGAGATAATGTGATCAACATACATCTGCTAATCTTGAACACAGCTCAGGAAAGTGAAAGGAGAGATTGATTAAGGATTAAGCCAAACATGAATTTTAATAACCAAAGACACTTATAAGCAAGAAACTCTGGGGTATATTTGCAGAGCCATTTTAATTAGTATCCAAAACAGCTTTACACACAAGTCAAGCTTTCAGGAGACTTTAAATACTCTTCTAAATGAGAGGGTTGGGGAATATGGTAAACCAAGCATGGGAGCTGGAAGCTGAGCTGAGTTCTGGCTTTGCCAGTCCTACCCTGAGACCGAACAGTGCAACTTGCTCCAGATGCAGAATGGAGACCTCTCACAGCCTGCCACAACGATCAAACACGACGAATGTGAAAGTGCTTTGTGACACAAAAAGCAATGTATTATTTTCTCAAAAAAGTAAAGTGGGCAAAGAGAAGATACATTCATGAAAATCTGCTTTCTTTAAGCGTACAGCTCTACCACTAATGTCTACATAAATACCCAAGACAGCGTCCATCTGAATTAACTGAGGACGATCCAGGACCCAGGACTTCTGGGTCCTTTTCCCTGAATGCCGCCCCTGACATCGGCATTAGTGAGTGGAAATGACTAACTCCCCCCATTCCCTGAACAGGAATGCCACCCTCTTGCCACAGTGATACAAGCTCACGTTATTTTACAGCCAGATGGGAACTCTAGCATTTACTGACCAATGATAAGCTAGGTACCACGACAGACACTACAGATACGAAGATGAACTACACACTGTCTCCAACTTCGCATATTTCTCCAGACGTAAGACTCCCGAGGGCAGGTATTTGCTGGCTCCGCCCACCTCTGTCTCCCCAGAGACTGTGACAGTCGTTGGCAAGTTGAGTTCGCTCGGTAAATATTTACAGAATGAAGAGCCTAGTACTTTTTCTTCTATACACATAAATGTCTAAATCTCAATATAAAAACTACTTTTACTTATATTTTGGACATCTAATTAAGAAAAAACTTTTTTTTTCAGTACAAATAGAATTGAGTTACGTCCTAGGCTCCTTAAAATAATGGTCATGATTTTCCTACAAAATAAATTATGACTTTGGACACTTTGGAAAAAAGCTCAAGACATATGTAGCACATGTTGGAAAAAAGTTACCAAGTGTTTAATAATGTGATAAAAGAAAGGAAATTTGATACCATTATCTCACCGCATGTATTGACATTTGTCTTACTCTTCAGATTATATGATCATAACATTTCATTTTAAAGATTTAAAAATTGGCTAACCTGGTCTTCTTCTCCTCCACCTTCTTCATCATATTTTAAAATATTATCTCTTACATCATCTTCTGGATCAATTAAAAGTTGCTTGGCCTGGCGTTCTTTATCCCGGCGCTTCATCCATACCACAAACATCAGAACGAGAACTAAGGTAAAAGAAAAAACAGTAAAAAAACATAGCACTGTAATTTTTTAAACTTGGTCTATGTAACCATGGTCTGCAACATTAATAACTTATGTGGGTTGAAAATCTGCAATGCATCTCTTACTGTGTTGTGTATATCTGGCCTCACTTTTGTCTTGAGGGACAAGACAGAGCGAGGCCCTGCCGCTGGGTTTAGAAAGTGGAGACTGAGCACAGACCCTGGTGCCCTGTGCACTGACTGTGTGAACCCCTGTCCTCAGCTTCATCATCTACAAATGGGGACAATAACTATTTCCATCTTTTACTCGGGCATGCTAGCAATTCTTACCCTTAATAAAATGGTGTGTAAATTCTAAAACAACAAACAGTGGTATGTTAACTGCCGTTTCTTTCACGTTGGTCAGCCATTATTACACTGCCCAGCCCGGGGAGAACTGCACTTCCCAGGGAGGGAGGTGCTCGCTACGTCGACTTGGGTGGTAAGTTGGAAATGGCTCAGCAGTTGGACCTTGAGGATTCTTGATTCCCAAAGGCTGGTATTTTTCCACTGCACTATTGTGCATTCCCTTTCACATTAAACTGCAGGTTTCAGGTAAGAAGGCGAGGGGATTAGCCTGGGCACTGAAATAACATTAGGCTTTCATGCTTTACACGTTTGTGCCAGGTTTAGAATCATAAATTTTCCGGAGGGTTGATGTTAAAATCAGCACCAATTCATCTTCCTTCAAATGCTATAGTCACTTCTTCATGACATAATCCATCATATCTAAGTCTTTCTTGATAAGGTTGGCATATACGCCGCATTGTAGTTGAAACTGAACATATCCCTAAGTGCACATCTAGGGACTCTTTCTCTCTAAAATCTGGAGGTATCAGTTTACATCCCGAAGCAAAAGATTTAATGACTCCTATTTGAGCACATTTTTTATTATTGGCCATAAAAGTAAATATCCTCCCTTTAAAGCCAGATACATGATCTCATTTGCCATTGTTCCAGGGCTAAATCTAGCCAGTGGATTATTAGTATAGCATGCAGGTTTCAATTTATAGTCAAAGTAGTCTCCACACGGGAAGTAAAAAATGCTCAAGCTTCTATAGTAATTGCTTAGGATAAAAGGACAGAATTCTAAATTACCAGAACACTTGCAAATGGCAAAAATGTAAAAGAAATGGGCAACAGTTTCAAGAAAGTGATTGGTGTACAGCATGATCGCACAATAAACTAAGTCCTGCTGCTATTCAACAATAAAACACAGAGCCCAGGCAATTTATCCTTTTAACCTGCAAGCTTAGAAGTGGCTCCTAAAGCACTTTCCGGTGGTTAATTTCTTGCATTCCATTGAACCAAAGATTGCAAAGTATCTTAAAAAGGAACTATTCCTTCATCTACACTTGCTCTAAAGACAGAGAATTTATTGAGCTGTGTAATCATTTCTATTATCAAATGTGCTACACGAGGTACAATTTTTCACCATTTTACGCAGTCCTTCAGAAACAAATACCTTGATCCTTGCATGACTGGAGCAGGTTGCTGACTGCGCTTTATATGAGGGAAGGGAAAGGAAAGCAATATACTTATTTTCCTAAATCATCAACTGCGTGCCATAAATTCATACTCAAATCATAAGATACACGCTCAAAGTCAGGACCATCTAACATTTTTCTATAAAAAGAGTTGGCTACGACTCCCCAAGCTCCTGGCACCTGAAACAACGCAGGGCATGGAAGACAAGTGCTGGCTGGGTGTGCCGTTAGCAGGCCCCTGCATGAGCAGCGCTCACGGCTCTTCTCGCTTCAAAGTGGACTTGGTGGAACCATGCATGACTGGCAATAAAGTGCTTATCGTTTTCATGCCAATCGGGTCAAAGAGAGTGGTTAAATTACTTTGAAAGGCAACGGTAATAAGTTACTTTGCTAAACATGCAGCCAGCAGCGAAAAGAGATAAAATCGAGGAGCCGAAGAAAGCACTTACTGAGCAGGATGATGATGCAGAGCAGGATGGCGATGATGGCCCCCGTGCCAAGCCCTGCACCCACGATCCTGTCTACATCTGTGCAGTCCCCGTTGGAGTCGCACTGGCAAACCTTCACACGGAGGATGGAGCTGTTTGATTTGGGAGGATTGCCCGAATCTGTGATTATGATCGGAACTTCATATATCCCAGCCTCGAGAAATTTTATCTTTAAATTAAGCTGAGCAAAATCACCTATGTAAAAAAAAATACAGTTTGATAGTTAATACATGATATGGTGAAACACATAATATTTTCTAGAATGTATGTGCTACCGAATAGTACATATAAAGCAGACTATAACCATGCTGCATTGCAAAGACGTTTTTGACTTCAAGGGCTTTGATATCTTATTTAAACTTTAAGTAGCTTTTAAAATATATTTAATGAGGAGATTAAAAAGCACCTAAAATTAACTTTTTGTTCCAGGCTTCAAAATCTCTCAACTGCATATATATTCAAATAATTAACCTGTTCTTACCATTAAGCCGAGTGATGGTCCAATTTCTTTTAATAGTCACTGGAGACAAAGGAAGATCGAAAGCAAATGGTCCAGCATTCGGATCAATGTCATAATCAAGTGCTGTGATGTTAATTGAACTGGGGTCTGGCGTTTCACAAGTCTCTGCCTCTTTAGGTAACACTTGAGGGGCATTGTCATTAATATCAAGTAAATAGATCTGCAGTGTTCCTGTTCCACTCATAGGAGGAATTCCTGGAAAGAAAGAAACACCACAAACCAGTGCTGAATGATTCTCTTCAGTGAGCCTCAGTAACTGCGAAATTTTCGAAGCCTCTAGCCTTCTTCCCCTTATCATTGCATAACCTTGGACAAATCTAGTTGCCACAGCACATGGGCAGAATGTTTCACAACAAGGCCGCTTCTTCCTTTCCAGGATGACCCTGAGCTGCCACTGCTGGCGAGCAGGAGCCAAGAGCGGCGACAGTGTGTGCCCCTGCTGACTGCCTTTCCACACCTCCCTGCCCCTGCCGTCCATGACCTTGGGCCCAGGGCCCACACGTTCCTCCAGGCACTGTGGGGGATTGTAAGAGATGCTGAACACCAGGCTTGTGATCTTGTGGACCCCACTTTTGATGGAAAACCAAGACATGTGCATGAAAGAACACAAGAATGCTTTGAAAGCTCAAACACAGCTATGAAATATTGAAATAGTCTACAGATCCACAAACCTCATCTTAGGAAGAACACCTTGGAGGGGGGGAAATGATATTTATTGATGAACCAAATACTTCCTTGAGAAAGCATAAGGCTACTCTATACAGGGAGGGGCAAAAAAGACATTTATTTATAAAAAGCTGTGTATTTATTCTTACATGTTTAAACTTTGGTCACCTTCAAAGTACTCTCTATTTGAAGCAATACACCTATAGTGATTTTTTCCCCTCACTGCTCAAAACAGTTTTTAAACTTGTCGATTTTGATGCCTTTTAATGTTCTGCTGTTTTTTGTTTCACCTCTTCCACATCAGCAAAACATTTCCCTTTGAAGACTTTTTTCATCCAGGGAAACAAAAAAAGTTGCTTGGGGTGAGATTTGGTGAACGGGGAGGGTAGGGCACGGGGGTCATGCTGTTTTCTGTTTAAAAACTGCTGAACACTCAGGGCAGGTCAGCAGGTGTGCTTGCAAATCACCCATCACGAAATGGGCAACATGGTTAAAGAGTCTCTGAAAAATTCACTGAAGCAGCAGAATGCAGCCTCTCACAACACCACCACCTGGTACACTGACACAGGTAGGTTCCCAGAACACCCACCTAGCAGGGGAAGCCTGTACTACAAGGGGCCAACCTTCTAGAAGATAATGTTGTTTTTTGGGTTCCTGCCATGTATATCTTATTCCATTGTAAACTTAAGAAGTAGGTTCAGACATATGAGGAACCCAAGTCTCTATAAACTACACATGGTCACACACTCATAAGTGGCAGGGTTGCTACTACAGATTGTTGTCACTGACCTCAAATCCATTCTCGTAACAGCATATGATGCTGTCTCTGACACTTCCTGTGCAAATCTAGTCTTGTGATTTGGCCTATGTTATATTAGAGATATTTATAAATGTATGTTTAGTAATTCTTCAATTACCATCATCAGTAGGTTGTTTGGCTTTGACAGTATATAACAAAACCAATTCTACCACAAGCTAAGTGACATAAACATCTCATTAATGTTATAGTGAAAAGATGTTGAACAAAACAATATTATTTAAGAGCCTGCTGTACTATAACAGAAATACTATGTTATTCATAAACATATTTAGTTATATATTTTATATATTGTGTAAATATAACAACAGAACTATGACCATCTTCGGAGTAAGGCTGCACACAGAGTCACATGGGTGTAGGTGGCCTGCCCAAGGACAGGTACCCAGGAAGCAGCACAGACGCATGGCTGAGGAGGGGACAAGCGACAACCTCCAGGGGCCTCTCTGAGGAACACGAATGGTTCTGAGGGCAGAGAGAATCACCGTGATGTATACAGTGGTAAGACAGAGGCAGAATTCTCCTGCTGCCATAACCACTATGATACGACACAGTTCGAGGAACTTTCACATTTATCATCACATTTAATATTACTTGACTCTCCTAACAAATCTATATCATGAGCAAGCAGCAAAAACAATTGATCAGTAATGAAAGTAAGCCACCGCAAGTACAGGAGGTGGCCCAGTCACTGAAGAGCAGAACGGGCCTCCACATCCAGCCTTGTGAGCGAAGCCAAGTGCATCTGCCAAGCGTCACAGGGACAGAGATTTAACCACATGTATCCAATACCCTTCCAGTTCGAAAACAGTCTACCCCAGTGAACGAAAGAATTGTAACTCACAACCAACATGCATACATCATTTTATAGCTCCTTAAATTGCAACACAACACAGAGAGATCTATTACTTTAAGTTCCACTGAGAAGGAAAGCTGCCGCTCCCACGTGGCGAGAGAGCCTGAGACTGACACCGACACTGGGCTCCCACGTGTCATGGTAGAAGCATGTCTCCCCAGTCTCAACTCTCAGTATTTGAATATTAGCTCTCACATTGCTAAAGGTAAGAAAAATATTGCTTTGGCTCTGTCACCACATGGATTTATGAGAGACAATGATCTCGTTGAATCTTATTGTATAGAACTCGGAAAGGTTCATTGAAACTGCTCTTATCAAGTGTTTCATAGGCAGCATTTTTCAATGGCGACCAGCAGAGTGATGCTTACTCTTTTTATTTGATGCTAATGTGTAGAGCTGAAGACTAAAAGGGTTTTAAAATATGATTTGTGGTTCAGTTTTGAAAGTATTAACACATAATAAAAATATTTATTTGAGTGTTTAGTTTGTGCCAGGCACTGTTTTAAAAACTTGATGTGTACAAGTCATTTTATCTTCCCCAACACACTATGAGTCAGGTGCTGCCACCATTACCCTTGTTTAACAGAAAAGGGAAGGGGCAGATTTAAAACCCTGCTGCCAGTCCCACAGTTAGGGAATGGCAGAGCTGGGTCCTGGACCCAGGGGCCAGGTCTTCAACGCCTGCACTTTTAAACGCATGTACTAAAAGCTAACAAAGCAAACAAGTCCAACACTAGGTTTACAGGAGGCACTTTTATCTCACACATTAAAAAATGTGCTACCTTTTAATCTCAACCATTTAGAATCTACCGAAGGCCTAGAAAAAAATGGGCTAAACTAGGTGTTCTCAAACCAACACACTAAGATTCACATACTCAATCATCTCAATTAGTGCATGGAATTAAGTGTTTCCCCAGCTCATGGCAGACTACAGGCAAAGCATTAGAAAGAAGAGAAATGCTGGAGACAGACAAAATTGATGGCAGCAGCAAAGGAAAGAGACCACCGCAAAAAATACAGTGCCTGGGCCACTGAGGACAGACGCAACCTGCAGTAATGAGGCATCACCGCACAGCAGGGCAGAAAACCACAGAGGCTTCTAATCACAACACTAGGCTACCGTGGAGGGTGCATGGACACTATGAGACACACAGAATATGCCACAGAAACCCCAGTGGAAAAGGAAAATAGAAGTTGGGGCCTTAGAGGAATAAAGGTTAGTTTTCTAGACAATCGGGTTTCAAAGAAAACCTCATTCCTGATGACGCATTCATGAGAAGGTTCTCCTCTCTTTAACAACACACAGGATAATACAGCGATTGCATTTAATTACGTACCATTGTCAGAAGCAAGGAAAGTAGCATTATATATATTGTTTTTCACATTTGGTGATTCTCGGTCCAAAACAGCAATTGTAGTTACTTGCCCATTCACAGGATCTATTTTTAGCCAATTGGCAGGATCAGATAATTTTGTGTATCTACAAAATGAAAGTGCAGTAAGTTTAATTTTTTTTGACACGAGACTTAAAAAATAAAGCATAATTTACTGGTTTAGTTCCAAATGCAATCAGCCCATAACTTAAGAGTTTTGCAGATGATGGCTGGAAATACATCTGTAGCATGGACAGTATTTCTGTGACAGTGGCTCTGAGAGGCACATGAAGGCTGTATATGGGTGGCTATTCAGGGAACACTCGACAGGTGTTTGAGGGGGAAGACGAGGAGCTCAGCCTCTCTGCCGTGGGCTCTGTTGGATTTGACAGATCTCGTTTTAACCTGCTGTCTATCTAGCTCAGTGCATGGCCATGGTGCCAACACAACAGCTCAACTGTCCCTTCTGGGTAAGCAGTAGCCTTAACGTATAGGACTGAAGAAAACAGTAATCGAATTTTCTATTACAGAATTCTCCTAAAATGTTTAATACCTTATAATGGTGGAGATGAGGTCCCAGTGGGGAGACCCCCATAATTCTATTCCTAGTAGGCTCTCCCACAGTGGGTCAAGCTTCAGAACTGTACCCTTCAAAGGAAATCCCATAGGCTGAGTCTGTATGAAGCTGATTCTCTGTATCACTAGTTTATCACCTTATACTTTTTCTTTAATTGGGGGGGGGGGCGGTGAGCTTTTAAAGTTTAGATAACCAATATACAAATTAGAAAACACATCCTATCTTTTAAGAGGTAAAAAGTTACACAGTTATCTGTTAGCAGCAGTTCTAGAAGAAACTAAATAAAATATGAGTTCATTTAAAAAATTATTGTCAGCAGCAATGAGTAGCTGTGTGGGGCATGCTCTCCCAATCACCTACTCCCTCACCAGCAAGGAGAAGCTTGATTTTGCTGAAGCTGGAAATCTTCACAGATACATTTTATAAGTCCTATAACTACTATACAGGTAAAAATGAAAAAAAAAATAGCTTTTCTGTCCTGGTTTTGGTATGAATATTTCTCCTGATATGTGGAGAGGAGATAAATGTTATCAGCTTCTGAAAGTCATCTATTTACTTACATTAGACACTTTTTGTGAGTTTGGTGCGAAAGCATAGGCTAAGTTATTATTCAGTATTTAAGTAAA
Organism: Tonatia bakeri; assembly: GCA_004024845.1. NCBI lineage: Eukaryota > Metazoa > Chordata > Mammalia > Chiroptera > Phyllostomidae > Tonatia > Tonatia bakeri. The sequence continues at coordinate 239,220 of PVIA01000113.1, forward strand.
AAGGGGGCAGAAACAAAGAGGCGGAGGACATGTTTTTCTTCAAATAAGACCTGAGTGGACAGATCCATTCTTATGCTTCCAAGGTACTATATTCACTGATCTATAGAGGAAACTTCATCAAAGAATTAAAAATAATCTTGTAATAAGTAGTCTGGGGTCCAATGGGAATTTCTTACTTAAATGATACATTTCATGCACAGTGCAGAACATAACGTAAGTAATAAACTCTGCATACATGGCATTGGATACCTGATATTTTGCTGCATGTATCGATCTGGGTCCTGAGCAGTGAACGCTGTTAACATGGTGCCCGCGTGGAGGCCTTCTTCTTGGCGAATGACCTTGGGGTTTGGGGTGAAATAAGGGTTTTCATTCACATCAATGACAGTAACAGACACGGTTGCAGTTGACTGAGGTGGGTGCTGGATACCCTTGGCTAGTGGCACTTGATTTTCTGCAGCAACAGTAAGGACAAACATCCTGTTTGTTTCAAAGTCGATTGGCTGGGGGAAAAAAAAAGGAAACCATATTTTTTGCAGGAAATAGTCATTTCATTCTGCAGTTTATTCTTCTACCAACTCCTTTTCCAAAACATTAGCTTTTCATTCACTGTGCCATCACTTCTTTTCAAATTTCTGGAAAACACGCATTAGCGTCGTCCGTGATTGAAGTGTTTATTCCAATTTATACAAGTATATATAAATCTTGGATAGTTCAAAGATTTATGTTGCAAAGTTTACAGTATTATTATTGCAAGATGGAAATTATTTAGCTACATCCAAAAAACGTGATTATTCTAAAACATACTAAATAAACTGAGATCAAGTCACAGGGGTGTCCCACCTGAGGCCCATGGGCCATGTGTGGCCCAGAATGGCTGTGAATGCGGACCAACACAAAAGCATAAATTTATTTAAAACATTACGAGATTTTTTTTTTGTGATTATGTGTCACAGTGTATTTAATGTGTGAAAGGTCTCCTCCTCTTCTAGCCAGGCCCAGAAACGCCAACAGGTTGGACAACCCTCCCGACTCTACTCACAAACTCTGGTACTGAGACGACTCCTGTCTCGAAAGGCTATTGCCAGTTTGTGCTGAAGTGGAAAAAACCTCCCAAAACTAGAAAATGTAATTTTTCATAAAGCTAAACTCATTTAATTTATAAGTTCATTCATAATTTGATACATACATTTTAAAGTATACATATATACACTGTCAGTAGAAGGGATTTTTTTCTTCTTATCTAGCAAACAAAAACTCTGGTTGTTTTCCCAAATAATTTTGGGTATATTATTACTCTGTAGAAACCCCACATCTGAGAACACTCCAGATAAAGGGAATGCACAAATAACACTTAACATGAATACAAACTTCCAACATTCTATTGAACCCTACTGTCAACAGAAAAGTTACCAGGAGTCAAGTGACCAGACTGGACTTCCATTCTTAGCTTCCACGACCACCTCCTTGGGAGGCGTAGGTAAGTGGCCCCGTGGATAACACTGTGAGAGGAGAGCCTGGAGAGCTCTCCTGCTGTCACCAGGTGTCTGAGAATGATCAGAGCCGGGCCAAGGAGAAAGCTACCTCATTAGCACAGGCCGCACCAGTTCCTTAACCTAGACCACCTCCAAATCTTCAAACACACAGTTTGTTCTTTTACTCTAAAATCACTGCTTCAACTTCCCTTTCTCAATTATTTTAAACAAGACCATAGAGACGCCAGCAGTAAGACAGAATCCTTTTAAGTGACTGCATTAGCCAGATGAAGCATCCTGGACACAACATTTATTGGGGCTAAGTGGTATGTGTCCACAGTTGTCAGAGTTTTAACACATATGTTCATTCCCCCTCAGAACAGCGCTACGACTGGGTGCTGCTGTCATCCTCACTTTCTGCAGGAAGAATCTGAGGCTTGCAGGAAGTTAACACTCGCCATGGTCACATGGACACCAAAGGCCGCCAAGGGCGGAGCTGGGTTAGAACACAGGGCTCAGATCCTAGAGCAGGGCTCCTGATTACTCTGCTTTGTTCAGAGATTTCCAACCCCCACCTCATGAAAGAAAAGGCCATTCCATTCACACACGCTTAACATTCTTGGCAACTGACACCTTGGCACGCCTTTCTCTGTAAGGCCAACACTGGGGTTTTCTCACAAATGGAGAGTGTTGGGATAGGAGGCAAGGAAGCCCATCTCTTCACTGGGTGGATAAACAGGAGAGATGTTCACTTTAAAGAGCTTTTACATTAGCACTGTGTATTTATTACACTTGAAGTTAACATCCCATTTACTTCCAGCACTTGGACTTTTTTTGGGGGGAGGGGGCAATTAAAGACCAGAGGACCCAATTTCTTAATGCCTTGACAATAACATTTAAAAATAGCAATGCAGCCCTGGCTGGTGTAGCTCAGTGGATTGAGCGCGGGCTGCGAACCAGGCATCACAGGTTCGATTCCCAGTCAGGGCACATGCCTAGGTTGCAGGCCATGTCCCCCAGCAACCGCACATTGATGTTTCTCTCTCTCTCACTCTCTCTCTCTCTCTCCCCCTTCCCTCTCTAAAAATAAATAAATAAAATCTAAAAAAAAAAGATGCTGAAAAAAAAATAGCAATGCAAATTCAAAACCTTTTAAAAGTGTGGGCCCTCTTCTTGCCTACTCACCCCATTTTACCTTTGGGATATTTTCTGGTTTGTTCCCTGAGCCAGCACCCTAACAGAAACCTGCAGATGCAAGAATAGCAGGCGTGGGGCAGCATTGCTCCTCGCTACCCACCGGTGACCCAAACCACAGGGTGCGATGGATCCCTAACACAACTGCACCACGGTGAACACTGCGGAGGGGCTGGCCTGGCTCCAGCTTGTTAACACTGTTCGAACTAACTGAAAAACAATGAAATTCCAGGGGTAATGTGAGAATATCTATGTCGGCCTCAGAAGAAACTACAAAATAACAAATGTGACTCCTCAAAATACAGTAATTCCAGATATACAGATGTTTGAAAGAAAAACAAATGTCCTAAGGCCGAATAACAAACGAAGAAGGTAGGGGGCACATGCTGGTCACTGTAGAGTGGCCATCCGACTGCTGGCCCGAGTCCCACTTACTTTGACCACGGTCACTAAGCCATCGTTGCTGTTGGGGTCAGTCTGAATGGCGAACCGCCCTGTGGGGTCCCCGCCGCTGATTCGGTATACTGCATTCCAGGATGGCGTGTGGGGCTGATCTTTGTCAGTCACAGTCAGATTAGCTACTATGACATCCACCCTGTTTTCAGGGACTTCACCATAGAACTGAAAGAAAGAAGAACCTCAGTCAGAGGGGTGACATGGGCCAGAGAAGGACGGCGTGTCTCGATGACCACACAGCCCCAACTTCACTAGCCCATTAAATCTTTACCATCCTCAGTAAGTGTGGAGACCACTAATGCAGGTGACTGCAGCATTCACGGTCAACTTTAAAAACAACATAGCATTTGCCAGCAATCAATTTTTCCAAATTGTGTCACAGTTTCATTACTATTATAATTAGCATCCATTTGTGAGTATCAGGGTGATTAATGGGAGGTGGGAGGAAGGGACTTGTCTGAGGGAAACAATTTTCTACAACAGATGATAATTATTTGCTGATGAAGTAGTAAAAATCAGTTGTGTAATTCATGTACCTGAAAATATTATAAGTATTTTGTTATAACAGCACAAAGTTTTGGGGGCACATTTCTTCCAGGCAGCACATTTTAACAGCTTCATCAGTGGACACGGTGACTAAGAGAAAACCTTACTTTGGTGCCTCATTGGAAACCCTGCCTTCAGTGACAGAAAACGTCTGAGTCAGTAGCCATTCTGCAATGAGGACAAGCAAGTTCCACCTCTACTTATCACATCTGCTATTCACGACCAAACCTCCCAGCGATGGACCGCAGACCTGGAGTTCGGCGAGTGGCAGTCTGTACTTACGGTCATGGCAATGAACTCTGGAGGATTGTCGTTGACATCTGTCACCGTGATGACAGCCGTTGCTGTGTTTGAGAGGCCATATGTGGGGCTGCCTTCCGTGTCTGTAGCTTGAATTATTAAGGTATACTGTTGCACTTTCTAAAAAGACATAAAGATAACCTCAATGGAACTAATTCCTCAGGAAGACGTAACAGTGGTTCTGTAAGTGGCTCTCTATTACACACGAAGAACACAGCATCATTCACTCTGATTAACATCACTTGGAATTTCCCAAGTGGGGTTTACTTTAACTTGCAAACACAGGTCTGGTCTTTGTCTAGAGAGATTTAACTATATATCTTCACCTCTACTCATGAAAACAGACACAGCGCAGATGTGAGAATTTCACAGCTATGCTGAAGCTTCTGTCTGGTTTCAACCCTGCCTTTTCTCCTGACCTTCTCAGCATTCGAGTGCACTGTGACCAAGCATTCAAGTCCATCGGTCTTCTTTATTTTATCACACACTAATTTCTGCCCACATTAAGACACTACAGACAACAGAGAACCTTGAGCGGGAGAAGAAAGCATGTATATTTCACAAAGAACATACATTTCCTTTTATATATTATTTTTAAGGTAGGATTGTTACATCAAAAAGTAGGAACATCAGCAAATTTGACATGTATTTAAAAATTACCCTCCCTCACTAACAGTGCTGAAAGCTTACTCTGGAATCCCCTTGCCGAAATGGGGTATTACCCGTCCTTTATTTTGCCTATCTGATAAGTAAAAAATGTATCTCATTTTATTTAGCAAATTGAATCTATGTGAATTCACAATCATTACATATGTTTACATGTGTTTGTTGGTATATATTCTTATACATGCTCTTCCTATTAACAGGATTAATACAGTATTTTCTTCTAGTTCCAATTCATACCTGGTATTCACAACTATATAGAGGAAACAGATTCGTAAATGAAGTCAAAACCTAATTAAAGAGTTTGCATTTACATTCCTGGTCCTGGAACACAGTAGGTATGTAATATTTGTACACTCAACGTATTGCCCCTTGGGCATAACACTGTGTCCAGAGACCTGTCATGGGCATGGATGAGTTTACATGCAGATGATTGTCATCAAATAGGCATTGCTGCTGTCAAATTCCAGGCGGGATTTTTTAGAGGGGAGCCCAATTAAGCTGCAATGTCCCTAAGCGAAAATCTTGCGATTGTTTGAGAAGTCCATAGTACTACCTGACAAACTTTTATATTAGGAAATGACCAAAACGAGCATCTAAAATTACCGGAAATGTCTGTGGAAGTTGATGCAGATAAAAAAATATATATACATACAGATAGTTCCCACAAATGTTAAAACATTCTGAAGAACAAAACTCACTTCTTCAAATAAAAACACACTGTTGCAGCAAAGGGCAGTTTTCCCTGATTCTAAATATAACTAACATTATGAATGGCCACACTGAGGGGACTTCCGGAGCTTGGACGGGACGGACACAAACTGCAGCTTCGGATGTAGTTGTTAGTGGGAGGCGCAAGGACAAAGACGGGAGCAGGAGGCAGGGCCAAGCCTCACACATGCGACTTGAAGTCTCTGTCTCCCCAAATGTCAGTCTCTAGCAGTTATTCATTTTAGGTTTGTTTTTTTTAAACTGCACTTTGTTTAAATTAAAAAAAAAAAAGAAACAAAAGAATAGTGCTGGTTGAGCCATTTTAAGTTTTCTTAACCCATCACACCTCACCATAATGCTTGTGTAAGCTAAACTGTTTCTCAATGATTTCCTCTCCTAATCCAGAGTGTCATTTTAGCTTAATGTTCTCATGGTTAGTGAGAGAATTTTGTAGAGTACACAGTTCAGCTTCCCAGCTGAAAATAATGAAAATAAAAATCTGTTATTGAAATTACATTTGTTAGCTGCTGTTTACAGAAACAGATGAACATTCTCAAAAACGGCTTTAAAAATGGAGCCCTAAAAAAGAAGATAAAAAACCAACGCAGATATTATATGGAGACACAGTTCTCTTTAATGTCTACTCTTACAAAGATCTCTAAAATTATATATGCATATTATCTGCAATTATCCATTTAGCTGACATTTTGGGATCAGTAACTAATACTTGAAATTTCCTGTTGCTTCAAGCTAGTCTTGAAATCTTTAAGTTACAAAAAAGCATTGTTATTTCTAATATACAATGTCTCTTCAAATAAAGAAATGACTTGGAAAATAGTATAATCTCCATTTTCAAATGCCTGATGGGTAAACTGCTCTTACATTCAGTAGGAAGAAGTTCTAGACAACCAAACTGTTCAGAGCTTCTTGCCTAATTTAGTCCCTGGGCATCTGGTTTTAAATGACTGACATTTAGATTCCGTCAGGATTTGACTTCCCATCCTCCCAGTCCCACTTCCCACATCTGATCCAGGGGACGTGGCTTAAAACACTCCCTCTTCCTGCTCTAGAAGGGATAAAATCACGTGCTGGCTGACAATCCTGCGTTCTCTTTTTTACCTATCTTAGCATGGCTATCCCCTTTCACCCACTTACCCCACACCTTGAGCTTTCTGTATTTATTTTCAAATGCTTATCATAAACTCTATGCCATTGCATTTGGCATTTCCCTCTGCCTAAACTGGTGGTTCTCAACCAGGACGATTTTGTCCCCCGCCCCCGCCAGAGGGACATCCGGGGACATTTTTGGTTGTCAAAACTAAGAAGTACTGTTGACATCTGATGGGTAGGAAGGCTAGAGACACTGCCAAACATCCTACGACGCACAGGGCATCCTACGACGCACAGGATTGGATAACAAAGGTTTATCCAATCCCAGAGTCAACAGTGTCAAAGATTTTTGGAATTCTGGCCTAGAATACCTTTCCCTCCATTCTGAACTTGACAAAAAGAAAGTTTAAAAGTCACCACAGAGATGACTTCTGGAAGTCCTTGAGGGACAGCTGTTGCCGACTCAGGACACACCTCTGTCACTATTTTTAGTTTCTATGGCTGTCAGCAGACCATATGTCTGTCCGTCCCTGCAATATGCACACATGTGCACCCCCCTCCCGGGGCCCTTGCTTTGTCAGTGTTGTGTTGCTGGCACGCACGCACTGCCTCACAGGGCAAGCCAAGCGGTAAATGCTTAAGGGATTTTTTTCAAATTATAGTTGATGTACAATATTACATAAGTTTCAGGTGTACAATATAATGATTTGACATTTTTATACTTTATGAAGTGATCACCATGGTAAGTCCAGCAACCACCTGTCATCATACCAAGTTATTACAATATTGACAGTATTACCTACACTGTACATTGCATCCCTGGGATTTGTTTATTTTATAACTGGAAGTCTGTACCTCTCATTCCCCTTCACTCTTTTGCCCATCTCCCTTTCCCCTTCCCCTTGGGCCACCATCAATTTGTTCTCTATATCTATGAGTCTGTTTCTCTCTCTCTCTTTTTTTAAGATAACATATGTAAGTGAAATCATGCAGTATTTGTCTTTCTATGTCTGACTTATTTCACTTAGGATAATAGTCTCAAGGTCCATTCATGTTGTTACAAATGGCAGATTTAATTCTTTTTTTCATGACTGCATAATATTTCCACAAGGTGAAGTATTAAGTTTAGTTTACAGTTGTTTGCATGGAAAATAATACAATAATTAATAAATCATAATACATAAATTCTGTGTCTTGTGTACTCACGACTATAAACCTACTTTTGCCCCACCTTGCATTTAACACAGCTTCATTACTCACTCATCTACTGATGGAAACAGGTTGCTCCCATAGTTTGGCTATTGTAAACAATGCTGTAATGAACTTGGAGAAGCATACATCTTTCTGAATTAGTGTTTTGGATTTCTTCAGATAAATACTCAAAAGTGGTTTTTCCAGGTCATATGGGAATTCTAGTTTTAATTTTCCTGTTTTCCACAGTGGCTGCACCAGTTCACATTCCCCCAAAAAGTGCATAAGCATTCCTCTTTCTTCACATCCTTACCAACAGTTGTTACTTGCTGACCTTTTGCTTTTGAATTTGCGGTTGGATGGATGACTAGATGAGGAACCTTGGGCCCTGCATTACCTTACAAAAGTCATTTCAGGTCTGGAAAGTCTTTTTAAAAAAGATTTTATTTATTTACTTTAGACAGAGGGGAAGGGAGGGAGAGAGAGAGGGAAGGAAACACTGAGGTGGGAGAGAAGTGCGGACTGGTTGCCTCTTGCATGCCTCCCGAGTGGGACCTGAATGTGGAGCCCAGGCCTGTGCCCTGCCTGGAGCCATTTTTCTCTGTGGGATGACACCCAACCGGGCCACACTGGCCAGGGCGGGAAAAACCAGCTTCTTATTTACATGGCTAGCTATCGTTTGTTCATTAAAACATATCCTGGCAAGACATATTAGTTCACTGTTCCCAAACTACAGAGACTCATACACCGTTTTCCCAATTTTGCCACTGCCCATATTTCTATACCATGAGCCACTTAATACTTACGTTGATGGTAACTCCCTTTAAAAAAACCCTGGATTTATTGTAAGAATATCATAAGTGGAAAACTGACAATCACTTGCCATATACGCAAGTGTAAAAATAAACAGTACAATCCCTGTACTCTGGCAGTCTCCACTCAGTGGGATAGCATCTGGCGACTTTCAACATCCTGTCTGTGGTCTCTGGTTTTCTCTGGAGGTTTCCCTACATGTACCAATTAAAATTATTATACCTATGTACCAGACTACTGAAACACTGAACTAGGGGAATGTAAGTGAATGAAGAGGTGGGAATACTCAGTCATTCATTTAGCAAACACTTAGTGAGTGTCTACTAGATGTGAGGTAATATAGTATTCACTTGAATAAAATAATGAACAAAATGAGAGGTGGCCTTACTGTCATCAGTGAGGGGGGGCGTTTATTGCCTCATGAAACCAAATACACAATGCAAGTACACCAAGAATGGGAAGGAGCGATTCGATAAACCTTTAATGGGGCATCTGAACCAGGGCCTCAGAGTCTGTGGGGGGAATGAATGCAAGAGGCACATTGGAGGTAAACTGAGAGGACCCTGATGACTGAACATCAAGGTGGATTAATGACAGTGTATGTTAAAGGCCAGAAGGCCTTTGTCTCTGAGGCAGAATAGAAGGTGGCAGTGTTCACATGAAAATGGAAATTCTCCAGGAGTCAGAGATTTAGGGAGACAATAGAAATGCATTGGCTCAGGGGTTGAACATTTAAGAAATCTTGTCCTAAGAACTTACAAGGAAAGTATGGGTTTGTAAACTTGTTCAAATTTAAGTGCTAGGCCCCTAATTCCCCCATTTGTGAAATGAGATAGGTAGTACTACCTACCTTCTAAGGCAGCAGTCTAAAATGTTTTTGAATGCTAAATATATGTGGACATTCTTCTAAGTGCCTTAATAATAATAAAAAATAATTAGCATTTGAGATTGAGCACTAATTGTGTGCCAGGCACAGAGCTAAGCACTACATTTTATGTCGTTTAGTCCTCATAGTAAGGCTGGTAGATTTTTTAAATTTTCATTTTACAGATGAGAAAAGCAAGGCTTGGGGAGGCAAGGAGGCTTGCACACTGATGTCCGGCTGTAAGTAGCAGGGACGGGATCTGAACCCAGGTATCTCTGAGCTCCGGGTCTGTACCATTAATCACCCTACCCTGCCAGTGCATTCCAAGAAAGTCATAATATATGTGTGACACGTGTGCACCCTGGAGGGGGTAAACAGACAGAAAGCCAAATTTTAAGGAGATGGGGAAGGAGTCGGGGTTGCATGGTGAGTATGAGCTGCCCTTTGAGGAGTCTGGTGTTGAAAGGAAGGAAAAACTCTTGTAACATGAGTATTTCTTCAGGGCTCCTGCTCAGGGCGAACAGACGAGGAGCACCCGGCTTCCCTGAATGCCGGAGGAAGAATGCACATGTAATGTCTCTGTGACACCGTCCTTGCATTTCTAGAGAAACGCGCAGGCTACTGGAGATCCTCAGGAGAGCGGATGAGGACTAGCCTGCTAGAGGGATAAGAAAGGGATCTTCAGGCAGAGGGCACAAGAGGAACAGCAGAATATAAAATGCAGATTTGTAGAAGAAACTGCATGTGGTTGTGTGAGTGTCTGGGCATCATTTTCTCATGAGTAGGAAGCAAGACGTTCTGGGAGGGCAGGCAGGCTGAAGGAGGCTTTGGGGCCAAGGTCACGGAGGCTCTGGCATGCCACTTTACACAGTGACATTCCTGACTTCATGCTGTGGGTTGTGGCGAGTCGTTTTACCAGAAGGAAAAATCAGCGTGTGTGTAGATTATGAAGGAACCTGCAGGGCGTGTAGGAAGAAGCCTGTTGAGAAGGGAAGACTAAGGCAACAGAACACAGAACATCCTTCAGGGGAGAACTCAGTGCTGAGGGCACATGTAAAAGGATTATTAGGCTTGGAAAACAGGAAGTATAATTCTTTCTCTGCCATGAGAACAATTTTGAATAAGGAGTCAAAGTAACAGTGGTCACGCTGTAGATGCTGACACGGGATTTATGACGGCGATGGGGGAAAACAGTATCTAGTATTTACTGGACGCTACACTGATGCTTTCTGCTTTGTGTTACACAATCCTTACAACCACCCATGAGGCAGGTCAGATTATTATCCCTGCTTACAGATGTGGGGGCTGAGGTTGCAGATTAATACACTGAGGGTCACATAGTCCAGAACAGGCAGAGCCAGAATTCAAACCCAGGGAAGCAGAGGCGGGTTCTTTATAGTCAGGACATTGACACAAAGAGAAAAGGGCAGAGAAAAGAAGAAAATGACAGAACCAGTCAAGTAATACAACAAGAAGTGAGGTGGAGATGAGGAAGAGAGAGAGAAATAAGTAAATAAATGCATAAAGAACGAACACTGGGATGTGTCGTGGGTACAGCTTAAGTCTCGGAAACTTGATGGATTAATCTTTTTTTAAATCTGGAGAATAAAAGAAAATAAAAAGCTGAATCTTAGTATTTCAATCATTAGAAGTTCAATCACTTAAAGCTGTCATTTATTCTGGGAGAATGATAACTGAAATTACTTTTAACAAAAAGAAAACTGTAAATTCTAATAGAAATAGAAGAATCTGCAGCCTGTACAAGGCCTAAGGAAGAGTAATTTATTCCTGGCTTCAGGCAGAATTACCATAAACCATCTGAGATAGACACATTTTTTTCTTTGTTAAATGACTTTTGGAAAATGAAGGTTTTCCATAATTTTCCCTCCTAACTCATTGTTGTGCTTAATAATTTTGCTGTCAAGAAGTTCTCCCTCATACTGTATCTAACCCCTGATTGTACAGCTTCAAGTCCATTTCCACATTCATTTCATCGGGGGAGTGAACAGCGGCTTCTCCCTACTGAAAGACTTTCTGACCCAGGACTAGGGTCTAACTTCAGGCTTTCATTCTTTAAACTAAAAAGCCTCTTTGATTTTTAAATGTGGTTGGTCTGCTTTAGTAAAACTAACACTCTCTGCTTCTTTCTTGTCATAAAACAGCCAGGCTAGATGTGATTCGAGTGTCACTGTACGGGAGCAAGGTGAAGCCACATTTCTGTATCTCACAATGCAGTGTGAGTGAAAGAGAAATCCTGTGACTGGGAGATGAGTTACACATACCTGGTATGTGAGCAATCTGGCCCTGGAGGAAGAATATTAAAATATATACCATATTCTCATATAAAATATGGCATTCACGCTCAGTTTATTGGCATTTAAGAGCAGTATTTCATACAGTAATGGAAAAGGTAAAAAAAAATCCATGTTTTGAATAGGACTAAATTAAAAGTACTACTGCAAAAACTTAAGTTTCGACAATCTTTAACACAAAACATTTCTAGGGAAAAAATCATTGATACCTGGAAGTTAATAGGTACAATGAAATAAAAACAGACATCTAACTCCTAAGTAATGTTCTGAGCTCAGTAGTGAATGAAGTAATATTTTTTTAAAGATTTTATTTGTTTATTTTTAGAGAGGGAAGGGAGGGAGAAAGAGAGAGAGAGAGAGAGAAATCAATGTGCAGTTGCTGGGGGCCATGGCCTGCAACCCAGGCATGTGCCTTGACTGGGAATCGAACCTGCGATGCTTTGGTTCGCAGCCCGTGCTGAATCCACTGAGCTATGCCAGCCAGGGCTGAATGAAGTAATCTTAATTGGGTTATGTTATCTTATTAAAGTGCTTCTAGCACTATCTAGCATATATAATTAATTGTAATAGTAATGTTTTCTTCGATCCATTTCAAGTGAACACTACTAGGATAATAAAATATCATAAAAACCAACTCCTAAAATTCTTATCAATAATATTTATTATGGTAGGTATAACGTTTCATTTTGATGTACATAGCTTGAGGTCTCATTACTATAAAAAGCTGGCTTGGCCAGAAATCTACAAAACAAGAATCTTTACCAGTTGGCACTTTGGTAATTCACTCAGACAATGATTATTGATGGTCAACAATGACCTTGAGAATTTTTTAAGAAAATGGAAAGAACAGAATAAAGTTGTAAAGGATTAATTAGGGTTAGAGATTTCAGAAAAAAATTAGGTAGGGCTTGAGTTGGAGCACAAAGAAATAGAAGGTTCAGGATCAAGAAAAACAGGCAAGATGTTTCTGGTAGAAGGAATCTTGAGAGAAAACCCCGAGGAGTGCAGAGCGTGGAGAGCTGGGATGCGTCACAGTGGGGAGACCACCTGGAGTTCACCGACACACCCATTCCCTCTCAGACTGTGATACTACGTGATGTTGCAATACCATCCAATTGTATGCTTTTTCAGCAAAATACTATGCCAGAAGAGTGTTTATCTCCATCTATAATTTGAAAGGCTAGTCAGCAGAATTAATGCAGTTATTAGTGTTTAAACCTGTTAAATAAAATAATCTTAGAGTTAAGGAGAAAGTTCTGATAAGAAGATAATCTCCTTTGTACCAAACCAGGCTCACGGCAGAGGCTACAAAATCTAATCGCACACATGTTATCTGTAGCATCTTAAAAATATGAATGTTAATATTTATCTTAAATTTACACATGTATTATTTGGGCAAGGTTTTTAGTTCAATTCCTCACACAAACTGATTACAAAGCCAAACCAAGACAATGTCAACAATTTAGATACCACAGGTATCTAATTAACTTAGCAATTATCACACTAAATATTATAGAGACTAACAATGTCAGACTCCCAGTGAATTACCTTGTACACATATATTATTTAACCAATTCAAAGTTGTGCAGAAAATAGTGCAACAGATTTCTCAGTGGACATTAACACTGAATAATATTGTGGATATATTATTACCAGGAGATAAACTGTATGTGACACCATGCCTCTTTGAGATTAAAAACAAATTCAAAAACAGTGTTAGGTTGGCTTACTTCTCTATCAAGTCCAGCCGCCACTGTGATAATATCCCCAGTTTCATTGTTGATGGTGAACATGTTTGGCGAAGGGGTGCTCGGAGCCTGAGACAGGATCCTGTACCTCAGCATCCCGTTCTGGGTATTTGGATCATCATCATCAATAGCAGTGACCGTCATCACGTATGTTCCTGGACACGGAATACAAGGAAAATGAATGGTCGCCTTCATTTCAGGGTCTCCTCCACAGACGGTACATTTACCCCTTCCTTCCATCTCAATGCCACTGTTTCAAAACACACGTTTAACCACTTAGACTTGATTAAAAACACTATTGGCAGGAGTAGTATTCACTTAAAAAAATTTAAAGCATGGCTTACGTTACTTGAAAGGAAAACTGTAAAACACTTATACATTTAAAAAGACTCAATTTTTCCATAACTGAGAAGACAAATTCACTATATGACTCAAGGAAAGGATCACTTCATACTTGCATTTATAGAGAATGCAAATGAATAATACAGATGCCCTTAGCAACATATATTATGGCCTCTGATTCCTTCCCTCTGCTGTATTTTCTTCTGTCATGCAGTAACATCTGAAATCGCATGCTGAGCGTGATTCTCCCCAGCGCCTAAGTCACTTCGGAAAGTAAGCTGTGTGCATAATGATGAACACTCCATTTCCTCAGGTCATGAGGAACCATTCCATGCATTACTGTTCTGGTACATTGCATAGGGGTTTGGCACTGTGGTTCATTATTTCGTAGGAGATTAAAAGAACACTGCGACAAATTCGAGGCACTTCAATTTATTAGATATTTTGAAAGGAAATCTACAAAGCATTAGGATCAAAAATAAGTTCAAATTACCTAGACAAACTATAATTTACAAGTAGAGAGAAAAGTAATTATTATTTAACATGGTTTGTTCTGTGGGATATTTATAAGACATGGATTATAAAAAAGTCCTCATTTAGAGCCTTTATAGTTGCTGTTCCTCTTATATGGTACCTGTCTGCCCCGGAATTAAGGTGTGGTCACATTATTCGAATCACTTTGCACAGCTTGTGCCTCTAAAGCAGACACCCTTTCGGGTTATATACCATCCCTACACACCTTTTCATTCCACTCTGTATATTCGCCTGCTTGCGTGTTTCTTCCCTACGAGAACTGAAAGGGCAGTGGGGCAGGGAGCAGCCTGTCACTGCTGTGTCCACGGTGCCAAAACAGTGCCCGACACAAGGCACATGCACTATACACATCTGTTGAGTGAATGAATTATTAAAGCAAAACAGTACGTCTCAGAATCTTGAACCAAAATACTGACTGCAGTGCAATTAAACTCAAGATGCACCATATTATGAAACCTTGCCTAGAAGGACGTTTTTGAAGTTACAGAACAACCACAGGAAGTGTACTCGTGAAATGTCTCTACTTCACATGATCATTTAAAGTCTTTCGCTTACGGTAGGTGTTATGGAAATTCATGGTCAAATGCATAACAAGAATATCCTTAATGGGTCTTTTTCGACAATTTTTGTGAAGCAGTACTTTTCATAATGTTAGAAATAATAGAAGAAAAAATAATTTTAAAAAATCAAAAAATGTTTGCAGGCAAAAAACCAGTTTATTATCTTTAGAACATGTGTAAAAGATTTGTGTTTTAGTAAGGATGTGTTTAACATGCTCAGGTTTCACAGTATTTTAAAATGATGAAAAAGACTAGTCTGAAAATGGAAATGTGACTCAGAAGGAGCCACAGAAGGTTGAACTTCCTGCACGGCCCACCCTCCCACTCCAGCTGCCCGCTCCCTGGACTTCTTTTATGAGGTTACAGACAAGTGTGTTTGGGCCAAGAAAAAAATACCAGTTTAAGGCATATTTGGTTATATCTGTAACTTGGCTTATGCGCAAGGGAGCTACGCAACTGGTATAGATGGCAGAGGTAATATTAGCACAGTTATAAATATTGAGTTTTTTATTAAAAAAATTAATAGAGCTCATTAAACCTCCCTAAACACCACATTATCTCAGGAAGGCTGGCAAAACATTTCCTTTTACCATCTCGACAGTGACATATTTTCTTGTCTACTAGTTTTTCACACTAAACAGGCCTTTCTAGGCATGCTATTCTACTGTGACTGAAGTCCACATTATTTTCATCACAAGAATCTAAAACCTTAGTCAAACATCACTTCATAGTGGTGGGCGGCTTTTGGCAACTGCTGTTTCTAGGCTGGGTCACTCCATGGCACGGGTTTAAAAGCCAGGGCTGCCGGAGGCTGTGGATCGTTCTGAAAGCAAGCACCTGGTGTGGCCAGAGGACAGCAGCCACAGCTGTTGCGGAGGCCCTCCCCGCTTTGGGCTCTGCCTCGCCCTCCGTCCCAGGACACCAAGTATCATTTAGACTCTCCAGTTGCATTTTAGTTGCTGCTACAATTAACATGACACAATCTGTACTTTATGAACAGACATCTCCAGTCTTCTGGTTCTCATTTTTTAGCTAGAAACTTGCTCTATCAACTAACAGAATGAAAGGATCCTCCCCCAGATTCCATAGTATAGAGGAAGATATCGTAGTCTATTTTTTGAAAGGTGGGAAAATTCATAGAGCGTAGTGGAATGAGATTCTTCTGTTTTCTCTCTTCAGTCAGTGTTTCCCTAAGTCACCTCCCTTTCTCCCTAAAAGCACTAGGAATGAAAGAAAATGACACTGAAAGGCTCACACCATGTCCCCCGTTCCGGACTACATAGCAGCGCAGCCTACACCGCATTTCCTGAAGTAACCTCCAAATTGTTACCTTCAAACTTACCAGGCTTTGATCCCTCAGGAACTGTCCCATTCCAAACCTGGTGCAAGAACTCAGGTCTGTTATCATTCATGTCAATGACATTGATGACAATGTCAATGGGGTTCTCCACTTGATTTCCATTAATATCCACTGCATGTGCCCTCAACTGTAAAGATAATTAGAACACAAAACTTTTTAGCAGACTTAACATCTCGAGTGAGCACATAAAGTATACAATCACCATGCAATCAAAATAGCACAGAGGGACTGAGAAGCAGAAAAACAGAAGTGCCTCTTCCCACTGAAATTTAAGTTAGCCAAACTCCACACGGAGCAGGTGCGGTAGCAAAGAGCCCACAATGAGTATCCGCTAGGGATCGTGCTGGGAGTTTTATGGATTTTAACTTATTTAATCCACATAAAAAAGATGCAGGCAGAAATGACCAGCATTTGAAAGTGAAAAAACATCAAGCTTCAAAAGGTGAAGTAACTGGTTTGTCTATTGACAGAACCTATACTCGAAGCCAGTTCTACTTAGCTCCCAAATCCTTTTGCTAAATAAGTACATATGATTCAGGGTAATTAAAAATGTGGTGCTGACACAGAGCAGTCATATAGTTCAAGGGAACAGAAGAGAACTAAGAAGGACTTTGGTGTGTATAGGGAATTTTGACACTATTTTTTTTCATTGTAAATAGTATTCATAAATGTTAAAAGGTACACATTAAAAGTACATGAATATATAAAGCAGTTGCTCCTCTCCCAAGCACAAATTCTCAGTTTTGTAGGTATTCTATAAATTTTATCTTTTTCTTTTTAAACAAATATGATCACTCAGCCACACTTGGCAGAGTATCTTCAAAATCTTTTCATTGGCACACAGAGATCCATTTCATTCTTTTCAGGAGCTGTGCAGTGTTCTATTGAATTGTTTCTTTTTAGCGGAAATGCTTCTATGATTTCCCTGTTAAGTGTGATGCTGGCAGCTGGTTTCTGCTGGGTATGCTTTATCAAGTTAAAGAAGCATGGACATATCCTTTCTTACTTAGAGGATATTTAATGCATGAAGCAATGTAAGTTTTATCACTGCCTTTTCAACACCTACAGAAATAATCCCTCATCCCCCTTGACTTATTTAATATATTACATTAATAGACTCTTCATACTGAACCATCCTTATAATTCTATCACTAATTAACTCTATTTTGTTATGAATATTGCTCTTTTATGTGCAAAGAGTGAAATCTGGAGATCAAGAATTTACCCCCAAATTATCCAAAAACTACTTCCTGAGTCTTAGCTGCATCATCAGGTAGTGAGATTTCATACAGGAATAGAAATCATAATTTTTGTATGCTCTTATTTATACTCATAAATTAGAGACTAGTCTAATTAGAGACTGGTCTGTTCTGGGCTGCCTTTATTGAGTTTCCCTACGAATACGATGCTGTTTTTCTGAAAGGTTTGAAAGTTTTACTTCTTTCTTTACATTTTAGATTATAAAAAGCATCAGAATTACAGGCTCCTTGGGAGTCTTACTCTACATGTATCAATATTTTAATTATGACCAAAATCTCAAAAATTTAAAAGTTTCTACTACAAGTACAAAAATGTAACAAATATATTAATGGGCCAAATTATAATCTAAAAACAAATGCATATAAATATGGAATAAAAAATTTAATCACTATGTGCAGACGATGAAGCAGTGGGAACACTAACTCAGTACATGGGATGGCTGTCTAGCCACAAAGGAAAACCAAAGTGGATCATATCCCACTTCCTTTTTACTGTAATAAACTCCACAGAAATTTGGGTGCAAAAAGAAACCCCCACATTAAACCGGGGAGATTAGCATCTTGGAGTTGGGAAGGCTTTTATCACCTTCTCTAAATCCAGAATGCATGGTAACACCTAAAAAATGAACTTAACTCTGTAAAAACTGTAAGTTATAGTAGCATAAGAATTATTAACACAGAGGAAAACAAACAATAAAAGGGTAACACTATATGAAAATCATGCATTAATGTCCCTCATGGGTAAAAGGCTCTTAGTTAACAGTAAGAGAAAAAGATACACAATCAAAAAGAAAATTCCACATAAGACAAGAAGAGGGAATGCACTTTGATTGGATAGTCAATTTATGCAAGTTAAAACATCAAGATAAATATTTTACAAAAATATTGGCAGTAAATAATGTCTGGAATTGCTCATGGAATAGAGAAAATATATCTCCTATATCAGGGGTGTCAAACTCATTTTCATCAGGGACCACATCAACTTCACAGTTGCCTTAAAAAGGCTGAAATAATTTTAGGACTGTATAAATGTAACTACTCCTTAACTGTTAAGGAGTTGAAATTATATTCAGCCCTTTGAAAGCAACCATGAGGCTGATGTTAGCCCCTGGTGAAAATGAGTTTGACACCCCTGTGTAGTGGGCAGGTAGTGAAATACAACACAACCATTCAGAGAACAATTTTACTATATGTATCAAAATAATATCAATTTAAACAATTTATTGCAAGGATATAATGAAAACATATACAGACAGATGTTCATTGTTACATATACTTGCAAAATAAATTCGAACACTGAATTACCCAAATATCCACCAACAGATAGTTAAAATTATGTTACATCCATTCAACAGAATAATTTGGATCAATCAAAAATGATTTAAATAAATAATTTCTACTGACAAGGAAAGATGTTAAATTTTATGATTGTGAAGTGGCAAAAGCTGGTTTCAGAGATTGGTCCCAATTTCAAAAGAATACATTTATGAATCTATGCATAGCAAAACATTTTACAGTATATCATCAAAGTGTGTTTTAAAAAGTTTAGTTTTGTGTACTAGAATTATAATTCATTTTTACTGAATTATTAATACTGTATTATTTGAAGTTTTGTTTTTACATTATTTGAAAAGTTTCTAGAGTGTGCATATACTCTTCTAAAAGGCAACGGTACTTTCATCAAAAGTTTTAGTTATTCATGTTGAAATTAATAATAACAAACAATTTAGGTGTCTATATTGAACTCATGGAAAAATTTTGAAATCTTATTCCAGGAAAATATGCAAGTGACTATAAAAAATGAAAAAAGAAACAAGTTTCTAAGAATTGATTATTTTAATATTAGGTAACTCTTGTATTCTAAAAGACTCAACAAAACATTATTTTTAAATTGGAAAAGTCAGGTTCAAATATATTTGGGGTGGGATAAAAGTAGGTTTACAGGTGTGAGTATGTGAAGCAGAATTTATTCTTTAATTATTATATTATTTTCCATATAAACAACTGTAAACTTACTTTTGCCTCACCCTGTATATATTTAAAAATATAAACTTGTAACTATATACATAAGTGGTTATAACTCAGAAAATAATATATAGAAAAGTAAAGAGCAAAAATTAACATCAGAAATATGACTAGTTAATAAATCCAAGAAAAGCTCGCTCGTATTGGCCAAATGGTGAAAAGGAGTGTCAGCAGTGATGAGGAAAAGGGAGACCGTAGGAGTCTCAGAGTGGTGGACTTTCTGGAGTGTCTGTCTCACAGACAATGCGACAGAAATGTGCTCGCCACGTTCGAGGTCTCTACTGAATGGCAGTAATAATGCCAGCAGACAGGGAAAATGGCAAATGGCAAATATAAACATCTATCAATGAGAAACTTTTAAAATTATAGATTATACATTCGGTGGGATATTATATAGCTATTAAAAACGTGATCTCTACATAATGTACAAGGAACAGTTGCGACCCCCGGCATGTAAATTTGCTCTTATGTCCTGAGCCTCACAACTGAACGCCAGTGCCAACGAGTTAGAGGTAATGGGACTTAAGGCAATCTCACTTTCTTCTTCAGTGCCATTTTTTTTTCCATGAACATTCATCAATTCTATAAAAACAGCACAATTATTACGATAAATTGAAAAGGCTGCAAGTACATTTCACACATTGAAACTCTCAGAAGCAAAGGTTTAAGACTGAAATGAGAGGCAAACGTTAAACTCCGCACACACTCAGAAGACTATGAATAAATACACAGGGTATCAGCAGCTGAAGTCTTACATGAAATCGGGCTATCTGCTCACGATCCAGAGGCTTGGTCACTGACAGCTGACCTGAGATGGGGTTGATAATGAAGATACCAGTTGGAGGCTGGTCAGCTCCTGGCCCAGTCACGCTGTACCGCAGCGAAAGGTTTTTATCTCTATCGGACCTGATCTGAGGGTCAAGAAGACAATCACATTAAGTGAGAGACTAAATGAGCTCATTATCTGAGACACAGCACGCCACACCTCGTGCCCTTTTTCAGCTACAGACTTACGCCGTCTCCTCCCAGAAAACCACGGAAACGCTCCCAGGCCTGTTCCTTGCCCTTGTTTCTTGGTGATAGGCTTCAGAAAGAGATGTTCCCTATCACCGGAAAGACTGGGGGCAAGGCTAACATCGGAAAGAACATGCACTGGAAGCAGTGCAAAAAGTCAAAATTAAGGAGTGTCACTTTTTCAACAGTAACAGATTCTGTCCCGGAAATTGCAGAATGTTAATCAAATAACAGGTGTTCAATTTACTGAGAAGACATCGTTTACCTTTTGGCATCAGTTAGGGTAAGAAACAGTGGTTTAACTGCAGGCGAAGGAGCCTCACTAGGGGCTCTCAGATCATGGCGGAGCCCGGAAATCAGGCTTCCGCACATGCAGTGCGTGTGCTGACATTGTCCACTGCAGCCAGGGCTGCCCGTATCGTTTCCTGGGGGCCCTTGTCAGTGCAGATTCCTCAGCAATAGCAAATCGTCCAAGGTATGACTGAAGAATATATTTCTATGCTCTCAAACTTTATACCCATGGGCTCACTTCCTTCTCCTCCCAACACCACGGCTCCCAGGAAAAGTAAGCTGTAGATGAGCAATCCTAGGGCCGGGCAACAGAAAGGGAAGGGGAAGGAGAGTATGGGGAAAGGGCCAGTACAGCAATGCTGCTGGCTGTGAGAATGAGATATGTATTAGGTAAAACACGTAATAGGTAAATAGACTTAATCCACCAATAGAATGTTGTTATATTTTTAAAGTTAAAGCAAAATTATTTTTTCTCCTTCTCCATTAAAGTAGAAAAATAAGAAACAACTTTCTTTGTGGTTATAATATTCATTGTTAAAGTGAATTATCATGTGCGATAGAATAGCATATATGACACAAAAACGACTTATTAAAAATACAGTTTTCGGTAAGTGTGTACTAGAATGATAAATTAATCATCTAGAGAAACATTTATTTTCTAATAAGTGGCAATACAATGACTTTTTCTTATTTTCCTTTTGTAATAAATAATGGGTTGCTAATTTTGCTAAACACATGGAAATATCTGTAATTTTTTTTCTGCATTTGATGGTATGCATTTCGAGTAACTAAAAGAACTGACTTTTCAGATTTGAAAGCCTATATTTTTGCACAGCCCCAGGGATTCTGTTAATGGTATCAGAGGTCATTTTTTTTTCGTTTAAAAACTCTCAAAGGCACTTAGTGTTGGCATTTTTAGCAATGATTGCTCCTTTATTTTTTCTTTGGCTGAAAAGCTATCTACAGAGGACAGAGACCATCGTGGAAAGTGCAGGTTTCAGGCAGGGAAGTCGAGGTGCCTGTGCTTTATGGCCAGAGGTAAGGAAGGCATGGGTGTGAACGCATGTCGGAGTTAGGGCTTCTGTCTCCACAAACCGAACAAACTTTACCACCCACAGTGTAGAGGAGCTCCAGGGAGCTCTGCCTATAAATAGTCTGAGATGATAAAAAAATGAGAGGGGGCTCTTTACAACACAAGACATTTCACCTATACAAAAATATATTTCTTAGTACGTACATGTTGTGAACTCTACCTTGTGGGAAAAAATGGACAAAGACACCTCTAGCATACACTTGACACACGCCACATAGACAGAGAAAACTGCCACGCACCCTGACAAGCTCTTGAGGAAAAGGTCCTCTGGAGTTTTCTGGCAAGTTGATGGGAGGGATAACCCAGTCTCTCTTCTGCCTTTGTAGGTGTCCATTGTGCTTCGTCAGTTGTCTCGGGAACACGATTTCTTCAATTTCCTGTGATCCCTTTCCATTAAAATACAAGAAGACACTCCTGAGTACTAGGAGAAATGTTTTCTGAAGGCATATCACTACCAGCGGACACCCGAAAGTGTAGGAATCCCAGTTTATCGTGAATAAGAAAGTAAGTCGGGAGGGCTTTTCCTTGTCCTCCTACTAAAATAACAGAAAACATCATACAAATTTTGGGTTACACTGTTCATTGAAAAACTGAATTCCAAACCACTTATTATGTGGCACAGCTGTGTAAACTATTTTCAGTTTCTATAAACCATGTTAGATAGTAGTTAATATTGAGCAAAATTTAATCAGACCCTTTTATATATTTCTCATTAGTTTAAACCACAGTTCAGGTAATGTGCTACTGTACATTAAATTTAGATCTTGATGTGCTAAAATATAATTTGAATTCCAAGAGAAGTTTAATACATACTGCTAAGGAATGTCTCAAATATTTATGACCCTATTAAATCCCACAGAATTAATGCTGTAATTATTCTAAACCTATGTCAGCCATGATGGATGCTGCAGATGACCCACTTTGCACATGGGGTATTAATCTCTGCTGGGTGTCAACATTTTCTTCTGTTTCTTCTTGTATCTGTGGACATTTTAGCCATTAGCCCTTGCTGCTTCGGTGAAAATATCCAAGCTAGTTTGCTGGAACACACTGAATTATCAACAACAAAAGCCACTATTCACTCAATTAGTTACCAATTTCTCACTTTACATTTCCCAAATAACATGATTCGCCTTAACAGTTAATAGTCTAACACACTACATCCCACATAATGAAAGTCTGACACTGGCATAAAAGAAAAATGATATATTTTCCTGTGATATATTTATTCTTATTTAATTATTGGTGTGTATACTGCATTTACAATTAAATAGCAGAAATGAATATGTGTATTCTTATCTCTCACAATACAATAAATATATGAAATGCAATAGTCATAATTCATAAAATAAAAAACTTCAGAATATGCATGCGGTGTCCCCTCATAATAGTTTCAAATTAACTCAAACAAATGGAATATTCAAATGAGTAATGCTATAATAACTTTACTGAAAAAGTTATTGTATCTTATTTAAAATTCTCAGTATGGTGACTTACACAAAGTAAGTGCTCAATAAATTTTTGTTGAATTGAGTCAAACTGTACTCTGTTGGAAATGTATCTTATTTATTTTACCTTGGCTTATAGCAGCTTCCACAGGGGGAGTATATTATCCCTAAAAGTAATGCGGATAGTGTAAATAATTTATACTCTCCATTTGATTATTAAGGGACAAGACAAAACCCAATGCTCCCTGCTGGACATGGTTTCCTGTTATTAATGTAAATCTGAACTTCCTATCTAATGATGAATTTGTCTGGTGAAATCTTGCAAAGGACTATTTATTTATTCTGTGGTTATATTTAACAGCTTGTAAAGCTTCTACAAACTTTCAAAAAAACAACTACTTCTAATTTAAGTTATAAATCTCAAAATGTAAACAAAAAGCTTTCAAATACAATTCAGATTGATTAAAGTACATTTGGTCCAAGTATCTCATAAGCTTAATAACACAACAAAAAACTATCAAAGTGACTGAAGTTACTGAAAGGTCAAATATTGGGCATCCATTAATATGATGTGAAGCAAAGTATATAGTTAGTGCAAACTGTACACATCGAAATCTCAAACATGTGGATACTCTACCTTCATTGAGTCCCCGGGTGAGGTTGGCTTGAGGCTCAGTCTCACTGCTACTTGCCACTTTTCCTGAGTGTCTTTGTCTTGGGCGTACACCAGGAACTTCGCGTGCTCGGAGGAGAGGGGGAAGCTTCTCACGGCATACACCATGCCATCTTCATCTACCTTGAAATCTGCTGGCTCGCTGCTTGCATACTGTACTTTTCTTTTTCCATTGCAGTTGCTAAACTTCACTGTAAAAGATCATAAATACAGAAGTCTAATTCTACTCCAAAAGCAGAAACAACTAATATCTAAATCTATAGCCTGCTTAGGTTAAAGGATAAAATGTAGTAACATTAAAAACAAAAATTTTATTTTTACATCATTAAAGGAATTTTCATAGTAGACAACATCCGATGGTGGTTCTGAGATGTGGTCCCCAGCATCTTCTTGTTCCACAGCCTGCCCCGTTCCTACCCCTCCCCTGGGTCCTGGGCCCGCAGACACATCTACTTTTCCCCCATGCCTCTCACAAATGCTGCCCACCCCTGCCCCAACAAACTCCTACTCATCCTCAGATTCTGGCTCTGAGGGAAGAGTGAATTCCCTGCTCTCTGTCTCTATGCAGCAATCTGAGCTCCACTGCCAGTTTCAGAGCCACGCCTGACCCTCACTTGGAGAGATGTTCCGGAGCAAGTTTTCTTAGCTATCTTGTATGCCCTTACATGTTTCCTGAAATAGCCTTACTACATAAGTTTTGAATCAATGAGTAAAGGAACACAGCAATAGCATTTACTAATGTTGAATACCCACTACGCTCTAGAATTACAAAACCAATGGCAATTAAAAGTAATTTGCAATTTCTAGTATTCATGGTGCTTATAGTGGCTCTATGCAGTATTGACAACTTTATACATTTTAAACATGTAAAAATAAAGGTATACATCAAAATAAATTTTAACTGAAAATAGCTATGTCTTAAGAGTAGCAAAATCAATCAACTGTGTGTCATCAGATAAGTTACATCACATACTTATGAATGTGGAACTAGAAATATTTAAGCCAAAATAAAATTACAAAATAATAAAAGTATTCTCTAGAGATTATTTCCTTTGAAACTCTTCATCAATCTCTTTGAAGAAAAATCCTACATGAATAACGTAAAGGAATTTTTTTCTGTAAGCATGTGACGTTGTGTCTGAACGGCAATTCTGCAGGATACACTTTGGAGTGCATTAGTAGCTACACATTGCAAAATGGAATCATATACACCTTTTGCCTGTTAAGAATCTAAGCAAATGTGTTAATATTCCCACCCCACATATGAATTCATACACATCTTCTGTTTTCATTAATAGATTCACTGAGATGTGCGGGAGACCACAGACAAATCACAGGCACGTTTATCTCCCTCGCTAACCACAGAACCCTCCGCAACAGTAATAAAATACTTTACTGGATGCAGTGTTTTCACACAGTTCCATGTATGTCAATTTTTATCTTTCAAACATTTAAAAATGAAAACACAAATAAAGGTTGTACCTCACACTAAACTGTATCTCACACTAAAATATGTTTTGAACCAACATATTTGTCTTTGGAATAGAAGTATCCCAAAAGATACTCAATTACCCCATCTTACATGACATGTGATTTAAAAGTGAAAAATGGGAATCCTTTCTAAGAACAATGCCATCTACTGCTTATCTTTTATTAAGGACGAGGAAATGAAAAGAAAAATTGTTTGGGGAAACCCTGCTGAGAAATCAAAATAAAAAACCTCTATCGTCTTTTTGTATAAAAAGTACCTTTTATATTATAAAAGGTATTCACAAAACTTAAGAACATACAATGTGGATGAGAAATATTATATTCCCTTCCTCATTTCATGTTCACTTTTACCAGTCTAGCATCAGTCCTCACCAATCCACACCTGTACTACTGGGCCCGCCTCCTAGCGGTGCTCTCCCTGCTCCCGGCCATTGCCCACCCACTCCTGGGCCAAAGCTGTGCAGTGGTTTTCTCCTGCCTGCTTAAAATCTGAATTACTGTAAGTAAACCCTCTTACCTAATATGCATGCTCTCTTAATTCTTGTTCACTCGGTCTCTTTGGTTTAACTTACATCATATTCTAACACATCTTCTGCTCAGTTGGACAGATTTCATGGTCATTTCCCAGCTCCCTGTGGTTGACACCCCACACGCATCACCCCTACTGGATGCTCCCCACCCCGGTTCTCCACGCCACAGCTCCAGAGCCAGGCCACTGCGCAGGGGAGAGTCAACTGGGATGTCCTGATTCAGGAGACAGAAGCCTATGCCTTCATCTGGAAAGGTTCTACATGTTTCCTTTTAATTTTTCTTTGTTTTTACATTTCTTGTCCATGGAAACACATGTTACCACTTTATTTTTATTGTGGACTGTAACAAAAATTGTCTACCTATTAATGGCTTCACTCGGCTAGATCTCTCTGTAACCAGACTGTACACCCACCTTGGCTTCCTGATGGAAGGTCTTGGTTGGTTCTTTTGTTTCCTACGACATCCATCAGTGACAATTACAGTAAAAACGTTCAATAAATACCCAGGGGCCACTGTATAGGTTAATATCTTACATCTTTAAGAAAGAAACTGGAAAACAGATGGGAAACTTAGAAGTATGCCCAGCCTGCTATGGCAACACCCAGCAACCAAAACAATGACAACATGCCAGGGACTTGACATAAGTTGGCTTTGTATTGGGTTGCTGGTAGTGAAAGAAAATCAACTAGTACTTGTTGAATGCCAAGCACTGAACAAGATACTTAAGAGTAGGTTACCTACTTTAACCTCAACAATGACCTCCTGAATGGGGTATGGTTACTTCTGTTCTACAGAACAGGAGAAAGCTCAGAGAACATCTATGACCTGGCTGTCTGACTTCTGGTCTTATCTCCCCTATAAAACGTAAGGGAGTCTAAACTCACGACTCTTAAGTTAGTGAGACCTAAACTTTTAAAAAACAATAAAGATAAGGAAATGACAAAGAGGCTTGATAAATGCTTGTGAAGAGAACAATGCTGTGTTAGATCTTTGAAAGTACCACAGTAAATAGCGTCTTCAAAAGGAATTCTTAAATTGGAGGTACCTTAAATATCCTACAGAGGCAAGCGGGTGGAGCCCCCTGGGTTAACACGAATAGTCTGCTAGCAGAAGGGGAAAGTTTACTCTCACTGTTACTGTGACTGGCTATTCTATTAATTTGGTACTCAACTACTTGCACTCAGGTGTCAGAATGAAGCTGGGAGAAAAAGGAGGAGGCCTTTGAAAAAATGCATTAGCAAAGAAGAAAAATAGGTGTCTTTTCCTACAAAGGGTCATTACAAATCCCAGGAATGAGAAGTGGTTGACCTCCAAGAGTCCAACAATGGAGAGAACAGTTTGGCAGAAACTGCGTAAAGGTCAGTTACTTAAAGTCAATTAGTTTTTCTATTGCCCTTGTGCAACCTAACCTATAACCAGTATGAATTAGTTTAATACATATGCTGTTAAATTGCTGTGGGTTTTTAAAACAAATGCTAATTCTCATTTGCTCTAATGTGAAAATAAAATAGGCAACATTTTTGGCATTATTCAGGTTTGTTTTATATTATATAATTCCCTTTGTACACATAAACAGTGGAAACAACACCATAAATGAAAACAGTCCACTGCCAACTGACAGAGTCTTACTCAGTGAAATATCAGTTCTAACTTCATCCTGTGATTGTTAACTACTGCATACACAGTGCTCCTGGCTCACAGGGGCATGCTTAATTGATAACATCCATGTTTTGTTGCCTTCAAGTCACACAAATTAAAATACGTGCTCATTTCAGTGTGTGTTATGGACAGAATTGTATTCCCCCAAATTTGTATTTTGAAGTACTAAGTCCCAGTACCTTAGAATATGACTGTAATTGAGATATATTCTTTAATGGGATAATTAAAGTTAAATTAGCCCACATGGGTGGGGCTTTTGCCAAAATGGCTGGTGTCCTCATAAGAAGAGGAAATGTGGACACAGACAGGCATGTGCATGAAGGAAATACCATGTGTGGACACAGCAGAAACATGGTCCTCTAGCCCTCTGCGAGCCAAGGAGAAAGGTCTTTAGAGAGAACAACCCCGCTGAACCTTCATGATGGACTTCCAGCCTCTAGAACTGTGAGAAAATACGTTTCTGTTGTTTAAGCCACCCCACCTCTAGTATTTCGTTATGGCAGGCTTAGCAAACTTAATTCAATAGTTAATACACGAATTCCATTTTTTAACCATTGGTCAACATTTATTGCCTGTTGTTTTGTTCATTATGACTAAGATAGAGCTAGGAGTCCTTTCTCCAATCTGTTAAGATTCACCTGCACCCTTGGAACAGGTGCTAGAATTTAATCAAGAAGAATTTTCTTTTTATGGAAACTTAGAAGTTCATGGAAAAATATAGATAACTGCTATGCTACAAAATCCTACTTACAGAGCTAATATATATTCATGACTTATAAATTACATTTATTTATAATCAGTAAGCTTTCAAAAAGGTTTCCAGGGTGATGACAAAATATGTGTACAAAAATCTGGTTATAAACAAGAAAAGAGAGGACAGAAGCTCCTTGGAAGATAGAAAAAGATATCCAAGGGACATGTTTCAATTATTTAAATGACTAAAATTAGATTTAAAATTTAACTTTGAAGATGAAGGAAATAAGGGAAACATCATAGATATGTAAGTCTTGTAAAAAGAAATATAATTTAGTAGAACCAAACAGTTCTTGTTAGTGAAACATTTTCTTAATGGATGGTAGGTAAATAACTCTGAATAACATAATGAAAAAAGACTTTCAATTTTTGTTCCAAAAATAAAACAGTTGTATCATTTTAAATATGTTTTCCATTCTTGTTTATTCTACTCTAGTTGGCCCATTTTTTTCTCCCTTGCCCTCCTCCTCCCAGCCCAAACACCGACCCCGTAATCATCCCCCACCACTGTCCATGTCTATGGGTTATTCATATGTGTTTTTTACTAATCCCCTCCCCTTCTTTCCACTACTCTCCCCTCCCCTTCTTTCCACCGCTCTCCCCTCCCCCTCCCCTCTGGCAGCTGTCAGTCTGCTCCTTGTTTCTATGCCTCTGGTTCTTTTTTGTGCATTAGTTTATTTTGTTCATTAGATTCCTCTTATAAATGAGATCATATGGTATTGGTCTTTCATTGACTGGCTTATTCACTTAGCATGATAGTCTCTAGTTCAAACCATGCTGTCACCAAAGGTAGGAATTCCTTATTTCTTTCTGCTGCATAGTATTCTATTGCGTAAATGTACCACAGTTTTTAAATCTATTCATCTACTGATGGGTACTTAGGTTGTTTCTAATACTTGAATATTGTAAACAGTGGTACACTATTTACATTGCTGCTATGAACACTGGAGTGCGTAAGTTCTTTTGAATTAGTGTTTCAGGATTCTTAGAGTATATTCCCAGTAATGGGATCACTAGGTCGAAGGGCAGTTCCATTTTTAATTTTTTGATGAAATTCCATATTGTTTTCCACAGTAGCTGCACCAGTCTCGCATTTCTCACCAACAGTGCAGTCGGGTTCCTTTTTCTCCACGTCCTCACCAGCACTTGTTTGTTGATTTATTAAAGATGGCCATTCTGACCATTGTGAAGTGGTATCTCATTGTGGTTTTAATTTGCACCTCTCCGATGGTTAGTGATAAGCATTTTTTCACATGTCTATGGGCCATCTGTATGTTGTTAGAGAAGTATCTATTTGGGTCTTTTGCCCATTTTTTAATTGGGTTGTTTGTCTTCCTGGTATTGAGTTGTATTAGTCCTTTATATATTTTGGAGATTAAACCCTTGTCAGATGTAAGACTGATAAATATGTTCTCCCATTCGGTCGGTTCCCTTTCAATTTTGGTGATCGTTTCTCTACCGTGCAGAAGCCACTGGTGTCCTCCCAGCTGCTGTCCCTGTGCTGAAGCCCAGAGAGAGTGAGTCTGTGTAAGTCCTAAGTCTATTCTAGGCCCTGTAAGAGGAGACCCCTGAGAATTCTGCAGTTTCTTCCTCTACCTCAACCCCCACTGGATTTTACAGCCAGAAGTTATGGGGATATATCTTCCTGGCACTGGAATCCTGGGCTGGGTGGCCTGGTGTGGGGCTGAGATACCTTGCTTCCAAGGTATCCCTCCTGATTTTTATCCACCACACATAGGTGTAGGTGTGGTACTGCCCATTCTGTGTGTCTGGGTCTCTGCCCCTTCTACCTATCTGGATGAATGTGACTTCTTTAATTCCTTGGTTGTTGGACTTCCATAAAGCTTGATTTTCTGATGATTCTTGGTGATAGTTATTTTGTATTTTAGTTATAATTTTTACTATGGTTGTGCAAAGACGTGAGCACTGTTTACCTGTGCCTCCATCTTGACCACAAGTCCCCCTCTGTCAAATATTAATTGACCATAGAGACATGGGCTTATCTCTGGGCTCTCTATTCTGTTCCACTGATCTATGTATCTGTTCTTATGCTAGTTCCAGACTGTTTTGATTACAGTGGCCTTGTAGTATATTTTGATATCTTTAATATGTTTTTTAAGAAAAGGTGATTATACATTTAAAAATAAGGATGAAATATATCCTTAGCAATAAAGCTACTCTGTACTGTATTCAGTGGAAACGTGACATTATACATTTGTCAAAACTCATGGAACTGCACAACACAAAGAGTGAAGCCCAGTGCAAACCATGGACTTCACTTAATAGTGTATCAATATTGGAGGTAACAGATGTGCCACAGCAATGTAAGATGTTCATACAGGTATTCCCACTTTTTGAAAGTTTGGGTTACCTCACTTTGCCTTTATGCAAGACCCACAATAATACCTATTCTTGCTAACCAAAAGAAACCTGAAATGAATTTTCCCTTTACAAGAAAGGCAAAAAGTGAAAATAATGTTCAGTGTTTTTGTTTTAGTTTTCTGCAGTGATCCGTCATAGGGGCAGCACACAGTCTGAGCAGTGAGAGTGGACTTGCCAAGCTCCTTGCCTGGGAACCATACTCAGCATCTCAGCATCAAGCACCACAGCTTTCAGTTGTTATCTGTGAACAAATGTGCTTTGTGTGGATTTATTCTGTGCATCTGTTAGCAAGATGTGTCATCCTAGGGTTATCAGAAAAGCCTAAGAGAACTCGTAGGGGTGTTACGCTTAGCATAATACTGGACACAATAGTTTCAGTTGTGGTGAATAAAACAAAGACATCATGCCAGCAGTACCGAACTTTCCTGCATCCACCTGTGCACTATTTACATGCAGAGAGAGTCTTGAAAGCTGCCCAAAGATACTACTGGTTCTGTAAGTAGCAGAACGGTCTCTCTTAGTTAGCATCCACTAATGGCTAAAATGGGAAGAGTACATTGCTTGAATGGATTAGTGGGTGTATAAAACTTTGCTGCTATATCATTCCTGTTTTTATTATATGTTAGCATTATTTTAGATTTTATGTGTTATTTGATATCATTTGGTATGCTATTTTTGGGTCTGGGGACACTCAAATATTTTCCATAGAAATTAAAGGTAACTGCTTTTTCATTTTATATCATTTTGGCTTAAGAAAGGTGTCATAGGAATGATCTCCTTTCAGAGAATGGGAGAAACTTGCAATAGAAAAACTTTTGGGGGTACACAATATGCATCTCCCTGTACTCTGTCCTAATTTTTTCAGTAAAC
Organism: Tonatia bakeri; assembly: GCA_004024845.1. NCBI lineage: Eukaryota > Metazoa > Chordata > Mammalia > Chiroptera > Phyllostomidae > Tonatia > Tonatia bakeri. The sequence goes on from PVIA01000113.1 coordinate 270,889, forward strand.
CTAAAACTGGTATAAAAATACTTCCTTATAGTCGGTAGTCTGAGCTACCACCTTTTTAGATATTTGAAAGGACTGGATAGTTGTCAAGATCCTCAGTCTCCTGCAAACAAGAGGTCCATTGTCTCAAGATGGTACTAGTTAGAGCTGGACAGTATAACTGAGTCAATAACTTTACATAAACCCCTCTGGGTGTGGAGATATTGAGTTGGTGTTTCATGAAAGTCGTAATATTTTATCACATCCATATAATAAAGTTTAATTTTTATCATTTAAAAAATAATCAAGAAACTTAATTTGAAATATTCTCCCAACAGAACAATTCTCCTTATGTTAACAATTTAATTTTGCCTAAGTGCTCAGGTACCTCGAAGTACAAGTTCTAGATTTCATAACATAAAAGAAAATAAACTTCCTTAGACAACTAATAAAACAGGCTTGATCCACTGGATAATTCAAATTGAAAACTACATTTGGTTAAATGTTTTTAGCTAAAAACGTCGTAATGTTAAACAAGAAATTTATTATTAGAGCTACTGCATACTTTACATAATATGTAGGTACTATGTTAACATAATTAATACAAATTAAACATCAGGAAAATAATTATTTTAAAGTAGTTTTTACTGTTAAAGCAATACATCAAACTGATGTTAACCATAAAACCATAATATCCTTATAAAATATTAACAGGAAACCACAGATCTTACATATTAAATGTATTAGCAGTTTATAGCACTACATAAACCATATGAATAAAAAGGTGCAAATATTAACATATTTTTCTGCTCAAGTAAAATATCATATCATATTTAGAAACAATTATAAGGAGCACTGTAAAATATGTTTTTTGCCTAGATATGCCTTTGACTTTTTAAATTGTTTTCCCATATTAATTGATATTTACAAAGCATGTTGGAAAAACAAATAGTTTTACAGTATTAACAGAAGTTTTCTTAATTATGAATGAATGAGATATATGTTAATGAAGAAATGGGAGGGAGGAAGACAGGCAGGAGGTGTCTCAACGGGAGTATTTCACAGTGTTTTTATTTAGAGATTCCAAGGAAGAATGGTCACTGACTGGCAAGTTTGCTCATAAATCTGAAAAATCTGCTCAGACATTCTTTTGTCACCCTAGGCCCATTCTGAGTTTAAGCTCAAGAAATAATTTGTCTTGGGAAACTTTGGCAGCCATTCCATGGTCTGTCGGTCCTTTTCACACATGCCCAATGTGACACACTAGAGATAGAGGGGGCCTGTATTCATGGTGTTAATGAAAAAAGCCACTGTGTTTTCTTTATAGCACATAAGTATGATCAAAGATGAAATATGAAGTTTTAGGAAACATACTGACTATTAAATGTATATAAAAATGCTGTTCACTGCAGCATTATTTACAATAGCCAAAACCTGGAAAGAGCCTGAGTCCTCACCCATGGATAAATGGATAAAGAAAAGGGAATATTACTCAGCCATAAAGGAGAATGAAATCTGGCCATCTGTGACGGCATGGCTGAACCTTGAGGGCATCATGCTAATGAATCAAGTCAGAGAAAGACAAATACCATATGATCTCACTTACACGTGGAATGAAAGTAAACAAAATAAACAAACCCTGAGGTCAGACATATAGAGAACAGAACAGTGGTTGCCAGAGGTGGGGGTGAGAGGTGGTGGACATGGATGAAGGGAGTCAAAAGGTACAGACTTCCAGTTATAAAACAAGTCACGCGGATATAATGTGCAATGTGGTGACTACAGTTAATGACTACAGTTAATGATACTGTGTTGTACATTTGAAAGTTGGTAAGAGAATAGATCTTAAAAGTTCTCATCACAAGAAAAAAATTGTAACTATGTGTGGTGAAGGATATTAGCTAGACTTACTTTCATGATCATTTCACAGTAAAGCTGACCATTTAACAACATGGTTTTGAACTGTGCATGTGCACTTATACGAGGAATTTTTCAGTACATATGCAGTTATCCCTCTCTATCCCCTGGTTTTACATCTGCAGATTTGATCACCTACAGACATGGAAGGTTGACCATATGCACTGTTCTACGCTATTTCCTGTGAAGGACGCAAACACTGGGGGTTTTGGATCAGTGAGAGATCCTGGGACCCATGCCCCCTAGATACAAGGGGTGAATAGTTACGTTTTTGTGGAATCAAAAATTATACACTTATTTTCTAAGTGTACAATTTTCTACAGCATGGTTATGGGGGTGCCAGCATCCCTAACACCCACATTGTTCAAAGATTAGTTGCATATACAAATCTTGAACCATTACATTGCACACCTGAAACTAATACAATGTTATAGATCAATTAAATGTCAGTTTTAAAAAATGAATATAAAGGTATAACACTTGTTTTCATTAAATTGTTATAACAAGTTCACTGATTGAGATATCAAATTCTTGATAATTACCCTCGATGAAAACTTTAATTCACAAAAGTTGATGGTTGGAATGGTAGCACATAATTCACCGCTCTTCCTCTGACAGAAAGTTCTTTCTTGTTGAGAGCCACAAGGGAAACATTTATTAAATTTCATGATCCTTCTCTTACATTGGCAAATATTGTTAGAATTCCTACTTGAAATGCAAATGCTTTAAGTTTTTTTCAAATTAAATGTTTTAAAATATTAAAGCTTTACTTCAAGCATGGGCAGGTATTGCTTTAATAGTCATAATTTTCTGTAAGTTAAAAATATAACATCAACTAATTATCACAAGTGAATCATTTTTTCCTTTTTCCAAAGTTAAATTTTTGCTTGAAATCCATAAATCGTGTGAGTACATTTAGTATTTTTTACAGGGCCTTAGCAGTTTTAAATTAAGTTCATTTGGATGCTCCAAATTTTCAGTAAAATAAGTCAATTTTTCTTTAAGCTAATAACTGTCCTTCAACAATTCTATAATGAAGAACATTAGAACACACAATGCACTTTGGTATATATCGGCAAGTCTGGTTGTCTAGTTCCTTAGCATAAAGCTGTAGCCATTTATTTCCATAGTATCAATTTAGGTGGAATTACATTTTATGATCACATTTGTATATACAAGAGCTTCCATTTGAATAAAATGCACAAACAATCTGGGCTTTCAGATTAATCTCTTGATGTTTTTATCTTCATAATATCTACAGCTTTTATACCTGCATGCCATTAGGGCCAGAGCAAACTGCTTCATGTAATGTTTGCCAACACTCTGTTTTAAAGGATTTATTTTTCTCTTTGTATGCATAATTCACAAAAGTTAATCAAGTCGCTATTTTTTTCATAGCAAAAGAGAAGCTCTTCAAGGATTCTAACCACTGATATTAACTAACCCATTAATTCCTTAAAGTCATCAATATTCGATGCTAACTTTTTTGATTTAATACTCGTTCTGATGAGTGTTGTCACTACCATGGGTGGTGCGCCACCATTCCCTCTGCTGCATGCATTATTCCAAAGTGGCTCCTTTACTGCTCCTTCACTGGCCCCCGTGCGCTGTTAATGTGCTATACACAGGCTGGTGAAATAAGGAATTCTGCACTGACAGGAGACATTTTGGCTTAAAGCATTAAATGTGCAGTCTTGTAAGTGGCTTTTAGAGCTTGATCATATAGTGCTCTACTGAATCTCATAAAGCAATTTTCTTACTTTCTGCTTAAGAGAGAGTCCAAAATTTCTCCTGCCTCAGATGGTTGTTTTGGGTTAGGGTCCTGCATGTAGCTTCATTTGATCACGTTTGAAATTAAATAAAACCTTTAAACCAAGTATAACAATAATTATAAGGACAAAAATTCCAATTTGAGGAAGTCATTATTATGTTATCTAATTAGGATCTTAAACATTTGAGGAGGTTCCTGTAACTTTCAAGTCTTTCCAACTTTCATCCAAATTCTCCATTGTGTTAGGAAAGTAAAGAAAAGTAAAAATGAAATGAAAGGCAAAACAGACTGCGGGCACATAATTTCAGATAACCTATTAGCAAATCATATATATGTAATATGTAAATAATAATATAATATGTATTTGTAATTATATAAGATATATAAATATATAAATATGTATATATAAAATATACTTAAAGTCATTTGCATTTAAAAATGTTTCAAAGCATATAAAATGCTTAAAGTTATTCACATAAGTACAAATTAGAATACTGAATATTCATGTTCATTTAATGTAATAATTAAATGTTTAAAATAGATATAAAATATAGTCACTTCTATAATCAAAAACCATTTTGAAAATAGTCAATATCTAGAACTTGAGTCTTCTTTAATAACTTAGTAAATTTTATATCTAGAAAACCAATTAATTTAATTTTAAGGAATTTGTTTTTAAAAACCTTTATAAAATTTAATGTAATATAGGCATCCTAATTCTAAAACACACAAAAATTACTGACTTCCATAAATAAGACTAATTGTCAACATTAAAATCCAACAGAAAAGAAGGAAAAAAAGCAAAAGAAGAGTGGAAGAAAAGGAAATGATAGAGGAAACAAGAAATAAACAATTGAGAAAATTTTAAAATTTAATGATTCTTTAATATCTGACAAAAACATAAAACAATTTATACATATCTTGTATTTTAGAATTAAAGAATAAAAACTATAAGCAAAAAATATGAACCGATAAATTAAAATAATAAAATGAATGTTGCATAAAATGTTCACTTACAATCAATACATTGATACGAAAGCAATGGTCAGGTAATGGGGGGGGGGAATGCAGTAGGAAAAGGGACTTTTTGGTACTCGCTCCGAGGGTGAGTTCTTAGTCAAGGAGTTACGGGGAGATGCTATATGGAGACTTGGGTCTGGACAAGTTTTACTTGGGAAATTAGAAAATAAAGAGTTTCAGGAAGATTTTAGAGAAAGCCACAAAAAGCACGCAAATAGTTTTAGGTGTCATGAGTTAATTCCTAAACTGCTTCATTATAAGGCCTTCAGCTTTTCGGCACTGTAGAAAACATGAGCCATGCCTATCTGCAGCACGCACGTGCTCCACGCTTGGAGTTCCGGGTGGGAAACACTGACCTGTTTTGCGATGCTGCTGAACGATTAAGGTGCAGGAAGGCATTAGTAATAGTCATCAATATTTGTGGTTTTCCTCCCCTTCCTAGACATTCAGAAAGACGACACTTCTCACCTCCCTGATCTTGGGCATGATCATGTGGTTTGCTGTGTCCAATAAAATCTGAGGACTAAAGTGACCCATAACACTTACCAGCAGAAGCATTTAAAAGCTGATACCCTCTTCCTCTGCAGTGGCAATTATGAAAGAACATGTTAATTGGATGAAACATAAGATGGAAAACCTGTGGGAGGAGTGAGCCACCCCACTGAGAGTTTCAAGAGAGTCACCTGTTTCTACAATGGACTCTGCAGGAAGGGGAAACGGCGTTTCTGTGTTAGGCACAGAAGGAGGACGGCGGCTGTCAGTGCAGCACTTCCTAGCCTGTCACGCCTGGAAGGCCTCGACCCGAGTGACCTAAAACCCTTCCAGTGCAGTGGAATTACGACAAATTATCTATGAAATAAAATCAATCAGAATCAAACTTACTGTAGATTAAATTGGTAACATGAAAATGTTTCTTGTTCTTAAAAGTCTCGGTACTGCCACATCAAAATAAAAAGGTTTTATTATAATGTTCTCTGAAATGTTATGAAATCTATTACAGAATCTGTTATTTCATTTCCTTTCCAGGGAAAGTCATGTAGTATTTACCTAACATCTGTATACAAGTTGCCACAAATAAAAGAAAGGAATAAGAATCTATGGTATTTGTCTTTGACATGAAATTTGAAAAAAAACAAGCAGAAGAGATAATATAAAAGATGACTATGACATCAGAAATATGAAATTCAGATTTTTAATAGTCCAATGTTATGCATACAATTTTATATATTATACTATTGAAAAAGCAGTAAGATTATTGCATTCTCTGTTGTATGCATTTTAATAACTCAAAAAATTTTAAGTTGTTCTTCACTTCATTGATATTCTTCCTCCAGGCATCTCTATGCCATAAAACTCAATGAAAACTCGTTCTTTTCAGAGAATCCAGCTAATAATATACAAAATTATCAGTGCTCAGTAAGAATTCTTCTTCTCTCTCTTTGCAGAATGTGCTCATTAACAAATTACACTGAAATATCACTCCCTCTAATTGAATTACTCTGACAGAGCACAGGTTGTACAGAAACACCTTTCCCAACAGTACAGTTATTACTCTCTGAAAGTTGATGTGGTGTTTACTTAGCCTTCCAGTTCAGGGTACTTATCTCAATAAAGAAATCATCCTAATTCACAATTTTTGTCAGCTTTTAATTTTTAGAGTTTTTATTATAAACTATTGAAAACAGAAATTCTTGCTAATTGTTTTCAAAAACAACACTGGAAAAGATATCTAATCTCTATCTAAATCAATTCAACAATGTAGCCTAAAAATGTGCCACAGAGACCCAGAAAAATGAATGTTTCCCCAGGATTCTCAGCTGACTAAGACATTGGCACACCAGGGTTGAAAAGAATGTTCTGTTTTGTAAAACTTGAATACGAGAGGTACAAAGAACATAATGCTCATTAAGCATATTAGCTCTACTGGTATGACATGTGATCACATTAACTAAAATTAACGTCCATGAAACTATTAAATTATTACACCCCAAACCATTTGCTGATAATAAAGTTACAAAACAAATAACATAAGATTTTATCCTAAACACTTAAAACAACTTAAGAAGTATTTATTCCTTTGTGCACTATTAGGAGAAAAAAATCATAGTCATATACAAAGAAATAATGTATATAAAACAGCTCTTGAAAATTTGCCATAATAATATATAATTCATAGCTTAAAAAGCTGAATTTCCAATTATTACTCCTTATTCCCCCAAAAGATATAATGGCTCACTAGCCACTGGAAAGTGCTTCATAAATAGCAAAGCTGGACTTTCTACAGAAAGCAAATTATAAGAATTTAGCAAAAGCAATACCAAACCCCACAATATTACATGCATTATTTCTAAAGGCTGTCTCTGTTTTCTGAACATAGCAATATGATGTATATTAAGCATTTAACATATGCAGAATTCCATAAAAATTTCATCAATGTTATTATTTATTTCTTAAAGCCAATGAAGTTATTCAAAGCAATTACATAAATTCCCTAGGTTACCAATGAAATTTAAGTAGTAAAAGCAATTAACAAATTTTAATATAAGTTCAATTTTAATGCATTATTACTTGGGAAATACCACTGTATAACCTGGAAAAAAACATGGTCTCCCAGTCCATCTTTTTATTATTGTCTCAGTACACCACTTTCCAACTTTTTAAAGAATTACTGTATAAACCCTACAAAACTGTTCAAGTGGCATGAGCGTATTCTCTGAATGACCCATGCAGAGTATGTCTTAGATCCACAGCTCAGCTCACTCTTGCTTACCACAGGTAGTCACAAGGAAAACAGGGCAATTAACCTGTGCCATCTAATTTAAAAGTGGGCTATGATTTTTAATGCATTAGCCTAATAGTAATAAAGAGCTACTTAAAGATTATAGGATTTGATTTTATATAAATATATAAATACTTAAGTTGAATAATGCTCTTTCTAGATTCCACTTATATTTAGAAATATATTATGCTTACTAAATTATTGCAGTGTTCAAAACTGCAGTCATTTCAAAATGCTGTCATTGGTGTAAAACAAACAAAAAAATAAAACAAAACTCCTCTTCCCAGGAGTTCCCTCCCTCTATGACAGCCCGAGAAGAACGTCTACCTCTGTGAACTCACCAAGTCAGCAATTTGAACAGCTGGGAAGAAGCCTGCTGCTTCAATGGACAATAATAAGCTTTATGTTCATTAATGGGTTGACATTTCCTCTTGGAGAAATGATTACACTTCTATTTCACCATTCTCATTAATTATATCAAAGTGAGTGGGATTAATTGTAACATTTGGCCATCTCATGTACGCTGCTCACCCTGTGATTTAGCTGAAAATATCGCAGGTACAGCAGTGCTCTGCCTGGGAGGGAGGAGAGCCGCGCCCCCTGCCCTGACGGCCATTAAGCACTCAGCGTCCAGCTCTTCAGGTATACTTGGGAAGGGTCAAGGTGTCTTTAAATTTTACAGAGATAAAGATTCTGCATTTAATTCACCCAATGTAAATATACGAGCCTGCATTAAAGGATTTTTATTACACTAACGAACATGATGTCAAGGCAAATACCTTGTGCACATATTATTTGCTTCCAACTTAGCTTTTATTTATTAGCTGCAATAAACTGACCTGGATAAGTAGTATATCCTTTTGCCTAAAAGCCCCCACAAATATTACTGTCTTAGAATAATACATTAAAAGCCCTATTTTTAAAAAAAAATTAACTTAGTGTGGACATTTGACTTCCAGAGGCATAAAAATAAAATAAAACAATAGATGCAGATAATTGGAACAATGATAGAAAAACAAACACCTAAATGGGAATGATAGAAGACCTAGTAAATGTGAATTTTTCACCTAAAACCATTTTTTTGAAACAAGAGGGATATAAAAACTGAAGACAGGCAGAAACGGCAGGTATGAAGGGACTCCCAGAGAGCAGGGCACGGCGCGTGGGTCCACGTCTTCTGTGTTTCACCTTGCTCCGAACACACAGCAACAGTAATCAAGGAGAGCGAGTTACAGCAAAACAAGACAAAATCTAGGCAGGCTCAGAAACAAGATGAATATCCAGAAATGGGCTTAATGTAAGTTGCCACCTGGATAGGAAGCAAGCAGGGGCGACTGGAAGTTCAGTTTGCAAAGTAAAGGGGCTTGAAGGTGAGAGGAGGTAGGGCACAGCATCCAGGATGCCACCTGCTACCACGGATGGGGGTGGGGCTGGGGGAGGTTGTACAAGGGCAGGATGAGAGAGGAAAACCAAAATCCCACTCACAAGGAGTCTGAAATCCCCAAATCATTACACATCAAAAAATCGAATACTAAGGAGAGCTGACAAAATCAACAATTGGACCCTAACAGACTGCAAATGAAATTAATTTCATGGAACATTCTTCTGGGACTCCTGATCCCACTGGCCATCCTTCTTCATCTCTGTGAGATAATGCCCCTCAGTTCAGTCTGGGACCTTTACTTCCCTACATTCTCACCCAAGGTGATTTCAAGCAGACCAAAGGTTTTTAAAACTACAGGTAGAAAGATGAATGCTGCATACATATGGACTAATCCTGACTGTCCCCCTGAGATCTAGATTTCTGCATCCAACTGCCTGGTTGCTACCTCCACTTGGAAATCTATCAGGCAACTCACACGGAACAGGCACCAAAGCCAATGCTTGATTCACTCCTGCCTCCAGGCAACAAACTCCATGGCAAACAGTTTCAGCCCAAATGCTCAGACTACAAGTCTATGAGTTGATCTTGACTCCTGTCTTACTCCAAATGTAATCAATTTGAAAGTGTCAGCTCTACTTACAAAATATGGCCGTTTCTCATCACCTCTCCTGCTGCCATCTAATCACCAGCCATTATCTGTACTAAATCACGTCCAGAGCCTCTAAGTGGCCTATCATTTCCACTCTTCATGACACCTATAGTGGCCTTTTAAAAACATAAATTAGATCCTGCTAAACAAAATCCTCAATAGAGAACCGAATCCTGAACAAAAGCCTCTGGCCCTGCAACCTCCTCTTCTCCTTGCTTCCTCCCCCAGCCCACTGGGCTGCAGCAGTCACATAGGCTGGCTGTCCGGTGACTCCTCCAGCAAGCCCAATTTGTCCCTGCCACAGGTCCTTTTCTGATTATTTAAAATATCACACAATGCAAGACGGTGGAGAAGAAAGAATAAAAGAGGAGAGGAGGCAAAAAAGAGAGAGAGAGAACTTGGAAAACCAGCAAGAGATTTAATCCACTGTCCAGATAAAAGATTAATAGGGTCATTTTGGTCTTTTATGGGCTTTATTGCTAGTTAAGGTTACCTTTCTTTAATTTTTTCAATTTTCTTCCTTTCTTTTCTTTACTGGTCACTGGTATTCAATGGGTGATTGAAGATGACTTTTTTTCAGCCAAGTCAAATAACGAATAAAATGAACATGAGACCCTGTTTTTACTTATTAGCTAGTTTGACTAGAGATGAGTGATATAAATCATAAAATGCATGGGGGAGGGATATAGCATATTATGCTTCTTAATAAGAGCTAAGCAAATAGAAAGGCAGCAAACAGAAGTGTTTTGATGTTTGCAATATAACTGATGTAATGACCATAATGTGCAGCCATGGCTGGGATACCACAGTCTGGGAATAACCAGTCTGTACCCTACTGCACCACAAAGCCTCCCAAGCATCACTGGAACTTGGAAACTTGCAGGAAGAATGAACACATTCCAAACAGACCCCCAGTTGTAATGGGCAAGGCCCACAACAGTACAGTGTTGTGGCTGTGTTCATTCATGTACACAACCTGGGGACTAGTAAGAATTAAAGGGACTTGTGAGGTCAGTATCTTAATCACCAGTTACAACCCAGCTTTCATGAGAACGTGTATAGGATGACTCTTAATATAAGGAAACAAAGGACAAAGGTGGACATTGCACCCACTTTCTCAGATCCAATAGCACAAGATCACTAACTTATTTTCTATGTATTGTGTGTATGTATCTATCATCTATCTATCAATCTATAAAAGTGTAGAGCTTGGTACTATGCTCTGAACAGAGTAAGTAATCAAATATTCTTCTTATTACTGCCATTTCCAAGTCAAGAGTTCAGAGTTCAAAGTGTCTGTGATATAACACCTCATTTGGATATTACCTACAATGATCCCAATACTTTCATGTACTTTTCTGTTGTTCACACATGAGTTGCTCATTTTTACACACAGAAAAACTGAAGACAACATAATATAAATCACCTTGTCACATTGAGAGTGGTGGCACTGACGACGGGAGTTCTTGGGGTCATCTCCAGAAAGACCCAGCTACATTTTAGGACCAAGGGAAATCGCCATTTCTGGTCAAAATGAAAACTAACCACATGATCCCTAGTCTAACATTAAGGTGCACACAGAGATGGAGAAGGCAAGGCCCCTGATCTCTAGGAGTTTATATCTGGGAGGGAAAGCCTTCCATAATTAAAAGTAAAACAAAACAATATGTAACAATATGGGTAAAACCAAAGCTCTCTACACATATTTTTGAAGGGTGGAAAGGAATCACTGAAAACGGAATGGAGATGGCAGCTGGCTTCTGACCTGAGCACATAAGGACAAGCAGGGCTCCGACAGGCTGAGCGCGAAGGGGTGAAAGCCAGGGCCTTCAGCGGGGACTGCGCGGAAGCCTGCCCACCACAGCGCCTGCGCAGAGGCCGCGGAGTGCAGGGCAGTGCCTGGGTCGGCACAACCATCCCACTCGATGCCTGTGTTAAGGGTGAATATCTGGGAAGGATTTTGTTCCCAGGGCAAATTTGTTTGGCTAGGTGTTTTTTAGGGCATCTTATCTTTGTGAGGGAGGAATTTTTATGGACTAAAGTATCTTACTGAGAAGAGTAGTTTTCAGTTAGGCTGGAATCCACCAGGCTGAAAGAGGAAATGTCAACATCGGCACGAACTAAAGATCTAATTACTGATGCCCAGGAATCGGCTCACAGAACTCATGGGCAGTGTGTGTGTGACATGCATGTCTGACAGTAGGATTAAGTGCTAAAATGTAAATGTCATTGCAGTTTTGAGAGAAAGGATTAGCATTTCCCCCTTTCCTGAGCCCACGGGTTAGACCTGTTAATGTGAGAAAGACCATTAGTGGCACTTTTTAAACACAGGGATTATTCAGAAATACAAAATCTAATATGCAAGATGTGATTATAAAGAAACAGGATTGATTTCACAAATTACATAGAAAAATCAGATTCATTATATAACAAGCACACCTTGTATAAATTACAGTCCAACCAACAGGGGCACTGAATATGCACTTTAATTTGGAGTACAGTACAGGAGTAACTTCGCCATCTGATGAGATGAATTATTAATAAAGCTAAAGGATACTAAATAAAAACCCTGCTTTGTACAAAGGCCAACTCTAATCTCATGTATTTTATAAGTAATCTTTCATAAAACACTATAATTTTACATGCAATTGAACCATACTCTCAACTAGTCTGAAACAGCATTCTTTTCTTTGGACAGGAAGAAATGGCATTGATAAGGAGATTTTTATCATTTTTTCTTGTTTGGTAAAAATTTAAAATAAAATGTAAAAAGCAGTGGGCTATAGCCAGTGAAGTCAGTTTTGCTTGTGGGCCCGCTGCATGGAGTCCTCTCCACAGGTCTGAATCCTCACTCCTTCAGCGGGAGTGGGAGGGGCCCTCCCTGGATGACGTTCCCTCTGAAAGCACTAACCATAAGCACAGGTCGTCTAAGATTCAACATCAAAACAGGTCCCTGAGTGAGTATCACTACTGTCACTTGTACTTAAGTAATTTTGCTTTGTTTTTGTTTTTCTTGTTGTTGAGTAGGTTGTAAGTAAAAACACAATGGATTCTCTGAGACATAAAGCAAAGGAGAACTCCTACAGGAATAAAAGTGTTTGCTATGGGTCTTTTGTAGTTTTTAAAAGGCAATAAATCCCAGGCCAAGTTAAAACCCAAACATCACATTCCATGTATAATATATAAAAGGACAGCAATAGCTACAGGGAGAAAAATCACTGCAATTATTCTACGGTCACTCTTCTCTTCAAAAGATTAACAAATCTCATTGGCATTAATAAATTGTAATGTATAACCTGGATGCTCCTGTTTGTCATCACAAAAAGCCAAAGAAGCTCAAGTTATTCTGTTTGAAAATAACTTTTCCTAGAGGAGACCAGTCACCATCTTCCCGAACCCAGATTTCAGCCAGTCATGTCATCACTCAATGTCCCGTGAGCATATATCCTTGGAGACCAAACGACACTATCAGTATTTAAGTTCCAAATTCTGTGTGTTGTCCCCTTTGAAAATAATAAATGTCAATGAGAAAAGGTAAACTCAAAATTCTTTAGAATACACTTCTTTAGAACAGTTCTTTAGAACTACTTAGTAAGAAATACAAAGGAGAAACTTTGGAAAATAAAAATATGCATTCAAGACAACTAAGGATACAAGCCACGATTTCTACTAATTTACAAGTTTGATGGGACAATGCTCTTCAGCAAAGACATACTGAAGACCTACAAAATCCACTGGAAGATATATGACAAGAAAACCAATATGACTCTACTTGGGTTTAAGTTATGACGGGTGTAAGTTAACGTTTACATGACCTATTTTACTTTTAAAGTTTCTGATAAAATAAACTCAGCATCTGGTATAAAACAGAAATTCTCTACTCAATTCTTATTAATAGCCATACATAAGTATTCTACTGCAAGTTTTGTTTTTTAATACATAGTATTCTTTTTTTCAGGTTCAAAGTCACTTTTCTAAACAGTCTGTTTTATATGTACACACTACTTTTTGATAATTAATTCTTTCATGGATTACATACAGTTCAGACTTTAAAATAAGCAACTTTGTTGACTATCTTATTGTTTTCCTAGGCGGTTTCAAATCCCCAGAAGGTTGACAAATGTTTACAATATAAATGATGTTAACCTTCATTCTACAGACTTGCTGTGTTATTTTGCGTTAACACAGACCCCTAGTCAAAGACTTTTACATTTGGCTTCACTTTTGGGAGTCCATTAAGTTCAAGGTAGAGCCCTCCCCTTCTCCCCACAAAAAGGAGTATGTATGTGACATTCTCTTAACCTTAAACATGTTAGGACAACTAAAGACACATTGTGTTTAAAGTAAATTAGATTTATAAAAATATAAACATCTGAACTAAAATTTAAAGGGACTTCAATAATGTTTTTCATTTGAATATCAGCCTTTTCCTTTTCCCCATGCCTGAACGTATATGACTTAGTACAAGATAGGAACCTTGAGAGGAACCGAAAATATAAAAGGGAATTGGGCCACTACTCCACCACCAAGGAAGTCACAGTCTCATCTAAGTTTCTCCAGCAAATAATGTTAAATGAGGTAAAGATCTACACAGTGGGAATTAGGGAAATTAGGCCAAGAAATTAAAAAAAGTGCAGTTGACATTTAAAAATATGATTAAGCATAGTATTACAGTAAGTATAAAGTGGGCTACAAAACACATTTTCTATATAAAAGTTTACCTGCAGTTTGCAGGGGAAAAGTTTCCCATGTAGAGAAAGGGCCAAGTACAACGTGTTGCAAACGGTCCACAGCTGGATTTGAAAACGTGTACCTGGTTTCCAAGCACAAACGTGCACTTCTGCAAACCTGCAGCTCTAACGAAGGCGGAGCAGGCGTACAGCTTTAAAACGTTACTTCCGTAAACCGCCACCCCTGCCCCTACAGGTTAGTTTTGCACAGTTTTGTGATTGTTTTAGCTTGATTTTAGAATAATAGAAGTTCAGGGAATCACTGAATTTTTGGTTAAAGTATAAAAATATGCTTTGTACATAATCCTTCTCATTTTATGTTACTTTGTTTTCCAATTTAACAAAATCACTGTCAGAGGGAATGAGCGGGCAATTTCTGTTAACTGAAAGGAAAACATGTGATTCCGTTTGTTTTTTTGACTTCTCAGTACACATAGCTCTTTCATAAAAATACACCATCGAGATTCCATTTCCCAAAATTCCTTCTGCTTAGTGAACAAAGTCATAATAGGTATGTCAGAATAAAAACAAGGATAAAGTTCTTACAGGCTGGCAGAAATGCCTATGCAGCTTTTTGTAAATGGAATACTGACCGTCAGCAAAACAGAGATTGGGTGACTCAAACAGAACCCATATTACATCTGATTCACTGATCCCTTTCAAATCCTTGCCCCCAACCTCGGAGCCACACAAAACCTCCCTGAGCTCTGCTGGTCCCTTTGTCTGTTAGAAAAACAAAATACAACGTGAGAGTAAACTTTTGGGGGATGAAACAGCATTTCTTTTTGAACAAGTATCTCCCTTTTGGTTATTTTAAGATGCACGGCCTATCTTGCTTTCTCAGCTAATAACTATCCATCACCTGTAGCAATCTCTTATTCAGCAATCTCTTAAGGTAAAACACCTGTAGCTCTCCTTCCTAGCTTTCTCTAAAGAACTTGGATGAAAAGTCAATAATACATTTGTTTTGTGTACTCAAAGTCCTTGTAAGATAATTAAGGTTGGTAAGGAGTCATTGGTTTTATATCCTAAATTGGGTATGAATCTGAGATTAAATCTCAAAAGGAGTGTGTCTGAGAATACTTGTTAAAAGACAAAATTCCATAATTAAAGAATGTACTCTTGTGAAAGGAGAGATGCTAAGTACAAAACATGGCTGAAAATAACTCTGCTAATGGGTAGATACAAGATCCTTGAAGAGTGCTTTTTCTCTCTTGTTTATAGATGTTAAACACACCAAGAAACTTCGTAAGATTTCAGATAGGTTCTCTATACAATGTTAGAGCTAAGCACTTTTGACGATGGCTTCTCAGATATGTTGTCTGTTCTTGAACGTCCTCCTTTCAACAATTAACATTCCACTTTATACCATATGCTAACAAGTGAAGTACCACCTAAGGCCATCGCGGGAACCAGTGAGAAAGGCATAGAAGTACTCTAGGGCAATGCTGAAACTTGCAGGATTTCGAGGTGAAAGCAGAAATGAAGCGAATGTTCCAGAAGCAGTAGGGATAACAGATCAGAAGAAGTCTGGCAGATGAAATGACAAAAAAAGAAGAAAAAAAAAGCTAAAGCCAGCCATTGCTTAAAATACAGTTTATATGGGACATAGTGGAAAATACATCCATAAATTTAGTATGGACACATTGCAGAGGCTTTGCAAAATCCTGGGAGACAGATGCTGGAGGTTTTGGGGCAGTGGAAGTGAAGGCAGTGTTTGAGACAAGTGACCTCACAAATGTACAAGCCGAATTATAAAACCCAAAGACTGGCCAAGTGCTGAAGACGTTAGTGAGTGAGCCTAAACTAAACGAAGAATCTGAGCAGAGTAATGGCAACAGGGATCCGAACATCCGAACGGAAGAAACTGATATCCAACGAAGTGGCGAAGAAAGAATGCGGAGGAACTGATAATTCATTAGATGTGAGGACGAGGAAGGGCTTCGAAAGGAAAGGAAGGAGTCAGAAGGAATTCCAATGTTCTGAGTCTAACTGACTGGTAGAAAGATGAATGGAAATGGGTTAAATTTGAAGGAGGAAATAGTTTTATGGCAGACTGCTTTTTGAGAGCTGCGGATTTAATTGATCATTACAAAGATACGTGAATTGCACACCTTCTGACTGACATTGGGCTAGGTGTGGAAGATTCATAACTTACCAAACAGACCTCACCTGGAAGAGTTCCTGGTCTGATTATAGAGATAGACACACAAATCATTTGCCTAACTGAAGTCACAGGAATGAGGTGAAATCTTTCAGGGAGAAAGTCATGTCTAATCTAAAATGTTCCTGCTGAGATTATCTTGTTTAGTTGACTTATTGACAAAAAACATCTGATAGCCGTCTTGTACAGACATCTTTTCCAAAAGATCTGGAAGATGCACTGATGTCAGCCCTCCTCTTACTTTCTTTCCTGCATTTTAATTTATTAGTCTCTTTACTTATGGATCTTTGGTAATTTGTTTTTTTTTTTTTTCTTTGCGCCATGTTCTAATTTGCTAGCACCTTTTTCAAATGTAAAACTTACAAAACAAAAATCCTTCAGCTCAAATGCTGGTGCAGATTATTGCCAAAAAAACATTTGGGTAGTTACTGAATGCAAAATACTTTTCAGCTTTTGTAACTCCTATGTAGACTTGGCAATTTCTTGTGAGCTTAGAAATCTTTGGAAGTATCAGTAATCATTGAACAAAGAACATTCCATCTCTGGCGTTATACAAAGGGCGGTGGCCTCTATGAGTCATCCTCCAGGCTTTGGCCCCCTGCTTAATGCTCTAACAGATTTAGGCATTAGGTGTAATGCCACTATGGGTCCCTTTATTTCACTCCTTACCACAGCCACTTAGAATTGTCTCTGGTAAGCACATACCCTGTACCACTTGGCATCCGCATAAATCCACACTTCTGACACATGACGCATGGGATGTCAGGTGTTTGAGACCAGGGCGCACTGGCACATTGGTACTCTCTGGTGGCTGCACTCTTCCAGCGCTCCTTCCAATTTGCCCTCGGATTTAGGAAGCTGGCATTGATATATCAGTGATTTCACAGGCATGATCATATTTGATCCTTACAACTCATTGTAGTCCGAGTAGGCAGCAACTCATATTTCCTTTTCATAAATGAATTAATTATGGCTCAGGGAGATTAAGCAACCTGCCCGAGGTCCCACAATTGTCAAAGAGAACAAACTGTCATTATTAGGGACCAAATGAACTACAAATAATGATAGGTCTCTAACTCACATTTAGTTTATGGCTTGTTATAATTACCTATTTTCTGCTCTACCAGTCCTCAGTCAGGATTTCAATCTATATCATGTTTTTTTTTGTCAAGTTCTACTCATTAATAATTTGTAAGGATAATTTTTCTCCAGTTCTACTGGTTATGGGGATAAGCAATTCCACAAAATTTAGTCTTATGTGACTATGAAACAGATATTACAGTGAAAACTATAAACACAAAGAAAGCAAAGTGAAGGTCAGTCAACATTTATGGTGCAAAAGCAGGTGAGTATCACACAACCAACAATGAACCAGTGTCTTCTAAACTATACCTGGTGATCATGCATGCTTTAGTATAGGCAATAGCTGATGGACAGTGCAAACAACAGAAGGGAATCTCTTTTTCACTAACTGAACCCAAGTAAAAGTTGAAAATAGTTTTTATTATGCTAATATCTTAAAATGTCGCCACTGAGGAATAAATAACTGTTTTCTCAGTTGGAGCCAATGGGGCTTACTGAAGGTCGACTGAGCATTTGCGCACAGGGCCTTGGAGTTAAGTATCCAAGCAAGAGTGCGGCATGCTGTGGTCCTTTACAGTTGCTTAGTTTTATAGCTAAGCCACTGCTCTGTAGCAAAGGAATGATCCCAGCTTTGCTGCCTGATCAAGATAACAATAGGACCACCGTATCTTATTGCTCTCTCGCACTTCCCCAGTTATAAAACCGCCTTCACACAAGCAGAGCGCAAATTATGATTTCTGATGCGGCGGTACTCCAAAGACCCTATGCAGTGGGGTGCAGTCCACCACATCAGCAAAAGAATTAACTCACATTCAAGTAGCTAAAATGCTGTGATGAACGGATCATGTTAATTTTCTTAGCTCTGCATGCTACATAAATGGTGTTCCTACAATCTACATGCAACGCAAACGCTCTTGGTTTTACCACCTGTTAACAAGTGCCATGAACAAAACTATTCACAAATAGAAAAACTGGCAACTACTTGAAAAACAGCAGATGCAAAAGCAAAGAAAAAACAGTGAAAAATGGAAGTTGAACCGACAAGAGTTCAGCTGAGCTTTGATGCAGAATTCTGCAAACCTTCACTATGGTAAATACTGCCCTACTCTGTGTAACCATGATAAATACAGAAAACCAAGATGGGTAACTCCAGTCCTGACCCTGCAGAGACTCACAGTATAGTGAAAGAGCAACAAATGCCAAGGATTCCAAGTTCATTGTTCTCATATCAAAAGATCTTTGGTCCATTGATTCAGCGATTATGCCAGACACACAACATACACCATGGCATTTAATCCTAAGAGCAACTCTACAAGGTAGATGTTATTTTTGAGATAGAAGAAAAGAGTCACGGGGAGATAAAGTACCAGGTCCAAGGTCACACAGTGGTGGAACCAGTATTTGAACACGGCTGTGTGACTCCTGAACCTTTCAGTTACTGGGGAGAAGTCCACAGAGAGAAGTCGAGAGTAAATACACGAGCTGCCAATTAATATCTTTATGAATGAAAGTATTTTTCTTTTAGGAACTGCACTAGATTATACATATCTAAATTAATAAAAATCTTATTTTGTTTACATTCTTGAAACGATCTCTTTTCATTGACATGTTTATAAAATGGTTTTCTGAAGTGAAAAAAATCTGTCCATTCTACTTAAAATAAGGTATCCGCAGGCACTGGGGAGTCATAAGTATTTTTCAATTTTCTGAAAAACGAAACAGAATTCATTTAATTTCTCGCTGGAATTGTATATCCTCTTTCTCATGAAATAAGGAAAATGGATTTCTAATGAATACTTTCTACTTTAATCAAAGCCTAAATCAGACCCCAGACTCACCAGGCGACGTGAAAAAATGGACAGTCAGCAGGAGTCTGTGTTTTCAGTGGATAAGTGTCCATGACAACAGGAAAAAATGCCACAGCCTAAGCAACACTGTCAGCAGGCTCAAAGAAATTAAGAAGAGAATTAGCCTAGAGTTCAATCTGCCTCCTTCCTTTCCTTCTTACAGATGCACATTCTGAACAGAACTAAGAAGCATTACAAAAGCATGGACCCGCCTCCACGTCACTTTCCTACCTGTTCTGGAATTGACAGAGCACTTGTGGGCTACGTGCTTCCTGACTGGGGCTTTACTACAATCCTACACGTATTCCCTTGTAATTCACAATCGACTTCCGAAGGCCCCAACAACAGTACAAATGAATGAGAGAAAAATATAAATTTATTTTCTGAAATAAACACACAAGTATATCATTCCATGAAAATGTTTCTAATGACCTTAATAATTTTACCTTGATTTCATTTAAATATGATTTTCAGCTTCATTGAGGTCCACTGTGATGATTTGTTATATGTATACATTGTGAAAAAATATCCCCATTTGTTAATTAACACATCTATCACTTCACATATAAAGGTAGTTTTTGTGAGAACATTTAAGTTCTACTGTCTTTGTAAATTTCAATTATACAATACAAAGTTACCAACTGTAGTCACCATGTTACACATGAAACTCTCAGACCTCATTCATCTTACAGCTGAAAGTGTTTTTAAATATGGTTTATTGATGAAAGGAATTAATTAACACCATGAAATGATTTTTCTTTTTAGTCATTTTCCTTAATTTGTATTATGCCCTTTGCAGTTAAGAGATGAGGAACAATTGTATACTAGAAGGACAATCACCACCATAAAAAGAAAAAAATATGAAAGTGTGTAGCTGTTATATTTCAAATATTAAACTGCTAGTAAGCACTTTTATTAACAATATATGTGCTTTCACATTTTATTAATTAGATTTTAAGTTTGTTTCACTGTATGTATGAAGGAAACGTAAAATTTTGGACATTAGAACAACTGATTTCTCTTTATTAATAGGTAAGCTGTTCTGCTACTATAATACCCAATAATACAGCACTGGAATTACTGACATAATGCTTTATTATTTTAACTTAAAAGTATGCTGAGTTAGAGGTTCTTTGGTGGTAATTTCATCATTAACCTGCCTCAGATGATATCTAAGGTAATTTGTTTGATACTTAAACCTGCTCTTTACAGAATGGTACGATAGCTGGGGTATGTACATTGATGGCCTGACATTCTACTCTTAAAGCACTTAAAAACTGTAACGTTTGACAAACTCTATTGTTTTTCATGTTGAAAACCAGGAGGCAGCCACCTCACTCTAACATGTCTAATGAAACCATTCATTCACTCAGTTATCTACTGAGCACCTACCTTGTGTCAGGCACTGCGGTGAGCCCTGGGGACACACAGTAAACAAACACGTGCGCACACACAATGTTAAGAACAATTAAGGAAACATTTGCATTGATTAACCAAATTATTACAGAAAATTAAGGTTTTTAAAAGTGCAGTTTCTCCTTCTTTATGAAGTCTTTGGAATGAAGGGATTTTTATTATTTTCCAAACAAAAATTAATAATATGCAGAACAACTAGAACTAGTAATTTCTGGCAGGAACCCAGGCCTGACACGGAGTGGAAGGATGGACGGAGCTCCTCCCTATCAAAGAGGTGAATGTGGAGGGGTCGAGTAAAAAGGCAAAAGGACTCACGGACACAGACAACAGGGTGATAATTGCAGAGGTGGGAGGAGAGGTATAAGGGGACTGAATGGTAATGGAAAAATACAATAAAATTAAAATAAAATACAATGTGGATGTATATCTGAAAAACAGGTTTGATATGGAGGAAGTGATGGAGACTTGTGATTTTTAAGGGCATTTAAACAAGTGGTTGACGGCACTGAGTTTTCATTACATTTCATTATTACTTCAAACTTTATGGCTATTCTTCCTGAAATACATATCCCACCAACACTATTGTTATAATTATCTTTCTTTAAAAAGGTTTTATTTATTTAGTTTTAGAAAGGGGAAGGGAGAAAAGAGAGGGAGAGGAACATCAATATGTGGTTGCCTCTCATGTGCCCCCTACTGGGGACCTGACCTGCAACCCAGGCATGTGTGCCAGACTGGGAATAGAACCTGCAGCCCTTTGGTTCGAGGGCTGGCACTCAATCCACTGAGCCACACCAGCCAGAGCTCTTATAATTATCTTTAAAAATATCGTTTTCATATCAAGTTGACATATAAAGATAAAGGGAATGACTGGACAAGCGACCAGAAGGAGCGGGAGAAGCTGTCTTCACAGTGATATCCATCAACAGGATTAGCGCTGAAGACCCGCCCCTGGCCCAGTCACTCATCTCCTTCTCAGCCTCAGATTTCTGAACGCATATAAAAAATACGGGGGCCTGCTGATTGTGTGTTAATTTTCAGCTGTCCCCTGGAAGGAGAATTCCACAAACTGCTCCTGCTTGTTGACCTCTGAGATTTTTCCGGTATTCTTCTAATAAACCACCCTTTGCTTAAGTTCGTTTCTGTTACTTGCATCCAAAAGAACATTAAATCGCATCTCCTCCCACTGGTCCATTTTGTGTGCTTCATTTGAAGTCATTTCCTTTTTTCCAATCATCCTGTTAAAACTGTTAATGTTTCCTTCTGCCAATAAGATAAAAATCAAATCTACTGACATTCCAATCTTCACTTTATGACATTCCAGATCTAGTGCACACACAGAGTCTGTCACCACTTCCGTGTCTTGCTTCCCATTCATCCTAAATCACTACTGAAAATGATAATGGGAAAGACAGTGAACATTATTTTAATGATATGTTTAGCTTCAAATGCTAGACCTGCCAATTACGAGATGTGGAAGCATGTACAAGTTTACTTGCCTCTCTAAGCCTTTGTTACTCTTCAGTAAAGTGAAGATAATAATATCTTGTTACTAGAGTTATGCTAAATATTTAAAAACACTATATATATAAAATCACCGGGTACAGGCCCTAGCATGTATTTAGAATGTATTCAATAAATTAGACCCATTTTTATTTCATCATGATTTAAATCTGTAGCTGTAACCCAAAATTCTTTCTTCAGATACAGAGCCACAGATTTCAGTGCCTATAGGACCTTTCAATGTGGAAAGACCTCAAATTCAAATTCAATCTGTCCAAAAGGAAAATTAGTCCTGGCTGCTATGGCTCAGTGGATTGAGCACCTGTCTGCAAACCAAAGGGTTGCTGGTTGGATTCCTAGTCAGGGCACATGCCTGGGTTGCAGGCCAGGTCCCCAGTAGGGGGCATGCAAGAGGCAACCACATTGATGTTTCTTCCCTCTCCTTCTCCCTCCTTTCCCCCTCTCTAAAAATAAATAAATACTTTTAAAAAATCAAAAGGAAAATTAACACCTACATTCCACCCCAACCTGGGTTGTCTTATACTCCTCATACCTTGAAGAATGGCACCCACCAGTCACCTAGCCATAAGCATGATAATCTCAGACTCCTTTCCTCACCTAACCAATTTCCTCCTTGCCCGACACACTTTATGTTCTTAACTTCTCTGGGACCCATCCTCTTGTCTCCTTGGCACCCAGACCCTCTGCACCTCTCATCAGGCCTCCAGCAGGAGCTTCCTAATGAATATATTATGTCTTCGTTATGCTCACCAAATTTACCCTCCCAAAAGGTAATGAATGAGTCTTTCTAAAACTCAAAGCTGATCAAGTTCTAATCTATGAATAACTCCCCATTGATAAGAGAATAAAGATGTACTCTTTAGGTGGTTACACACATCCTTGACAAGGTAGCCATGGCCTGAAGTCCATTCTCTCATTGTGCCTTGTTAGTGAACTCCACTCCACTCACATCCACTTACAGATTCTGCAACGCATCAGCCTGCTTCAGACTTCCTTTGCCTTGTTCATGCTGGTGCATCTGGGTGGAATGCCTTAATTCAGCACCAAGCCAAGTGACTATGCATCCTTTGAGGGTCACTTCCTTTATGAAACCCTGGCAGATACAGGCCTCCCCCAAGTGTGCTCCAAGTATAACCCTTAAAAACTTCTATCACTTCTAGCACTCGTATTTAACACACTGTGTACATATTTTTTCCAAACTGAAGGGCAAAGCTATACCTTATTCCGTTAGGGACTCTGGTGCTCAGCTCAGGCCTGGCACAAGACAAGCCCTTAATAAATGCTTGCTGGATGAAAGAAGGTAACAGACAGAGACAGTTGAGGGAATTTAATTAAATTTTGAGAATGCAAACCAGAATTCAGCATATATCATGGAGTCTGTAGACATTCAGTGTCTCACAAGACCTACAACAATACAGAATATGAAAACTATTCATAATGATTTCTACTAATTAAGAAAGCATTCCATCATAGCTATTCAGATTACTCCCTATTTAAGGTAATCAAGTATGTGATAAAGCTGACACATTGATCCGAAAGGGTTTGTTCAGTCAAGCATTCGTTTTGTAATGTAGCTATTGCCCATTAAACACCATATTGAGAGGCTAATTTAAATACAGTGCATTACTGAGCAACAACACACTACTAATATCTAGTAATCTGAGACCATCTACTACATTAGTAGGAAATTTAGGAAACTTCAATAAATTTGCATATAACTTCCTTAATTGGTAATGGAATGTTTAGAAAAAATATGGAAGATAAAAGTGCACTGGTAAATCTGTTCAATAGGAAATTATTTCTTAAAAATGTTAATAGCTATGCCTACTAAAACATTAAAAATATATGCAAAGATATGATCAGAAACACAAAAAATAATTTTTAACATAAAGTGATTCAAGTGGGAAGGCATACAAATATAACTCATAATGTAGAGGAAAATCTTACATTACTGAATCGAATTAAGTTGTAATATAAGACTCAGCACTGAGAAAATGTTCTACAAATTTACAGAATGCATCCTTGATAACAAATCTGCTATGAAACAGTCACAGACTAGATAAAATTGGTGTAATTTATCTATCAATTTTAAACCAGTTAGTAAAAAACTAAAGGAAATGAATAAACATTTTGATAAACTTTTAGATGTATTACCCATTCTAATGTTAAAGTATTTTTAATAAAACTTTAAAAAACTTATTTATGCTTTGTAACGAATGAGTTTCAATCAGAGCAAAAATTGCAATTTTGCATTAAAGACCTCACTTCTGTTGAGTGGAGTAGTGGATGAGGGTGCAAAGAACCATGACTCATTATCCTCACCTTTTGAAACAGCCTTCACAGTATACAAAATTACCTTTGTAAAATCTAGTAGGGGGTTAGAAAGCAAAGACTGTGAATTTCAAGAACCATGCCTTACTGGGATGCGCCAGAAACCAAGGGACTGATTTGTTGTGGCTCCCAGAGGGATTCCTTTCCACTTCAAATCTTCTCTGGCCTTGTGATCCGCCACGCTCCAGGCAGTTCACAAACAAATTACCATCACTTCCACAGCAAGTAGATTCCTAGCTGTAGAAGCAAGGAAGTTACACAAAAACACTAAGAGATTTAAATACCTAGAAGCTCGCCAGAGGCCAAGAAATGATATACTGATAAAAGTTAGATATCTATCATAGAAAGCCTTGGTTCTCCATATTCATGACGAAGCAGAAAAACAAATCAAAATACTCTCCATTTCACAAGTCAAGATGTCTTCAGACCAGAGGGTAAGATTGGGCTGCCAAGCATTCGGCCAACAAATTGCAGTATTTATGGTTACCCTTTTAAAATAAAGGAAACACTTGCCTTCTGAAGCCATGATAGTTTTTAGTTCAGTAAGTATTAGAAAACAAACAAATAAAAATAACAAAAAAAACCATGTATTTCATCTGATTATTCATGTTCTTATCGTAAAACATTTTGACTGACATAAATAGAACATTGCTATATGAAGAATAAGGCCTTGGTAAGTTTGAATTGTGATATATTTTTACCTTTATTTAGTGTGTAGTGCTAAAAAAACAAAAGAGGAGGGGAGCTGAGGTAAAATTTCCCATTACATTTTTGTTTCATATATCTGCTTTTCCCTTGAAATCATGGGCCAAGATTTTACGATGTTAAATGTACACAGAGAAACAACCTGCAAAAATGTACTTCACACAGTGCTAAATAATGATTCTGGTCATTATTAAGAATAACTATCTGATATGCAACATGGGCCAAATGCTCCCCAAGCATACAAAGTGGGTACCTAGGGACCAATATTAAGTTTTTGGCATTTCTTCAGGATTACGATGTTATTCAGGACTATTTCCCAGTCTACCTGAACGTGTTTCTATGTAATAAATTGGAAGCCCCAGAACCATGACATGAATTTGAATGTAAGCAAAGAATGCTGAACCCCTAACTAAATGCAGCCATCTCTCTACTTCACAATAGGCAAATACTGCCAGCAGAAACAACAAACTAAATTTCGTTGAAACAAAACGGCAGAGCGTGAAATAGCAGCCTGCCACCAAACATTGGGAGTTTGATTTTCATCAATGGCAGCTGAAACAGCTCCCTCCTCCCACTTCCATACAAAAAAAAAAAAAAAAAAAAAAAGACAACAGTATCTGCGTGCAAGCTAGAGGACACCCTTGCCAGTCTACCTTCTGTCTCCAGTATAAACTCCCCGGCAGCCACAACCTCCTTTTTAGATTTTATTTCATTCAAGGGACCTATCTGATATCCCCCGTTATTGTACATTTGAAGGAATACACAGTAATTTTTTAAAAATATTCTGCTGGTGTGAAACATATCACATGTACTGGATAAGTTTTCAACCAGAGGGCTTCTGATTGAGTTGTTTGGGGTCATGTAGAGGTAAAAGGAAAAGTCTGAAAAAACAGAGTTTAAAAGTGATCCACCCAGCAAGGTGAATGGCTCTCAAAGGCCTCCTCTGTGGTGGCTACACAAAAACATGCCACAGACGCATGGTCCTTGCACCAAAACAACAGTCCCCAGCGGCTATGCAGCTACGTCTCTTCCGCTGGTTACAATGCTAAACACGCTCCTGAAACCCTGCCTTCTGTGAGAGAGAAACTCTTCACACAGAGATGAAATGACTGGACAAATACACACTGTGGTGCTACTGCAGGCTACATGAGATCGAATAAAGCAGAGTGATAAAACCAGCAGAAAACATCTTCCACCAGACTAGATTATTAACAATACCAGAGAAGCACCAAAAGGCTTTCAAATTTTGACACACATCTGTTTGTCAGGCATGGTATGTGGCCATAAAGATCCAAATAAGTGACAGGATTAACTTGCCACTGAATAGTATCTGTGATAAGGCAACATGCACACTAAATGTCAAAAAGCAACCAACGCGCCACAACAAAAAAACGTTCTCAACCATGTCTGCCAGACCTGACCACTGTGTTAAGTGATTTTCACTACAATTTAACCGGCATGTAATTAATAACAACAATGATAATCATTTTAACAGTTTGAATTATTACATATCAAACATTATATATATAATCATACTTTCATACTGAGAAAGCTTCTTCCTCTGCCTATGGGCAGAATACACTTTCTCAGACCATAGATACTGGGCTTGGAAATGTGTCTTGCTTTGGCCACTGGATGTTAGTAGGCGTGACACAAACAGATGCTTGAGATGTCCTTGTCTTCTTGGAGCCTATGGGCCTTGCCTTCTTGGAGGATGCCATCACCATGCAAAGGAATGTGCTTCGGGTACCTACTGAGTTCAAGTGGATAAAGGATATGTGGTATAGATCTACACTCAGCCTGCAATTTGTATCCACGCCCAGCCTGGATCAGCTGAGCCCTACACAGCCCATAAATGCATGAGCAAGAATTACGAGTTTTGGAGTGGTTTGTTATACAGTATCATCTTGGCAATAGCTAACTGAGATAAAATTAATAATGATATAATTAATACATCATCATAAATAGTGCCTTGATAAGGCTATGCATATTAAATAAATGGTATAGGGTGAAATGAAAATACAGATTTCATTATTACTGACAGAATACAATATAGTTATGAGCTGTAGTCAAAAGGGACTTTCTTAATTTTACTCCCGCCAAGCTTTCTACACCCACATAAGTAGCTGCTGCCATTTATTAAATACTAGGACTCAGCGTCTCAGGCACTAAAGCAGTCACTTTCTATTCATTTGATTCTTAAAACACTTCCAGTAACGTAACTTTATCCTGCCTCCCCCTCCGTACTGATAAGGAAATCAAGACTCACAGAGGTTAAATAACTCAGACCACAGAGCTAACAGGCTGCAGCTCTAGGTTTCAAGCACGTGTTTCCTTAATACCCCATTTCAGTAAGATTTTTTTCTATTTAAAAATGGTTAAAGAAGGAGCAAGCCGACTCCATAGAAGAGATATAATGTCTTTTTCACTTTTGTTGCTCTGTGGGGACTCATCTGGCACCGCAACAGCTCGCCCATTCCCGCCCCCAGATGGTCCACTTGACAGGGAGAAGCCTCTGGGGATGCCTGAAAGCTCTCCTCTTACAACGGAGAAGCACAGCCTAGGAAATCGCTATGGTAGCCACAAGGCTGAGCGCAAGAGGATACTTAAAAAAAGTTTATTTATTTTCATCTATAGTCATTAAGTGAGGTCAGTCTTGATAAGGACTACACAAAGGAAAGATGAGAATTTTTAAAAGTAAAACACATCTCCCTAACCAGGTGTATTCCTACTGAACACTGAAAATATTTACTTCTCTCAAATAATTTTCCTTTCCCAATTCTAAATCTTGAGCCCATTATTTAAAAAGTAGATAACTATGAACATTTTTCTATAAATGTTTTTTCTTGAAGTAGCTTTAAAAAGATACTGATGAAAAGATTAAGTCCTTCTAAGCATTATATCAATTATTATTAATATTTCTGTTGCTGATATAATCTTTTATCAGACTTCCTAATACATCAGGGTAGTCAGGCCACCTCCATTTAGTGATATTGGAATCTAAAGTTAGTTAACTGAAAGCAAAGGTCTTTCAAAATTTAAGATGTGGGAAAACTGGATATTAGGGGTAAAAATGACCTTGCGAAGAGACCAAATGCACTGAAAAATAGCCCCTGCATAATTAAGAGGATGCTGCTATCTCCACAGTCGGTAATGTCAGGCCTGCAACTAAAAACGTGAGTTTGTCCTACAAAATGCGATCTGTGAGGTGAACGAAGGGATCCGCATGTAAAGGGACAGATTCTACGTCAGAATCATTCTAATGTCTGTCAAGAGCGCTTGACTACTAAAAGTTAATATATTTAGTGCCAAAAATTCTTAATAAAAACTACGTAACTTAATCCTTTGCTCAAAAATCCTTCCTACTAACTACAGAATCGGGTTGCTCTTTGATACAAGACTGTTTATAAGTCTCCTAGCTGGCATAATGTCAGACCTGTTAGAAACACCTCTGGGTCTGCAGGAAAACCAACTATGTGAATCAACCTCCAGAATGTGGTAAACGCTACCGTTACTCTTCCACGACATCACTCTGTAACAACCAGAATTATGTCACGGCATGAATTTTTCCTGGAAGTAACTGTAAAACATGCACAAAAAAACCACACAATAAATGCCTCTTGATTCCCAGATAGGAAAATTATTAGAACTTGCCACATGTGTTTCACCTGTCCCTGTTGTGTGCACTCCTTACATATTGTAAAAGAAGCCCTGATCTCACTGGTACATGTTCTGGAAAATGTGGACACTTTCTCAGAGAATCACAGTGGCATTATAGCCCTAATACAATTGATGATGATTATGTGGCATGATGGAAAAACTAGTCTAACAAGTTCAAAGCCAGTTTGTTTCCCATCATAACATATTTTACAAGGAAAAACATTTCTACTTCTCAGCACTACTTTTCCAAAACGGAAAAATGAAGAAGAAAAGAAAGTAATTTAGAATCAAATTTTCCATTTTCAATTTATTACACATAGAAGGTAATTTGTTTAAGGGGGATAATTAAGAGAAGACATGGTATCAATATGTATATCAAACTTGGAATTAAACAGATAAATAAAATCATTATTTGAATTTTAGTTTATATTTCGGCTATAATGATAGCAAATGAAAAATTAAATGTAAACTTCTCAGTGTTGCCATTAAAACCCACACAGAAGTGAACTCTGAAGGGCCTCCTTTCTTAAGTTAATTTAAACAAAATGCTAACATCATATTTAATGGTTTGCTTCTCTACAAGATCTGACCTTATTCAAAAGATGGAGAAATGTGAAAGACTGTAGAGAAGTTATTAAATAATAATTCAAGTTATTAAATAATGCTCTAACTTAAGTGTTGCTAATGCATCCTCCACAAAAAAAAAAAAAAAAAAGGAAAAAAATATGTTAAAAGACGAGGGCAGTAGCATTATACAAGCAGAACCTGCCAGAAGACTGAAAGTGAAAATATGCCGTGACAAAGTGACCAACTTCTGGGTGCTTCTCTGGGTGCTTCTGCTAGCTCAACATCAAGAAATAGTTCATTGAAACTAGCTGATTTGTTTTTTAAGTTTAAGAAATTAATCTGTCTTCTTTAGATCAATAAAATGATTTTATTTACTTTATTATTTTAATTTTTAAAGATTTTATTTATTTTTAGAGAGGGGAAGGGAGGAAGAAAAGAGAAAGAGAGAAACATCAATGTGTGGTTGCTTCTTGTGTGCCAGCCACCGGGGACCTAGTCTGCAACCCAAGCATGTGTCCTGACAGAGAATCGAACCAGCACCTCTTTGGTTTGCAGGCCGGCACTCAATCCACTGAGCCATACCAGCCAAGACAGATCAATAAAAAATTATATTCTGTGTGTCACAGGGTGAATTTTTCACCTTCCAATTCATCTGTTGCAACTCTATCCCCAGTACACATTTGGAGATAAGGCCTTTCAAGAGGTAATTAAGGTAAAATGAGGTCATATGGGTAGGCCTGAATCCAGTATGACTGGTGTCTTTATAAGTAGAGAAAATTTGGACACAGACACGCACTTAGCGGAAAGACCATTTGAGGGCACAGCTAGAAGGTGACCATCTGCAAGCCAAGGAGAGAGGCCTCAGCAGAAACTAAACCAGCCAACACCTTTATCTTGGACTTCCAACCTCACAAACTGAGAAATATTAAGTTTATGTTGTTTAAGGTTCCCATACTATGTTATTTTTACGGCAGTTGTAGCAAACTGTGTAATGCTGAAAACTCTAAAAATTACTCACTGACTTCATTCACCATAAGGCAAATTAGTATGACCTTAATTTTTGACTGTTATATATTAAATCAGTAATCAAATTTCCGTCACATATATACATATGTGTGTACATGTGTTTCATATATTTTTATATACATATGTATATATATTATAAGCTCACACACACACATACATATTTAAATTAGATTCCAATAAGATTAGTTGAAAGTTCTCCTTTAATTTGTAATTTCTCCATCTCCTTTTTCCTTTCAGTTTTTTTTGTGGCTATTGAAGAAACCTCATCATTTGTGCTACCATATTCCCTACAATCGAAATTTTGCTGATTGTATACTATAATATCATATAACATGATTTTCTATCCTCTGTATTTCTTGTAAACTGGCATATCTAAAAGCTTGATCAGATCCAGGATTATTACTTTTTAAGGGGAACGGGGTAAACCAATTCACAGATGAAGCTGTATATTCCTATCATGAGGACATAACCGATTTTCTTTCCTTTAGTTATCAGTGATCATTGCCTAGATGCACTGTTTCGATAAGAGATGCGAAATAGTGATGATCGATTTGCATTATTCCTTCTTTATTTATTAGCTGCAAAACCTGTATGAAAAGGAACTTACTCTCACCATCTATTCATATATAGAGTTACTATGAAAAAGTGTCATTATATTAAAAAAACAAGATAAATGCTTTATTATCCTTTATTCAACAGTTTTCAAAAGAATGACCAAATGGATTAGTTTTTTTTTTTCCCCACTGCAGTTATTAACCTTATTGATGCCCAAGCTGACCTAGCTTGTGGAGACCTTTTGTTAAGACAAGTAAGTCATCCTGGACAGTTAGGTTGCTGTGTGGTGGGGCACAGCACAGCCACAGACACGGCGTCAGCCATTTCTTCACAGAGTCCTGGTTCCTTTGGGCAAACCTCAGTACGGACACCAGGGGTGCTCAATGCTACGAGACGGTCACTGTTCTCAGGCATTAAAAGAGGTAAATATAAAAAATCAGTACTTTCAAAAATAAATTCACTTTGATACTTCTCACCCAAATTTAGCATGCCGAAATTTTTAATCAATCACACTGATCTTGCAACTCTACCTTCCTTCTGCCCAAAACGTGGTTACTCACTTACTTTACCCCACGATACACAAATACATGATAGTTTCCAAAACTAACACTACCACCAAATAAGAATGTGAGAAAGTTTCACATTTCTTTGGCCTCAATTTTTAGATGTCAGAGTGTACTGCAATGAGGATGCACAGTCAAATCTCCGTGTCTTAGTATCATTTGAAATGACTCTTTTTTGTGTGACTCATTGTACCAGCAACTACATATACAATAAGGTTTACTTTATCTTTAGTGGTTGTCTTCCTTTTACTGCTTTTGCTTTATACTGCTGTAAACTATGGACATGTTTTTAGAGTCGAAGGCATACAATGCCCTCTTAAATACACAGCAGCACTAATTTGACTACATTTCCCTCTACTGTGCTGTTTTCACTTAACACTTTATCTGAGCTCTCTCTCTCCACAGCAGTGTATTGATAACTCTCATTCCTTTTTTTTAAGTTCTTTTTGGGGTGAACATTAAAAAATATTTTATTTATTTATCTTTAGAGAGAGGAGAAGGAAAGGAGAGAGGGAGAGAAACGTCAAGGTGTGGTTGTGTCGCGTGTGCCCCCTACTGGGGACCTGGCCGGCAGCCCAGACATGTGCCCTGACTGAGAATCGATCCAGCAACCCTTTGGCTTGTAGGCTCACGCTCAATCCACTGAGCTACACCAGCCAGGGCTCCCTCATTCCTTTTTAAAGCTGTACAGTACTTCTTTAGAGGGCCTCCTATAATCCATTCAACCAACTGCCAACTCACAGTCATTTGGTTTGTTCCTGCGTTTAAATGTTATGAACAATTTGAAATGAAACAGCCTTGTTTTTCTGCGATAAACTTCTGAGACATTTCATGCTTTTCTAGCCATGAATCTATTTCTCTTTAAAATTTAAAACGTGGCTAAAATGATGTCAAAAGGACAAGAATATAATGAATAGAATAGATTACAGGCTACTAATCATGCACTTGTTTACTAAATGAAAGGATCTATCAACTTTTCTAACACAAAATATACAAGTTACTCAACTAATTGACCACAACCTATAATCCAACAGATTCAACTTGAGTAGACAACAGAATCTCAGTTTTGTGTGCCTTTATTATTTTTATAAGCTATGATGGATGAAGCCTGTTACAATCCCCAGGGTTGTTTTTAATTATAAGGCTATTTTTAAAATAGCTCCTTATACTCTAAATCGAGTACTCCACATCCTGCAACCGAGCTAACAACGCAAATACTCACCACAGTAACATGAAATCAGGCACCTGCATATATGAAAACCTCACAAAGTTTAATGGTATAACATTAAAAATGATATGAAACATCACAAATTGTTAAATACATGTTTTATAAAAGCTTTAAAGGCTCCCAAATTGTTAAAACTATAATATAATAAAATGCAGTAATTTTAAAATCAGCTTCTTGAGTGTTAGGTTTAAGTAGCAGTATATGCCCATCTTACTATTTTTATGGTGATTAAAAAAATAAAAGCATATAGCTTTGAAGAATTCTATTCATTTCATTAAAAAGTATTTGAAAAAATTATACCCCCAAATTATTATAGGGCACCTGCAACATTTCTGCTACTTTTCTTATATTTTAAAACTCTACCATTGTATTAAACATGCCATTACTATTAAAGTCACTATTTGGTGATTTTTTTAAAAATGTGGGTAAGGGAGTCAACAACCAACAACTCAGGAGGAAGTATATGGCAGAAGAATATCCCACTGTTTGCGGGGGTTGGAGAGGAAACTGTCTTTTTCATCTGAGCAAAGAAAACGGAGGGATTCTAGCAAGTTATTCATGGCGGCACGCACCCACACCCACAGCACATCTCTCTAACCCACTGTCTTGAGCGCAAAAGTGTCATTAACACATCCTAATAAAAATTTTTCACAGGGGCTCCTTTCTCATCTACATGCAAAACTAAATGCCAGCAGGAGGCCTGTAGCTTCAGGAAGCCATAAAGTGAAGCTTGAACCCAGTAATGATCTTCAGCAGGGTGTCTACTGAGACAAATTTCCTTGGCTAGGACAGACCTGACAGCATAACTGTGTCTATGTAAAACTTCATAACATTTACGCCACATGTCCCTGGGATTTGTAGACAAGATATCCTCTTTCATGCTTCAAAAAGTATAAACAGGCTATTCTACATTTTCTTCCTAAAGGAACTTTGTATTATTTTTGGTAACCGTCTATATTCTACCCTCATCAAAATTCACTAGTGGCAATAGCCTATTGCACGTACCAGCCCCAATTTATCCTATCATTAAGATCGACTTAGGCAAAAGAAAAAGTAATATAATATTTATTGCCTGCCTGAGAGGCGTTAACAGCCAAAACAAGTTAAAATATATGTTGTCCTTCATTTGTTTCTCCAGACATGTCTAGATGAGAAACATCTGGAAACCTCTTAAAACTACAAATTCCTCAAAATGGGGGGAGGGGTAGAGAAACATTTTTCTCTCCCCTTTCTCAAGAGGAACCCCAGCTGTAAATATGGCACTGGCATGGAAGGGTCCCTGGAAATCAGGACGGTTGTCTCCGCCCATTCCACTGGCTCCCTAAACTATTCATTTTCCTGTGAAGCACCAATCAGAGAACCAGAGTGCGGTGAAAAAGGAAATAAGGGGTGTCAAAAGTAGATCGATAGACAGACAGACAGATAGATAAAACAGTAATAGACTAAAATGTAGCAAGACAGGAATGCATGTAACCAGCTACCTCCCCCAGTTCCAAGGTGATTCAAAGAAAAGGAAAAAGCAAACGAATGGGGCAACCAAACCAGAAGTATTCAGAAACCTAAAACCACATTCAACAACAGTAGCAAATATAAAATAAAGTGAAAATTTGCTTAGAAGGAAAAAATAAATCACCAACATGACTAGAGGCTTGAGGGATCTGGACGTCTTTCTCCTGAGATCTCTTCAGGCACCCACCAGCAACGTGTCCAGATCACAGCCTGGCTTTCCCCCCTCCTAGGGTGCTCTGAAGTAACTCCCAACAAGTCCCATCGCTCAGGGCCCGGAAGGGAGGGGCCTTGGACTTTTAGCTTCCTTAGCTTTGTGGTCAGCCTTCTCCCCTGTTCCCTACTTCCTCAGCTTGTCTTGTCTGAAACCCATGAATTTTCAAGTCCCTTCCTTCCCAGCGGCTGCCTACCATAAGATTTCTCACGCCCAATGTCACAAGTGATGCTGTACTACAATTCAGGTGCCATGCTCAGAGGGTACCAAAAACTAAATTACAGTGACCACCTCAGTCTGTAGCACTTCACTTACTCTTCAGTCCCACCAACACAGGGAGGGAGCTCTTGGGAGGCTGAGCCAGAAACGCAGTGAACAAGGGGCTTATCTCCTGCTGCCACTTCACTGTTCACAGAGGTGACAAGATCAAGCCAAGATCTCAGTCTGGGCCCATCTTTGTAAAGCTTCACAATGGAGTATTTATACATTATACTGTCACATCCATACATCAGGATGCAGGTTGATTAAGGTGGATCCAAACAATAATTAATTACATAAAATGTCTTCCTAAAAAAGGCGCTTGAGTTATATGTTAAGAAGAATCCATTCCAGAGCAACTCTAATAGAGGAATCTCTCAAAAGAACCTCTATTTTCAACTATAAATGCGTCTGTCTCCTAATATGGAAGAGCGATTACTGTGCTGCATTCTCAGACTCTGGCTCAAGTGCTAAGAATGCTGGCTGACTGATAATTCAGTCATTGTCCAACTCCAAGGAAACCCATGATCACTTGCTATGGAATCAGTTCTTTGTTGTCCTAGGGTGCTCACATTATAAGAAATATTGTATCAACCTCTTCTATACGGTCGATCATCAACATCATCTTATCATCATCATCATCATCATCATCATCCTGTCCAATTCTCCAACACTAAATTGTGCAGAAGACTATAAGCAAGGGAGTCTTAGAAAGCTCAGTAGTCTGCCAAGTAATGAGGTGATTAATGACTCAGAAAAGCAGGATACCCTAGCATTTATTTCTTGTAGGTAATGCTTGGCTTAAATGCTAGGGGTTTGAAGAACATCACAGAATTAAATTTTAGTCTCCCTAGGCTCTGATGATTATTCACTGAGATCAGTAGCAAATCTGAGGAAGGAGGCAACCTGTAGCTTTCCAACTAAAGTGGGGGTGGGGTGGGGTGATAGGGCTGGGGTTACACCCCCCTCCCTACTTCCTCATCAAATATTTGAGGGCTTGCCATGTTTCCATACTCAAATGTCATTTATGCCACAACTCTCTGTTAAAACCATTTGAAAAGTATTTAATCATTGGCTTTAGAGTAATTATTTTTAAATTCAAAATATTTATCTGAAAAACTATAACTCAACTGGATTGAACTGGATGGCACATTTCAACTGCACAGAAGAAGACTTAGACAAAGCAGACATTTACTAAATATAAAATAATTTTTATCTTCAAACCTAATTAGCTATAAACTTCAAAAATGTAGTTATTTCATAAAGAGAACCACAATTTTACATTATTAAGGAAAAACAGGCTTCTAATCAGAGTATTTTTAGATTTTAAGGTTGCCACCTTTCAAGAAAGAGTTCAAATGAAGGCTCATACATTTAATGCATCAACGATTTTCTGAATGATTCTTGATAGCAATGCATGGAATTGTATTGACAACCCCTTTCTCCGCATAGGCCTCCTTTGCTTTTCAAAGGCAAAACTCCCCTTTTCTTACTGACTATCAGACAGACAAGCATGTAATTAAAACCATTTTACTAATTCTCTTTTCAGTTTAGGTGCCACTGAAAATCTGGTACTACTCTACTGTTTGAATAATGATTTCTATTATAGTCAAGCTGAAGCTGAATTATACAAAGGATAAGCTTTATCATGGAATCAGGTGGAAAAAAATTAAATATGTAAGTTACAAAAATGTTGATCATCAGAATCTGAAATCCACAATATGAGCACAGTTAGCATTCAGAAGGGTGCTTGCAGCATTTATATGAAAAGTACTTCTCCAATATGAAAGTACTGGTAAATCCCATAAAATAGAAAAGCCAAAAGTAAATTTCAAGTAACAATTGAAATAAATGCCTAAAATAGGAATAT
This sequence comes from Tonatia bakeri, assembly GCA_004024845.1. Taxonomy (NCBI): domain Eukaryota; kingdom Metazoa; phylum Chordata; class Mammalia; order Chiroptera; family Phyllostomidae; genus Tonatia; species Tonatia bakeri. The sequence continues at coordinate 307,632 of PVIA01000113.1, forward strand.
TATAGAAATTTACTTTTCTACTTGGATCTTTCTCCTCACAAACCAAAACTATAAAATCTGTAGGGGAAAACAAACTCTACAAATGTACTAACAAATACATTGCATGGATTTACATACTTGCTGGTAATGATAATAATAAAAAATTAATTTTTAAAAAATTTCACAGAGGCTGAAAGCAAATAACTGCATATACACATTGGTTATACAATGTATATTTTTGTGTTTTGGTTTTGTTTTTTACTTGTAGTGACACTAAGTTTTAACACTTTATTGAGATATAATTCTATGTGCAACTCACCCACTCAAAATATACAACTCAGTGGATTTTAGCACATTCACAGGGTTGTACACCCATTGCCACAATCAATTTTAGAACAATTTTTTTTACCCTCCCAAAACCTGAGTCTTCATACCTTCTTTATCCACCTGATCCCAACTCCCGACCACCCAGCCACAGGCACGCACTAATCGACTTGCCGCCTGTACAGATTTATCTGTGTTTTACATTTCATGCAAGTGGAGTAACACAGTACATGGTCCTTTGTGACTATCTTCCTTTACTTAGCTTGTTTTCGAAGTTCATCCATGCCGTACCATGTATCTGTACTTCATTTCTTTTTATGATAGAACAGTACTGTATCAGCTGAACACACATTTCATGTATGTGTATGCATTCATTAGTTAATGGACATTTGGGCTACTTTCAAATGACTAATTTTAAAATAATAATTCTTAAGTAGTTTTAACTTTATTTTTTAAAATTTAGATAATTTTTCAGTTATAATGGACACTCAACATTATTTTATACTAATTTCAGGTACACAGAATAATGGTCACACATCCATATAATTTATGAAGTGACTCCCCACCACCCCATAAAACCAGCACTCGCCTGGCACCATACACAGCCATTACATTATTGTCTATACTCCCTACACCGCACCTCACAAACCCATGACTACTCTGTAAGTACCAGCTTGTACTTTGGACTCACTTCCCCTTCTGACCCAGCCCCCAACGCCCCTTCCATCTGGCAACCATCAGTTTGAACTCTGTATTTATGAGTTTGTCTATTTTGTTTGTTCACTTATTTTGTTCTTTAGATGCCACATATAGTGAAATCATATGGTGTTTGTCTTTCTCTGACTTATTTCACTTAGCATAATACTCTCTAGATCCATCCGTGCTGTCAAAAGTGGTAAGATTTCATTTTAATGGTTTAATTATATATATATATATCACATATATGTACACACACACACACACACACATATGCTCACACACATATAAAACAACTTTTCTCTCCAATTGTCTATTGATTGGAACTTAGGTTGGTTTCCTAGCTTAGCTACTGCAAATAATGCTGCAATGAACATAGGTATACATATATCTTTTTAAATTAGTGTTTTGGTTTTCTTCAAATAAATATTCAGAAGTGAAACTGCTATTTTTTTAAATTTCTGAGGAACCTCCATACTGTTTTCTGTGGTGACTGCACCAAGTTTGCGTTCCCATCAACAGTGCAGAAGGGTTCCCCTTTCTCCACAGCACTGCCGGCTCTTGTGGTTTGTGGATTTGTTGATGATAGGAATTCTGACAGGTGTGTGGTGATAATTCATTATGACTTTTTTCCTTTTTATTAAATTTACTGAGGTGACATGGTTTTAATTTGCATTTCTCTTATGAATGGTGACGTTAAGCATCTTTTCATTTGCCTGCTGGCCATCTGTATGTCTTCTTAGGAGAAATGTCTATCTAAGTCCTCAGCCCATTTTTTAATTGGTTTGTTTTTGGGAGGTTAAGCTGTATGAGTTATTTATACATTTTGGGATGCATCGATGGCAAATATCTTCTCCCAATCAGTCTTTTCTTTTCATAGCAGTCTTTTATAGCTTGTCTTTTCATTTTGTTGAGGGTTTTCTTGGCTGTGCAAAAGCTTTCAGTTTGATGTAGTCCCAATTTATTTATTTTTCTTGTGTTTCCCTTGTCAGAAGAGATATACCAGAAAAAAACATTATGAAAAGCAATATCAGAGAGTTTACTATCTCTGTTTTTTTCCAGAAGTTTTACAATTTGGGGCGTTATATTTAAGTCTTTAATCTACTTTGAGTTTATTCTTGTGTATGGTATAAGAAGGTAGTCTACCTTCATTTTTTGCATATATCTGTCCAATCTTCCCAACACTATTTATTGAATAAGCTGTCTTTACTCTATTTATTTTTTCATTGATTAACTGACCAGACTGGGCTCTTTATTCTGTTCCATTGACTTATACATCTGCTTTTATACTAGTACCATGCCATTTTCATTGGTATAGCCTTTGACACCAGGTAGCATGATAACTCCAACTTTATGCTTTTTTTCCCCTTAAAACTATAGCGGCTATTCAGGTTTTTTTGTTCTAATGTAAAATTTTTGGAATTATTTTTTCTAGTTATGTGAAAAATGCTACTTATATTTTGATAAGGATTGTATTAAATCTATATATTGCTTTGGGTAGTATGGACAATTTAAAGATGTTAATTCTTCCTATCCATGGGCACAACATGTGCTTCCATTTATTTGTATCTTCCCCAATTTCTTTCAACAGTGTCTTAAATTTTTCTAAACACAGGTTTTTTACCTCCTTGGTTAAATTTATTCTTAGGCATTTTATTTATTTATTTATTGATGTAACTGTAAATGAAGTTGTTTTCTTAGTTTCCCTTTCTGATAGTTCATTATTGACATATACAAAATATAACTGATTTCTGAATATTAATGTTTTACCCTGTAACTTGACTGAATTCATTTGTCAATTCTCAGAATTTCTGGTGGAATCACTAGGGTTTCTATGCATAGTAACATGTCATCTGCAAATAAAGGCAGTTTTACTCCTTTCCAATTTGGATACCTTTTATTTATTTCCTTGTATGATTGCTGTGGCTAGGATTTCCAATACTATGATAAATAAAAGTGGTGAAACTAGACATCTTTATCTTGTTCTTGGTTTAAGGAAAACAATTTAGTCTTTCCCAATTGAGTATGACATTACCTGTGTGTTTGTCATATGTGGTCTTTATTATGTTGAGGTATGTTCCTTCTAATACCACCTTGCTGAGAGTTTTCATCACAAATATATGTTGGATTTTCTCAAATGCTTTTCCTGCATCTACTGATATGATCATAGGATTTTTGTCCTTCATTATGTTTATGTGGTGTATCATGTTAATTGACTTGCCGATATTGAACCAACCTTGCATCCCTGGAATAAATCCCAGTTGATCATGGTGTATGATCTTTTTAATGTATTATTGGATTCAATCTGCTAATATTTTGTTGAGGATTTCTGCATCTATTTTCATCAGGGATATTGATCTATAACTTTCTTTTTGGTAATGTCTTTGGTTTTGGAATAGGGTAATGCTTAATTTTACTTTCTTGACTAAAGGTAGTCACCTTATCAAGCTCTATAATGCATCTACTCTCTAAAGAAAAATAATTTCCTTTCTGTTCAAAATTATGATCAAAAGCACTAAATCTCCCTGGGAATCAAGTGGTACCACTATTCTTAAGCAAGGCCCACCACCTTATAAGGGCCTCTATTTTCTTATTTATGAAATAACGAATTATCTAGTTATGGTGAAACAAAAATTATTTCTGAGTTTCAGGTGTTAAGAATCTAGATATTGATATTCAAAATGCAGTGGGAAGAATTATCAAAAAAAAGCTGACTAGAACCCAAAGTGTAATCTGGTGACACTAGTCTAAAGCTAGTCCACACACAGAGAAATAGAATCATAAATGTCCAGCCCTGACTGGGGCGGTTCACTTGGTGGGACATCAACCTGAAGACTGAACTGCTGGTCAGGGCACATGGCTGGGTTGCGGACAGATCTCCAGTTGGGAGAGTAATGGAGGCACTCAATGACTCTCTCACACATCAAAGTTTCTCTCCTTCCCATGCCCTATCTCTAAACAAACAAACAAACAAACAACAAATAAATAAATAACAGCTTAAGAAATGTCCTGATTCACTTGTCCTCTTTCTCTCCAGTCTTAGGCAAGGGTTTAATTGGCTGTATCCATCCAGAAATAGAGGGCAGAGGAGCTCAGTGCTGTAGTCCACAAGGGTCAGACCCAGGGGGCAGAGTAGATCTGCAGGGGCAAAAATATTCCTGGTCCTCAACCATTCCAAGCAGCATTTCAAATCTCAAAAGCCAATTGTAAATAGGAAATAAAAATATCAGAGTTATTTGATATAAGTTATGACTATCATTATCATGCAAAATGTTTGTTTATAAATATGAAGAATGTTCCAGAGTGTCCAAATGATAAGTAGTATGCATTTCTGGGGATCCAAGTACATAAGCTTAACAAATGCACACTCACAAACACTCATAATATCACTATCAAGGCCGCTTTGAACATTTCGAGAAGGAACACACAGATAAATGTTTCTAACCAGTACAAAACTTATCAGCAAATTAAAAATAAACTGAATTTGCTCAGACAGCAGATAATGTAGACACTCAGTATTAAAAGTGGAAGTGTTAACAGCATAACCAAAATAGCTTCATTAAGCCTTGTGGTAAGGTTATGACACCTAATGTTCATACATGAAGACAATAACATTAGCTACTATCGATCAGAACTAGCAGCTTTAAGACTAAACTTGGTATTAAGAAGGCGGACAAGAAAGGCCCTCCAACTAAAGCAGAGATGCGGAGGCCAGGAGCTAACTCATCATGGTGAATGAGAGCCCGTGGTATTCCACTAACTAGTGACTAATTTGACAAAACCTGGTGGGCACTATGCTGGTAAAAAGCTATTCAATCTGAAATCTACTTAAGAAACTTAGATTAGATAAGAAAAGGACAAGTCTTTTCCCTACCATATAATAAACCATCTTTATTCTTTCTCTCTCTCTGGCATTTTTGGAGAAAAAGGCACAGCATTATCACATATTACACAAGGGGCATATTCCTGGATTCTCCCTTGAGTCCATGACCAAGACTGACAAATGGCTGAGGACATTCACCACGTGTGGCAGAACCACCATGAAAGTTCATTCAGTTCAACCACTCTGAAATCATAGTAATCCTGACACATTTTTTTTTTTTTTCAATTTGGGGAGATGCACATTATTTCATAATTTATGCAAAATTTTTTAAAGATTTTATTTATTTATTTTAGAGATGGGGAAGGAAGGGAGAAAGAGAGAGAGTGAAACATCAATGTGTGGTTGCCTCTAGCACACCCCATACTGGGAATATGGCCTGCAACCCAGGCATGTGCCCTGACTGGGAATCAAACTGGCGATGCTTTGGTTCACAGGCCTGCGCTCAATCCACTGAGCTACACCAGCCAGGGCCAGAATTTATGCAAAAAATTTTATACATACCTTTATATTATAGCATTTTAAACTTTGGAAATTTGATAACACTGTGATCCTAACCGTTGCTTCTCTTGTTAATCTGGACTTGACACTCTTCTTCAATATTTTTTTGAAAGAACAATCTAAAAGGTTCTTTGTGATTATTTTTTAATAGGAAAAAAAAGTATCCATTTTATTCTAAACCTCTAATATTACTCCCACTCTATGCTGAATTTCATTCTTCCCATGGGAGCTCCCCTCCTCCTCATTTGGTACCCTTTCTGTAGAAATCTCCCCTTTTGCCCTGGCTGGCGTAGCTCAGTGGATTGAGCGCGGGCTGCGAACCAGGTATCGCAGGTTCGATTCCCAGTCAGGGCACATGCCTAGGTTGCGGGCCATGTCTCCTAGCGGCCGCACATTGATGTTTCTCTCTCTCTCCCTCTCTCTTCCCTCTCTAAAAGTAAATAAATAAAATCTTAAAAAAAAAAAGAAAGAAATCTCCCCTTTTGTTTTCATTCCAAGGGTCAAGTGTCCAGAACCAAGACAGTGACAACTACTTCACTTTAATGCCACTTTCCAGGGCACCTTATCCTTTCCTAGGTGAATTATTTCATGCACTCCTCCCTGAGATCTTGAACTGAAAGACTGACTTTGATATCTCACCCACAGATTATCAGTGCTTGGGCCTTGGGCTCTCACAAGCTTGCGGTATTTGATACCAGTACTACAGCATACACAGACGGGAGGAGCTGTCTGCCCACCAGCAGATGAGAAACTCAGGCATCACTGTGTTCCACCATAATGAGCCTGAGCTCACTCAGTGCCGCCTGTCCAACTTACCTGGACACATCTCAGGAGCTAGTCGCCTAGTTCCCCATTTCAACTTGACCAACACTTGAGGCCCTGTTTCTTGGGAACTCTACAAAAATGTGATACCAGCAATCCTCCAAAAGAAAATACAAAAAAAACAGAGGTTTACCTTAAAGGAATCCTGTGTACTGACAGCCACTGTCCCTAATAGGCAGGGACAGCTCAGGTAAATAAGAAACAAGGCAACAAATCAGATAGCAAACCCAATCGGCGTAGAATTAGCGATGGAGTGTGGTTTAGGGACATGTCTGTGAGTCACAAAGAAATGCCACTGGCAAAGAAAATTCTCTCATATATACAAATTATATAAATATATAATATATAATATATATTACATATAATATATATTATATATTATTTATATCACCTTGCCAAAAGTTGCACAGGAAGTACAGTATTTGCAGCTACTGCTCTGCTCTCTTATAAGCCCAACTACAACTATCACCTGTATAATTTGTAAAGTGCATTCACAGTTATCTTATTTGTATCATTTCACACCCCAGTAGGTAGGTATAGTTATTATATTTAATTGCTAAGGCTGGGAAGAGTGGGGAAACCTGCTAAGGTCCTTCCAGAGTGCAGCAGAGCCAAGATTTGCACGGGGATTTCACCAACTCGAAGCCCTGTGTGCATTCCATCATGCAGCAGGGGACTTCAATCAACCAGCGCCCAGAGGAGCTAGCTACAGAATGCAGACAGCAAAGTGTTGAACCAGGGCATCTGAGAAGATAATACCATTACAAAGTTGGACCCCTATTAGATGAAAAAAAAAGTGTGCAAAATAAAATCTGCTACACAGCTTTGGATGTTCACAGGAGCCTTCTGGAACACCTACTATGAGTTGAGCACTGAGAATGCAGTATGCCTGGTCTCCGGTCTCATGAAGCTCACAGCCTAACTGGACCCAACAAAGTGTAAACAGGTAATTAAACATCATGAGATAAAGGTTTTAGGAGAGAGCGCACAGGTAGAGAGGTGAGATATCAGGAAATAGTAAAAAGCATACACACCGCTAATGATGAGCAATCCATTAGTGGTAAGACCTGAATTAAATTACAACTGGATTTTATGTATTTATTATTCATGAGACATTCTGTTTTTCAATTATTTTTTTTCTCCTCCACATTAGCCCACCCATTTTAAAGCCTCGAGCATTAATTTGATTTCCCGCCAATAATTTGAAGATAATGATTTGTGTCTGGGTTTTGTCTGCATGGATGTTCCTCTGATAATTTGGAGAGAAAATGATGTGTGTCTCCCCTCTTTTCAGACAGTGGCCTTAGGGATTTTACTCATTGTAGGGGCAGGGCCTTAGCTTTCTGCCAGATTTAGAAAACAGGAAGACAGAAATCCAGAACTGAACAAATCTGTCAAACTCATTTTCTTTCATGGTTTCCTGCCAATTTTTGCTACCTCCCTCCTCCCTCTCTCTTTTTCCCCCTCCTTCCTTTATGTAAGAGAAAGAATGTAGGAAAATATGTATCTGCCATTCCTAAAGGAACACACTAAAAGTGCTAGTGAGCAAAAATGCAGGTGTGCAGACGCTGAAAGTTCGTCCTCTGCTCCTCGGAGACTGAAGTAGGAAGTCTGAGAAGGGCGAGAGTGAGTGAGGACAAGGAGCAGAGAACTCTGAGGGAGGAACAGCTGTCCACGACACTCACTCCATCATCTTGTTTCACAACAGAAAGCTTTCCAAGAACAGCAGGGCTCTGACCTGCCTCCCCTCCTCCACCTCTCCTCTTCCCATTAGCCCTAAAGCAGGGAGAGAATTAAACCTTTTTTATTGCTAAATAATTAACAAACCACTGGCATTCTGACAAGCTGGCATGCATTTTCTTAATCAGCAACCAACCCAAGTCATTTTGTGTATAAGCTACTTAAGGTAAATCCTGTCACTTAAACATTCCAGATGAACCTGTGTCCACTGTCCATTTCCTTGAGGTAGCTTGAATAATGCTTTCCCCTTGCTCTCTTCCTCCTTCCAGCCTACAATTTGGCTCCTTCTCACAAACAGGGATTACACGATTAACCCGAAGAATGGTAATAATGATGCCTACAGGAGTTCCACCACCATTAAGAAAATGACTAGTTTATGAGACTCTTTCATCGTATAATTCTTTTTTGTAAGATCCTAGAAATTCAATAGACACTAGGGATAGAGATATTGCTGCTGATAAGGTCACTAATGACTGCTTAACTGCTACAGTCAATGACTCTGTAGAATGTTTGTCTTGAAAGAAAGCAATGTTTGATACTTTCTGAATCCCTTACTCCTTCTGCCTTGAACCCACAGGTACCCCATAACCTAGCTCTCTCGGTCAACACTCTCACCTGTTCCTCTCCCCCTCCTGTACCTTTTCCTGATCAGTCTCTTTCTTTCATCTCTCTCTTGAGCGTGCACGTGCCCCTGGTTGATTCTCCCTGAGATGATATGAAGAGCCTTCTGGCTTGTCCAAGCTAACGGCCCACCTGATCCAACACTAGCTTTACGTGACCACCATACCCAATGCTTTCCACCTTCTGTGTCATCTGCATTCCTATGGCTCTCTTTCTTTGTCAATGTCCCATCCCCACCTGACAGAGGCCTGCTTAACCTTGAATACTCTATCTGGCAAGGTCCTTTCTGTCCTCACCACAATTTGGGATCATGTACTTGCTAGCTGCCTGTCTGTCTCACCAGTTCCACCAAGTCAGGGACTCTGTCCCTTTTGTTAACAACCATGTTCTTCCAGGACTTAGCAAGTAACCAGTGAAGCGTTGTGAGTAATAAAACCTACAAGAAGACTGCATTCAAATAATAGAGATGAAAAACAAAACAAACCAACAATCTTCCATGAAACTTTAACATGTAACGCAGGGAGACTTTTTCAACTTTAGCATGTGTGTACCATTATACTGTATTATCCTTCAAACAAAATAATATATTAAAAGGTCTTAAACAATTGTTCACACCCAAAGCAATAATTCCTGTTCTGTACAGAGTAATATTTGAACATATCAGTAGCATCAATTCAAAATAAAAATCCACCAGTGTTCAAAAGCATATGAACCCTCAGTTGGATTTGTGGGTTTCACACATGCTCACGTGTTATGTGTCCATCTATGTGTAAACATTCACATGCACTCACACATACATGCTCAACTGGAGTTTCCGTAACTGTCTGAGCTCTCATGTACTGTCCATAATCTCATACAGTATATGACAGTGACCCAGAAGGTTTTTTCAAAAAGTCATTTTATAGATGCATCTAAGCCAGAGGGCACTGCAAGAATATCAATGAGAGTCATTATGCCCGTAATTTGGATTACATTTCCTTTGGTACTCTAGTGTAAACAAATCTTCTCCTAAATAGCCCTACTGGTAAATGAAATATTTACATCGATAAATTTGCCACAAAATGTGCTGACCAAAAATGTTTTTAATGGAGGGAACCTCCTTTCACGAGGCATTTATTTCCTACCCTTTCGTCGTGGATCACAGACAATAGAGGCCCTTCCAGAGCTTAACAGGCCTGTTTTCTAATAACATTTTTTAAGTTTTTATTTTTGAAAAAATAATATAAATAGAAGATCTTTTAGTTGTTGTTTTTCTCTGAAAAATATAAATCAAGCCCCTGAAGCTCCAGGAAAGACACTATTTTAAATTCAGCTTTTAAAACTGTCCTTTACAATAAGTCTTTAAATGTTTATGTTTTTTAAGGTGGGGAGTAACTTTCTGAAAGGGTGGCCTTAAGCTTCCTTAGCTTATTAAAGGCAGATGATAGTGTTACTTGGCTGAGATTTTTGTAAAGATTATTATAGATGGGAAGTATCTGGCCAGGTACTTGATGCACTGGAAGGTGCACTATATATATTTATAGAATCATTTTTATAGAAATAAAGCTACTGATAGGGGTATTATTGGCTCTGGTACTGTTTTTGAACTTGGGTTTTAAATCAGTTTGATCGTCTACTAGTCATGTGATCTGGGGAGTCATTTACTCAATATGCCCAAGGTTCAGTGCCCTCATCTATCAAGGAGAAATAGCAAGACTACCTAGGTCCTAGGGTTGCTCTAGGTTCAATTAGATAGTATATCTAAAGAGCCTAGCACAGCATCTAACTATTCATTTTCTTATTTTTCCACTGTATTAATTTAATTAGCATGTTGGGTGAGGGGGAGGCAGGAAGATATGGCTAAGAAATTCTAGGCAACTACCAATTCTCTACAAGAATTTTAAAAATAAATTTTCGCTCTCTTCACATGATAATCTCTGAAGTCAGGAGGACCTGATGCCCAGCTGTTATCCATGTGTACAGTGAGGCACAAAGAAGTATGAAAAGGGGGACTTGGATGGAGACGATACTGTCTTGTCAAGCAAAGGTCTAATAAGGCCACACCATGCTGTGTGAAGTTCTGACATTTTTTAAATAAAGAAGCAGTGAGGAAAGTTGGCGGTCATACGACACAGGAAAACATAAGCGTAACACAGACACACTTTGTACAAAGTTAGTTTCAACAAAACATCATCTGTGACATTGAATTAACACTCTTAATTCCAATTTTAATGTTTTTTTAAGTTTTGGGGTGCACGTCTAAAGTTTCTTTGATTTTATAATTATATGAGGCATGTATTATAAGAAAGGTTTCATATATTGCACATTTATAATTAACAGGATAGAATTTTAATCCTCACTGGTAAAAAAAGCCTTTTAATTTCTCAAACTTGAGAAACACTGTTATTATGGAATGCATTGATTAGGTCATCAGATCTCTCCCAAAATTATACCCGAACACTCTGCCAATCTGATAAATGAAACAGCAAAGAATTGTGAAAATTAAATGAGATAATGCATGAGAAGAACTCTATATAGTATTGCCCTCAAGTGAAGGTTGGCTATTATCATTACCATCATCATCGTTATCGAAAGTCATCATCATCTATAGAAGTATCCATTCATCTCCCACTTTGGGAATGAAACCTGGGTGCTATTTGCATCAAATAGCCCTACTGGTAAAAAATGTTAATTTTATCTTTCCTATTTTAGATAATTATTGTTTTCTGGTACATTGGCCCACACTGCTGTTTTAAAAATGTTAAAGCTGGTAAAAAAATAAAAAAAAGAAAGAAAAAGTGAGTAACTGCATACCATCCTGTTTGTTTATAACAGCAGAAGTCATATTCTTTGGAATATATAGTACATGAATTGTATCAGAGGCTTACACAATCTTCAAATTGAATAAGATGAAAACTTATAAAGGAAGATGTCATCAAATCAGAAATTAAAATAAGATTTAAAGAAGTCCTTTAATAAAGGAACTTACCAGCATAAGAACATCCAAAAAATCCTGCTCATTTTAGTCTAAAGCATTCTACAGTGCTATCTGAAAATTTGGAAAGGGCATTATTTTTAACTTCCTCTAAAAATCAACAGAAAAAATAAAAGAACTTGCAAACATTTACCCTGTGCCAAAAGAAAAGGAACAGTGGTTATCACTAACATTTATTCTCCCTTGTAAAGTAGAAACTTTACAAAATTCGAGACATTAAATCAAATTGGTGGTCATTGCAAGGGAGGAAGTACTTGGTTATGGAGTACAAAACGGAAGAACCTGTGCTCAGGAAACACCAAAGTGGGACGCAAGCTTTGTACAAGGAGTCATCAGGGCCACACCATGAAAACTGCCCTTGCACATGGGACATGTTACATTCTTTCTGCATTTCCATTTGACGTGGAAACAGAGTTTTCATGAAATCTCAGAATGTACTTTTCAAGATCCATTCGGTGCTCCAGAACTTTCCAGACTAACCAAAAAGGATTCTCCAGAGCTAAAAAGACTTTCTAGATCAGCCCGTTAAGATCCTGGTCTTGGGCAAACATTTACCCTTATTTAATTCATCCAAGGAGAGTAGTGTTCACATATAAATGAAGATGGAGATTCATGAATAAATTTGATTCATTAATGTCTTGATAAAAGAGGGAGAGCAGGACTTCAACAATGGGGAAGGTAGGGTTTTGGGGAAGTCGCTAACTAAAGACTGATTCAGGAAGGAGAAGCCACTGTGGGCGACTACCTGAGGTACTGGGGTAGGGGAGTGGAATGATGCTATCTCAGACGTCAGGACAAAGTACTTCCTGATTTTACCTGCCTGCCGCATCTCCTGAACCTCCTCTCTCTCTCATATCTAATTCCCCTGCTATACTAAATCCTCCTTACTAATAAAGCGTTTTCTCAAGCACCCAGGCACCTTTTTGCCTGAAATAACCTTTCTGTAGCTGAAAAGCTCCTATTTACCTTTCAAGACCCTAGGAAAACATTTCCACACATCAAAAGCTTTCTATGCCCTCCCCCCCAGAAGTTTAATCCCTGTCTTTTAGGTATCCAAAGCACACTGCTCACTCTTCCCTCATGAGCATGCTTATTTCACACTGGGTTGAGCAATCAAATCTGTGATAACTTTGAATGGGACTTTTCCTCTGGACGGTAATAACGTCATTCCTCTGCAAGTTAATCAGAGAGGAGAACCCACTTGGAACTGTAATTATTTGCTTACCTGATTTTACTAATGGACTTTCAGTTCCTTGAACAGACAGGCATGTTTTAAATTTATTTTTGCATCTGGTGATTTAGTAAGTGCTCAACAAATACTTTTAAATAAACAATTAAAATAGTCTACATTTAGCTACCTAAATTGTCTACAGTGTCTTCCTATGCTTGGCCTAATTTCTCTAAATAAAGCTGTATTATTTTTTAGGCTTGCTCTAGATTACAAAAACCCTTCCTCTCTAATCGTTCACTCTATTTCTTTCTTTAATTTATTCATTAGTTCTTAAAACACGGCAATCAATCTGGAAAATAATATTTTGCAATAAAGGCATGCAGAAGGTTTATATTATTTCCAATCTTGTGTGGCTCTGAGTCCTGACTGTATAGAATCAAGATTCATAATCAGCTGTATTTGGGTTTCTCCAATAACTTGTGATTCCACAGCTGTGTGTTCTTTCTGCTTTTTAAGAATCGTAGCTTTAAATTCCATAATCCCAATGAATTTTTTCATTTTTAATTTTCCTTTGTAGGATCGGTTTACTCGTGAAAGAATGAAAGAAAGTAAAGAATGGTGTTCTGGTCAATAACATAAGGTGGTAAAGTTTCCCAATTCCAGTCCTGCCGTCAGGTCCCGGGCGAGATGACATGTCCTGGAGAAGGACAGGGCTCCGACAAGCAGGACACTGTCCTGAGGCCAGAGCCTGCACTGTTAAGGCAATGTCCTATGACAGAAATCTTAATTCTAAAGATAGAGCGGGTAGACTTTTTAAAAAGTAAATCTTTTCCAGAGAAAATGTGTCATGTGATCATAGGGATTTAACCAGTGTTTAAAAATTGGCTCATTAATTTGTAAGTAATAAAAATAAAATTTAGCAAAGGGAAACATGAGGTCAGAACAAAATATCTTCCGACATCTAACACATAACTGAAATTCTCTAGAATGACATTACCCAGAGACTGGCCCAGGGACCCTCAGGAACTTACACTGACTAATGACAGATTCCTTAGGAAGAGGACGCAAGGCTGATATTCAAAAGAGAGAAAAAAATATTCTGGTAATTAATTTACCAGAAGGTGAAGGAAAGACAAGAGCCTGAGGGCAAGGCATAAACCAAAAAGACACTTGCTCTAAAGCCAAAGAGAAATTAGCAATGAACGTTGAAGGTCACTAGCTGAAATCTAACACAAGTCCAGAGGCCTCTCAGGAATATTCCGAAAACACAAATTAACACCAGAATAAAGAAATCTCAGTTTTCTTTTCTTACTTAATAAGGCCACATCAGCCCTGGCTGGCGTGGCTCAGTGGACTGAGTGCCTGCCTGTGAAGTAAAGGGTCGCTGGTTCAATTCCCAGTCAGAGCACTGGCCTGGGTTGTGGGCAAAGTCCCTGGTGGCGGGCACATGAGAGGCGACCACACATTGATGTTTCTCTCCCTCTCTTTCTCCCTCCCTTCCCCTCTTTCTAAGAATAAATAAAATCTTTTTAAAAAATTAAAAAAAAAATAAGGCCACTTCAGATAGCTCCTATTCCTACTCAAAAAGAAATTAAAATTCCCCAGAAGTTATGTTAAACACAAGTTACAATTCTGTTTGGTTTCTGCTATAAAAAATACTTTACTTTCTCAACTTTTAAGTTGTTAGAAGATAACCTAAAAAGTAATTGTTATGTCTTCCAAAATTAATGCAGCACAGACATCATAGAAAAAGAAAGTTCTTTTAAAAAATACGAAACCTTTGATTATAAAAAATACTGAAACAAATTATACTAAATTGTGATAGAGCTTATTTTGTTCAAGTAATACTTACAGCTTGTTCATGAATCACGCTTGCTAAAATTTAACCCAATGACTAACCTAATTAAATATCCGGTAAACAGGGAAACATGCAGCTCTCCTTCACTCAATCAGCTATCACCGAGCACCTAGGATACTGCACATTTTGTAAGAATACAAGGACAAGTATTGCACAATACTCCAAAAGGTCATGCGTCACATCTAAATCAGATTTCCAGTAGCACACTGATTTCCTGTAAGCTTAGCATCTACCAAAGGCCTGGAAAGTACAGCTGGACCTAGGCTGGCTGCCTTGTTTTCAAGCATCCCTTCCACTTTGATTTCAAGGTCGGCTGCCCAGTGAGCAGCTTTGTGATCCAGAGTGAATGATTAAGCTCTGCTCTGGCCTTGTCATTGGGAAAAGGCCGCCTGTTGTGAGGCTTAACCACCGGTGAGGAACCAGAGTGGTTTCTGGTGCTCCACGGGACTCACTTCACGAGCTTCATCATTCCAGGGCGACCCTAAGATGCTGTTTGTCTGTCAAGGTCATCATAATCTCTCTTCTTTTGGATTCCTTTACCTGTAACAGTTTAGCATTTAATTTTTTTAATGGTTTCGTTATGTTAGTGATTCTCCCAACTACATTTTACTCTTATAGGACAGGTCTCATCTTATACTCTGAAGCACCTTGTAAAGTCCTAGTCAAAATAAATATTCATCGATTCATTTATTGTTGAAACCCTGAGTAGAACCCTTTAAAATGTTTTTTAATCATATAACATATCTAGATATTAAATTTAACTTTCAGAAAATGTTTTAAAATTATAAGGAATTCCTAACAAATGAGCTACATTAAAAGTTTTTACAAAGTAGTTGTAATATTTTACTTGATGTTTTATAAGTTGCAATATTACAAATCTAAGTTTATAGATCATCCTACAAAAGTGAATTTTCTCCATGAGTAAAATATACCATTAATTGTATTATTTCACCTATCATGTGTAATGATGCTTCATGGGGAAAATACCATCTGGCTTCAGGATTGTTCAAAAGTCTTTCCTGGATAATGATTACACTACATTTATAAAATTAATTATTTCCTATGCTACAGGTATCAGCATGTCAGCATGCTTAAGTGGTGGGCTTAGTGGCTGTTGAAACTCACATGTAATTTAGCATTAGGTAATGAAATACACGAGAATTATGTTTGCCAAAGGTGAAATATTTTACAACAAGGTATTTCATTTGTTCAAAATACATAGTATAAACAGGTGAACAAAGACAAGAGTTTACCATTTTCTTCAGTGTCATCTCTTGAATAACCCCCTTTCCATATCAACTCCTGAAACAGCATAATCAAGTCCAAAATTATGCTGTGACCTACTGATTGACAAGCTTATTGAAACCAAAATGATGATCCAAACATTTTACACTTATTATTATGAGGATCACAGCCACCTCAGGGTTTTAAATAGTTTTTAAAATGGTAACCAATACCCACAGTCATCCTTACATTATCCTCCAGAGATTTCATGATGCCAGTTGACTCAGATCAGCCACAGTGGATCAAATTCCTATTAAGTCTTTGTGTCACAGTGAAGATTTTAATAGGCACCCCCATCTAGAAATTAATTTACATTTTCTTCTTACAAGTGACTCAAAGACTCACAAAGTAATTCTTAACATCTCATTAATCATATTTTATATTAGATGATAAAATGATGCCTTACACATATTGTTTTATTATGACCACACAGCTGTTCCTTAAATGGTTGTTTTCTTCATTGTACTTAAACTTTAGTTTCTTGAATCTAATGAAAACACACTTTAAATTTTTTAAAATCATTTAAGACACAAATGAAAAGAACAGGCAAAACAGAATGAATACCCAAAGACAAAAGCATCAGGTCATACCTTAAGGAGGATATTTTCAGCACTGGTGGAGAGAGGGCCGGGCTGCACCTACTCCAAAGTTCTTCCCCACCCTGGTCAATGACCACAGGGGTAGGGTTTGTTTGTTCTTTTTCTTCACAGTGAACCAAACTGAGGGGGTCTAAAAATACTTTGTGAGCAGCCTGAAAGCAAGTAACAATTTATGCCAACCATGCAGAAAAGAATGCTGATATTAAACTTCCTGCCGGTGGACCTCCTGGGGCAGCAGGGCTGGTAAAGCATGTTTGTTGCTGTTGATCTGTTTGCAGAGTCATTCCCTCAATTAGCTCCTGGAGACACAGAGAGTATAACTAAGTAACTAAGGATAATATCCCCCAAGAAACTCATTTTCAGCATCAGGACCAAGATTACTGCAGTGCCATGCCTAGATTTCATTATTTTATTGTCCCTGTCCACCTCTGCTGGGGTGCTAATGAATAGACAAACAGCCAAAAGTCACAGGGTACATGCAAGACCAAGAATTTGAAAAGGAAGGGTTTTGTTATCCAGGTTTCTACCTGGATAATCTACAGTTTAAGCTCAAATACTGTTATACCAGAAAAAAAGCTGGGACACATTGACCTGAGTAGAAAACATAAGTGGAAAAAAACTTGTAAAAATCTTTCAGACGCAATTTAAAAGATCATGAATTATGAAGACCTAAAAAAAAGACCTTGAAGATCATTTTATTGCTGATGAAGCTAAGACCCCAGAAGAAGTGACTCGCACAAGGTGACTAGGCTGGTTAGCTGCTGAATAAGAACTAAAGACCAGATTTTCCTTATTTTCAGGCTAAGGTTCACTCACCAACTCCCCCTGCCCCAGCCCCCATACACCCCTCCTTTATTTCAAGATGCTATCTCATTCTTAAAAGGCAGATTATGTTTTAAAGGTTGATTGAAAATACACATACACACACTGTAGTCAAGTGAGTTAACCATGTTCTTTTTTCTTTGAGGCAAATGGAAATAGACACAGATACTACAAAGTCGGGTTGGCAATCACTATACTAAAGTCAGTATTTGGAGAACACACTAGGTTGGCTCTTTGACCAACTCATCACATTCACATTTTTACATAGGGGTGGGACGCACATACTGTAGTTTATTTAGTCCTCCATTTGCCTTGCAGAGTTCAGCAGAGAGCAATTTTGCAAAGCTTAGAGCCCTGTCTCCAGCTTGGTTCACACGTAATCTGAAGCCTGTCCTGGACAGCCAGTAAGCAAATCAACCATGAAGATTTTTGTCTGACAAATTCAAATTACCAAATGTCAACAGTACATGACTCAGTGCCAGCAACCAACATAAATAAATCACATTTATTTATTTCTGTGTATACCTATTAGCCTCTGAGCTCTTACAAGCATCACTCAAAGGCAGTGCCTACTGTCTTTCTGTCTTCCTGAAAACTAACAAGCAATACTGAAGACAAAAGTTGATCCCTTACACCAAATTCTAAGGTCACCCTTCGGCAGGTTCTGGGGGAAAAAAAGTTACTAAGCTCAAACTCGAGAGGGAAGGGGTTTTCTTGTTTCACTTGTTATTGTTTCTTTGTGGTTTTGTTTTTTGCTGGAATACTCAAGAGTACCAAATAATAGTTAGGATCACCAACATTTCAGGAGTTGCTTTTTGTGGCCTCATCTGTTGCCAAGCATCTGAGACATGGCCAGAGAACCTTCCTGTTTACCCAGCTTCTCTAAGCCACATGGGAAAGAAAGCCTTTTCAACACTTTCACAGAGCAGGAAGGGTACTGAGAAGCAATAGGGCGGTGTCACACACATACACCATCACAGTCAACACGCCTAAGCCCTAGGCACCCTTACTTGCTTTCTGTCCAGTTAAACAATTGTTTGTTCCATTTACGCCTGCTCCTTCAACCTCATTCATGCAGCAAAACCTCAAAACTGGGATCAATAGTAAAGCACCATCTCACATCCAGATGCAGAAAGCTGGGAGTTTCTGGACAAGCTACGCATCTCCTCTGATGCATTCCTTGAGTCCTACTTTGTGTAACAGTTGCCATGACTTGTTGTTCTCCTTGTTACACCCCTTTCTTTCATCACCTCAGAGACCATACTGAACCTTCACCGGGCTCTGGCCCAGCCTACAGGTGACTGCATCTCCCTGGACCATATCTCTCTTAGACAGATGGGAGGCCATCAGCCATGATCAAAATTCAATTCCCCACCAGTCTCTGTACAAACTGGTATCTTCGCACCCAGTCCCAACTCCAGGACTGCAGCCTTCTAGTTGCAATTGTGTCTTTGACCCTGACTTCACCCACAGGTACAGGTGGGACACCCCCGACCCTGTTTCCCTTTATCCAACTTCATTTTTTTTATTGTTGTTCAAGTAGTTTTCTGCCTTTCCCCCCACCCCAGCCCAACAACCCAGCCCTCCCTACCTCCCTCCTTTTTTCCAACTTCTTTCTTTACAGAGGCCATAAACTTGTTCAAAATGGTCATCCCCCTCACCCAGACCTTATCTTAACATACTTCTCAGCTCTGCTTGGCAGTCTCCCCTCTCTCAGGCCACACACCACTCACGTATACTGAGACACGTTCACCCAGTAACTCAAACATGTTCAGAAAAGACAGTTCCCTACCTGGCAACCACAACATTGCATCCTACTTTCCTACCCCACTTCGTTGAACAGACTTTATTTTCCATCTCACGCTCCTAAATTTCCACCGGCCTCTTAAATCACAATTCCTAGGGCATCATTCACACATCACGGCTCTTCTCATTCACATGGTAAGATTTCATCCACTATCACATGGTTTCAAAAAACACCCTACTTGTGGCTTCTAGATCTGGACCTACTAGCTCAGACATAACCTCCTCTTCAAAAAACCTAGGTTCAGTGATCTGTTTGGCACTGACTGGTGTCATGCGTGTGGGCATCTCAAAGTCAAAATTCTCAGGGGACTTTCTCCTGGGTCCTGTACTCTTTCCCCTTTCCCAGCACTGGGGTCACAGTAATCCTTGAATTCTTAGCACATAACACTGTGTTTGGGACATAATACATACTTAATGTGCTGAATAAATGAACTGATTAATTATTTCAGTATTATGTGATAGTAAATGCCATAGGACATAGATTATGAAGTCCTGGTGCACTCATCTTCTGAAAGAGAAACAGAAATGTGATCTGCCTAGAAGTATGCTCACTGTTCTATTATGAACTTGTTTTAGAAACTAATGACTTTTAGTGACCAGACTATAGGACCTCTGAGACCATGCTAATTTCTGCCTAACACAGGGGAGAAGTTCAGCCTTCACAATAAGGCTAAATTTACTCTGGAACAACCTGGTTTGCAATTGAGAAGTTGATGCAATTCATAAAACGTGTTTATACATTTCTAAAGAAGGGATTAATGAGGTTGCTATTTTCTTAGCCTAATGAAGTCCCTTCCCAGTTCCAGAATTACCCCATAGTCCTTTCCAACATCAGAATTCTGCAGTTCCTCAGTTCTTGTTATGCTTAAACAATCCCTCCACTTCTGTTTAATTCCTTAAGTCTCCTGGTCAAACTTTGCTAACTTCCTTTATTTATTAGCCCTTAATTGTTAAGTGAAAGGTCCATTTACTTATCATTCAACCACTTTTGAGGCCTTTCATCTCCCACTGAGAACAGGCTGTGTACACAACAAAAATCTTCAGAGTGTAATCAGGAAAGAAGCACCAATTCCCTGGGTCAGCCTCACATCCTGTCAAAATCAGGACCCTCCGAGTTCTGTGGAGACCCTGACCACAGTTCTCAATAGTATGTGAATCCAGACAATTACAAATGTATGTTTTTGCTTTTTGCTCATACACAAGCCACACTCGGGGCTTGCCTCTGGTTGAATGGCTCCTTGTATTCAGTCCTTTTCCAGCCAATGCTCTCATCTCATTAGAATTTCTGTATCCTCTGGTCTTGCAGAGTTCCCTTCACCTTCATTTGTACCAGACAAAAGATGGTAATTTACGTCTAATTAACGGAACTGAGTCATAATGAGTGCTTTTCTCTTAGACGGCATTTGAATGTCCAAAATAACCAGTGAGATTGGGCTTCTTAGTCTCCTTCCAGCATAGGGATTTCTAGCACAATGCTCTTATTCAAGCCTCCCACTTTGCATACAGTCGGAGGGCTGGAGGTTATCCACATTGTGAAATTCTTTGGCTAGTTATGCCCAGAGTGATTTAATGGCATGCAGGCAAATTTCATATTTTCTGCTAAGCAGATCTGTTGAAACAGTCAAGCTTACGATTGCATCCTTTTTATGTCCCTTCCTTATACTTTGAAATGATATCTTTTGCCAGTTGATGAATTTGATAGCATTCTTTATGAGATCAATTTCCTTGCAAAAGATACAAAAGACAGGATGAAAGATGAGTTTGATGCAAAGCACACAAAGGGCCGTGCATCTGCGTGAAGAGAAGCATGGTAAAGCATAACTCCATTCTCCCCACTCTATGGAGGGACAGAGAAGGAAGGATGTAAAAACCACAAGCCTGTCTGAAGAAAGCAAAAGCACATGTTCCAGCAGCAACAGTAACCGGGTCAAAGTACTCAAAGCATCCTCTCGCTTTCTCACATGTCAGGGCACTTTAAGATGCCCTCTATGTATGTCGGCATGCCTGCACAAACATGCCACAGAGTCTGGGCATCGCTGGCGTCATGCCCTCCCTTACAAGGACACCATTTCGACTCGCTGGACTTTTACTCCTGGGCCCTCTTCATCCAATCTTTTTTTACACTCGGTTAAGATGAAAAAAAAAAAAAAAACAAACACCTCAATGCCTTAGTCCATATTCCTTTGATATAACTTTGCTATATTTTTAAAAGTTTGGCAAAACCACTTCACTGTCATCATCTTCTGCTAAAATATTTTCCCCCTCCGCTGCGATCTTAAAAACAATAAGAAAACAAAAAATAATGCTGACCAAACTCCCATCATGGGAGCCATGGGACAATGAAATTACAGCTGAGTTACACGGGAGGGCAGGCGAATCCGGGCTGCCGATCACTCAGATCCCGCTGTTCCTCCTCCCGCCTTCGTTCCCCCCTCAGAGAGGGCAGAATGCATACACTCGGTCTGTCAGGATGGAAAGATGACTCTCTGCCAAACATATTAAACCAGACAGTAAATCAGAGAAAATTATACACTACCTCAATTAATAAGGTTTAATGGGAATGAAGCAACTAATTTATAATGCTAAATTGACAAAAACGGGTTAAAGAAATGAGACTGTTTCACAACATATTAAAGTATAATTTTTTCCTTATTTTTTTGGAGGGGGGTACACTGGTCCCCCCAAAACTACATTTTTTGAGTATATACAAAGAAATCACTAGAAGCACTTTTTAAGCAACTGTCCTCATACAATGAGACTGAGAATCTAGTATCAGAAATAAGACGTATCTAAGAAGCCCCAAACGTGCAAATGCATTTGAAAGTTAATTTATAAATCTGACACTTGAACCACAATTTTTCCAAACTAAATTGAAAATCACAAGAACATCTCCTGGCTCTTTCTAACCTAGAGCATAGTGAACTAACAGTGCCAGGAAGCTCACAACACCACCTCCTGTCTCTGGTGCACCGGAAGGCAGGCAGGCAGGCACTGAGTGGGCGGGGGAGCCCACATCCTGGTGCAGGTCTGTCTTGGAGGGCCTGGTGAGCCGGGTTTCTCCCACCACACAGAGAGGGGAGTAAGGTTTCTGGCACCAGCAGCCCCTCCAGTGGTGGGAAAGGGCTCTCTACAGGATTGCTGAGCAGTGTTTCCTGGCAGCCACCTGCTCAGCAAGTCGAGTGTTTCTAACCCGGGGGCTGTCTGTACTTAGTGGAAGGTAACAATGGGGCAAAGATGTGGAAGTGAAAAAGGAGTGGAAGCAGATGCTCTGCACCCTGAGAGGAAGCACCAGTTTTGTGCTGGGTGTCAGTAAAGACTGCAATGCAAAATCAAAATGAAGGCCAAACTGACTTTCAAATTATTAATACATAGATATTGTAATTAACTAAATAACCATTCTAAAAGGGCCTTGTAAACTAATCAAAACCTACACATGTATGACTTGATTTTATTCATCTGTTCTTTCTCATAACTGAATGTACCTAGAATAGAAAAAAGAAAGGAGCATGGCAACAGATGAAAAGTATTTTCCCTTCCCTTGCCATTCAGAGCTACCCTTCAGAAGACTGTTTTATAATAAAGAACAGCTAGAAACAACCTGCATCAAAGCCTACCTGTGAAACCAACTTCTTTGACTCTAAGACAGATTAGGACACCATGAACTGGTAACTTTCAGGAAAAAAGATTTTAGGACCTCAAATAAAGGAGCTGGACCACAGTCAAAGTCCTTCCAGTTGATAATCGCCACAGAAGAATCAAACAATAATATTTAGTCACAATTAGAAAGTATAACCAATTCTATATATTTCTTCAAATTAATGTTACATAATCTTCACATTCTAGTCATTATTATAGTTGATAACATTTCCTAGATGTAAGGAAATTTAAAATGGTTATTGTCTCTCTCTATATAGGGATATCAAATTGTTCACAAGCTCTTTTCCCCCAAAAAGATACATATAAATTGACAGCGTCGAGAGCCATACTTTGAATGTCCTCAAATTATTTCAACAGCTTAAAACAATTGCAGCTGCAATTTTGTTCAAGTCTAATCATCTTTCCTAAACAGATGGTTATATTTAATTTATCAATTTCCTATTTGGTTATATTGTACCTATAACACTTTTTTTAAAAGAGAAAGGATTAGAAGAAGTAAAGCTGGCTGAAAGTATGATTAGTACTCTTACTAGGACTTACTCCGAGAGGCACATTCAGAAATAGACCCTGAGTGGGCACACACCACCTAAAGGCACAAGGAAGGTGCCAGGCATACAGCTGGGAGCAAGACAGCCGACTCCATCCTAACGGAGCTCTCCACACTTCACATCCACAGCTGGCAGGCAGAAGATCTTCAGTACCACCGTAAACTGCTTTTATGAACTAAACTATCTGAGTATATCGTTTTCGTAAATCTTTGAGGTTTCAGGGATGAGAAACCAGAGTGTAGTTAGCATGCTTCAAAAAATTATTGAACGCCATAGCTGTAAGGTTCCTGGAGATCAATTTGTCTGGCTGTTCCTTTCCTTTCTGAATATAAGCACTAATTTTTAATTTATAAACAAAACAAAACTACACAAAAACAGAACTCTGTGGACTCCTTCCCACGTATCAGTAATTGTTCTTGTAGCACAGGTTAACTAGTATACCGCATGTTGAAAGAGCCACTTTGAATTCAGAATGCTTTTAAATACTGGTATAGTATAATAAGCTCAACATCTAAACTGACTTGAAGAAGAATGGCAAATATGTGGTGTAAACTGACTTATGGATTTATTTATCAGGCAGTAATTCTGAGGCCCGTTGAAGAACCAAAAATTTCGTCCATTTCTTCCACATTTCCTCTCATGGACCAACTGAAAGCCAGAAATGACCAAACCATCATCTTCCCAAGGCCATGCCACTGACTAGCGACGTAACTGACTTGACCACACTGAGGCCTAATGGCTTCCACCCAGGTAGCATCACAGACATCTCCTTAGGTGCTATTGGCAATCTCCCTCCCCAAGAGTACAATTATCATTCTCCTACAAAATTCAAAAGTAAGCCCTCTGTATGCTATTTAGAGCATCTTCTACTGCATTTCAGTAGAAGAAATGCTTGGAAGTGCTACAAATGCTTTTCTCCTTCCAATCTTATGGTAGATAAGAATTTAATGAAAGCCAAAATGTAACTTCAGGGCAAAAGACAAATTTTGTTTTATTGTACTGTAGAATGTTATATCTATCATGGCCTAAAAGTACCCAGAATTCTGTATAATGTTTCTAATGCAACATGGATCTATCTGGTTTGGGGAAGAAAAAAAAAAGTCCTTTTATTCCTTTTCACTCTGCCTACAACTATAACACTGAGATAATAGAGATTGAGCCTTAAATTTCTAAATTCAATAGAGGTAGAGTCACAAGGGGACTAAAAAAGCATTTGTCTATACAAGCTAATACCCAATATGTTAGTCCTTCGGGCAGTTTACATTGATTTTACATTTAATTGTATAGGCTGATGTTCTCGTATTTTCCAGGACAAAGTTGTAAAAATGAAAGGATCAAGATATACTCTGATATGAAGCCAAAAGAAGAAATGAACTTAAGAGTGAAGGTTTCTGTATACCTACATGATTTCAAAGAGGTTTTTTTTTCCTACTAGAAATTCACATTAGGAATCTTAAACCAAAATTAAGAGCAAAAGTGATGAAATTGTGCTTCATCTGCTTTCCCTCATTTCCCCCAACTGTTCACAAATTACTCTGAGAAATAGAAAGAAAATGAAAAGTATCCCTTGACACTTAAATACCTTTCACCTACTCTGTAACTAATTTGGTTTAATTCCCCTTAGTTCAGCTGGCCAGCAGACTTTGTCCTTCCGTCTGTCCAGCAAACATTTCACAATTTTTTCAACGTTTTTGTAAAGTGGTGGGGGAAAAGAACCACCTCATTAATTTCTCTTACCATCAAAGAGAATAAAACAATATTTTGACAAGGATGAAGCAACTAATACTAACGATTAATTCATGTTATTTTTTTAAGTATACGTTTCCTGAAGTCTCACAGAAAAATACACATTAAAGAAAACCTATGGATCTCCTATTTGGAGGAGCTGCTTTTGGACAATTGATAAACAAACTGTCAATGGTTTTAGGGCATCCTCAAAAGGATTATGGGGAAGAGACATTAATAAAAACTTTGTTTCCAAAGAAACATGAAATGATAGATTTATACATTTTCATTGCATTGACTGAGCTATTTTAATCACTCTTTAAACCAGGTCCCTATATTAGTTTGCTTCGGGCAGCCATAACATAGCCCCACAGACTAGGTGGCTTAAACAACAGAAATTCATTTTCTGATGACTCTGGAGACCGGAAGTCTGAGATCAAGGTTGGTCCTCTCCTGGGCCTGTAGACCCCACCATTTCTCCCCGCCCCTGTCTCCTCACAGGGGCTCCCCTGGGCAAGTCTGTGTCCCTCTGGCCTAACTCAAGTCACACTGGATTAGTACCCACCCTGATGACAACATTGACTTAATTACCTCTTTACAGACCCACCTTCAAATACAGTCTAATACTTCATTTCCAAGTGGTTCTACAATGTCTGATTTTCTCAGCCAACATTATTCCTTTATCCCCAAGGTCTGGGAAAGACTGTGGGAAAGTCAGAGAAATTATTGACAATGACGCGAAACCAACAACACTTAGTGCTAGTGTGGTCTAATCTTGGTGGGGTTTTTTTAGATTTTATTTATTTATTTTAGAGATAGGGAAGGAAGGGAGAAAGAGAGGGAGTGAAACATCAATGTGTGGTTGCCTCTAGCACACCTCATACCGGGAATATGGCCTGCAACCCAGGCATGTGCCCTGGCTGGGAATCAAACCAGTGATGCTTTGGTTCCCAGGCCTGTGCTCAATCCACTAAGCTACACCAGCCAGAACCTAATCTTGGTGGTTTTTATTAAGGCTACTTTTGGGTAAGATTTGAAATGAATCATAAGGGAGTCGGAGGAAGAGCTGGGACATGCAGATGGTGGCCGTCAACAGTCACAAGTCCAGTGTCATTAAACTGTGCTCAGTCCAATTCTCAAAATTCCTCCAAAGTCCCCAATTCAAGAAATAGGAATAAAATATTGATCAGAAGAGAAAAAACTACCAAAAAAGCATGAAAATGGTAAAAGCTTTACAGAAACTAGCAGTGGAAAATCCTAATATATAATATTATTTTGGAAGAGACCATATATCTTTGGAAAAAAAAACAAAGCAAGACAAAATCCACATTCCAGGGTAGTATCTAATCACATTTTAGCAGGGACTGACTAATATACTACATGCTGAAAGAACTCTTTGAATTCTCTATACCTTTAAATACATGCATTTACACTAATATAACAAACTTGTTTCTAATTCTACAGAATGAACAAAATTACAGGAGAAAGATAGAATCATTTAAATTTTCACACCTATCCCCCTTACCAGTGAAATATGTTAGTTAAAAATAAATCTTCTCGACAACTAAGTGGAATCAGTCCTCGGTCAAGCCTGGGGCCCTATATTTAAGCCATCCCCCTACACCTAAGTTATATGTTCTTTCCAAAGACAACAAATGAATGTAAATATTTTTCATATTATTGGGCAAATTACAAATATAGGTAACACTGAACTGTCACTTCTGTCACTCTGAAAGATTTGTTCAAAAGGATAATGATAATAAAGTTGTTTGTCACTTTGTAAGTTACGACAATCTAGCAGGCACGGCATCAAGGTCTGGAGCCACGGTTCTCATCCTCGTTTTGTTCAAGAACCACTTTGAGAACACAGCCAATGATCTAGGAACCCTCTTCTTGAGGAAAAAAAATAGATATACTTGCAAAATTTGGCATTTTCAGGAAATCAAACACTCCTGTAAAAAAGTACTCAGGAATCAAAACCTCTGACTCAGATAAAAAAGTAACAACAAAGCCTAAGTTAGAAGACGCCAAGCAGAGCTTCTTGCCCCTGAGCCCTCCTCACCTTAACTAAAAGAGTTGCCATGTAATAAGATAAGAATGCCAAGTTTTCAGAATTGAATGACTAGATAACAGAGTTTCAAAGGTTTCTTTCTGCCTCTTTACACCATTCTAATCCCATATGGAGGCCACTCTGTTAGCTTTGTCTGGTGGTATTAAAATAATTATGTCTTTATCTTTTGAAGTCAAAGCAAAGTAAGAAAGAAAAGAAAACACTGCATTGTTCTCAAAAACAATGAAACACTTGACCATAAAAGTCAGATACAATTTTATTCCTTTACAACTAAACACTATACCAAAAAACTAACACTCAAAAACATGTCTTTGTCACAAAGAGGACCGTAACTGACCCCAAAAGTAAATTTAAATGTCTCTTTTTTAAAAAGCAATGAACACACCCATGTCTTAACATCACGGGTTCCAGGGCCACGAAGCAGTGTCGGAGCCACACAGAGGATGCAGAGACGGGCGGTGTGCCAGCGCAGGCTGCACCCAAGGCCCGCCGGACACACCCTCTCAGCCCTCCTGGAAGCGAATCTGAGCGATGCGCTCGCATCTCATTAAAAACTCTTAGGCTCAGATATGCAAGGAGGTGTATAAAGTTCTTCATCATGTTTATGAAGAACTATATCCTTCCACGTTTTTGAAATATTTTCTTTTCAAAGAAAAACCTCAGCTAGCCTGGGTAAAGTCACAACTGCTTTGAAGTTCAGTTTCCTCAACTGTAAAAAGGAGTTTTAAATAGACAATTTCTAAGGTCTCTGCTAGCTCTAAATAAAGCATTTCTAGGGCTTAAAGTCTTTCGCGAATGAGGGTGGGACTTACAGCTGGTCACGCCAGCTTAACTAAAAAGCTATCAAGTCTAGGAAAACAACCTTTAAAAAGTTTATAGCATGTTATTCTATATATTTTTCCAATAATTCTTGATCATTGCTGCTTTAATAAGGTGTCTCAACTCATATATTTTAGTGGCTAGGGTCTAAAATCAGACTTCACACTCTATCAGTTACTCAGGGACCCAGGATCTCCCCCTGTAAAGGATCTGGCCAGACATCGGGGACCAGGGTGTTTCCATCGTTACACACTCCATGCCCAATAAAGCTTAGGGCAGCACTCAGACAGCCAATAAATGCTTGCTGAATGAACCAACAAACTTAGGCGTGACCACACTGCTATGTGTTAGGCAGAAGGAATTAAAAAAAAGAAAGAAACAATCTGGCTATGGGTTTTCCCCTCCTTAGGAAGTATCCAGAAGTGGGAACACGGAAGTGATAAAAAAGTGCAGTGTGCCGTGATTAAGGTGCACATGAGGTACACAGATGAGGTACAATAATAATGGAACAGAAGAGGGATGAGTGAATTAATGAGAAGCATGAGCAGTACTGCTGTGAATCAATGGGTGCATTCCAACGTGAGAAAATCAGCTATTTGGGAATTATGCTTTATGCTTCTTTCCCAGGTCATTATGAGGGTGGTTCAGACATGTTTTTATTCCTTAAAGCGTTTGAACCCGAGTAAGAGCCATTAATATGAGGTGCTATTCCCTCTATACTATCAGGTCTTTAAAGGTTCAAGTTATAGTTTTTAAATTTTATATACATAAATACATATTTAACTTGGAGTAATGCCATAAAGTATTAAAAGTCCTTAATTGTGGCAAAGAAAAGACACTTTTAGGCAAGTATTTGTGTAAAACTATAAGCAATGTTTTAACACAAGACAAATTTCCAAAAGTAAATACAATTAGAAAAAGACTGATCCTTGCTAGCAAAAATATATAAATTAAAGAAACCTTGAGATGTTATTTTATGAATGTTAAGAAAGCAGGATTCCTTTTGTTGTTGTTTTTAATACATATAACACATGAGAGTGGGGTAACCATTATAGGAAATGTCATTAATTAGCAATACATTTTCGGAAAACAGTATGAAACACACAACAAAAGCAATAAAGCAGTTCCAATATGCTCTAAGAATATTCTGTAACAAATAAAAAGAAAAAGATGGAAGCATTAACTTGTTCATTTGGCATTATCTGTATTAATCAAAAAGTAGAACAAATCCAAAATGACTGAATCATAGCAGAATGCTAATAAATTCAAATATATTGACACAATCTAATATTGTGTATTCAATAATTTAGGATCACCAAGACATTGCAGAAGCAAACCAAAAAAAAAAAAACCCAAAAAAAAACCAACTGTTATTTAGAAATGTACAAACTATGAAATGCCACAATGTACTTTGTAAATAAGAATGAAATAGCACCAGCCAACATTTGCTCTCTTGGAGCAGCAATGCTCAAAATAAATGATAAGCTAGGCACGCTCCCTACTCAAGAAAGATCATATGCAAAATTAAAAATTTGCCAGTGTAGTACAAGTATGCAAATTCATAGCATTAGATAATTTTTCCCATGAGCATAAGTCATTTTTCAATGTCTAGCACACATGCCACCTCTTTCAGCCGCCAAATCTCACAGCAGAAAGTAGCATTTGCTCCGACCTCTGTATTTCCAATGCATTCTGCCTAGATTTCTCCAGAGGCATTAGTCAGGGTCTGTGTAGGGAACCCGCTCTGACTTGCTGGATGGAAGGGAATGGTACCCCTTCACTTCTGCGTCTGCCTCCACAGAGAACAGACGTGTAATTGGTGTTTCCTGAATTTAGCTATTTGAAACAAAGCTAGAAAAAAAGAAACCAAAGAGATGCTGGAAATGGAAGTGAACAGTTTAGGTTCCCCTCTATACCAATGGGTTACAATATTTGAAAAAAAATAAACTTATGCAGTTTTGTTTTTTAAGGAAAAACAAATTCACAATAACACATTCAAACCATCTCCAACCTAATCAATAAAAAAGAGGGATGGGAATAAAATATCCTAGAAGCTTCTGCAAGTGTATTCTTATTTAATCTGCAATTCTCTCCATATCTAAAGTACACTGTCCTGCAATTTCAACACATTAAAACAAATTTACTATAAATGACCACAGAAATAAGAGATAAAAATCACTTGTAATTTTCTTATACTCATATAAAGGTTTTCAAAACTTGATAAAAACAGCATTTTTTTTTGTTAATTTCCTTTTATCCAGAAAAGAACACAGAAAGATCACAAAGGAATCTTGTAAACAGCAAGTCTCAATATGCATATCCTGTTCCAAAAACTTCATTTGCACAAAACTTATCCTAAGGAAATAATCAAGGATGTAATACAGATAAAACTACAAGGATGTTTATTCTAGAATTGCTTGTAGTAGCAAAAAAGCTGGGTGGGTGCTAGTACGTGTTCTATAAAAGGACTTTTTTTTCTAATCCTCACCCAAGGATATGTGTTTTTTTTTTTTTTTTTTGCTTTTTTTAACATTGATTTTAGAGAGAGGAAGTGGGAGAGAGAGAGAGAAGTATCACTGTGAGAGAGAATATCAATCGGTTGCTTCTTGTACTTGCCCTGACTGGGAATCAAACCTGCAACCTTTTGGTGTACCGATGATGCTCCAACCAACCGAACCATGCAGCCAGGACTAAAAGGACTTGAAAGCCCATTTGTATACTGTACTGCCACATACGATTTAAAAGGTATAGAGGAATATTTGAAGACACAGGAAAGTGGTCAGAATACAACATTAAGAAGAAATGCGCAAGTGGTGGGGAGTAAATGCAGACTACTTTAATTGAGCAACAATGAAATAATTTAAAAATAATAAAAAACAACAAAAAAAAGAAATGCACAAATGCACGTAGAACTCAATTTTTGATAAAAGAAAAAAATTCAAGTTGAATCTCATTATTCATGATGGTCATGTTCTATAAAGTCACTTTAAACACCGACTTAGTGAAAATGTGTAACCTTGGCTCCTAGGAGAGAAACAGAGGATCCTGACAGCCTCTGGTCCTAACACTTCTGTCAGCCCATCAATATATAACTTCATCTTACGTGTGTTTCTGCTTAAGACATACATATTAATCGTTTAAGTCACTTTCCAATTACATGGTATCTAGAATATCTTAGTAGTTGGCTTTCTACTTAAGATTTTATTTTATATCTAAACTTTTTTCCCCAAGGTATTCCAGAATTTACCATATTACACACACAATTTTAAACCACACACACACCCCGGACCTGCCTAGCTATGTCATATGACCCTTGTAGCTATTTATGTGACCCTTCTGACCACACATAACCTAATTTTCATCAAGCCATGATAAAGGCAGTGGTAAATTTTCCTGCCTTTCAAAGTCATCTGCACCTGTATGCATTTCTTCAACAGAACCCCATTAACTTATATGCCTCCGAAAGGCATCTGGAGACTTGACTGTGACCACACCTGTGATTTATAAACAAATACACCCCAACACATTTGGGAATTTAATCTCACCCATTTTAATACCTATGCACATATTAACTTGAGTAAAATGTTATGTTTGCCTGAAAGAGCAGTTCTTGGGATTCAGAGTTTTCAGAAGAGAAAGCACTGATTGAATTACAAGAATATACTTTTCTGGACTCCAGAAAACTAAATTGTGTAGAATGAAGCATATAATAGTTTACCAAAGTCCATCTTAAACATGAAAAGGTTTCTCATTTCTCTGACTGCTTGAGAAGGATTCCAAATACATGAAAGTAAAATAATGACTTCATGCTACAAAGACTTCCTACTTGAGCCATTATGAAAATCTTATCAAAGCCAAAATTAGCCACCTGTACAGCTGTTTCAGTTTTTCTCTGCCCTTTCCATTCCTACCAACATGTCTTCCTATTTCTCGAAGTCCTCAAGGGGGAACTGGCAATGAAAGTGCATGGTGAGGAGCTAAGGCGTGTTCCCATTTCCCAAGGCCCTCTCTCTGCAAAGGAAGGCCCACAAGTCAACTCACCATTATCAGGAACCTGAAACCTCTCTGCCATGAAATTGGCCTGTGTCTTAGTTTTCCAGTGAGAAGACAGAGCAAAATCTAGTGGTTCCTCTCTCTCTTTAGGGGAATCCCTTATGTTTTCCATAAACCGCGAGATGGTGAGCTAATTTTAGTGGAATAAAATGTTATTGTTTTACTTTATTAAATGGAGAACTGAAATCCCAAGAGCTTGGAATTGACTGACTGCAAAAATGCCTAAAGAATTAAGAAATGAAAAACTCCAAGCATAGTCTGGGCATGCTGATCCATCTCTGAAAAATCATTTCCTGAAATGTTTTGTTTTGTTTAGCTTGTCCTAACTAGAAACACAGAGGGCAATACCACAGACCACTACCCTTGCTTTCTGGTCCCATATACGCAGGCCTGCAGTCACGGCTGTGGACCCCGTGCAGGACGAGAGGCCCACTTCCACACTCAGAGTCTCACAGTGAATAACAGTAGGTGGAACCTTGTGGGAGAGCAATTGCAGAGTAGATTACTTCGTTTTACATGAATATGCAAATTATTCCCTTGCCTTTTTAAGTCAAGAGTTTAGACATTCAATGTAAATTAAATATAGAAAATCTTCAAACTTATCTTGTGGTTTAGAGTGAATTAATAATTAGAAGCCTTATTTATTTGGCTTATATTTGTGGGCAAGGAGGTAAAGGGTGGGGGTAATGGCCCCAAATTACTTATCTGAGAAACTGAAACGGGAATTAGGAGGAAAATAAATATAAAAATAGGTTATTAGTATATAATGAGCAACGTTAAATACTTAATAATCCTTAACATTGCAACTGAAACTGGTCTTAATCCTTAACATTGCAACTGAAACTGGTCTTCAGATTATAAAAAAAATTAAAGCATAAATTTGAAGTCAGGTAAAATACATAATACACACAGCAGAGCTGATTATAATAATCAAAACTAGATTTGCCTGGAAAAAACACCGTTTTCACTAGTTACTCAACAGTAGGGGGTTACTCAGGATATAGCCATTTAAAAAATAAATGAAGTGATACAAGTCAGTGTCATAAGCCCAACTGATAAATCTTTATTGTTTAAAAAAAAATATCTTTGGCTCTGTATCATGAAAATGGGCTATACACTGAGAATACCAGTGGCCCAGGAAAACTTGGAACAACATTTTCCAGAAAATTCTACCAGTTGTGGCCAGTGGCATGGTGTTCTTGCAGTATCTTCTTGATGCCAAGTGGCTGTGACATTATTCTATCTGTCTCTCCAAGAAAAAAAATCAGTTCCAATCAGCTATATTATTGATTTTGGAACTGATTTGGAAGCTATATTACTGAAACTGATTTATAATGAAGGAAGACTATAAATAATAATATCAATAGTTTCTTTTGATTCTGTTGGTACCAAATACAATGAATGTGAAAATATTTACCATATTCATTAAAAGGTTTCCAAAATATTTGCTGGTAAAGAAGTTAACTAAAACAAAATTAATTAAAACTACACAGGTATTTGTTCCATATCATAAAATCTGGTTCCATGAAAGCAGAGATTGTAACTGTTGATATCTTGAAATCAAGGGTCATTTACAGATAATATTCAATTTTCAACTTTCTTCAAACATACTTTTAACAACTATAAAATAATCTAAGAATTTAGGCTAAGTGTTTTACACTGTATCCGTATCTCTCCCTTATCTCACGAAGGTGTTATCAAGTAGCAATAGTCCTAAAATTAGGTCATGAGAATAAGTAAATTTATCCTCGTCCAAGTAAAATCACTCTCATTCTTGTAGTTAACATACTGCATTAAACATACTTCAATAGGAAAAAATTAACTACCCAAACAAATATATATGCAAAAACTAACTCACCATAATAAAGTATACTCAAATAAACTTCACTCCCTTCCCGGCTCACACTGAGATTTTTTGAAAAGTTATATTACATTTATTGGAGAGAATTTTCCATGGCAACAAATACTTGACCAGGAGCCAGGAGTCCAGGGTTACAATCCTTATACCACACTTCAGATGTGCGTCCGTGGGCAAGTCATTCAATCTCTCTGGACCCCATTTCCTCACCTGTGAACTGAGAAGGCTGTGGCTGAAAAGCTCTGGAGTTCCATCCTATTCTAATAACCCATGACTCTGTGAGAAAGTTCATAAATATTCCATAATCTTCCTTTTACCAGAATGTTACTTCCAAATATAGATAACCTTTCATGACACAAAGCAAATGTTATGACAAGGTACTTTCCAATTAATGCAAATTTTAAAGTTACTATTTAAAACAATTCAAAAATAGAGCAGACTCTATCAAGATGTTGTGATTTTGGAAATTTCAGAACACAGCACAGGGAATCACATGCCAATCAAAAAAATCTGAATGAAGTAATTAAGCATGAACTTTAGAGAGTTCTGGAATACTTGCGAATTCCTTCTATTCCTTTCAAAAGAGGCTTTTTGGAGGAAATTCAGTGAAGTCATCAAACAGAACCCATCAATTAGATATATTTAAAGTTTAAAATTACTTTTTCTCCGATCTTAAAAGAAAAGTTCAGTCTCAGAACAGAGAAATTCGTATCAGTTATTCAGCAAATCTTGTTTGCTCTCTCTCACTTTAGGGGCATGGCCCATGTCACAGAACTCTTTGACGAAAAATGAAAATTCAAATTTAGAAAATTATTCACCCTGGTCAATGCATAGTCTTTAAATAAAACTATATTCACATTCATTAATGGTGTTAAAATAGCAAACGTATCCTACTACATTTTATAAAGTTGTTTTAAAATAAACTTAGAATATAAATGGGTTCCTGGTTAACTTAAGTCCTACATGACTTAATTAAATTGGGAAAACAAAACAAGGAAAACACCTCCCACTATGTGGATTCCTGAGTTGAAGATTTATTATAAAAGCATTAACCAGAACTTTTAAGAGAGGAAAAATGAGTAGAATACATTCTCTCAAATAGTATCCTCATGATATTACTTCATTCACAGGGCTTAGTCACAGGCTTTCTGCTCTGAGATTTTGAGTGTGAGATTCTTGAAAAATCTTACTTCCTGCCAGCAGTCAGTTACCACTAGCATATGTGGGGTAAGAAACTGTTACATGTATCTTATGGGCATCAATTAACCAGGGTTTTTTTCCTCCTAGACAGGTGGTTTGCACTTATATTTTCATCTGAGATTGAAAAAACACTATCTATAGAAATTATCCACAGTTAAAAATGTGTAGATATGATTTTTTTAAAAAGTCACGTACATGTAACTACTTAACAGCGAGGCAGTCCACAGGATGAGCCACTACTCATCTGTTTCCGAGGCTCAGAGCATCTGCGCCATTTCATGGATTCTTGTTTCTGGCTTAATCAAGCTATTCTTTTTAAAGCTATTTTCCTACATTAATGGTAAGTATCAGAGATAGCAACATTTTAAAAAACCACATTTGAGTCTTTAAAATAATTTATACTTTTGATTTAGCAACTCTAATTGTATTAATTATATCATGGGTATCATGAGACTATTTCTTACAGTATATCTAGTTACATAAGTGTTTTAGTTAAGATTATTTTGGATATAAGCACAAAAATCAAAATTATGCACAGAGATGCAACCCAGTAAAGAGCTGATTAGAAAACACGTGCATGCACACACAAAACTAAACATTCGTTTCCGATTCTGAGATATTTTCTTAGATGATGAAAAATCTTGAAAACAGTAAAACTTGAAAATCCCACAAGTCTGACAATTGAAAGTAGGCAAAAGTAGAATGTAGTACTTAATGTATTTATTACAATATGCCTCATAAAAATCTAGTACCGTTTTAGACTGTAAAATCAAAGTTCATCAATAATACTGCACTATCTGGAGCAAGACACCTAAGAAAACGAACCTAAGTCCACAACACCTCATGCTCAGTACTTACAGATACTGAGTTTGAAATGCTGAAAAATCAGTTGATGGTCGGTGTGACAGCAAAGTCTAGAAGGAGATATGGCGCGCATATCAACACAGAAACTGACAAACTGGTGCAAATCGCAACACAGAAAACTTTCGGAGGACTAAGACCTAAGAACTTAAAAATGACAAAACACCAAATAAGGAAAAGCCCAATGCAAAAAACTAGAAGAACTGACTAAATGAATTAATAGGACTCTAATATGTATGCTATAGCACTGATAAAATATTGGTACAAACCATGTATTTACAAGTAGGACTCATTCCTCTAATGCTTAGGTATTACAAAAAAGCATATTAGTTCTTCCCAATTGTTTAAAGAGGCAATCAGTAAAACAGAGTGACAGGAAAGACTGCAGAAGGCCGAAAGGCAGCTGTCAGAAGAAGTATGTTTCTCTTTGAGAAAAAAAAGTACAAGTTTTTTTTGCATTTTAATTAGCTACCCTAAAAAAAAAAAAACAGGTGAAGACTACTAATTATCACCTTCCAGCCTCACTAACACTTTGTAGTCTAGCAAAAGGGTGAAAAGAGGATGAAAAGAAAAAAAAAAGAAAGAAAGAAAGAAAAGCGCCATACCACTCCAGGCCATTAAGAAAAATCAAGGCCTTCTCTAGCGTCCTTGCAACAGAGACTGCTCCATTTATCTTCAAAGAGCTTTCTTGTTTATAATACAAATCTTCTCCTCTGCTACAAATTAAACCCAATTATCTGGCGAACAGTTTCCACAATAAAACCTGGTAGACAGTGGAAGCAGCACCCTTTCCGGTTGTCCCCCTCCATTTGACAGTCCCAGGTTTCCAAAGCGAAAACCACTCCTACTTACCCCATTAACACATAGGTGTTGAGAGGGCATGGAAACCCCTGGAAAGATAAATGGCTTCATTTTCCTTGGACCAGGCTATTGGGACAACCTCCAAAATCTGAAATAGTGCTGAAAACTCTCACTTGCTTATTTGATCCATAAATCTTAAAACTACTACGGGAAACATAACTATCTAGTTAAAAGCATCATTAACTCTTTCTGGTCAATGGAATCTGCAGTCATTGGTGTACCTAGTCATCAATGAAGGACAAACTGCAAATATTCAATTAAATAGATCCATCTGCTGAGAGAGTGAGTAGATGAAACGTAATCACATACACTCGAGTCCTAGCCAATTCTACCTCACCCTGGAAGACCAGGGCTAAGCTTTTAATCAAGCAGCTGCTCAAAGAAACATGTATGTCCCTTTCACACTCACACACAGCACCCATCCAAGGAGGACTTCCAGAAAATCAAGTTTATTCTAAGTCCTCAGGATGCATTTGTGCAGGCTGGGTATACACAATCCACAGTTACAGGAGTGCAAGCTCTAGTTTATTCTGTGGAAATATTTTGCAGTGGGTAGATGAACTATCAGAAGGTTTTAACTAGCCATGTTGTATTGGTGTGAACTCTGCTGTGCGAAAAGATTAAAGGCACTTTTAATAAAACAAAGTCACAACGAGAAGAGAATAGCTGTTCCCAAATTTTTAAAACTTAAACTAGATGCCAGAGTAATGTCTAAACAAATCAAGTTTCCCTTTTTCCCTCGGAGCCTGCAGAATTCCATTTACCTGACCAGTTGAGAAGTGCAAAAAAAAAAAAAAAAGAAACCCACACTCACTCACCTCAACAGGCTTTGATTTTGCTGAACATTAAAGCACACTTTAACAACACCACAGCACTTCTCCAGTACTAAGAGCAGTATGATTAATCTTATTAAACCGGCATCTGAACCGTGGCCACATGTGATAGGAGAGTAATTAGACCGCTAAAGACATACATACTGTATCTACAAACTCCCATTTTGGAGCTCGAAAGAAGAAAAAGAGAAAGCTCATTCTTGAAACTAGTGAAATTTCATTCTTGAAACCAGAATAATTTCCATAGAAACGAGATTCCTATGCAGAAAAATATACATTTTAGGTCGATTGGCCAGGGATAGCACTTTATTTCTTTTGATTTTTAACACTGTTAGGGGACAGAAAAAAAGTGTTACTAATAGACAAAAAACTGACAAGGAAATAAGTGAGGTACCATCTAATCCTAAATGGGGGATTCCTCTACCCCCTCCTACTTAGGAGTGAGGAGCAACGCTCTCCCCCTTACAAAGGCCGAGAAGGGTTTCAGGAGAAAGGTTCACTGAGTTTAAAGAAAATGAAGAGGGGCTCTTTGGCCATGTCTCCTTCTAAGCATTGTAATAATAAACAAAACAAAATGAGGGGAAAGATATGGAATGGCCACCCAAACAAGACATTTTGGACAATTTTTCTCAAAAACTGGGGCAAGATTTCTTATTGAAAATCCAACAACATTCAAGACAGAACCAAGTCTCAGCTTCCAGGTGATTCCGCAAACAACTGGTGTGAACATCTCTTGGTCACTTGTCTCTACTACGCTGCAATGTCCAACTCTGAAAAACCATCTTCCACGGCGAGATAATCGGATCAGGAAGAAAGCTTATGCGGTTTATAAAATCATGTACTCTTACTATTATTAAAAATACATAAATAGTGTCAGCACTTACAGGGGGTTTTTAATTCCTCTTTCATATGCCAAATAGTATCTTCAACAATGCTAGTTAACATATTCTATCTCCTTCCTTTTTGAATGATGGGCCAAGAATGTACATACCAAACTTCTGCAGAGAATCATTTTTGACAGAAGGAATTGTCATTACAAGAGTATACAAACACAGGGCCACATGGTGTCCCTTCTTGAGATGAGGTGAAAGGCAATGAACTTGCCACACTTAGGAGTTTATTTCCTTTCTGGATCATGAACTTGATGTTGCCTGAGTTGACATATGAAATAAGAACATACTCACACTGCACTAATTACACACGGGGACCTCTGCTGTCATCTCCACTGTGTAGCACTGTCCTTCGGTCAAATCTGCTTTGTTTCAGTGTCAGCCAGGGACTAACAACCAGCATTTCCCTGCATAAGACTATCGGCCACATTCTTTCGCTGCATCAATTATTTCTTGAAGAAAGACCTTTGCCTTCGTTCCTCAGTGCATTTGCTCCTGCTCTGCCAGTTAGTGGGCTGATCTACCCAAGCAACCGTAAGAGTTTCAGCAGGAGGGTAAATAACATGCAGTTGTCCCTCAGGGCCCATGGGGGGTTGGTTCATGGGCCCTGGCAGACGCCAAAATCAAAGATACAAAAGTCCTGTATATAACATGGCGTGGTATTTGCATACAATCTACGCATATCCTCCTGTATACTTTAAATCATCTCTAGATTATTTATAATATCTAATCCAGAGTGCTATGGAAGTAGTTGTCACCTATATTGTTTACGAAATCATGACAAGAAGAAGGTCTGTGCATGTTCAGTACAGACAACTCTCCTAGGCCTATACACAGTACACATCAGCAGCAATACGGTAATATTTAAAAAAATACTTTCCATCCATGGTTAGTTAATTCCACAGATGTGGAACCCAGAGATACCTAGGGCTAACTGCACATGCTATCGAGGAGCTAAAAAAGGCTTCTGTAAGCTATAGTTGAAACTAAGGCAAGAGAGAGGTGGCCAGTCTTAGCCAAGTAAATAGAACAAGGCTGGCTTATGGAACCTAAATCATGCTTCTCCAAAACTTGGCTTCTCTTCACCAAGCCTGTCTCCATGGTCCACTACCTAGTGTGGGCATCCCTTTTCTCTGAATTCTGCTGCAGTAAATGAGAGATTCACCTTAGCACTTACATCATACGTTTACGTTAGGTCAACACTATCTTTCTCTGGACAGCAGAAAGGCAGCCTCAGTCTGCCTTTAGCTCCTCGAGAGCCCGTACGTACAGGTGGCTCTCCACATCACGCTGAACTGGTTCAGCATGGCAGAGAAATTGAAGAGAATGGTGAGAGCACACGCTGATCTGACCCTGCAGTCACGAAGGTGGACCTTCCTGCCTACTGGAAGGAAGTTCTTATCAACTTTCCTATCAACCGCCAAGGCTAACCCTCAGTGGCTCACCTGGCCTACTTACAGGCCTTGGAAACAGGCGAGACAAACACTGCCAGGGAAGGAACAATAGAGTAGGACTTCTATTATC
Source organism: Tonatia bakeri (assembly GCA_004024845.1). Lineage (NCBI taxonomy): Eukaryota > Metazoa > Chordata > Mammalia > Chiroptera > Phyllostomidae > Tonatia > Tonatia bakeri. The sequence continues at coordinate 347,609 of PVIA01000113.1, forward strand.
AAATCTCAAAGCCTCACAGCTGGGCCTCAGCCTCACCCTTCCTCCGGGAGTCCGCCCGCTGACCTAGATGGAGACACATCTGAGCTGGTGAGTCACACCGCAGGTACCCCTGTGCCCCTTGCCCCTGCCCCAGCAACGAAATCTCTCAATCCTTCTTTTTTCCTTGGTTTCATCTGGATTCTGAACGTTAGTTACTTAATGTAAACTTGAAGTAGAAGTGGCTTTTTAAAAGGTTGGAAAATATGTATTTGAGCTAATAACACTGTCCACATTCAAAGAAAAAAGAAATAATTCTGTGCTATAATTTGTGTGAGCCAAAGAATCTTAGGATCATCTAATCAAGACCTACCATTTTATAAATGCAGTATGCCAGGTCACAGAGGCAAGTGGTATGTCTTTGAAATTAAAAACACTGAATTCTTAGATGTCTCGATCTGCCGGAAACTTTCTGGGTAAGAAGCGTCAAATGCAGGCAGAGAGAACACTAAATGTAAATGTCAGAGATGCTAACTGTGGTTTAACTTCCTATACTCTCTATTAGTCACGGAAACTAAACAAAGGGTGTTTACTATCTGTAAGCCCAGTTTACTAATCTGCAACATGGAAAGACAAAGAACTTGAGACAGATGATCTCTAAAAGGTTTTCTTCTTTTTTTCAGATCTAAGTTCTGTGACTTTTTACCAAGAGAAAATAATAAAGTGTAAATAGCTCAAATGCTTTTACAATGATTAGTTTAAGGTTTACGCTAACCGAGTTTTACAGATGTACCCTTAATTTTATGTATTTTACTTCCCAGCTTCTACCACACATACATATTTTTATATCTACAAACACAGAAGGACAAGTTGACCTTAGCATTTGAGGGTAACAGACAATAAGCCTGACGATTAGCTGTTAAGTGGTAGCTATATTTAGCATTAAAGAAACGCACTATCAGTGCACTGCAGTATTTGGAGAGTTTCAGCGTCAGCAGATAGCGCATGAATCATGTCTGTGTCACTCCCCAACCACTCGTCTAATCTCTTCCTCGACGTCTCCAGAGCTGGTTTATTTCATATTTCAGCTCTCCAGTCACAGACGCTCCAAAGAACCAAAATAAAACCTTCTGACTTTCTGCACTCACTGTCCTCGAATGGGTTAGTGATGTCTGGCCTGCAGAATTCCACACCCTGGTCTTAAGGAGCAGAAAAGCCTCTATGCGGCCCTCAGCAGAGAGGACACCAGATGGCCAATGAAAAGGCCAGGCTCAGATTCCTCTGAAGGAGGCAGGGAGGTGATGGATTCAGCACAAGGCTGTGAAGTTCATGTAAAAATTCACTAAAGCTTCAAACGTTTTTTAAAAGGAATTAACAGGCTGGACAGAAAAAATAAGTTTCTGAAGACTACATCTTGGTGCTCATTTGGTCATCTTTAATATCCAGTAACCTTTACTTCCCCTAAAGAAGAGCATGGAACCTCGTGTAATGTCCTCTAATTGGTAACTCAAGATTTATTTAAAAGGAAAAAGAAAAAAAAACCTTTCTGGGGATCACTGCCCACTTTTCAAAGTAGCAGATTTACAAACTCAAACAAGCAGATTTAAAAAAAAAAGAACTCAAGCCTGCAGATCAAAGCCCAATTCTGAGCCCCTTATCTCCGCATACTGGTGAGCAAACAGGCAGAGCCATTAAGAGAGTGATGGGGGTGGAGGTAAGCCAAGGAGGGGAACATGGGGACATCTGCCATGGTGCCAGCAATAAACATAGGGTTGAAAAAAGAGAGTACCCACTAATTCTCCTAAGGATGAAAAGTCAACACAGAGAAACAACACAGGAAAGAAAAATCAAGGTTGCTAAATTTGTTGAATGAAAAAAATGTTAATACATTCATCACTTTTGCTAATAGTTAAGAATACTGGAAGGCTGGGTTAAAAAAGAGGGAAGTATTATTCACAGAATATGAAGAGAGTGAATATTATTTCAACGCAATCCAAATTTATCAGCCTTGAGTAAAAGAGTGAATCGGGTGCTGCACTGGAAACAAACTGTATAGATTCTATAGCGGCGCTGTCTGACGGAAATACAATGTGAGCTCCACGTGTAGTTTTAAAGTTTCTGGTAGCCATTTTTTTTTAAAAAGGGTAAAAAAGAAATAAGTGGAATTAATATTTAATAGTAAAATTTGTTTAACCCAACATATCCAAAATATTATCATTTCAACATGTGATCAATATATTTAAAGGAGATGTTTTACATTCTTTTCTTTTGTAGTCAGTCTTCCAAATTAAGCCATGCTACAAATTATAAAGGCTTGATAGCCATGTGTGGCTATTGGCTACCATACTGAACAGGATATTTAAATACACGCACAGTTTTGATTGTCTCGAATGCAGAATTGTCAAAATATTATGACAAGCCAAAATAGGAGGGAAAAAAGATGAATGAAAGGGCACACGTTCACCAAGGATGGCACACGCATTCTCCGCTGCCTGAGGAGGGGAGGGGAGAGAGAGAGAGATGAGGCGCCAGTGGCATGTGAGTGATTTAAGTGCAGACAGCACAAAACGTCACAGCTACGGGGACTGAGACATCTTCACTGTGGGCACTCAGACAGCTCCCCTTCCTCAGAATACTGGATGAAATGAACATGGTTTACAAAAATACTACAGAATTAGCTCTGAAAAAGAACAGGGAATATGAACTATCTTCCTTCAAGTTTTTCATGATGACTGCTAGTACATATAAAGTTACTCCTCATAAAGGACAGAAATTTACACAAACCCCAAGGAGGCATAATGAAGATATGCGCTTTATTTTTTAAAACACCATGGGAAAATTGACAGTGTCTAGAAAGGGAAAAAGACTATGTAAGACAAGAGCCGTCATTTGGAAAGAAATCAGATTTCGTAGCTTTTAGTAGTGTCATCCTCTACTCCAACAATTAAGATGTTAGGTAGAACAAGAGAACCAGATCCTAAAAATGTCCAAATACCCCAGGCCTACTTGCACACACCACTAACTTTTCCCGCTGATTTCTCCAGCATTCAACTAGTACAGAAACATGTATTCAATAAGGAAAAATAAGTGATTGCATTTTCATAACTAGATCACGTTTTTATTTGAATTTATTTCTTAACTGACAACTGATTAGCAATAAAATAGGCTTCGTTTTCATTTAAACTGTGTTCTTCTCCTTCAAATTCACTGGCAGGCAGTTGTCAAATGTGGATTTTAATCATGATTCACATATCAAGCTGCACGTAGTTCAATGCTGACATTATCTAGATTTGGTATCAGTAAAATACGTAAGTTACTATGTTATGAGAGGTTTTAGTTATGGGGCCTCGAAGTTTTGAGGTCTTGAATTTGTCATATGCCATTACCTTAGGCACACTGCAATCTTTGGCTCAATTTGTTCATCTTAAAAAAAATAATTTTAACACTCTACATCTACATTGCAGACTTCTTTTATAGTGGAAAACAAATATTTGAGAAATATCTTACAATGAACAGTGTTAAGGTTTACCTTCCGCATTTCAAAAAGGTTCAGGACCCCAGTGGTTCTCATCTATTTTCCTACCCAACCTACGGAAGGGAGATGACAAACCCCAAGAATAACAGGGCCCCTAACTAGTCACGTCAAAGTTGTAAGTGCCCACACAACACTTTCACTATGGGAAGATGTATCTTGTCTATTGAAATTCACTGAGTCAATAACTCTGGAATGCCAGGAGTTTCCAGCCTTTATTTGAAGCCTGGGAACCAACTTAATATCCTGGAAAGAACTGGGGTTACTTAGAGTGCTGGCCCCTTGGCAGCAGTTATGGCTGAACTATTTTATCGAGGTCACTCCTAACCTAGATCCCCCACCCACAAGGTGCCCCGGTGATCATTTCCATGAGAAATGCCTGCGGGAGGGGAGCAAGAGTCATAATTCCTGCCCTATTCTTCAGACCCGCCAGACTGGAAGGCACAGCAATGTCTCCAGCATGAATCATCATGCATCATGCTCCTCTGGGGCTTATGCTCAGCACCTATCAGTGACCTGGAGGGGAAACCAAATTAGTCACCCCTCCAGGTTCTCCAACACGGGCCAGGCTTTCCTGATGGCTGGTGACCAAGCTTCCTATTGGTCCCTAGGTCTCTTTCTCAGGGAACTTCCTGATGTCAGAGCCCAAATGCAACATCTTGATGATCAATCTGGGGGCTCCTTTGGAACCACACCAAAACCACTGCAACCGACTTACTTGCCAGCTTATCCAGTCTGCTCAGAATTTCCCGACATGCCCATGTGAATTAGAATTTCTACAGTGGCTATACAGTGAGAGAACAACTGAGGTATCTGAACTCCACTTCGCCTTCTCTGTTCTGGTCTAGACTTGTCAAATGTACCAAGAAAACAAGTAAACTTGATCTCAAAAAATTAATATACTGAAATTTTGTTAAGTAACTTTGTTTCTCACACTATATCCTTCCCTGAGAAGGCTTGCCCTTTATTGCTACACTTTTGGTGTTAAATGGTAATAATAATTACTTTTTTAGTGCAGTGGTTCTCCACTGTGGGTGATTCTGCCATCCAGGTAATATTTGGCCATCTTTGGCAACATTTCTGGTTGTCAGAACTGGGACATCTAATGATGGGGTGGATGCTGCTAAACACTATTGAATGCCCACACATCAGAGGACTGCCTGGTCTGAAATGTCCACGGTGCCAAGGTAGAGAAACCTGAGTTAACATCTTCGCTAGACAAATTCTTTGAAATTGTACTTATTTTTTAATCCAAATGACCTAGATTTGCTGGCTGAAAAGGATGGTTTGTTAGGAAGTGACCACGGGGTGATAAAGATAGGGTTTAAAAAAATAATTCTGAACTAGATAACTTTGAAACCTAAGTGTCTATAAGGATGAAGGTGATAATTAATGATATATTTACATAGTGTTTTAAATGTTACTAACAACTTTAACTTATTTTCTGTTCAAACTCTATGTGTTATTTTAAATACTCCTTTGATGAACCACTTTGGGTCTCACTACATGGATTGGACTTAGTAGAAAGAAAAGTTTCTCAAGAAAATATCTATTTCATAGAGTGAATGACCAGGCACATGCCTATTTTAGAGAATTCCCAACAGGCCAGACGATGAAAGGAGTAGATACCAGAGGTTACTGACCTTGAAGCTCTTCATATAAAATCAATCAATAACAAAGACTATATGCTTCACAATTTTCCAAACTAGCCTCCTATTTGTTAATAGTTTTCCACTATATCTCTGTTTGTCTTTGATCCCGAGCACACAATCAATAACACAGCAGACACTCGTGGTCTGAATGATTCAGAGTATGACCTCCTGACTTCATGAAATGAACCATACCTTACCAAAGGTATCTCAGTTACCTGAAAGAGTTAACAGGGCACAGTCGAAAAAAAATAACTGTTAGTAAGAAGAACCTGTCTCAGGGATGAAGTGGAAAGAATTGGCATTCCATCTTTTTAAAAACTAGATTACCCAAATTTTGTAGGCAGAGGAGGGTTCATTAATCAGCGTCATCTCCCACAACAGTGCCCACAATCCAGTGTTTGCACCCTCCCTCCCTTCCAAATTACAATATATTTGAAAGAAACCTTCTAAATTTCAAAGTTTGCCAAGTGGCTTGTTTATCTTGTCATTTTTCTCATACTGATATTTAATATCCCCTTCAAATAAAAATTGATTGCTACTACCAAAAGGGAAGCAATGACACTGCGGGAGAAATCCAATCACCTGCTTGTAAACACCAAAGTGTTCTAAATAAGGTTAAGTAAGACTGGAAACACTGACCTCAAATTAAGTGAACTAAATCTGCACAGTCAGACATGTGATCCAAGGGGGATACGGCTAAAGGAAAAATATACAACCGGGACAAATACTGACAGCCAGCAGGTTAGGGGACTGCCGTCCAGGCTGGACACCTGGCCCCCCACCCGTAGAGAACATGCAACTATAACACTGCCCACACCAATCGCTTCACTTGTGAGCCAGATCGAGGAGATTTTATTATATGTAAGAGCTCCTAGAATACAAAAGAAAGAGGCTTCATGCTATGTAACCCAGGGCCTAGAGCTTAACATCTCTGCACCATACACCTTGTTCATGAAGAGTTTCAACTACCAAGAAAGGTCTGTAGCCTTGAGGTAAGATTAGTTACACAGATGTGTGCACAAATCCTGCTGTTGTAGAACGTGGCTTGAAAAATACTGACCTTTTGTTTTATTTTGTGCTATTTTTAAGATAAAAGTGACCAGTAAAATGATAATCACAGACCTGAGAGAAATCTCAGTAAACCGCAGAGTGCAAGCCCTGCATTTTACAAATGAGAAACGGTCACAGTGACACTACAGGCAGGGTAAGCCTATACTGCAGTTAGGACACGAGCCGACCCTGAAACCCAAGTTTCCTGACTCTTGGACTATTATTCTTCCTAGTAGGTTAGGCTGCCTGTCACCTATAAATAACAGCACAATCCTGAGAAAAATTTTAAGAGCTTATTCATGTATCTCAACCTAAGCACTTTAACTTAATTTGTTTTAAAAAGAAAGAGCAAAGAATAGTGATGCTTTATCTCCATCTTTATTTAAATTTTATCTGTCCTCCTGCCAAGTGCAGGGAAACAGAGATTTCTTCCTTTTCTGTCTTTCTCCACTGAGTCTTGTTTCTTTCTCCCAATGATACAGTTCTATCATTCAGGAGTTGTCTGTATGACAATCAATATTCACATATCTCTGTGTTAAACAACAGAGAGCAGACCAAGGTTGAAAGAAGAGTAAGATGTACAAGGACAGACGTGCTATGAAAAGATGAGTCAGCAACAAATCCTGACTGCTCCACCAATGTACTGAGGCACATTTACAGCCAAGCAAGGTGCTCCGTCTTCCACTGGACATACGACACTTAGTAACACGGTATCAGTCTTCACTCCTTCAGTGTAATCAAAGAAAAGACAATCAAACTATTTCAAAAGAAGACTGTTAAAAAGAACAAGTTCCAGAGATCTCATTAAGAAAATTCACAAAACAAAGAAAAAACTAGGCGAGCCAGTGTTCTTTGCTGTTTTATAGTGCAGCACATTTAAGGTTTGACGAGCGCTGTGTGTGTGTGAGTGCTGACTTTGGGTTGGGAGCAATGTGAAGGTCATACCAGGTTTTGCTGTGTTTGGCATTTTAAGAATAAAACCCAAACAGTGCACCTAAGGGAGGCTTAGCCTGTATACCTTAATGGTTATTGATGTATTCCATTACTTTGTATTAAAACTGGCCTTTTATTTCTTAAGATCGTTCATTCTACAAAGTCCAGAAGTTAGAGTCTGATTAAACGGGAAACTTTTAAATCTCAATCGCTTAAGAAAGGATTAGTTCTTCAATTACTAGTTAAAAGTTACTACCTAGCTAAATTATTAGCTAAAAGTATATTTTGTTATGTTAAAGAAAAAGAACTTTCCAAATCTTGAAAAACCACTAATTACATAAACATAGTTTTTTCCCCTCATTCCCTGACATGACTAATTGACAACAGTGGGGGCAACTTCCTAACCCATGAGAAAATTCAACACCAAAAAGTAATCCCAGGAAAATAAAGAATTTGAACCTTCAAGAACATTTTCTCACATTAGCAACCAGGGAACATAATACAGAGCAGACTGAGTAAATGAGAGGAAGAGACTTTTGGGCAATTTCTCTGGTGCTTTTCGCCAGATAAAACCACTACCATCAAGGCCGGCTTTTCACGGGGAGGTACACACAACTGTAAAAAAAAAAAAAAAAAGCCTTAACGCCAGAGTCTGTGTCCAATTCATTTCATATTTCACACACTGCCTGGAACAGGACCTCCACTTAAGAAAGCTTAATAAGGAACTGAAATGAATGAATGAATGAACAGAATATTCAAGAAGTAATCAGATACTGACCAACCCCAGCCTGCTAAGAAACAAACGGATTTCCATCAGTAATTAAATGCCGTCTACTACGCAACCAAATTCCTCAGAGATTAAAGTTCTGGAATTTGAGATCATCAAGTTTTCCAACTGAAGGAGGTATGAATAATTTATAAAGCATCTGATGGTGCCTTAATATTGAGCAATATTGCACGAACATTCAATAAATGATCTACAATAATGCAAATACATTAAATGGCATTTTTTGTAATTTAGATACTCTAAGTCTATTCTGCCCGAGGACAGAAACTATAACTCAATATTCATTCTCACCTTCTTTCAAAATAATAGAATTTTTAGCTGTGTCCAGTACAGCTCAAAATAGTCATTTCCCTGCCTTCCTTCAGGTTGTTGTTCCTCAAAAGAAACCCCTGGCCAATGGGATGCCAGGGTGTATGTGCAACTTCCAGGTCATGGGGTGGGGATTGTCTTTGGGAGCAGGGGTTGGACGGGCAGGGGAGAGCAATGGGGGGGAAATGGGGACAAGTGTAACTGAACAACAATAAAAAATAAATAAAAAATAAAATGGAGGCACATCTCTGCCTTTCAGTTGCTTAGGCTGTGGACTTGACTGTTAGCCAACTTAGACTGCAAATGAAGACAACTGTCTAGGAAGGCAAAACAATAACCAAGAAGGAGCCTAAACCTTTGAATGACTCATGGAGCAAAGCCATACTACCTTCCCCTGAATGCCGACTTATAAATGGTTACCTATGACAGAAATAAACTCATTTCTTAAGTTATTGTTATTTCTAGTTCCTGTTTCACAGCATCAAATTGGTATATTACCTAATTCATAAACCAAATGAACAAAAACCACACTTTTCAATTACCCATACATACTTGGGCTAAATTATATCACTCTCTCACATACACAATTAGAACACTAGACACAGACACAGAAAAGTTGGTAGAATGTGTATGTGCAGGATCCAATCATTCTGAGATGGCAAATCACAGGGATAGGTTCAACGTATTTCTTAAATGCCTTCTCCCCAAAGCATTTTTCTGGACTGGATGCTTTAAAACATGACTAATTGAGAACCTGCACAAAGAAATTCAATAATAGAAAAGAAACAGATATGGTAAGTTGTATATATCACTTAGTTTTCTTCAAAAGTTTTGCTGCTACATATTTATAAATATAAAACAAATATATGCCTGTTTATGACCAAAATTGATTATTTCACCCAACAGTACAAGGCTAGATAGCCTGTGTGTATGTAGAAAACAAATATGACCATAATAAAGAAGACAGATGAGCAGTAATATAAAAGAGAAAGATATAAAAGGCAAGCATGATTTATGCCCAACTCAGACAGAAAACCTATGGAACTTCATCGACCCCACCTAACTCATCCTACACTGTAAACCTAAGAACAAAAGAACAGTAAGTGATGAAATACTCAGACACAACATTTACAGGATGTCCTAGACAGATATCACTCAATCAAGAAGATGTCTTATCATTTTATTTCCTTTGATAACCATTTCCTGATTAGAAAATTAAATTGTTTGGCAAAGGTTTCAGCCCTCCTCAAGAAAAAGCCCCTTTGGCCACAGGTGTTAACTTTTTCTCATGGAATGTGGCTGTAACCATAGGCATGGCGACAACTTACAGCTATTAAGCTCATTATGAGTCAAGGACAAAGAGAGAAACCCATGAAGCCATGGGGAAACACTAATGTTATTCTGTGCAGTTTCACATAAGTATCCAGTACTTAGAATGTGTTTTACCCAATGGCCAGCTTTAAATCAACTAAAAACAACCACAAGAAATCCTTAGCCTTCTGGTTACTGAGGGGTAAAAGGTCAATAGAAAACACCTAAATAAACTAAATTGTCCAGCACATCATTACAAATGACATGTGAAAACATGTGAATGTTTTCTTAAAGAAACACATATTTTCATCTTAACCACTCTATTTAAACTAGTCTCAGGGGCCTCGGAGACTGCCCACTCACTGAATGCAACCTTTTCATTATGTCTCATTTTTCTTGGCCTCCCTGCAGTATTTTAACTCCTTGGTCAGTCCTTCACTCGGGGGATTTTCTTTGTCCTTAGCTTATGTTGTACCGATTTCCCCTCTAACCTCCTTCAGCGCCACATCGGGGCTTCCACAGTTCAGTCCTCAGCACTTTTCCTCTTCTCTAGATTCTCACTCCAAAGCACCAATTCTAACATGTGGGAGTCCCAAACCTTTTCGCCAAATCTAGGCCCAAGTCACTGCTGGTCAATGTCCTCCCCTTGGTTATCTTCACGACAATCAACATTCTTTACCCTCTTTCATTAGTCCAACAGGAATCTACTGAGTATTAACTGTGTGCTGGGATTAGAGTTACTGAGAAAAACAAGGTCACTGTAGTGCCACAGAATGAAACCACACTCATTAATGAAACCACCGAAGGTTTGACTGGAGGCAGGAGAGCACGTACCCCAGTGGCTGTGCACAAGCTGCGTGCCTGGCCTGGGTTCTGTAAAAAAGTCACAAGCAGCAAGGTTGGCTGGGCAGAGTGGGAAGGAGGAGGTAGAAGGGTCAGAGTGACGTGCAAAAGTGTATAGCTGAGGGTGTGCAGGAACTGTACACAATTCATTTGGCAAAGCAAATTGCCAGGACTTCAGTCTTTGGCAGGACTGAAAAGAGCTAAGGTTTTAGAAAAAGAGGATGTCTTCCCTCCCATTCTTGAAATTTGGTTTTGGGGTTTATTTCAGTTAATGGTACCAGCAATCTTCTAGTTACTTATACTTACATCTTATCTTCTTTGAAAAATTTTATTTATTTTCAGAGAGAGGGGAAGGGAGGGAGAAAGACAGGGAGAGAAACCAATGTGAGAGAGAAACATGATCAGCTGCCTCTGGTACACGCCCCCACCAGGGCCCAAACCCACACAACCAAGGAATGTGCCCTGAGCGGGAACTGAACCAGTGACCCTTTGCTTTGCGGGGTGATGCCGAACCAACTGAGCCACACCAGTCTGGGCTATACTTACCTCTTGAAAGTCTCGGGCTCCCTTCTACTTCTGGGACTATGCACCTGAGAAATACCCAGCAGAGAATCCCAGCTGGTTCATCCACTTCATGCTGATGTTTTAATGCCAAGCTCAAATGCCATGTCTCCCAAAAGCCTTTCCTAACCTTCGCCACAGACAGAAAAAAACCACTCCTTCGAGGACCCCTCAGTACTTCCACTACGTAATCTGCGTTCAACAACTCTGTGTTATGAACATCTCACAGAAAACAAAACTGCTTCTATTCACACTGCACTACCGTGTCATACACAGCAGATGCTCGAAAATGCTTTTTCTCCAGGCAGTTTTTATTTTGTTTCCTACTCATCTTTACACTGACTCTATTAGCAAACTCAACATAAATTCAGCTATCTAAGCTTCTATTTTTTAAATTAATGTGCTCCATGGAAGAAGAGGGCCTAGGCCATCTGCAAAATGCCCCCCAAGTCTAGAACTCTACTCCTCCATCTTGTAAAATATGGTTACCTAAAAACTGTTAGTATTAGGATTTCTCATTATACAACACTGAAAAATAAACTGTTTTAAATCAACACTTTATAAAATGATTTCTCAAAACTTCCTTAATTCAAACTCTTTCAACACACTAGAAGTCATGTGCTTCAATTCAGCCTTGCCTAAGAATATAAGCATTGTCTTACAATATCAAGTAAAATAGAAACTAGAAAATAGAAATTCTCCAATGGACCTCAATTAACTGCCTTATATTAAAAATAAGTAATTTCTAGGAAACAATATAGCCTTGATTGAGATAGACTTTTTCATCTAAAACAGTATTAAGACATTGTTAGGTCATGATGAAAGCTTATAAAAATATATTAAAATATAGTAGCCAATGAGGTGACAAATTGAGTTTTAGCACTTTATATAATAGATCAAGTTTCAGGCCTCAGGTCTGCCCATCTTGATGAAAGTGTTAGCAAACTGATATTCCAAATACTCTAAAACACTCTTCCAAATATATAAACATTTTTTAAAGTTAAGATGAAAACAGTTTAAAGTCTCACTAGGAGCAAATCCTGAGCAAAGTATAACTCAGAAAGGAAGTACAATAGATTCCAATTTATTTTATTCATGCTGCACATAAATGAACCTATAACACTTAATTGGCAGATCACCTCTCTGATCCTATGATAATCCATATCCTTTTCACAAGCATGCTACTAACCTGTGGGCATATTTTCATAAAATGAAACATTTTATTCAAAACCACTTATCAGAACTCATGTGATTAAGTCATAGATTTTAACTGAAGCAGCAGTATTTTGCTGATACTCAATTTTCTTTCTTAACTCACATGATTTCTCTCTTCTTCATTATTACAGTGGGCATGTCTTTGGAATGTATTGGGGGCACATTTAACGAGGGCTCAAAAGCATTGCTCCATCCTGAGTAATAAGAAAAAACCTCAAACAATTTTGATTGAGCTTCGAACAGGGTGAGGGGGTAAAAAAAAAGACACCTTCCTAGTTCAGCAGTGATGCTTGGAAGGGAATTGGAACACAGACTTCATTACATTGCATTGATCTCACTAAATAAAGGGTTCTGACTGTATTGATCAGCTTGTAGGAAAGCGCTAGCTGCTGCGGGACAGGCACGATGTGAAGGCCAGTGCACTGGAGAAGGAAGAACAGACAGCACTTTTGTTCTCCGGCAGCCACAGAGCAGTGTTTTACACTAAGTGGTAGATTAACATGATTAAAATAATAGACAGCATTCAGTTTAGACAACAGGCAGAGAGATAAAACTTGTGTTACATTCAAAGAATTCACAGTTTTTAAAATGATGTAGTAAGAAGTTAAAGGTAAAATGATTGTTAAAAGAGGAATATTTTCTTTGCATATTTCTAAGCAAAAAAGCAATTTCGTCTCCTTAATAGTTGTTCCTTTGGAGCCCCCAACATAGGTCTGTAGTGATTTTTTAAAGATCTAAATATGCAGCAGCCTCCCCCTACCCACCTTGTCACTTTCAATATCACTGTGAAATGATACATGCCGGAAGGGGTAAATCCAAGATTAATTTTAAGGTTCATTTTGTACATCTGCTCATTTTCATTTAGAAGGACATAATTTTCTTTAGTCAAACTCAATTTTCATTCAAACTAAGCCTGAATATTCTGTGAACTGATCTTATCGCAATAAAATATTGCTGCCAAAATTTACAGCAGGCTTTAATCTCAGAAAAGAAGAAACACTACCCCTTTATCCTGGTTTTCAGAACACAAACTAAGCATGTGTTACCAAACTTTGTCAGTGTCCATATTTACACTTACAAAGACTTCTCAACTTTGAAGTAAATAAAAGGGAAAATTAGTTGTTTTCCTAAATATCAGCCAAGGGCAGAGTTCCAAAAAGCCTTTCCACCTTTTCTTCCAAATCAAAAGGGTTAAGCACTCTGATGCGCTGTCATATTTACTCAATATTACTCTACCATTACTACTCATATTTCAGTATGTAATAGAGAAGACAATGATTTAGCATTAAATCACTACATTAATCTCTCCAATATTTCTTGTCTTTTCAACTTCACTGACTAATGATGATTAAAGTATGACTCATTTAAAGATATAAAGTAATTGGCTGCATGTAGTTCGGGGCTGGGGTGTGAAATCCTGCCCAGGGACTGCATTCAAACTCGCCTGCAATCCCAGTCTCAGTGCAGTCCTGACCCGGTTCTGCGGGGCAGCGTCTCAGGCAGGCTGCTGTGTCCTCCAGTGCAAGTATTACAGAACACACACTGCCTGCTCACTGGGCTGCTTCTGACATCCTAAGATAATTATTTAAAAGTGGTATTAGATGCAAATACGAGCTATTTAAAAAGTTACCTGGGATTTAAATTTTAATATCTTTATGTCTACTTTATCAGGCAAATGCCATAGCTATGACACAGATATCAAGGACTTTTTGTTCTGGGAGGGAAAAGGGAGAGACTCCTACTTTAATATTTATGTTTCAGTATATGAAGTATGAGAAAACTCTGCAAGTTCCTTTCTCTGAAGGTCAAGAAGCCAGAAACCCGGCACATCACTGGATGGTCATTGATTCATTTAACCAAAAGTTACAAAGTACCTACTAGAATGAAAGAAGGAGCTGCTGCCCCCACTCTATTGATACACTGACTGCAAAAACTAGTATCTGCCAGCAGTGAATCCAAGGAAGAGAGGGGTGGAAAAGAGGAAGACTCAAACAGCATATTTTATTCATTAATTTTTCTTCTTAGAAAGGGGGCCAGGATTAGTGAAAACATATCAGGGAGGAGAAGGAATGAGACACTAACCCCAGAACTTGTTTTCTAAGAATGGTCTTATCTATCCTACTAACTGATTAAATGTAAATATGAAATGTGAATTAACTTGACTTCTGAAAACACTTCATGTTAAAAGCAAAGTTGTAATGAAAAAAATCCTCAATCATCATAATGAATATTTACTTAGCTTTTACTATTGGCTGGATTTTGTTCTAAACACTTTATAGATATTAACTCATTTACTCATCCTAACCGGCGTGCAAGATAGGGACCATTTTGACCCTCAGTATCTGAAGGAAACTGAACTGGCTAAATCTCAAGTTTGATTTATGTCCTACAGCTCACACTCCTCATTACGAAATACACACATTTTGCATTTAATACTTGGGGATGTAAAAAATATTCAGTATGCTTTCATCATTCTCCTTAAATGTAAATTGAAAATATGCGGCAAATGAAGAACAGGAAAACTTACCTGAAGTACAGTATTTTTACAGGTAAGGAGGTGGAGTCTACAGTCAAATGCATTGCCTAACACTGTGAACTGCTCCGACTCGGGAAAGCAGTACATACAAATGAGATTGTAATGGTCACCTATTGCTATTCTAAGAAAAGATTCAGACGCATGTTATAAAAACAGTACAAATATTTTTATTTTGAAGACTGGCATCATCCTGAGAAAAACGGACTTAGATATCCATTATTGCTCTATTATAGATTGTCCACAAATACACATAATATAACATTTAAACAGAACAACGGGGGGAGGTAATATGACTATAGAGTAAAACCTTTAAAAAATCAAAATGGATAATTTCTCTAAACTACAGTACAGTCTATATAATCTAGTCTTAGAAAGGTGTCATGTGGCTTGTAAAAATATGTAATTTTCTATTTACTATCTGGGAGCTTGTACAAACACCCCTTCTTTTCTGAATCTCTTTACTCAATTCCTCTAAAATGTATATAAAAATCTACCCCAACTAGTCGTCATGATAATAAAGCTAACACATTTACAGCTCCTAACCTAGTATCTGGGACTCAAGTACATTTGGTACTCATATAAACACAAAACACAGTCAAAGGTTTCTAATCTCTCATCTACAAATTATTTATCTGGAGAAAAATCTTAACACTGGGCAAATCTCTTCAGTGTTCTCATCTATTAACTAAAGAGAATGAATGATTGATCTTTATCTTTGATTTTAAACATTATTGAGTGTGCTGTGCTTGACCTAAAAGGCAGATGTAAATAAGACACAAGCCACCCTGGCAGAATTGCCAGATTAGTGTGGAAAAACAACTTCCCAGAACTGAAAGGTAGACAGAGGGAACCAGGAGGTTCTGGAGACCCATATCAAGACATGGCAATGCGAGCTGATGGTGCAGCCAGCACCCATCAATAATAGTTCCATATGCTAGGGTCCAGGAGGTCCACAAGGGCGACAGAGCAAAGGAACGGCAGGGGCACACGCAGGGCCAGAGTGGAGACCTTAAAGGCTGGGCTAGGCAGCCAGACTTTCTCCTTAAGGCACTGTTAGGCCCTTAGAGGTCGGTGGCTAGTTCTTATGCAGAAGAAACACATTATCTGCCTTGTATAAAGAATTCCAGCAGCACTATAGACAATAGCTTGGAGAGAAATTGTACTATAAAGAAAAACAAAAGATCAGCATTGCTTTACATATTAAATTATCTTCTTTTTTAAAGAAAAAAAATGACTGTCGAGTTATCCAATCCACTAACCTGACACGGGAGAATACTACTAGAATCCACAGGGCTTCTTCCCCAGCTCCTGCGGGAGCAGTTACGGGTTTAGTTCACGAATACAACTTCTGAGTGGCTTGGGAATTCATAAGCTTCCCTCTAATAACAGTACATTTAAATTCTGGTAGCCATAGTGACAGGTTATTCTAGTTCTATCAAAAATTTGGGAAGCAGCCATCAGTATGAGGCCCCAAGGCCCACAGAAAATACTTTCTTCATAGTGAGCAATGGTCAAACCAATTTACCTATTCAAAATACAATGAAGGTTTTATTTAGCATTATTAAAATAATCATCATTCTGCATTTCAGTAAGGAAAATAATCTAGTCACAGAGCACCAAGACTGATTACAATATAGCAATTTAAGTCATGCCAAAAAACTGTTTCTCATATATATACACACACACCACCATATATATGGACATATATATACTCACACATATTTTACATGTATACACATATATACATACATGTACATGCACATATACACAGTACAATTAAGTCAGAAAAATGTAGGGTTTATGCAGAGTTGTGCTAGTGTTGCCCTAAGGCTATTTCAGTACAAATACAATCAGAGTATTCGTAAAAGAACAAAAATATGCGACATTTCCTTTTTCATTTTAGATACACATACGAATGCCGCTAATTTAAGGTTAACCTATTCTGAAGCTCTTCCCTGTGCTCAGACACCAAAGTGCACAGGGAAGGCTGGCCAAGGATGACGGTGGCCACACATTTCACAACATTAAACAATTACCTATAAACTTGTAATCCTAAAAGAATGCTCAAAGACAAATATTTTAAATAACAAATAGAAGGACAAAGAAATGATCCGAGACGAGTTGGCTGCTATCCTGAGACACCTTGCACATTCCCAGGACACATAACCAAAGGAAATAGTAAAAAATTCTGGTCAACATGCCACTAACAACTAAATGGAGTTGATGGTAACCTATTACTATGCTCTCGATTGGCCTTAAAATTTTTATCATAAAATTCTGTGTTGGCTTTTGTTTTTCTTCTGAATTGAATATGAAATTAAAATGAACAACACCAGAATAGGTAATTAGGTTCCGAAAACCTTTTTAAATTGCAACTAAGTCTCATAATCACGTCATACATGTAATTTCATAAGTTATGCATCAAGAACTGTGAACAATAAGATATTATAAGTGTACACCTCAAATATCAGATGTATGTGTATTTATTTCTCATATATTTGACTTCCCTCCAAAAAAGCCTGACTGCTAAGCTGTAATATTCAAAGTTTTCCTTTAATATGCTTCATTGGCATTCATGAATTAATCAGCTAAATAAGTGCTGGATGTAGCATTAACCCCATTATTAATGAGGCTAACTCCTACAGAAAGAAGAAAAGCATAATAAATCAAGTGAGCTTTGCCAACGTTCAATACACACTATTTATTGGGTTCTGGCAGATCCACCAGTGGTACAAACCAAAGCCTATGTAAACTGTTGTTTTGCTTATATTGGAAAGTAAATTCATACACTAGTGTCCAATGCAACCAACCATGGACAGATCATACCCACAATCTCTAATGACATAGGATATATGTGTGTGTGTGTGTATATATATATATATATATACACAGAGAGATATGTACATATCTGTATATACAGATATGTATACATATATAAAATATATATCGGGTGTATCCTAATTCACTCAAAGTAATTAGGCAGCATATATCATGTGACTTTTGTCCCTCAGAATTGCTATTGTATGATCTGCTTAATAGTTACTCTACTACAAATTATAATTTGCCTTTCAAAACATCTTGAGTCCAAAGTATTTCTAATGCTGTTATTTTTCTCTGAAAAATCACTTCCATTCATTTAATATTTTTTAATCACAGCTACAAAATTTTAAACTCAAAAGAACATTATTATCTGTATAAAAATCTATCTACAACTAAAGCAGATATACTTCAGGTATGGTAATCGTCAATAAATGTTTGAAAGAAGTCAGCCTTGATGTCTTTGGTTAATAGAAACCTAAGATAAAATATCAAAATTTTATGTTTCCTAATGAAAGTACAGCTTATGATTTGCAAACAGATATCTATTAAACTATAGTTCTGCACTCAACTTAAAAAATACAAATTACTAAGTTACAAAAAGTGAATGATGACTCTATATGTCGGTAATCATAATTCATATACTTTCCTTATTACTCATTTTAGGACATCTAGAATTGCCTAAGAAAAGCATTATTAGGTCAAAAAGCAGAATTTTTGGAACAATTTAGCATTAAGCATAGTGTCCTTGCTCCTGTACTTCCTTGGCAGAATAATGAATATCTCTTTTAATTTATAAAATAGAACATCATAGTGCTCACAGCTAACATAGAACTATGAGGTATACAGGAGCTAATTCCTTAAAAAAATTTCATATCTAATACAGAGGGTTCCATAAAGAAATATTAGAAGCATATGATCATTTTGGAATTGCTTTAACACTAACAGAGTGACCGTGGGCGTGGGTAAGTCATGGCCCGTCATCAGAGTCCATCTCTGCCGAACAGGCAGAGACACTTCTGGCGACTCCAGAGCTCAGTGCTCACTCTACGGCAGAAAGCAGGGGAATGCACTGCTCTTCAAAGTGCAGATAACAACAGTTGTTAGTATAAAATGGAATGGAAAATGGAGCACATCACTTTCAAAGGTAGGTGTACTGTCTTGTGAAATACGTACGTCATATATATATGTCTATGTATGTGTGTGTATATGTGTACACACACACACACAAACACATGAGAATACAGGATCATGACGTAAACTGCATTTCTAACAATGTTTCCCAGTCACAACAATTTGAAAACTACTGCTCTCAGAGCCGCGGGCACACACTCACACCAAACAGAACATTTGCGCAGTGATCACACCAGTGCTACCTGCAGCCTACAAGGCAGAATTGACACGCGCCATGAGGAAACAGGGAGCATGAAGGTGTGAGCAGCGCACCTGAGCAAGCCCCTTTCAGGGAGCCCTGGAGGACAGGATTTTGGCTCTGGCTGCAATGACTGAAATCTAAAATTGTGTTACCTCCTTTGGGGTGCAGGGAGCTGCACCGCTGCCAAGACTTTCCAAAGTGGCGGTCGGCTGTGAGGCCAATAATCCCTCCTACAGTGCAGTCTAGAACAGTGAAAGAATTAAATTTCCATGGGGGGCTGAGATTTCTGTAATCCCAAATTTTGATGAGTTCCCTTCAAGAATTAATTAAAAATTTAAAATCAGACATATTTGTGAGCACACACACTCATTCATTTAATGCAATCTTTATTTTAAAAAAGAATTTTCTAAGCTAAGCATACATATAACCGAAAAACAGTTTAAAAAATCTGAGAAAGCAAAGGTCATTTTGGATCAATAAATACTGTATAATCTGTTGATAGAATGACCTATACACAAAAGCTCCAACGAGACATTCTTAGTTCCACAGTATTTGAAAGTCACATTTTTCTTTTAAGTTTCTTTTGACCTACTTACAAATCTACACTTACAAAATACCTCATAATTTTGTTCAAAAATACTAAAAAATTTTTTCTGCTAGGAACTGCTCTATACAATATTTGTGGCTCAGCAAAATTCATATTTTGAAACCTATTCCCTCATATGATATTTGGAAGGAAATCCTTTTGGAGTTATATGGTCATGAGGGTAGAGTCCCCATGATGAAATCAGGATCCTTATTAAACAGGCAAAAAAGTGTAGTGTGCTCCCTTGCCCCTTCCGCTCTGCGAGGGCACAGAAAAAACCATTGCCTACGGACTGGGAAGCAAGCCCTCACCAAATCAGCCTTGGTTTTCATCTTGGACTTTCCAGCCTGCAGAACAGTGAAAAATAAATTTCTGTTGTGCATAAGTAATCCAGTCTCTGATATTCTGTTACAGCAGCCAAAATGGACTAAGACAGAAATAAAGAAAAAAATTCCTAGACAGTGAATTTTCTGTCAACTTAAAAAAATCTAACATTCTGCCCTGGCTGGCGTAGCTCAGTGGATTGAGCGCAGGCTGCGAACCAAGCATCGCAGGTTCGATTCCCAGTCAGGGCACATGCCTAGGTTGCAGGCCATGTCCCCCAGCAACCACACATTGATGTTTCTCTCTCTCTCTCTCCCTCTCCCTTCCCTCTCTAAAAATAAATAAAATAAATAAAATAAAAAAAAATCTAACATTCTGAACAGCATTTACATCATTATCCTGCAGAAAAAGAGGCCACAAATGTAAAGATCATCACAGCAAAGTCCCTATGCGAGCACGCTGGGGGATTTAATGACACCGCCTCACTTCACATCTAGACAAGCTACAGGAACACTTTAACAGAATCCTCACACAGCACATCAATCACTGCCACGGTGATTTTCTATTAAGATCTGACCTAGAAAAAGCCCTTAATTTTTCTTCCTCTACTCTCTATCTTATAATATAGCCTTGTAAGAGAATCAAAATATTTTGAAAGACATTTAGGAAAAAAAAATGGTCCATTTAAAGAGAAGAAAAAAATTAACTATAAACTAGAGAAAAAAATTGTTCCCAAAGCAGTTTCTCTCTCTCTCTCTCTCTCTCTCTCTCTCTCTCTCTCGGCCTGAAATAGTGTAACACTAGAGCTTAGTTAAATTTTCTTTTTACCCAAATACTTTCTACTAATTTCACAAGCTAGCATCCCATTTCCATCTTTCCCAATTACTACCTCATTTTTTAAATTTCCATACTATTGCTGGCAATAGGTGATATTCTCTGTGACCTCATTTCCGAGTAAATCTCCAAACTTTTGTTCATACTCATTCATTCCCTTAATCTGCCACTAGTGTTAACAGCAGGACCTGCCAGGCACTGTGCTAGGCATTGGGGGTACTAGGTGAACAAGCAACCCAGTCCCTACCTCGTACAGTTGACCACAACCCTGGGACCAAAGCAGAAAAGCACAGACTCACGATCAAAGCAACACCTTTCATCACTCTACCTCAAGGCTTTCCCTTTCCGGCCATAATCATATAAAGTAGATTCTTCTTCCCTGAGGTTATGAAATCTGTGCTCCCATCCTCATGGAGACCTTCTGTAAGAGCCAGTATCAGTGAGGATGCAACTCACCGCCCATAACAGAACACTCACCTTATACTATCTTATGCAATAGATGGGGCTTATCAGCTAGCATGACTGGAAGCCCAGGGATAGGAAAAGCTCAGGATTTTTGTATCCAGCCATTTCGCAATTGCATCAAGGGTCAGGTTTCTCTGCACTCTCCAGGCTGCCTAAAGTGGATAACTGACAAGACCTCTGGAGCGTATTTGCTTTTTTATTCCCATTGAGGGAGAAGAAAAAACCATGAAGAGCAAGAACAGGAATGGGGGGGCGTGGGGGGGAGTGAGGTGCAAAAGACATAGACAGGTTTGAGAGAGAACTCTACTTCCCTGACATTGACCTCACTGGTCCAGAGGGTCACAGGAATAGGGCCGAGATACTTCTTTCCTAGGACCAGATGTGGACTAAACTTCCTCTAAAGCTATGGACTGCTGTGAGGTGGCCAGAAGTAGGTACCCAAATAGTAGTTGAGGGAGGAATCTCAGGGGAGGTCACCATGATGTCTACTACACAACTGATTTACACAAAATATTATTCACCTACTCTTCAGAGCCTTTAAAGTCAGCTTCATTCATATCATCCTCTCCAGAACCCATAATTGCCTGACTTTCCTTCTCAGTTCCAGATGAATCGCACCTTATCAGCCAACTGAGTCCCTCACTGTGCCATTCAAGGATCAAGATTTGGGCCCACCAGTCTACATTTTTGGGGAGTACCTGCCAACAAAAACGTTCCTTCCATGTCAGTGGGATCGCTCTCTCTCTCTCACACACACATATTCCTTATAAACCTTTCCCCTTTATCTATCCAAACTGTCATTCTCCAAAGTGTCTTCTCCAATAACTGGTCATTGCCCGATTGAGTCCCTCATTTACCTGAATATTCAGGCACATCCTATGGAGACCTCACAGTTTATCAGGAAGAGTACAGGAGTGGAAGTCCTGCAGACATGGGTTGAAGTCCTGAGGCCACCACTTGCTAATGTTATGCTTTGAATAAATCACTTGCAAATTGTTTATGTCTGAATCTCCTTTCTGTAACACAGGATTAGCACTTTTACTGGGTCATTGTAAAGACTAAATATAATTTCTATTAAGAACCTGGCATATGCAAGTCACTTGATAAATAAAAAAATGTATTACCATTGTCAATCCATGAAATCTCCAGTTTGTATGCAGTCTCCGGAAGCACTCCAGTGCTCTGATGTGCTAGATCTTCCCTGAACAACTAGTAGCCTGGGGCAAATGAGAGGATCCATCTCTGTATCGGTGCCCAGTGAACTGCTGGCCACTGTATTTGGCAAAACATAGATGCTGCTTCATGAGGGTTACCTTTATCTTCTATCGTCTTGCATAGAAATTAATTTATATTTCTTAAGTAGAAGACATTCCTGGCTTAAAGTGTGCCGGACAGAGATGGTGATGATACAATCTACCTTCTTCCCCAAGACAACAAGTAAAAGAGAACTAAATGTTTCTGAGAATCTATCATAGCTCAAAAAGGTGGAAGGATATTTCCAAATATCTGGGAAAAATTCTGGGTGTACTCATTAACATCTTAAGGAAACAGGGCCAAGTTTATGATCATTCCTGAAGGGGATGGGAAAATAAATGTGTACCTTGATTGGCAAAATGGATTTTAAAACCCCAGAGAAGCAACTCCATGCAATGGGCAGAAATCAGAAGACAGCATTGAGACCACATCCAGCCACTTACGCATCTTCTGATTCTCTGTGACTCACTCCGCCTCTGTGAACTCAGTTTCGTTACGTGAAAACAGAAAGATCCCAGCACCCTACCTGACTCAGAGTTTGGGGCATCTAAAATAAAATTTATGAAACTGCTCAAGAAGTATAAAATGCTACACAAATAAAACACTTTAATAAATAAGCGGCCTAAATGCCGATGGTAAGGGGTTTCTTACACATCTGCATGTAGCATTGCTGAAATGCCCACATTATGAGTACCAGATATATCAATAATCACCAAAATGCAGGATGAACCTGTTCTTAATTGCCTAGTTTATTTAAATGGCTGCCTGAAAAATAATAAATTATTATTTGGGATGGGTTAAGCTACTAGACCTCTGAGAATTAGACACTAATACGGATTGAGAATTCATGTTATCTACTAATTTGTTAATCATTAGTGAGTGACAATAGCACACTCTGGCTTTATAAATTTGAGCAGTTAATATGAGATTACCTCATAAGGGACCATTTTCCTAGAATATAAATGCAACAAGATGCTTTAATAAATGTCTTTTGCAGCAACAAAATAGACAAGTCAACAAAATATGCCATAGCAGACCTGTGACTAAAGGAATAAATAAATATTGTACATATATGCATAATGTAAAAATCTACAGGATTTAATTTCACAAAGAAATTAGGAGAACAAATATTCAGTCCTGTTGAGATTTTTCTCTGATCAGTTCATTAAGGTAGGTCATTATTTTTGGACTTCAAAACCATCCAGAAATTCTACAAAGAAATTTCTACAATTTAAATGATTACCGCAAATTATGACCATTTTCCCCACTTCCACAGCTAATCAGTGTTAGCTGGGCACTGCATTTTCCAAGGCAATGCATAGCAACCTCTTTACATACAACCGAGAGCAAGTATTTGTTGAATGAAGGTACAGAACACAAATACTCCCCAGGCTCTGAGAATTTCCATATCAACACTTTGCTAAATTCATAATACCTACTAAACTGAGAACACTTAAAGTGAACTTCTGAAATGAAAGACAAAGTAATAATGAACTGGACCTTATTTGTAGGCCTTAAAAATGTAATTCAACAACTTGAATAAACTCAAGTGCCAGCATGAAAGGGGGGCATCAGGAAGGCCAGCTGATTTCAGAGGAAAATCAAATGCAATATATCAGGTGCTCCCACTCTGACAGAGTTGCCATTGGTTAGACCACACACACCAGCAGCAAGTGAGTGAGGAAGAGGTCAGGAAGGAGGAGCTTTCAGCCCTGGGAATTAACTCAAAGTGAAACTTATGAGCCATTTTCTTTGCTGTAACTTTTTTTTTTCCTACCACGTAAGTGAAGATTCTTAATCTCAATTTATTAGCATTTATATTAGAGCTCACTAGTCTCCTTGTTTGAGCATCTGGTAAAATAAATATTCAGATGTTTAAAAACAAACACATATTTAGAGTGTATACAGGTCAATGTTCTGATCAATCATTAACAAAATGTTCATTAATATCTATGTTGGATGCTGTAATACCTATCCAAAGACACAGGTAAGCTTCCATATAAAAATACAAGAAAGAAGAGGTAATATACCACCTCCAAAAATCTATCTGGACTGATAGGGTGTGATGACCCAAACACAGAGGGAACGTAACAAATTTGACTTATGTTTCTGCCATGAAAATGCATACTAAGGCCAACTAGGTTAGTTTGGTGGAAGACTGCCTTCATTAGAACCACATGGAGTTCACTTGTAAAAACACATATTCTTGGGATCCAGCCCTTAAAATCTTGGATGGGCCCCAGGAATCTGCATTTTAATAAGCTCACCCCAAAGTAAGTGTCAGGAACCCTAAAATCTGAAAACTGGTGATAATAGTTTACATAAAAGAAAGTTAAAACTAGAGGACTTTGGAAGAGTTTGGATTTCCTGTACTTTTTGATCCAGACACTAGGAAACAAAAGTTAAACTGAAAAGAATAAAAGCATATAGTGTAGACTATGTAACAGTCAATTTAAAAGGCAGTGCAATGAAAATCCAATGACTTCGTTTCCTTGTACTAGAAGTTTTAAACAAGGAGAAACGGTGCCCAGTCACAAAGAATGACTGGCTCCTGGCACGCAGCACAGGGCAGGCATGTCCTGGTGTCAAGACATAGGTCTTCAAAAACTCTTGGCATGCTCAATTACAGACTTGATACAATACAGAGTACAAATACTGGTGTCGAAGACAATTCCACTTATAAAAAGCATAAAATACATTTTCTTCAAAACAGCAGCAAAGGAAAGCATCTATAAGAGAAACTCAGTCCACACTGAACAAGGAGAAATAATAGATCGAGGTACCAGTGATGTCTCCCTTACAAGCGAGCTAATCCCAGGCAGAGTGATTAAACAAGATTCAACAAGAACAATTAAAGAGGCAAACTTTAGACACCTGCAGAGATGCAGTTCAAAAACAGTTAGTGAAAGAAGAAGAAAAAAAAAAAGCTCAGATCTCCACATAGCAGAAAGGATTCTTCTTTGTTCTATGTTCTGCCAGTTTAGGGGACAACCAGCTATTGACATAAAAGTTCTCGAGATGAAACGGAGACTCTGAAACAGTTAGAGATGTGCTTTAATAAGACATGTGCATTCTTGAAAACAGATCATTTTGGTTTTTTTGTGCAATGAAATTCATTTTTCAGCAACAGTCTGAAACTACCAACCAGGGTGATCTAAATCCCCTGTTATTTATATGTTCCCATAGCTGCAGTAGTTTACTCTGTCAATCCGACAGCTATGTCAAACTTTTAGATGTTACCAAATACCCCTTTGTTCAAATGAGGACTTAAAATAACTGCTGGCATTGATTCCTGGGGCTACTACGTATGTGGTTTGCCATGGGGTCTCCTGATGGTATTGAAGCTATGACCTTTCAAGGGAAAAAATCAACTCACAGGTCTAACATGTGAGTACAAAAATCAATTTTACAAGTGCAAGATGGTTAGCAGTTCATCTGAAAAACACCCACGAGTTTTAGTTAACCACAACCTTAAACAGGGGCCAACAGAATGAGGCCGCAGGTCACACGCCCATGCACTCTGGGCTGCCCCAGAAGCGCTGCGTCCACATCAAACAGCCTCCGCAGCACGCACGGGACACAGGGAGCAGGACTCAGCTGAGGAGGGAACCTCAGTTTCCTCTCTTTGAAAGACAAAAAGAAGCCAGAATGCTCAAGGTCCACTAAAGAAACTGTTTGATGTTTAGCCTGCAGCAGAAAAGATTTAAGGAGCCAAGGTGATTATGTTCAGGTATTTGAAGATCTCTTAAACAGAAGTTCCTACTACAGGCATGTTGCCTGTCTTGTTGTCCGCCATGGCCCCATTCCTTGAAAACATCTGGCACGTGAAATGATAAAATAAATGACCCCGGAACATGAAAGAATATACTTGCTCTGTGTGGTGCCAAAAGATGAAACAGGCGCCAGTGGGTAAAAATCTTCGGAACATATGCTTCAGTTAAACTTTTTAAGAAACCACTTTTTAACAGTTAGAGCTCTCCAAAGATGGAGCAGACTTTGTAAGGGAGTGATATCCTCCTCGTTTGCCAGGAGAGAGTGGCAGTGGCTGGATAACCATCTGTCAAGGATGCTACAGCAATGAAAACACTGTTTACATCATCGAACGCCACAAGGGCTTCATTTTTATCCTAGCTGCCATTTCTGTTGAGCAAAGCTTCTGCTGACATAAAATCATCATGCTGAAATGAAAGATTTTAAACCATTTTAGGAGAGACTGAACAAAATGTGTTAAGAGTGGTTCTCAAATGCAGGTACATAAAAACATCTCTGGAGCTTGCCATAAAAACCGACTTCGGAGTCTCACTTGAACTCGTTTCTCTAGCCTACTCCAGGCTATTGTCCTAGCAATCACCCCTCTCTTCCACACCACTACATTTCCCCTGCCTACAGGATTCTTTGCCATCATCTTGCGAACATGTTACTCTCATCTTTAAAAAACACTCCTGGTTGACTCCACTTCCCTCGTCAGCTACCACTCAATTTCTCTTCTTCCTTTGAACAAAAACTCAACCCGTGTCTGGCTTCCCTCCTCCACCTGGCCACTGAATAAAGTCAAATCAAAGACACCAGTTACCTCCGTGGTGCAAAATCAATGGTGAATTCTCAGTCCTCAACTGAGCTGACCCTTCAGTAGCATTTGGCACAGATGATCACTCTCTTCTTTTGAAACACTCCCTCACTTGCCTTCCGAGACATCCCACCCCACTGACTTTTCTCCTACCTCCCTAGCAACTCTTTCTCATTCTTCAGTCACCTCTTGATCCTGATTTCCTAACACTGGAGAGCTCAAAGGCTCACCATGAAACCATTTCTTTTCTGTCTTCAGTTTTCTCCTCTTCACACTGGGTACTTAGTGATTTCACCAGGTCATGACTTTGTTATACACTCAGTGCTGCCCATCTGCAGCCCAGCCCACTCCCCTGAAGCCAGAGCCTATATGTAAATGTCTCCTCGGCATCTCTGATGTTCACCTCTGCAGACTCCAACCAAGTTCCTGATGCTCCCCACCAGTGACTGATGCCATTCCCAGTGTGCACCGCAGAATTATCCTTGACTCTTCTTTGTTCACACCACCCATCCAGTCCTTCAAATCCTGTCTCTGTTTTCAAACCATAGAGTATAAAGCTGAACTTCCATCTCACACCACATGGACTCTTAGATATGACATCAAAGGAGCAAAATGAGAAAAAAATAAATTAGATTCCATCAAAGCTAAAAACTCTTGTGCATAAAAGGCCACTAAGAAATGAAAGACAACCTAGAGAATGAGAGAAAATATTTGCAAATCATACATACGACAAAGGTCTAGTACCTAGAATATATAAAGAATTCTTACAATTCAAAAACAACAACAAACAATTAATTAAAAAATGGACAAAGTGCCCTAGCTCGTGTGGCTCACTGGATTGAGTGCCGCCTGCCAACCAAAGGGTCACTGGTTCAATTCCCAGTCAGGGCACATGTCTGGGTTGCAGACCAGGGGCCCAGTGAGGGGTGCTCAAGAGGCAACCGATCAATGTATCTCTTGCACATTGAGAGTGCTCTCCCTCTGTTCCCTTCTCTCTAAAAATAAATAAGTAAAATCTAAAAAGAAATGTGCAAAGGACTTGAACAGACACTTCTCCAAAGATGTACAAACGATACACATGACAGGACAGTCAACGTCATTAATCGTTAGGGAAATGCAAATAAAAACCACAAAGAAGTACCACTTCACACTTAGTAGGATGTCTCCAATCAAAACAAATGAAAAATAAGAAGGTTTAGTGAGGATGTGGAATACTGGAATCCTTGTACATTGCTGGCTGGAAT
Source organism: Tonatia bakeri (assembly GCA_004024845.1). NCBI lineage: Eukaryota > Metazoa > Chordata > Mammalia > Chiroptera > Phyllostomidae > Tonatia > Tonatia bakeri. Next base: position 375,780 of record PVIA01000113.1, read on the forward strand.
ATGAAATGGATCAGGTACTGTGGAAACCAGTTTGACAGTTCTTACTCTGTGACCTCTCAATTCCACTCCCAGGTACGTACCCCAAAGAACCCAAAACAGGTACTCAATAAAGTACACGTATACACATTCACGCCAGCACTATTTGCAACCGTCAAAAGGTGAAAATATCCCAAATGTCCACCAATTAATGAAGGGTTGAACAAATAGTTTACAAATGGAAATACACACCCACATACCCACACATATCGTAATACTATTAAGCCATAAAAAGGAATGAAGTACTGATACATGCTGCAATGTGATAAATCTCTAAAATGCTAAGTAAGAAAGTCAAACATAAAAGGGTTTGGGGGCAGAGGAAGGACTTGGGAGAAAATGCTTAATGGATAAGAGGTCTTACTTAGATGTGATGAAAATGATTTGAAACTAGATAGAGATGGTATTTGTAAAATATTATTTTTTTAAGATTTTATTTATTCATTTTTAGGAGAGAGGAAGGGAAGGAGGAAGAGAAAGAAACATCAATGTGTGGCTGCCTCTCATGGTCTCCCCCACTGGGGACCTGGCCTGCAACCCGGGCATGTGCCCTGGACTGGGAATCAAACCGGCAGCTACTTGATTCATAGGCCAGCACTTAACCACTGAGCCACACCACCCAGGGTGCAAAATATTATTATTCACTAAATTCCACTGACGGATTCTCTTCACAATGGTTAATTTTCTGTTATGTGAATTTCACTTCAATAAATTACTTTTTAAAAATATTTAGAATCCAACCCCTTCTCCTACCTCTCCTACAACCATCTTAGTCCCAGCCACCACCTTCTCTCCTAGATTATTACTAGCCTCCTAACAGGTCCCCTCTTCCCTTCTTATCCCCTTTGACTTTTTCTCAATACAATAGCCAGAATGATACAATTTTATCAGTCAGACCATGTCTTTCCTCTGCTGAAAGCCTCTCAATAGCTTCTCACCTCTTCAGAGTCCAACCGAAGTCCAACACAGTGCCAGTGTGGTCGATTACTGTCGTCATCTCATCTAATCTCACACCCTGCAATCCTACCCCTTCCTCTCTCCACTCTGGTCACACCAGGCTCCTTGATGCTCCTTCAATAACCCAGACACACTCCTGCCTCAGGACCCTTGCACTTGTTGTTTGCTCTATTGCAGATGTTCCTCTCCCAGATATCAACAGCTCTTGAACCACCTCCAATATCAGTTCTTACTTAGACATGTCCTGCACAGTGAAGCCTTCCCTGACCACCCTGTACAAACTGCAGAACACACATTCTATTTTGCTTCTCTGCTTTATTTTTCTGTGTCCATACAGTAAATTTTATTATTGTGTTTACTTTCTACTCCCCGCTAGATGCTTACTAGAGAGCTTAATGCAAAAGAGAGAAAGGGGCTCTGTGATCTTAGAAAGACAGATTTTTAAACCATTCAGGTGCTTGCTTGCTATAATATTTTCATATGTGAATTGTGACTTACTTAACCTTTAATACACATCTGGTTGCTGGTGTGTGACAGAGCAGACCCCAACTACTTCAAATTATGGAAAGCTATGAATAACTGCCAAAGGACTTTTAAAAAAGTGACCACTCAAACTGGCTTACCTTAGTTTACAGCATTACATTAAGAAATCTAGCCTTGGCTGGTGTGGCTCAGTAGACTGACTGCTGGCCTGTGAACCAAAGGGTTGCCAGTTCAATTCCCAGTCAGGGCATATGCCTGGGTTGTAGGCCAGGTCCCCAGTGCGGGGGACCATGAGAGGCAACCACACATTGATGTTTCTCTCCCTCTCTCACTCCCTTTCTCTCCCTCTAAAAGTAAATAAATAAAATCTTCTAAAAAAGAAATCTAGATCTAAATATATATATCAAAACGGATATAAAAAATCTAAGTATTAAACAAAGTCTACATAATTACAGTAAAAACAAGAATGAAATTTCTTAGTTCTTATATGATCATATTACATACTTAATTCTCCTTTAAAACACAAAACTGCCACAAGGTATTAATAAATCCCCCCACACCCGGGAGTCTACATGCTGCATTTCATTTGTGAGTCCTCAGAAATGATCAGCTATATCCAAGAGAATGCTCTCCGTACTCAGTACCTTTCCCCACAACCAACTGGAAATCAAACAGATGGCCAACATTATAAATAAGAAGTTTATAAACCTACCTTTCAAATATTTTAAAAAACACATTCAATAATCCAAAAAGATTTATCAAAATGAAACTAAATCCCGGATTTCATAACAAGTTATTACAAGATGGAATATTGCAAACTTGCCCAAAGTATATACAGCGCCCTAATTCAGGAGTACATGTCACACAAAAATACTATTTAAAAAAATGGGTGTTGTTGTATAGTCCAACTAAACTAATAAAAAATATTTCAGGACTGTTTTCTAAAGATAACAGCTTCCTCTGGGCATGTTAATGCCGACAAGACTTAATCAGTAAATAAACTAATCTAAATCAAACTCCATCTACTTGAAAATAATCATCATGTGTTGCCCAGCGTTGGCGAGCATGAATGAATTACTGAAAATATTCTCGGTAATTGCAGATTGCCATTTATGTGCACCAGAGTTGGGGCATTTACTTGGGGAAGTGTCGATGCACGCAGACCACCAAGGCAGAACACGTGGGAAAGTCACTCCTGACAGCCGCACTAAAAGCAGCCCAGATCCTCTCTGCTCCGTCACAGTGTGGTAGTCATTTCACAGTGTCAGATACGCTGCTGGTGGCAAAATGAAAATTTATGATTGCAGTTATTTTATTTTCAAGTAATGTGCTACCACAAGAGATTTTTCTGGTTCAGTGGAGTGTACGCTAAGCATCAAGGGCTAAATATTCTTTTCCAAAGCCCTAAATTTTTCTGCTTGTAAACAGGTATGCACAAAATACTAATGGTGAACAATAATTGAAAGTTGTTTTTCAGTATGGAGGGTGCCTTATAGCCACCAGTTCTCAAATATGTCTAGTAACCACAAGTCATGGTGTTAAGCGGGAGTAAGGAAGACCAGCTCCGAGATAAATTTGTCCTAAAACGCCTATTAGGCTGGTCCCCATTAGCTCCCACTCTTCCCTGCATTACGCCACAATGGGTTTTTGTCATCACCATCATCAGAACTAAATTAGAACTCAGGGAACCTGAGTTCTAATTCCAGATCCGTAGCTAACAATCTAAAAGAGCTATATAATCATGGGAAAAGCCTATAATCTTTCTGAGTTACAATTTACTTATCTGTAAAATGAGGGGGTTGGCAATAAATGCTTAAAATTGATCCTAACTTATAAAGGCAAGCACAGAAAAATGCCGCAGGATAAAAAAGGAATGTTGTTCACCTGCGGGGAAACAGGAAAATGAAAAACATTATAAAATTAAATGGTAATGAGGATGTAGAAAAGAACTAGCATACTTCAGCCCTATAAAAAGAGTCCTACAAAAATGCAAAGAGAAATACTGCCATACTCTACATTCCTTTCAGCCTAGTAATTCTACTTTTGAACACAAATCCCCAAAGAAAATATCCTTAAAGAAAAATCAAAGTTCTCTTTTAAAAGGAAATCTCCATAGCAGCATTATATGTCAGAGAGAAAAACTGGAAACAACCTGTAAGTACAAAAATAGAGGCATGGTTAAGCAAAAATCTGGATTTGCTAACAGACAGAACAAAGGCCTCCAGAGCCATTTTTTAAGTACTGAACTGTTTTCAAAAGACTGGAAATATTCAACATGATATAACATGAAATCTGAAAGTTAATTACAAAATACACTTGCCCTTTTCAGGATTTTATAAAACAAAACATACTGATGAAAACCAGAGTTGGAGGGATAGAGTTGGTTCATTGGGTTCATTCTTTCTATCAAAGTCATTACATGGCAAAGAATAAAAGCGGGGTGGGGAGAAGGGAAAGCTTTCAAAACTATAGTCCAGCTTTTCTATTTCATGTGTCTTCCGTACAGCTTTTCTAACACAACTAATACGGCCTTATATATCTCCTTCTAATTCAAACGTTTTTTAAGCACTGCCACAAACATTGTTACTGAATTGTCTGAAAAACCATCAGCATTCATGGCATCTATAAGCCGAGATGTTAAACTTTCATACAAGGTCTAGTGTGCCAGGGATGTATCCTACAAAACCACACCAGACATGTGGTTGGACCACTGTCCTCCACTCCTCAACTGTCAGCAACAGGAAAATTAAAGGAAGCATCAAGAGTTAACAGTTGTAACTTCAACATAACTCTTGACTCTAAAGTCAACCTTAATATGTAGAGTAGGACTTGCCATGAGGCAAACGTCTGGGAAACTACCACATATTTTTTAGGTACAATTAAGCTCTTTCCTTAAACACTATAAGTCACAAAACCATGGCAAAAGTGACCACCCTGGCTGGCCCAGCAGGAGACCCCTCTCAGTTTCAGTATGGACACAGTAAATGGCCTTACTGCCAGTGGCAGGATTCATGACCATAAGTCACAGCATGGGACCTGTGTTCCGTGTATAGATGCACCTTTGGGTTATCATCCCATTAAAAACTACCAAAAGATACAAAAGGCACAAATCTCAAATTCTTCTAAGTAACGATTCTCCAAAAGTGACTTAACCAGTGACAAAACTCTTGTGCAAAAGGCATGCTGATGACCCTAGAAGCCTAAGTTTTCTTCCTTCCAAAAAATCCATTTTTTCTATGAATCAATGTTTTGAAGTTTATGTTTTAAGCCTTAAGATGCTGGTATATTTTAACACACTCTATGAATAAATAAGAAAAAAGTAATCATGTGTCATGGGAGAAAGTTTATGTTTTTAAGGCTAAAAAGTAAAAATGAGGAAACTGGGCACACCCAAACTATAACACCCAAAGTGACACCCAAACAATAGAAATTCTACCAAAGGTTACCATTCACACTTATTTCAGTGATGGCTACAGCACGAAGTCAAAAGTACTTTCAGTCTTTCACATTTAGAACTCAAGCGAATTTTCAAAGGTATGATTACACTAAAAAGACACTGGCATACAGCATGCCCACTTTCCACTGTCACCAGCATTATCTGATAATTAGAAAACAGGCTTTCATTTTTGACACTGTTTCTAGTGACAGACCATATGCTTACTTGCAGCCAATAAATTCAAGCTCTTAGAATAAGAGATTAGAAGGAATTATCCACTTAAAAATGAATCCAAAAAATAAATTCCAAAAATGCAACAAATTCCACTGACATTTTTTATCTGTGTGAATTATTCTGAAAAATCAAATCAATGTATTTTATCAGTATTCAAATAATATTTACAGGGCACAAGGGTCTAGGATGTCACATAATAATTTACAGGTTTAAAGAAAGTAACATATGCAGAAGTCCAAGACTCACATTAAGCTAAACCAGATCTACACACTTTGATTTGAATTAAACCTTTACCCTGTCAACCATTACCCACTAGATGAGGCAGCGATTCAGTATTGAGACAGACTGATTCAATATTTACTCATTGCAATACCATATAATGAGGCAGGGACAGGAAGATGTCTTTTTAAAAAAAATCAATTTCAGAAAAACCACATAGGTGTGAGCACATCACAGTTAGAATAGAAATGAAAATAAAATGGTAACCTGCACCAGAGGGCCCTGGTAGCTAAGAGGCTGTGTCCATTTCAAAGCTCCCTGCCTGCGGCATCAGCGTCGCAGCACTGTGGTCTGCGCACGGCTGGCACCGCACTGGAGGCTGCGTAGGGCAGCTCTGTGCAGATGAACTAGCTGAGGATGCACAGATTTCGCAAAGCAGCTCTCTGAAACAACCTCAGAGGATAGGCACAACTTGTAGGGGACTGGAATTTAAATACAACTTAATAATCAATTATTCTTGCTTTCACATTTCAGTGACATTTTGTGTAGTGACAAGACCGTGAAAATTCAACTAACCAATATTTTATTTGAGTTCAATTAGAGATAATGGAGGGGGCTTCTTAATTTTGCTTTAGACATTTAAAATTTATTTCAGGTTTTATCTACACTTACCGGCAAGACTTTTCATATGATAACTGTAATGAACTTGATCCATATTTAAATAGATGAGTCTATATTTGAAATTCGCATATGCTGCAACTAAATTAGCTATCTAGTAATTTCTATAAACAATGCCATAACAAAAATATGCATTTCACGTTCCTGCCTCAAGACTGTACCTGCCAAATCTGTTCATTATAATTTAGAAAAATATTAAAGTTTGACATGTTCTACCAAAAGATAATTTTAGAGTAATTTCTTTAATTCAAAATACTAATTGGATTTTCACTGTAAATAATTTTAAAACCATTAGAATCAGATGTTTGGTAAACATTATCCTTCAAAACACTTAAAACATATGCCAAAGAGTAAAAATTAGTTGTGTAATGGTTTCCACTGCAATTTAAAAATGGAAGAAACATGAAGTTTTCAAGAGATCAGGAGCCTTCTGATATTGTACATGAGAGATTCATGAGCTCTTCTGTAATCCTAAAATAAGGTCCCTAAAGCCTCATTATAGTGATGGTGAAAAATTCATACTTGTTACACAGTGGAGGTGACTTCGAGCCTTTTTAGTGGCTGATTTGTTTCAAGAGCATATTCACTCTAGGTGCAAACATATTCTGAGACAGTACCATTGAGGAGAGGCTGTCCTTCATGCACACCCTGCGACAGGACCGCGCTGTAAGCGTCTTCAGGAAACCCAGTCTTGCATAGCGCAGTTTCAGCAGAAGCCTCTGCAGACGCCTGCAACACAAGAAAAAGAATGTGTGTGATGACTGCTGCCCCTTCAACATCCCACTTCGCCTAATGCCTCCTGTTTTCAACTACTGCGCACAAACACCCCCTTTGTTTCTGAATGGTTGCCATCAGAATGTCCCCTACATGTCCCCTGGTGAAGGGTTAACGTTTTCGATAACTGGAGTCGAAGAAACAAATCCCACTTGTCTTGTTCCATAAAATCTAAATAATAAACATTCCAGGTTTTTCGAGAACTGAGTATTTCCGTGAAAATGGTCACTGTGACTGAAGAACCAGCAGGTGGATCTGGGGGTGGGGACAGCCAGATAGTATGTAAGCTCCACAAATCAGCACTGCTAACTTAACTTTCAAAAAAATATGTGTCCATTCCAGTATACAGACTTCGATATTCTCATCTAATTATGAAGTTTGTTTCACTATTTACTCTGGTAATTAAAAAACAAAATTGCAACACACTTACTGCAGGATGTAGAGTATTTTATACCAAAGTAAAACCAATCAATCCAGTGTGTGTGCGTGTGTGTGCGTGTGTGCGCGTGTGTGTGTGTGTGCGTGTGCGTGTGTACTTGAAGGACAGGGAGACATTAAAATATAAATAAAGAGTAATACAATTATGTTCTTTTTTTAGACTTCAAATCAGCTTCCCTTGCCATCTTCCTCTCCATCATCACTTACACAATTAACTACCTGGTGTGCTTAAAACTCCATTATACCAAGTGCTACCCACCTAGTCTTCCAGGTTGGTTTCACCACTTCTTTCAGCCCTACACACACCATCCCAGGACAACTAGGGCTCACTAGAACTTGTGCAGCGTTTGCATTAGTTACAGGATGGTTTACCCCGTACTGATGAGGATACACATACAGAAGGAGGAAGGGTGGATGGAGGTGGCCACAGGGATTTCAGTAGTGGCTGCGCCAGCATCAGAAGCAGCCTGCACTGGTGAGTAGAATCAGAAATTGCGAGGAAGGAGGAAGGGAAGCCCCAGAAATAGAGACCTCAAGGCAGTTGTCTGAATGAAGTAACAGTGCAACTTCACAATTCAAGGACCACCTGGATCATGCATGTGAACTTTTGCAATTAAAGTGGCAAGAATCCAGACTAATCGAGTTGTCATTTAATATTGTTTTTTTCAGATAGGAGAAAAATTTTTTTTTAAAGATTTTATTTATTTATTTTTAGAGAGGGAAGGGAGAGGGGGAGAGAGAGAGAGAGAGAAACATCAACGTGTGGTTGCTGGGGGACATGGCCTGCAACCTAGGCATGTGCCCTGACTGGGAATTGAACCTGCGATGCCTGGTTCACAGCCCGCGCTCAATCCACTGACCTACACCAGCCAGGGCGGGAGAAAAATTTTTTTAAAAGTACATTTGAACTTCATTAAATATATCACACAGTATATCTTAGAAAAGAAACAGCAGTACCAGTGAGATAATAGTTCAAACCAACAAACTGGCAAACAGTTTCAAGTCTGTTATGAAAGGGTTTTGAGTAGCACGTCAATGACACAGTGCCACCCACCTCCTTACATAGGTGCTAGTGGAAGCTGGTAGGGTCGCACTGGGGCACGGTTTGGAAGATTCTAGTAAAGATGAATGTGAATGAGTCCTGCATGGCAGGCGTATTCCTCGGGAAACTCTCCCACGGGCACCCCGGCCCCAGGTGCAGGAGTGTTCACTGCAGCACGGTTATGGCAGCGGGATCTGCAGACTGCCAAACACCCACCAGCAGGAGAACAGACTAACACATTTCCATGAGCCAAAACAAAAAGGACTACTCCACAGCATTGAAGTGGAAGACTTGGAATGACTTTTATCCACAGGGTTACATCTTAAAATGAACGAACAAAAAGTCAGTTTCTTTAACTTCCATGTAACACTGAAAGAGAAATTTAATCATAAAATCAAACTAGAGATGACTATTATTTTTAGTAAGTTCAGAAATCTATGCAACATTCCAAATTCCAAGTGGAGACAAAGCATACTACTATATAAATCTTGCAAAAAAAATAAAATAAAAAGGATGACTGATGACTCCATTTTTACACATAATATTTAAGTACAAAAGATAATGTAATGTTATTGACACATGTAGTAAGAATATAAAAATGTACAAGGCAGTGATAAGCACTACATTTAGGACTGTGGCCACCCCAAAGGCATCGAGGGAGGAAAGGCATCAGGAAGAATCGCACAGGCAGCTTTGATTTTATTTCTAATAATTCCTTTCTTTCGAAAAGAATCTCAAGCGAACAGCATAAAATGTAAAGATGTAGATAGGCACATAGTGCAAATTATATTATTCTCTATATATTCTGTATACTGTGCATATTTCATAAGGAGAGAAAATACTAGGGATGGAGAAGTAAGGAGTTGGGTTTCTAACACTCCTCAATTTGGGACACCATGCAGTATTTTGATACTTGCCAGCTCTAAAATTCCAGGCCCTTATCCTGGGTCTGGCACAGAGAAATCTCTCAGTGAAAGCTTTTTGCTTCTAGCAAACCAGAACAAATAAAAGGAGCTTACTAGATCACCTTATAAAATGGGCCAATTGTTGTGAGTTTGTATGCACTGATGGGTAAGGGTCCGCCTCTCCCCCTCCGGTGCAGGCTGTGGAAGGACACGGTGGCAGAGTTCCCACCCAGGAGAACAGGTGGGAGCGAGAGCTTGGCTGGGGTGGCAGGCCACAGGCAAGCGACGGGAGGCTCTCACTAAGCAGGAGTCACAGTCCAACTGGGTCATTGGGTGAGGTAAGCACCCAAAGACTAGCGGAAACCTGTAATCTTTTCTCTTTTTTTCACTTTTTAAAAAACTTTTAAAATTGAGCTATAATTGTCATAACTTACGTCATTTTTTTTAAAAAACTGAGATGTAATTGCTATATAACATTATACTAGTTTCAGGTGTACAATGTAATGATTTGATATTTGCATGTATTGCAAAGCAACCACCACAGGAAGTCTAGTTAACATCGCCAGCGTACACGGCAATCTTTAATTCCACTAACTAACATCTTGCTTCTCAGTGGCTCGGCCCTAACGCTGGGGAACAAGCAGCAACACACTCCTCACCCGAACCCCCAGGAGTGGGATTTTGAGGCCACGTGAAGCCCAACAGTAACACTGCAAATGTTCCCTTCTGAGTGTCCGTCTCCTCTCATTTCAGAAAAGGGGACTTCTGCCTTCAGCATGCTGCCTCTGCTTTTTCTCACCCAGAAACGGGCACCTACCCGCACCCAGTGCTGTGAGGACCCCAGAAACCCTGTTTGCACAGCACATCTCTAACAGATGCTCTCTGCCAGTCTCACCAGTATTTAACAACCCTGGAGTCGTGCATTACTTTATGGGAGTTTCATATTTGTTTTAAAGAGTTGAACTTTTCCTAAATTCTTCTTCCCCAAAACAAAACGAATCCACGGAAATAACATGCTGCTCTTAACCTACAGTATATTTCCTTAATGATGGGCTCTATAGAATTATCAAACATATATTTCTCCCTATTAATTTAATACAATACTAATTTTCCCTCCTACTATGCAGTCCAAATTAACATGTTCAAAAAATAAACAGGACAGGAAGCACTGAAATGAATGCAACCTCAAAACTGGAGATGTTGCAGGCTGACATGCCTAGCACTGTGCCGCTGCATCAATATCTCACATGATATGCACAGCAGCCCTCCAAGGCTGGGCTGGCGCTAGCTCTGAGATCGTGGGCTACCACAGAGCTGGGGGCGTGGACTACCCAGGGAAGCTGACTCCACCTGTGAAGCCTCTGGTGACAGCAGGTTGTTGGATACTGAAACTTCTCTAGTCCAACCTAAAGCTAATGCTGGAATGTTCTCCAACAGTGGTCCTCAGTCCGGCATGAACACGTGCCTCTGGGGACATGTGACAGTCAGGACACTTTTTTGGTTGTTGAAACTGGGAGAGGGTTACTCTTGGCTCCTCGTGGCTAGAGGTCAGAAAAAGTCCCAGCCGTCACACCACAGAATTATCCAGCCCCAAATGTCAATAGGGTCAAGGGTGACATCCAGGAAAATGGGGTGTCTTTCTACCCTCTGACACCTCCAGTAGTGGGAAGCTCACTGTCTCTTTAAACAGCTCACTAAACTCTTATTAGAATATCCTCCCTCCCCCAACATTACATGATCACTCTGCCAGGCCTAAGATAAGGTTCTGGAAGTTACAAGGTGAGAGAGAACCATCCCTTCAAAAAGTTCCCTGCAGTGGGGGAGGTTGTGAATCACTTGCATTTTCTTGATATTTTAATAATACAGGGGTCTCCAAAGGTCTCCGAATGTTTTCTGTAAAAGGGTGAGACAGTAAATATTTACAGCTTTGTTGGCCACAGGATTTATGTTGAAAACATTCCACTCTTCTGATGTTGTTCAAAAATAATCATAGCCAACTGGAAAGAATGAATGTGACACTATTCATTCTAGTAAAACTTTATGGACACCAGAATCTGCATTTCATTTAATTTTCAAGTGTCAAAAATTATTCTTCTTTTGGTTATTTTTAAAAGCATGTGTGCATTTATGCTTTTAAAAAATGTGAAAAACACTTTTAATTATAGGACTGCTTACCAAGCAGACTTTCCCAGGCTGAATGGTGTTACATACCTCTATAGGAACCTAGTCTTGTTTTTAAGATTTTATTTATTGTTTTTAGAAGGAGGAAGGGAAGGAGAAAGAGGGAGAGAAACATCAAAGTGTAGTTGCTTCTTGTGCACCCCCCACTGGGGACCTGGCCCGCGACCCAGGCATGTGCCCTGACTGGGAATCGAACCGGTGACCCTTTCATTCACAGGCTGGCACCCAGTCCACTGAGCCACACCAGCCAGGGCAAAAAACACTCATGCCCATACAAAAACAGCCATCAGGACTTCCGTTTTCAGATCCCTGAAACAGTGTGGTAAGTTTTATAAAACACTGCTATCTCCCTTAATTCTCACAATCGTTCTCTGAGCAGGGTGAAATTATCCACATTTTACAAATGAGCAAATAGGTTCTCACTTAGTGGTGAATACTCAAGACCTCATATAGGGAGGAGGAAGAGGCAAAATTCTAATCCTACGATCTTTCCAAGTACAACAAATAATTACAATTCTTTCAGAAACATTTAGTATCCATTTGCCACTGGAAAGAGAACAGGACACTGCCCCTTCCCTTAAAAAGTTCAAGGCTTAATGTTGGAGCAAAATAGAGTTGACTGATTGCAATAGACAGTGCTGACTAGGAAGTAAACATACGCAAAGGGCACAGGAGAGCCCAGGCCAGGGGTCTGGGGGACCCCCAGGCAGAGCCCCGAGGAGACAGGAGGTGGGGCCTGGCGAGAAGCCATGCCAGGCAGTCAGTGCCTGAGCGAGAACAAGGCAGTGAGAAACAGCACACCGCCTGGGGAATTATAATGAGTCCAGTGTCACTGGAGTCCGAGAACCAAGGCAGAAAGTCCAAAGTTGAGGCTGGAGAGTTACACGGGGTTAGATCGTAGATGGTTGGGGGCTTAGGGTCATCCCGTTTGCTTGGGGGAGCCAGGCAGGGATTTTAAGCAGAAGCAGACTGTGTTTGATAGACAATTCTCTGAGGCTTCGTGGGAAATGTGTGTGTGGTGGAGGGTTGGGGGCGGGGAAAAGTGAAGGCTGGGCGGCAACTTGGGACACAGACTTGTCTCAGGCAGAAACTGCAGCAATGAAAAACGGGCAGATTGTATCAACATGAAGACAGTTAAAAATGATAGGTCTCACAGCAGAAGGAGGGAAGGAGGAAGCGACGCCCCCCCGCCCCCCCCCCCGTTTCCTGCTGAGTGGCTGTGGCCATGAGTGACAAAAACCAAGACAGATAATCTTAAAATTATTACATCAGGAACAATGTGCTAAAGAAGCAGCAAGAATGGGATGGTAAATCTTCCTGCAGAAATCAGAGACGGCACAGCTGAAGTGACATTTAAGATCTGTCTTTAAAGATGATTAAAAATTTGCCAGGAAAAAGAAAAGGAAGTGGAAAAGGGCATTCATTTCAGGCAAGAGGTGCAGCATGAACAAAGGCCCTGTTGATTTGTGTTGAGCTTGTAGTCAACCCAAACAACCCTGATCTTTTATACCAGGGAACTGTTAAGTCACGGCCTCCAGTATCTGTGCTGCTGATGTGGAGTCCCTGGGAGCAACAATTTACATTTAACCCTACAAGATTTTGTCTCAACAAATTAATAATTACATCTAGATTGAATCATTCCCCCTGACTTTCCATATCAAGCAAATCTAATACTATATCCAGTGTCTTCATAAAGATGCTACTCAGATACTAAATTAAAGAGAGGGCATGACACACACCCAAACGTCATCCTTTACAGGGACTCAGGAGCCAAAGGCCAGGTTCTGGAAGGGCAATCTGTGGAATAGTTGGGGGTGTGGGTTTTCAACACGCCAGGCCACCTGAGTTTGAGTCCCCACCCTTCACTTACCGTCTGTGAGGCCTCAGAGAAGTCACAGTTCCCCCATCTGCAGGAAATGTGTAATAAGGGCAGCACCCACTTACAGGGCAGGTGGGAGGGGTACGTGAGATCATATGTGTGAAGCACGAGAGTGTCAAGCACATGGTTATTCAATGTATTAGCTATGAGCAATAGAACTACTACTACTTTTATGACAACATGAATCAAACTCATAGTACCTCTGTCGTACAGCCCCTTTAGTTCCCAAACTTGCTCAGCATATCAAGTAATCTGGGATATTGGTCTAAAATACAGATTTTTTTGCCCTGGCTGGTGTGGCTCAGTGGATTGAGTGCCAGCCTGCGAACCAAAGGGTAGCCACTTCGATTCCCAGTCAGGGCACATGCCTGGGTTACTGGCCAGGTCCTCAGCAGGGGGCGCATGAAAGGCAACTACGCATTGATGTTTCTCCTTCCCTTCCTCTCTAAAAATAAATAAAATCTTTCAAAAAATAAAATAAATAACATAAAATACAGATTCCTAGGTCCCAACTCAAGACTCACTAAAACAGAATCTCAAGAGCTGTGAATACATCAGTATAATTAACAAATGGCCACACATTCAGCCTGTCTCAGTCTCTGAAATCTTTCTGAACTCCAGATATGGCATATCTTATCTTTCTTCCTAGTCTTCAGGTCTAATAACTTAGCAACAACAAAAAGGAGTAACGCAGCAATTATTTTTTCCTGCTCTTAACAATTCCACGCTGTTTCCTAGTGACTGTGTGCACCTGAAAATGGAGACCACAGTCATCCTTTCCTAATTACAAGTATGGGAATTCTGCCCCAGGTTGGCATGAGGCTATTCTTTTGTTTGCAAATCACTCCCTCTTGATCTTGTTGTTTGTTTTTAATTGGAGCATATTCCATCCCCGGTCTTTTAGTAATTCTCCTCTTCTCCACAATTCTGCACAGATTACAAGCAGTCAGCAAGTGCTCTTGGCCCATCAGGACGGAATCCATGCTGGGCAGAGGATCTGAACTCATTCAGTGCCACCCCGTGCTCTCGCACAATCAGCTCACCTATCTTGAGTTTCAATTTCCTCCTACAAGTATTTGCTCTACTCTTCCCCGGTTGCAGATCGACCTTCTTGTCTAAAAAGGACAGAACTGTAACAGGAGGTGAGGAGTTCTGCTTGCCTGTTAGTATTAGTCTATCTGTTCCAGTTCTGAACTCACGGCAATACTACTTTTTGTTCTGGTTAAAAATTTTCCGTAGTTTCAATACTGTGAGTTTTAAAACCTGAATTCATTACTCTTATAGGTTCCTGTTTTCATGATTATTTTTTTCACAGTCATCCTTGGTCACTGGTTCTGCTTTCCCATTTCATCCAAGTCACCCCCAAATACAAGTTCTTAAATATTCCATTGAAACCTTAATGGTCTCTTCAATCTCCATACCTCTCTCCCTTCTTTCTGATCAAGATCATTTTTTATGATTATTGGCTAAAAAATTCTACATCTGAAAGTGGCCCAAACCTAATATGATTTTTCTTTCTTTCTGTCTCTGAAGGCCACCTACTAAAACCCAGGTTCTGCTGGCTATCACAAGCACATTCATTTAACCAGCTGGATGCTCCTCCCCAAAGCATCCATCTCTTCCTTGTTTCCCTCCCAGGTTTACTCTGGTCAGAATCTAGTAAAAACTGGAGTACTGTAAAGCAGATGATCCAATACAGTCAACAAAGCTGAAAACCTCCTTTTCCTTTCCAGTATGTGTATTCCCCTCATTCTTTTCGGGTATGAAGGTGGTCATGTGTTGCAGTGGCCCTGGGGCAGACCTGCGTGACCTTGACAAGCTACATAACTTCACCAGTGCCTCAGCTTCTTCCTTAATGATACTGATAATAATAATAACAACAACTAGAGTATTTGCCTCATAAGATTGCTGGGAAGCATATAAAGGGCTTAAAAATAATCCCTCATTCACCACAATGCAATGGTTAGCTATTACGTATTAAGATACTGTTGTTTTTGTGGTGGAGATTTTGATCTCTGCTATATGAGTACCCAACAAATATATTTAAAGAATTTTGAGAACTAGAAATACTGAAAGAAAACCAGTAAAAATTCATTCACAAACATGTACAAAGGAAAGGAAGTGGAATTCCCTTCATAACACGTGATTTGTGGAGTGGGGGTGGGCAGCGGTGGTGAGGCAGTGGGGACAACTACACCTTTACTATGTGGTTCTGTCTTCCAAGTGGCATGAGCACATAGAAACAACTGGTGAAGACATGTTTAAAGTGGTTAGTGGGGTACATGGCAAAATAATAATGAAACTGTTCAAGAACCAAGTCTGCATGACTAATTTTTTTATTTCTTAATCCAATTTGTAACCATACAGTTACATCTGCCAGACTCTCTACATTTCATAGGATTCTATCCATGATGTTGGAGGCTATGTTAAGAAGATTATTCAAGAGCTACTGCCACTCTTGAAAGATTATTCTCTGTGTCAGTCATGCCACTGATGGCACTTTGAATTTCATATCCCTGGAAACATGCTTGAAATGTGCAGAAGGTTAACCCTGGATGTTGATACTTTTGTTTTGTCACTTACTGTTCTAGAGGGAAAGCACATTTCAAACAGGTTCTTTAGTTCTTCCTTGCCTTCACAATACGATCTAGACCAGCTTAAGTGCAAAGCACACCCGACGAAGGTCACACACTATCCTCTGTTACCCACCTAGAGATTCCCATCTGACCTTCAGTTGTATTATGAGGGTGGGCCCTTGAATATATCTAGCATCAGTACCATTGTTTTTCCAATTTCCATCCCTTTTAACCAAGCAATGCCAAAGGCAATAGTCAAATGATAATATCAACACTGGCCCAGGAACCTGACAGCTCTGCTGAAACTGAACTCTGAGCTAGAAGACAGCACCATAATACAAGAGCTTGATGGACAAAGTCTAGTTCCACATACAAAATGTGGTTTAGAGTATCCAGGAGCTGAACTTATCAATGCTTAGGATCATATATAAACATTCATCAAGTGGAATCCACGGAGGTGCGTGCAATGATCTATGTCCATACGAGAGAAGGCTTCCAAGGCACCTGGAGCGAAGTCCCAGAGCAAAGATGGGTATTTACCAATGAGTGTCCTGGATTTTTAATGGCATGAATGGCAACTCTACACCTACTGATTGACTTGGCTTGTGAAAGTGTAACACTACCATGAGATGATGGCTCAGGCAGTTAGGCAACTAACCTGCATGAGAAGTTCCAGAAAGTGTCTAAAGCAATCCCAGTAGAGATGGCCAACCCTGGTTTCGATGGGCTTTGTCCCATCAACTCATTACACCCACCAGAGGCTGCGACATGTTTCCACACCATGTTCAAATCAAATGTTATGGTATTTAACATCAGACGGTGTTTGTAACCAACTTAGGAATATATTTAACTAAATACACTGAGTATCGGTGATTGCTAATATTTACTGAGTGCTTACCATGGGACTGTGGTGCAGTGTTTTCCAGGCATCGTATCTCAACAAACCTCCCAACAATCCAATGCGGCAAGTGCTAACAGTAGTGCTATTTTGCAGCAAGGAAGCAAACTGAAACAAAACGGCCCTAGGTCACTCGCCAATTTAGTAATGCTATCCAGCCCAGCACTGAAGGCCTTTAGGGACCACCCTTCACTGCTGCCCAATCTCCAATAAAACTACCTGGAGGCATCCCAGTGCACTCACATATATCTAACAGGCTAAGGAGAAGAAAATTGTCCTATGTAAATAAAGACCAAGTGACAAATTTACTCCCTGCCATTGTGAATTTCTTCTAAATTATAATTCTCACATATGATATGTGATATATATAAATAAAATAATTTCACTATGGAAAAAATGAGAGAAAAAGACATCAAGTCAAACCTTTGTAAACACCTTGTTTTTAAGTCACCCAAATCAAAGTCCCCATCCTCACCCCCAACTCTTCTAAAAGTACACATCGAGTGTGTTAATTCTCAGCAGGTGATACTGATGAGGGAATGATTATAGTCAGTGGCAGAGTGCGGTAATTTGCTATCATCCTGACTGCATTGTGTTTATCCAATCAGGTCTGTTTCATAAAGCCAGAAGCACGGTTTCACTATTTAAAAATGGTTGCAGACCTTTCCAGCCCCATAACTCTGATTTAATTTGAATAGCTGGTCATAGTGATGACTTATCTAATTCCCAGACCTTGATAAGATAAACCCAACCCAATTATACCATTATTCTTGTGATAAAACAAAATTCACAGCACAGCTTGGAGAAACGTGCTGTAGTGACAGGAAGGCACCATCCATAGCATCCGCGTTCAAAGCAGCACCCTTGTCCAGTGGACTTCCAATAGGTTAAACAACAAAGAGGCAAACCCAAGCCTTGCATGCTAACTGAGAGGTTAGAGCTAACATCATCAGTTCCAGTTTCAACCCAGGGGTGGAAAACCAGCATTTTTCCCACCCATGGCTACCCTGAGTGACTTAAGTCTGGCATATGGACAGTTCCACCGTGTAACCTGTAGAGGGGGGACGCTTCTCCTCTGGAAGCTCCTTTCCTCGTGGAAGGACTTCTTCTAACTGCAGTACTTCCACCTCCTTCCATGTCACCAATCAATAATACCCTGAACGGCAGTTCTCAAAATGTGGTCTGATCCTTCCAGAGGATTTGGAAAGGCAAAACTATTTTCATGACATAGTATTTTTGGCCTTTTCACTCTTGTTCTCTCACAAGTGTAAAGTGGAATGTTCCAGTGGCCTCGTGATCTGTGACACCTGAAGAGGGTAAATACAGAAGCAGGTATGGAGAACCAACTGCCTTCTATGAAGCCAGGCATTAAGCAGATTTGCAAAATATAAAAGCATAATGCTACTCTTCCCACTAATTAATTTTTTCTGTTCTAGAAAATATAGTTATTGTTTATAAACAGTGGTATTTGTGTTACATATGTAATTGGCTTAATATTTTTAAGTGAATTAAATAAATGTTATGTGTATTCTCAGTTTAATTTCTAATATGCTACACATTGGAAATATTACCTACATTACAAAAGCTCATTAGGGCACTTGATAATTTTTAATAGTGTAAAAGGGTCCTTACACCAAGAAGTTGTGAATTGCAGCCCTAGAGAGAAGAGGGATGGGCTGAACTTCCCTGAATACTGAATTCCAAAGAAAAATCTGGACAGCTGGTGGCCAGCCCAGTACCCTACTCCTCCCCACTCGGGAGTCACAGGCCCATAGAAAACAAGCGTGGTGATCTCATTTTCCATGCTGGCTCCATGCTGGGAGTTCGCAGGTGCCTCGTGGCATTTGGGGAATGGGGGTAGCCCAACACCGCCTGCAACTGAGTGAGCATGTCTGTGGAATTCTGGGGTTCTGCTTCAGCAACAGACATGCACACAGATAAATAAAAGCCATGACCCCTCCAGCCCAGACTTTATCAGAACCTTGGCGGTATTTTCCAACTGTTGGCTCTTCTGGCTTATATTACACTCGATTCAGAACTTGGCAAAGGGGAAGAGAAGTGCTATTTATTGGGTCCCGTCAGAGACTTTAGCATTTGGTGTACTCTCTAGGGGCCACGAGAAATAAAAAAGGAGTCCAACGCTGGGGAAGAAAATACTCATGGAGATAGCGGGGCTTCGGCCAGAGGAGAAAGGGTGCTTTACTCAGGCCTCGAATGCTCTTTAACTTGGTGGTGTGCAGTCTTGAATGTGTGATGTAGCTGGTTTTTATAGCTGGCAGGTGGCTTTTAACATCAAGAGGCTTTAATTCCTAAGCCACAGGGTATTTTGATCTCCATGTGTGACCACAACTTATGGTGGTTTTTCTTGAGGAAAGTGCCTGTTTACAGAAGTAGGGCCTGGAGCAAGGACAAGGAGCCTCAGGAAAGGTGAGAGGCCAAGGATCTCAGAAAAGAGACACGACTCACAGTGACCTTGGCCAAATGTTTGATGAGGGCTGTTGCAGGTGGGCCTTGGCAAAGGTCTGAGGCAGGTCAGCACTTCTGGAGGTACCCTTGGGCCCCAGGCCTGAATAAGCAGAGACAGCTGAGGCATGAGAAAAAGGGATTACTTCAACAACCATTGCCTAATGACTAAGTAACCAAAGCAATGTTTGCTATTTTTCAATGACAGTGAGTTTAAGAACCCTAAGGATTCTCACAGCTTGACCACAGGCTCAAGGGTGGGCCTCCGCCACATGGCCTGGACCAGTCTTTACACACGAAGGGGAAATCTTCCATTGCTGATGAACTTCTTTAGCCAAAGCAGCCCCAGAGCAAGTGGCATGGAAAGAGCCAACGTGGCCCGAGATGGAGAACACCTGCTCCCAAGGCGGCGGGTCCCCAGTGGTGACAGCGACAGGCTGTCCGTCTCCAGGGCCTCACAGGGAAAGACAAAGTAGGAGGTTTGGATGTGCTGGTCACAAACCAAAACTCCTTAGGGACAGGCTCCCAATGGGAGGTCAAATTTAGCACTTCATCTGTATCTGGGGAAGGGGGGTCCACCCCAGCATTCTGGGTTTTTTCTCAGAATGCTGGTGTTTGAGATACTGCCACTTATGTGCAAGATTCAGAAATGTCCAATGGCGGCAACCCCCGTCCTTTTCCAGGTGCCTTTCTTTTTCATCCGGCATAGTCAATATTTTTAAGTCTTCATCTCCCCTTTGAACTTCGTGTTTAGTTCAAAGGTCAAGGATCAGTGCATAAGGCCTAGCATTCAGGAAAAGCTAACCCAGGGAAGGTGTTCTCTGCCCACTGTCAGTCCCTCCCTCAGTTACTACTGGTTCTCTGCTTTGCTCTTTGGGACGCTGCAAGACAGGTTCATGATGATTTCGCCTGGGTACTCTTCGAGGATTGTGAATGGTTTGGATTCTAATGCTGCAGGCTGCGTGACTGCTGCCATGCTCATCTTGCGTGCCCCAATAGGTTTGAGGACTCTGCAAAAAGGGAAGCTATAAATCATCTAAGATTCCATGAGTTGGAAGCAAGACTGTCCTTACAGAAGTCCATCACCCTGTCTGAGGGCCATCGCCATGCTTCCAGAGGAACACACACTTGATGGTTAAGAACATAAACTCATAAATGTTTAATCTGAAATCTGGGAAACGTTTCGTGGAACCCTTATTTTCCCTACTTCCAGGTAGAGAGCACTACGCTAGCCATACTACCCCTGACCTCTGTCAACCCCTCTGGCAGGTTTGGGTGAAATAACTGGGCCTACAGAGCCTAGTCCCCCACGCTCTCACCCCCAGTAGCCTCTTTTCTGTTGGGGGTCAGCTTGCCCATGTAGTGCAAAGATCATCATGCTGTGGGTGAATTTACAGTGGCAGTATCTGCACTTGGGAGGCCCGCCTTCATCCAGCATTGCTGGGTAGAGGGAATTCATTCTGAGACCTGACACGTTTAAGCCACATTCTCTAATCTTGTCTTTATCAGTAATAAAGGTTGTATTTTAGTTCTCTATCTGCTTACTCCCTTGTCTTATTTGTTCAGAACTTAGATGGATAAGAAGCACTATTTATTAAGTCCCTTCAAAGACACCAAAATTACCTATAAAGACTCACTATTATTAAATACTTAAAAGCCAAAGCTAAGAAATCAAAAAAGGAGCCAGATCAAAAAATTCTTATACTGCCAGCAGGGCCACAAGGTCACTAGGACAGCTGGACACTACAGGTCTGAGAACAGACAACCAAGATTCTTCCATTGCTTGGGGAGTCGGTGGGCTGGGAACAGAAAGTCACAGTACCTCTGGATTCCTGGCTAACTACAGTTCTGAGCCACGCTGAAATCAGGAAAAATAGGGTGATTCACAGAACCATTAACTACTCATCAGTCACTTCCATCTCTTAAAATCACCTCCCAGGGGCCGCGTGGCCAGTGACAGAAATTGCCTACTTGCGCAGTAGCCTATCTGTTAGATTAGCTCAACTTGTTAGATTGTCCCACTCATAGGGCCCAAGTTTGTTCCTTAAAACTGAGATCCTTTAAGTCCTCATTCTAAAGTTCAGAACCTCCTCCAGACTGCCATCCTTCAAAATCTTGAATAGACACTTATCTTGTTCCCACTGTTTCCCACCCTGCAGGCTACCTCCTAGTGGTGTGCCTTTGGGTAAATGGTTTACGCCAGACTTTGTTCAGACTTCAGAAGAAGGGATGATGATAAGATGCCTACATATCTCAGGGGGCTGAGGTGAGGACTGCTTGAGACAATGCACGTGAGTGCTGGGCCTGGCACGTAGTAAGCTCTCAGCAAATAGATTTAATCAAATGAATCTGCTTTCAAGAAAGTTCACAATCCTCAGAAACACACCATACAAGCCATAACTGAAAATTGTTACACAAACGGAATGAGAAACAAACAGCCAGAGGAAGAGACAGACAAGTTACGAACCTCACCCACTAGGTTAGGGTTCACACAGATAGCTCAAGGAAGAAGAAAAGGCCAAACTAGCCAGTAAAGACACACACGCACGCAGCTTGCTACCCAGCAGTGCTACAATTCTACTCCTTGGTACGTAGTTCAGAGCAGACCAGCATTCCATTACCTGGAAGCATGCTAGATATGCAAATTCTTAGGATCCACCACAGATTTACTGAATCAGAAATTCAGGGGTGGGAGTAGGGCCAGGAGTCTGTGTTTACCAAGCTGTCAGGCAAGCTTTATGCAAGCTAAAGTTTGGGAAATGCAGCCTGGAGTATTCCTGGCACTTATGCCCAGGTTGCATGTACAGGAATGTTCACAGCAGCAAAATTCTGACCACATACACACAAGCCCATCAAGGACAAATTGAGTAAATTGTACCGTATTCAGAGCATGCGATGCCCTAGAGCGGTGAAAGCGAACAAATTATGGCTAAAGAACTCAACTGAATGAATCCTGTAGACACAGTGCTGAGTAGAAGAAAATAAAAAAATTGCATTATACGTACACACATAAACACACATATGAATTGTGCATTTATACAAATATGCATGATGTACTGTATATACACTTATATAAACACCTCTACAGATACATTAAAAATATACATAGAGATGGTAAAACTATAAAGAAAAGCAAGCAATAATTATTAGAAAAATAAAAATAGTGGTTACCTCTGGGAGAAGGAGAGGAACGGGACTCTGGGGGCTTCCAAGGCAACGGTGATATTCTGTTTCCTAACCCGGGTGGTGGTTAAACTGACGGAGTCGGTATACTTTAATTATTGCTTGTACTGTGCATGTATGCTTTCTACGCTCCTCTACAGGTACAACATTTCACAGCAGAAGTTTTTTAAAAGGCTGAACTTCATACACACACAAGACAGAACCAGAGGCCATTCCTGCCTTAATTTTTTTACCTGCATTTAAATAAGTGGCAAGCCTAGGAGCACGCACTCTGACATCAGGCTGCAGGCATATGAATCCTTGCTTTATCACTTAATGAGTTAACACCTGTAAAGTACTCAAAACAGAGTATCTGGCACATGTGCTACTGAAAAGAGAAGCGCCAATATTAGGATAAGATGAAACTAAGTTAAAAGCAACGTTTTCCACATCTATCTGTTAATAAGTCACCAGTGTCTACAAGGACAATGAATCTATCTCCACTCTGCTTTTGCATATTTTGTGCTGGAAACAACTAGTATGATAACATTACCCTCAACCCTCAAGTCTATTGAGTCCCCTTTATCATAAGAAAAGTATTGACAAACTAAATAATCTAATCTGGTTCCAGGCCAGTCTCAGAACACAACACACACACCGCTGCTTCCATACTGGGCCACTGAAATTAAATCACAGACCTAGAAGAACAGAATACCTCGTGTTTGATTACCTGTCATTCCCAGATCAAATCTGTTAGAATGTAAGGAGGGATGTTACAATAGTTGCCCGTGAATCGTGGCTTCCAAGTGTGGCCTAAGGAACACTGGTGGTGGCGCACAAGAGCTGAAGTCATCTGGCCGTGATGCTGGGCAAAGCCTTGCTCACATCGAGTGCTCCAACTTAGTCAAATAGTTAAATTAGCCTTGATTGCCTGGGTGTAAAACAATGGTGATGACTATGCTCCAAAATCTTTAAAGGTCTTACACCTTGCTTATTATTATGAAAGCACTTTTACAAGTGCTTTAATATATTTATATATATTCATGCGTATATATATAAATATATATATATGCACACACATATATGAACTCATTCACTCTTCGTAACAAGTTCATGATTTATACTGTTCACTACTCCCACGCTACAAACAGGCACACTGAGGGTCAGAAACGTCAATACGCTGTCTAAATTCTACAACAACCAAGTGTCAGATCCAGGGCACAAATACAGGTCATCGGAGCCAAGCTCCCATTCCTAACCATTGTCCAACACGGCCCCTCTAAGCAACTAAACCACTAAAATTGAAGAGAGAAAAAGAAAGAGATTTAAAAATCTGAACAAATGTTGTATTTAATAAATGAAGCATTTCAGTTCAGAAAAATTGACATTTTCTTTGGCAAATGATAGTCACCCATGTCTTATTATGTAATATAACATCTGAGGGAGAACCAAAACAAGACCCACTACCTCATACCATATACAAAAATAAATTTCCAAAAAGTAAAATATCTGAATGTGAAAATATAAACGGATAAATACAATGTGATATATATATCATGAGGTCTGGGAAGACTGGAGGCGGGCGGTTTCGATTTACGTCTTGGTTCACCTACCAAAGAACAGTATTCCAGAAACACATTACATATTATTTTTAGATATTTGTTTACCTTAATTATGAAAAACTAAGGCTCATGGAAAATAAAGATTCGGAATCATGACAATATCCATTACTAATGCAAATACTAAAAAAAATAACCCCTGTTTTCCAAAATGCTTATATTTTAGGCCCTAAAATGTTGTGAGTCGTCTGCAGATAACCCATTCTTCTCTACACTTAAATATACCACTATCCCCCTTTAAAACACAGCTCCACTGAGACCGCCTCAAATAAAGGTAAAATCATAACCCCAATCATGGAATAACTCAGTTTCATTTACAAGGTACTTAATTATAACTAACTTGTAAATTAAATCAATGGTTATATATTCTTCCTAAATGTTCTTAGTTACCTGTCAAACAGAAAAACAGAACTGTAAATAAAATGTAATGCTAAGAACACAAATACTGTGCTAACAATTACTTTTATGGTAGAAAAACTATGTGTAGGAATGAAACGAAAGTAAATACAAATTACATACCAACAAGCTAAAGCCAACAGTGTGTACAACCTTTTAAAATACTTTAAAATACAGTCCACATGTGTAGAACATAAATAAATGAGAGCTGCCTTAAGCAAACAAATCGTTGGTGGGCCATAACTTCTGGAATGTGATTCCTTATCCTCATTCTGTATGGCACCCTCCACCTGGAATCTAGATCTACTCAGCAATTGCAAATGGAGAGTCAGGGCCTCTAGAAAGACCGACCTTGGGACAGTGATGCACTCAGCATCCTTCACGGCACCCTCTCAGACCCTTAAAAAAAACTACGCAAATACAAAAGCAGGTCACCGCTACCCGAAGATGCACTGAACAGCTGAGAAAACTGGCAGTTTGTGGAATTATAACCTCACAATTTAACCTTTTTTAAATTAAAAATAAATCCGGGTAAGGCCTCATTAAGAAGTGGGTCACTATTAAGCTCAGAGAAGGTATTAAGAAGCATCACTTAGATTAGAATCTGTTAACACTCAAACATTTTGCTTGAGGACTTCAAGTCAGAAAGGCGGTTCTTCACCCCCATCCTCCTGATAAAGACAGGTTGTAACTCACTGAATTCCAAATATATTTAGAGCAATACTGCCAAATTACCAGAAGTACAGGAAAAGATATCTAATTAGGAAAACCCACAAAAGGTATTTTGTGACTCTATACCATAAGCATGCAAGTGAACTTTAGCTGCAAGAAACAATCCATCTATTGTTTTTTTTTCTTTAAATTTTTTCAGCTTCCTTAACTTTCCAGGTATTTCTATAGTGTCCATGAATCTTTCCTAATTTTGTGACTAAATAAAAAATATGACATAAATATATGAATGATTTTACAAATTGAGTGGGAGGTGCAAGGCACAAAAAGGAATACAGTGCAGCATATCACCAGATGAGCTATAAAAATAAGCAAAGCCAAGTGATCTATGCTATTAGAAGTCAAATAAATAATTAGCGTTGAGGGATGATTCAAACTGGAAGAAGGTAACTCCTGGGTGCTGTTGATGCTGACTGACTGGTTGCTGATTCAACAGTACGCTCAATTTGTGAACTTTCAGCAAGCTATCCACTGTATGCGCACTTCTCTGTACACAACCCATACTTCTATAAACTGTAAGTGTGTGTGTGTCAATGATGTCTGTGTAAACTTCAAAACTTTAATTCCCTAAACTGTAACATGGGAAGCAGGACATTAGGAACCCCTTGTGGAGACGCTGGCACCAGATGGACTCGACAGGGGC
Organism: Tonatia bakeri; assembly: GCA_004024845.1. NCBI lineage: Eukaryota > Metazoa > Chordata > Mammalia > Chiroptera > Phyllostomidae > Tonatia > Tonatia bakeri. The sequence continues at coordinate 401,528 of PVIA01000113.1, forward strand.
TGGATGCCCAAGGAGCAGCAAAAGGCTAATATTTTGGCTGCACAAATCACATTTTTCATTATTTACTGTACCAGAAAGCCATCAAGAATGAACTTCAGTCTCTCAACCACTGTGTTAACCAATTAAGACAGCAAAAGAAAAAATCAAAGTGATCTCAGTCTCTAGTTTATTAAAGGTTTATGTTAAGCAGGAGTGGATTATAGCCCCTCTAAACTTAATAAAATTAATGTTTTTTAGTCATTTATTTCAGGGTTTACTTAATAGCTCCCAAATCAACTAACAGTAATATTGTTGGATGTTATTGTCCAGCCAAGTATATCCATCCACCTCAAAAAACTGGAATTGTTTTCTGGAAGGCAGGCCCCTTGTAGTACTAATTTCCCCTGTTAGGTGAAGGTTCTAAGAACCCATCTATATCAGTGTACCAGCTGGTGGTGTTGTGAGAGGCTGCATTCGACTTCAGTTAATTTTTTTGAAAGACTCTTTCAATGTGTTTGCCCATTTTATGATGGGTGTTTTACAAACACACCTACCCACACCCACACCGCACTAAGTGTTCAGTGGTTTATGATCAAAAAACAGCATAACTCCTATGGCCCACCTTCCCTATTCACCCCATCTCACTCTGAGCAACGTTTTTTGGTTTACCTGGATGAAAAATGTCATCAAAGGAAAACGTTTTGCCAATGCAGAAGAGGTGAAACAAAAATTGGCAGAAACACTAAAAGGCATCAAAATTGACAAGGTCAAAACAGTTTTGAGCAGTGGAAAAAATGTCTTGATAGGTGTATTGCATTAAACAGAGAGTACTTTAAAGGTGAAATGAAGTTTAGACATGTGAGAATAAATACACAATTTTTATAAATAAATTCTGTTTTGGGGGTCCTCCCTTGTAGGTCAAGTTACAAACAACATGTTCTAGGTTTTCACAATAGCAGACAGATAAATCAGTATCTGTGCTCCGTCACCCCACGAAACACTCACAGGACCCTGTCTGTACTATGTCCTTTTGAGGTGTGGACACACACGAGGTCTGTGCAGAAAAAGTCCAACCATTGTAAATATCATGAGCATGGTCTATGTGACATCGATGTAACCTGGCAGGCCAAGGAGAGTGGACTGGATGCACATGTGTGAACAATGATGACTTCACTGTGCTAATGAAGGTGGTAGACACCATTGAGTATGTGTACTGTGTGGCCCTGGCATTTAAAATAACTAAACAAATAGAGTAACGAATCTGTACCGAATTTTGCGTTAAGTTTAAGCATTCCTCTGCAGAAACTATTTGGATGATTCAGAAGTCTGTGGCTACGAGCAACTGGTGACTGGAATCACACCTCATGCAGAGTTTTTTGGTGAAACATCAAATTACCCAGGTGACTCAGCCTCACTACAGTCAAGATTTGGTGCCTTGCTACTTCTGGCTTTTCCCAAAACTAAAATCACCTGTGAAGTCGAAGAGATTTCAGACTATCAAGCAGATTTAGGAAAACATGACAAGGCAGCTGATAGCAATTGGGAGAACTGTGTGAGGTTCCAAGGTGCCTACTTTGAAGGGGACTAAAGCGTCACTGTCCTAGGGACAAAGTTTCTTGCATCTCATATCTTCAATAAATGTCTCTTTTTCATATTATATGGATGAATACTTTCTGGAAAGACCTCATATATTTTAAAAGATGCCAAATAATTTCATTTGTGGGAAAAAGTGATTAGAACTATTCAAACACGAAAAAGTTGCAATTAAGCATGAAGGCATTTCAAAATGGAGTAATGGAAAATCTTGACTTTCATTTCACACAAAAGAATGTGGAAAAAAATTATTCATAGCCTTGAGAGTTTCTATAGGCTCTTGGGGAGTATTTTTAAGTTCCAGTATTCACATAAAAGAATTACTTTTTGAGCACTTATCAGTCTATCATTTGATGATCAAGACAATTTGAAGAACATTATAAAACTAACCATGAATCATTTCCTAAGATGTTTTTCATCTTTCTCTAAAAGGACATATTTTTAAAATAAGGGAAAGTCCTAACCAACCATTAAATTTTTGCTTCAGATTCCAAAATAAATAAAAAATATTTAAGGTCAACATTAAATAAAGACTGTAGCTGAAAAGTTAACTATTCTAAAATTTTGTAATCAATTCAGTAGAGAGAAATTTCAATTATTCGATATTCATTCCCAAGTATCGTACTAAAAGGGTCCCATCGTGGGAAGAGAAAACCATGGGCTCTGGGTCAGGTTCACCTCTATGGCTATGGTTTTCCTCTGGATTCTCATAACAGTCAAAATGCCAGAGTTCCAGTCTCATCATTTCTAAGAGGGAAATAAAACCACCTACCTCCCAGAGTCACAGAAATAACTAACTGAGATAGCATACTAGTTCCCCTTCCTGAAATTAAAAATACTTCATTTTGAGGTTAGTACTAGTAGGCATTGTTTTTTTTTTTTAAAGGACTTGAAGAGGTAGCAGCAAATATCTAAAGTTCCCATGGTTTGCCCTGGCATCTGTGCTCCTCAGAGTTATATGAATGAACTAATGATGATTACTGAAAATCAAATAAATTGTGAAATGTCTCAGAACCGCACATGTACAAAAAACCAAAAGGACAATTGGTAGAACCCTTACTGAAAGCAGTAGTAGTACAAAAGTGCTATATATAACGCAACAGAAGAAACCTGAATACACTCAAAAGTTATTTTAATAATGAAGAAAAAGTTATTTCACATTCCAGTTCTAGCAATTTCTGGAATACTAAAGGTTCTAAATCAAGTCCCTTTAGTTAACTTTTTTTACTATTTCCTTAATCCACTAAAACATTAAAAAATATATCAGAGTTGGAGGGAGGGGTTCTGGGTTTAAATGTTTTAAATTATGATGGTGAAGTAACTTTTGAAAAAAATTAACACAAATCAATATTAAAACGATAATATATAATTGTACACAAGTACACCATGGTCAATTTTTTAAATTAACATGAAAACCAGTATTAAAATCACAATATATAGAACTACATAAGTACATTATTACTCCAGTATTTATTTGTTTTTATTATAGGTAATAATATTTTGTACAAGAAAACCTAAGAGAAGATCATGGATCGAGCACCTCTCTATATTACTCTATTATGAATGCCATATGGTATTTATAATAGCACCTCCTTTTAAATAGCTCAAGCTGTTTTAAAAGCATTACACAACTAATCTTCCCAATGCTTCCTGGGAAAACCCCAAGTTAAATAGTTTACTTCATCTAGGCAGTAGACCAGAACATCTTATACTAATGTTCTTCTGTACTTCAAGCTCTAGACACTAGTAAGGCCCACTAGACAACTTTCACATCTGAACAGAAGAAAAATTAAATATTCAATCAGCCAAGAGAATGTCAGAAGTATCACAATGGTTCAGCCAACTAGTATAATCTCTCAGGCACAGAAAACTCAGCACAGTGTGGTCATTCCATGATACAACATGGAAACTTATCTATTATTCAACTATCCATTAATTTAGCCAATCTTCCTTTGGAACTACTTATAGATCACCCTGCTGTAGATTGCTCTCAGCCTAACTTAAGAATGTTCTAGTGTTGGTCTAGGTAATCTTCATCTTTTTTCTACTCTTCCTGATTTTCTATTCTGCAGGTCCAGCTTCTATCTGTGGTCTCTGTCCACCTTCTCTTCACTCAGAGGCCCTGGAATTCCACTGATTGTTCTAACTGTCCTTTCTGGTAGCTTTTCTAGGTCCATGATTATGTCAAAAACATTGGGTAGTTTAACAATCATTTCTTGATCTGGAACTAGAACTAAAATGTTTTATTCCACACAGTAATGGTCCTCAAATTTGACTACACGTACCATTATTTATTAAATCGGTTCCTAGTGATGGATTTTCAGAGATCAACTAATCCAATTTTGTGTAATTATTTTTGAAAAATGCCTCAGTGAATATCCTTACATATGAATACACAACACATGTACATCCTGGCACAGATACATCTGTAGAAAAATAACTAGAGAAGGACTTCCTAGGTCAAAGGGCTGTATTGTTAATGCTGACCCATATCATTGAATTCAGTGATTCTCATGAAGGCTATCTTCTCTCAAAAAAACATTAAGATACAAAAAAATAACAAAATAATTAATTTTTATTCTTAATATTACACTTCCCTTTCTTTATGCTTAACCGGCCCCTCTCCACATCAAGTTTACCTTTAGTGGTAAAAGCAATATAGCCAATGGGGGGGGGGAGCATGTTTAAAAGGCAAGCATATAAAAAATACAGAGAACCTCTAACCTACCATATATGATAAACTATTGTTAATAACCCTAAGGTCACATTCTACCATGGTGAGTACCTGAAAATCCCTGTACTTCAGGTTAAAATTAAAGTCATTCCAAAGTCTTTGAAAAAGAGGCACATGTGGGTTGTTTTTAAGCATCTGCAAGAGTCAGTGAACTGAAAAGTTCCTTAGAGATGAACTAACCCAACCAGGTCCAAGATTTTAGTACTGAGAAAAAAGATGTTATGAGAGTTTAAGAGGTTAAACCACATCTGGACTAGATTATAACCCCAACTTCCTGACCTTGACACTAGCTTTTGTCCTTGACCGTATGTGAGGGCAGCTCATTTGCAAAGACACATGTATTATACCCTGGGTGCCCAAACCACCTTGGTGACACACACAAAGGTATCGATTAACTATCAACTGACACCTAATGTCAACCTGAAATAAATGTTGGAGGAGACACACATATAGACAGCAGTCCTCAGCACACAGCATATGTGTTGTATATATATATGTACAACTCATGAAGATGGGTTGGTGCAGTAAATATAGTCAGGAGCTCAGAAAAGAAAGTGCACTCAGTACTGTAGAGAGTAATGCGAAAGAAAAAATGAGCAGTGTTTATGTGAACCTAAATTTTCATTTAAAAATTGTATTATAACACAAATTGTAATCTTTATGCCCAAATCTTTCCAAGTTCCTATTTAGCTCCTAAATTCACCTTCTTCCATCTGCTTTAAACCCATTACTTTATGTATGTAGAAGATATAGCTCTTACTAAAACATTTATCTGCCAGGCATGAATAGGGTTGTTTAATTAAAATTTATCTACATTTAGTTAAACACACAAAGACTAGTAGTTACTCAAATTAACTGACATAATTTGCTGAAAATTTAAGGCAAAACAAGTTTTAGTAGGAAAAAACAGAAATGTGAGGCATAATGATTTGTTTGTACAAATTATGTTTCAATTACAGTTCTTAACCCAACTTGAAAATATTTAGGCTCTAGAAGGTATACTGATGGAAGATATAAAATACTCAAATTACAAAACTCAAATTCCAAATCTATCACATTTTTAAATGGTTGATAAAATTCACCACAAGTTTCTGCAGTGCTTAAACTTGATTACTTTTTGTATTTGAGCCAAAAGAAAAAATTTGAATAATGTTAACTTGGGCAAAACGAGATGTATGCACAAACACTACATTTCTTAAATAACAGCTCTGATTTTTCTTTTAAGAAAAATCTCTCTTCTAACTTGAGACTATACCTTGGAAAACAGTATGGGAATTTGAGTTACTTAGGATTTTTTTAGAAAGGAATTTTAAAGCAAGATTAACTGTTGCTTTAAGTCTTGACATTTCCCAATTAATAACCCTAAAGCTTAATGAGGCAAAAGAGATTTTTAAGAATTGAAGATTTTTAATGAAAAGGGAAATTAAGGACGGTTTGGTGCAATGCACTGTCACCAAAATAATCTGTTCAAAGAAGACTTTAGTCTCTACATGTGAAAAACCATGAACTATCTCAAAAGAATTTCCTCTTAAAGTCTCAGCCCCAACACTTAGAAGGTCAAAGCAGACTTTAATAAAAGAATGAAAGTCAAAGAGTATGCTCTGTAAATAAATTCTGAACTCAAAACTGAGGCCTACAATATTATATATGAATATATATTAAGTTTTAAAACATGCTTATGAAATATTTTAGGATACACAAATTATTATTTTTCAAACCATACCTAGTGTGTTTGCCATGCACCATGTATTAGTAATGACCAGAAGAAAAGGGCAAAGACACACATAATCATGTCCAATAAGTAGAATAAACTGTTAACACCAACTATGTTAATTATCTTTACTTTCACAAGAACTTGTAACAAAGACACACAAAAATAAACACAAAGACATACATTTTTCATACTTCAAATGATTATTGCATCTTAGATTATCACACCCTGAAAAAAGCTTCTTTTTATACAGGTGTCATGTATTGAATATTAACCTCTTCAAAGTCTATAGCCAGAGAGATGAAAATCATACATGGTTAATGCAGTTTTTTTCATATGCTTTCTTCTAGGGTTGAATGCCGGACCTATGTGATCAGACTACGAATCTAGAATATTTGTGGACATTAAGGTGATGTCCTTGATGCATCATAACACATGCAAGTCATTTAAATAAAAACAACAGAGTTGTGCAATTAAAATGTAAACTAGAAAATAAAACAGATTCCTAATCTAATAATTATTTGGTAGGTAGTAAAAGTAAAATTGATTTTCCCCTGATGATAAATCTATTCATTGATTTTAAAGTCACTTGTATAACTTAAAAGGAAAGCTTATAGTAACTTTGTGGTATCTTTGGTAAGTGAAGTTTAGTGCTCAAATTCTTTTTTTAAATATGAAGGACAATACTAATACCTCAGGTTAAAATGAGAAAGAACAGAGAAAATTTTAACATTTAAAGCTAGGTAATTCTATGACAAAATAATAAAGAAGCTCTCAAAGTGGGAAAAAAAAGTGTTCAAAGTAAAACAAGGTACAATTCGGGTAACAATTAAAGGCATAAAGTTCTTTTGAATAATCAATTATCCTTACTTAGCTGGTCTGAGAAAATAAGGTTGCTCTGTATCAACGCTAATAACCTACTCGTTCTCTTTTCTAAAACTCTTGGCTCCTCAGTCTGGCCTGAAGAACACTAGACTTTTAACAGCAGATGACTGCAGAGGGGCCATTTTCACCTTGCAGACAGATCTTTGTTGTTCTGGTGGGTAAGGCAGACCAATTAGCACAAAGGCATTTCTCATCTCAGTTGCCCAATCCACACGGTGCACATAACCCTCCAACTCATGTTGCACAAACCGCTCTGCTTCCAGTCCTAGTGACCTTGCACATATTCAATGTTATTGCTTCACTTGCACCCGTGAATTATAAGATGGCCAAAACACTTGATGTCAAAGTTGTCATTTCCCCTTTCTTGAAGGTTTATAAAAGTCAACATATCATCTAGAAGACACTGAAAAGATCTTATAATGGAAAAGATATGCATGATACTTCACATTTATGAATGGTATTTAAAAATACCTATGGAAAAAATGTAAATGACCTCCAAATTTCACACCTGACTTCAACATAAATGAGTGAAGCGTGCAGTCCTGGCTCTCCTGGCCGGCTGTGTACACGCGAAACACTGTGAATGGCTTGTCAAAAGACGAGAAATAATCATGTACAGAAACAGTTTTCTGTGGATAAGTAAAGAACGGAGTGGCCACTCTCCAAGTCAGGGAGCGCCCTTTCCTTTACTCCAGTGGGTTTTTATTGAGAAAGTAGACACAGTTTGTGGATTCACAGTCTGGCAGAAAGGATCAAAGGGAACACATAACTTCCAAAGATGCTAACAGAGTTTCTGTTGTAATTCCAGGCAGAGACTGGAGTTTTATCATATGAAAGGACTACAGGTTCCAAAGGTTTCCTGTCTGTGCCTTCAAATTCCAAGTTAATAACATTCTCCAGCAAACAGATCTCACAGGATCTTGCATATTCTTTGTCCCAGGCCTGATTACCCCGGGGGTCTGTGGTCTCTCCCTTAGGCTGTTTGCTAAGCCCTGGAGGCAGCAAGGAGACTTGGATTTCTCACAACTAAGTACAAAGACTCAGGCTAAGAGGGGGCAGGGGTTGATGATCACCCCTTCCTTTCCACAGACCCTTCATTTATTTCCACAGTCTCTTCCGTCTCTTCCCAGAGGCCTTTACGTGATCAGAACCTGGCTTTGGTTGCCCCTCCCTTGAGGAGTCTTACCCATCATTGGTAACTGATCTAGCATTTAAAGGCCAGGCACAGAACAGGTAGCGTTCGTGCCAGGGGAATAAGTTTTGTCTCCTTAGTGGCTCCTGGTCCGAAGGTCTCTCACTCAGCCTAAGTCACAGGGGGTCACAGCTTCCTGAGACCAGGCAGGGCGGCCCCCAACAAATGAGTACAAGAGGAAATGAAATTGACCCGGTGACACCACACTAAAAACCAAGGTATTAATTGTCCCCTCCAGTCCTAAATTCACTGCACTGTATTCAATTAAAACTTTCAGATCAAAAAGTTAGTGAACATATACTATGTACTGCTGGACTCATGCTCTGATGATATATTACGTTCAAGAATAATACATTGAGAAATAAAATTTTTGATCTATAACGTTTCCTTTTTTTTTTTTTAAGAAAATATCTGAGGTGCCCAGGATTGGAGTTTATCTTCCCCTTAACCTCAAACATTTGAAGTAGCACTTTTTTCCTTCTTCCCCTTACCTATTTAAGAAACCCCATTTAAAAAGAAAAAAAAAACGATAAATGAAGTGACAGGAGGTGAAAGAATGAAGAGTGTGCTCCAAGAATAAAGGGCGGTTTTATAACAGGAGGTACTTTTGTTAGCGAGTGATTGGCAGGTCTCCTCCTCCACGTTAAAAGAAATTCCATCCACTCCCCCAAACAGCAGAGGCCAAAAATGTCTAGTCTAACAGTTCTGAAACCCCAGAGTCCGGAAAGAGGCAAGGGGGACGGACTGGCCAGTGGGGGAAGGGAGAAAGACAGACCAGCAGGAGACGAAAAACAAAAGCAGAAACTCAAGCAGAAAAGAACGATGGGACCTGGGCCGCCAGAGACAGTGGAAGGGAGAGTGGTGGAAAGTGGGAGAGCACGATCTGTGGGAGGAGAGCAGGGAGCCGGATTAGTCCGGGCGTACGGCTCCTCGGCGCACCATGGACAGGGCTCCGTGCAGCCGCGGACCAAACCCCTCTAGGGGGCGGTGGGGGAAAGCGCGAGGGACAGCGGGCGTCGGCCCTGTCCTGCTCCTGGTGCCCGCAGCCCCCTTTCCTCAGGCTGGAGAGCGCCAGGCCCTAACCCGTGAAAACCAAGACTGGGTGATCCGCACCATCTGTCCCTGCCACGGCAGCCCCCAGAGCGGTAACACTTCCAAGCTGCGCCCGCACTTTTCAGAGCTGCCACCGGTTGGCCACCCCCAACAGCAGGCTATGCTCCAGGGGCCCCTCTCGGGCGGATTTCCCCGGAGACCTTAGCTCGCAATGGGGGCCGACACGCCCCTCTCCTGTAGCAGCTCCGGGACCCCACTGCTGGCGGGGACAGATTCAAGACCCCCATCCTGCCCCCGCCAAACATAGGGGTCGTGGAAGAGGTGCCCGGCATCTCTTCCCGGGACTTTGCTAGCTGGCAGAGGGGAACCTCCGGGCATTCTCCAGATGGACGCCGATGGACGCCGCAGTAAAGTTGGGCGATCCGCCGGGCTACTGATCCGGAGCAGGTGCTTCCTGCCGCGGAGGACCCTCCTAGTACCGATTCCAAGAAGGGACTACCTGGCACTCTTCCGAAAGCGTGGAAAGTGAGAAGGGTTCTGAGGAAGACACCCCCGGGCACATGCAGGGAAGAGGCAGCCGGACCGAGGGAGAGGAATAATAGCCAAGTAACGGAACTTCTCCCCTCTAGGCGGGATAAGGAGCATGTGGGCCAGGGCTAGGTGCTGAGGCGGTGACCCATATAGAGTCCTAGAGGCAAGGGGTGAAGCTACCCCCCTCCCCCAGTTGGAACCGACATAGCAAATTGTGAGGGTAAAAGCACAAGAATAGGAGGCAACTCTGGGCTGGGGTAAAGACAATAGGACAGTGGAGACTTAGGGCACCCGGAGGCGCGCGGGTGCCAGGGCGGGGTGGGGTGGGGTGGAGGCAAGTCCCGTAACTAAGACACCAGAGTGAGCATTGCTACTGCAAAGTCGAGACTCAACCCTGCAGACATAAACAAACAAAAAAATGGGTGCGAAGTGGAATTCGAGGGGCGAAAAAACTGCAAAACAGTGCTGCTGTCTTACCGCACCCTTCTGCCTACGGTCAGCCCCGCGAGCTCGCCCAACCCAAAGGAGGATCAGAAGGGGCCTGCGATCGCCTCTTCGTGACCTGCCAGGAGAGGCGCGAGAGACCAGCTGGCCCCAGCAGCCCTGACCCGGCGCCCTGCCCAAGCCTCCAGTCTGCGCAGCTCCCGGCCGCGCGGTGCCGCACCTCCCTTCCCGGGTGCGCAGCCCGGCCCCGCAGCAGCGCGGGGAACAAAGGGACCCGGTGCCGCCCGGCTCACCCCACCCAACCCGCGGCCCGCCCGAGGGACCGCCGCGTACCTGAAGCAGGGCCGCCAGCAGCGGCAGCAGGGTCCGCGGCGCTCCCACTATCCGGCACATGGAGGCGGAGAGGGGCCGAGCAAGGAGCCGGAGGCGGCGGCAGCAGCAGCAGCACCAACAGCAGCGCGGAGAGAAGGCTCCAGGCAGTTTCCACCCCCTTCCCTTCTCCTCCCCACCCCACCCCCTTCTCCGCTGCTCTCTTCTCCCCGCCAATGGAGAGCGAGCTGATGACAAATAGCGGGCCAAGGAGTCCGCGGGACTCGCACCAGGAGTAATAAAACAGACCGAGAGATCAAGGGGCTGGGGAGGGGGCGGAGGAGAAGGCGGGAGTGCGTGTGAGGGAGTGTGTGTCAGTAGGCGGCCGCGGTGGCAGTGCAGGCGATTCTGGTGTGGCCCAAAGCGCAGCGGAAGCCGGGAGGGATGCAGGCGGCAGCAGCGGGGACCTTGGCCGGTGTAGGATGCGGAGGTGGAAGTGGAGCAGGAGCTCCGCAACGCGAGGTTTCGGGCTTGTGTTTTTTCCCCCGCTCCGGGTACCCTCTCCAAGTCCGCCGGCCGCGACTAAGACTCCCGGGAGAGCGCCGCAGGGAGGGCACTCCGTGTCCTGCGCGCTGCGCCTACAAAGGATAGCAGTCCCGCCGCCTGGCGTCTCCTCTGCGTGGGGGCTGAGGGCCGCTTCTGCGCTCCCCTTTCCGGTCCCCCCAGGCGAGTTGGAGATTGTTCACCACGCGGAGGTGAAATCGGAGGACGGCTTGGCCACTACCACCAAGGCTCCGTCCCGCGAAGCTGCCTGCGCTGCCGAACCTGCCGCCCGCGCGCAGGTCCTCGCCCAGCGCCGCTCAATGCGCGCGCCGCCCCACTCCCTGCCGCCACCACGCACTTCGCTCAGCTTCCGCGAGCGCGACCAGGCCACCGCCGCCACCGCGCTTCCCCCGCTCCAGCCGCACGCGCTGCCCCGCTGCGCGGCCCTCTCCCCTCTCCCATCCCAGCCCGCCGCCGCTGCCGCCGCCGCCCGCCCTCGCCCCCGCCTCCCTCCTCCGCCGTGCTTCCCCGCCCGCGTCGTGGCCAATCGGAGGCCACCAAGCAGCGGCGGTAGCCGGCCGGATCCACCGCAGCCGCCCGCCCCCGCCCTGCCGGAGCGCCCCGTTTTTGCTGCAGCCCATGGGTGGGGGTTGTCGCCGGAGGGAAGCCCGGGGTGCGCAGAACACCGCCCCGGCAGGTGGAGGGGCTGTGGGAAATAACTTGCGCAGGAACTTGATTGGTGACAGGTTCCTCTTTGGACCGTAAGGAGGAATCGGTGAGAGATTAGAAATGGGGGAGCAGGGCGGGGGCCGAAGGGGCGGGGGATGCCTCCTTGGGTAGCGTAATGCGCGCTTCTGTTTCTGTTTTGTCATTCTTTGGAGCTAGATAATTTTTCTAGACCGGGCAGACACCACGAACTGGCGACGCAGGCAAAGCCTATTCCGGTCATTGTTTGAGGCGCTTGCCACGAGCCACCTGCCGGTGATCAGGGCGGAGGCCGCAGCTTCTCGGCGCTCGCACCTCTCCCACCTTTGTGGCTATGCGGGAACAGTCTAAGTGCCTGTGGTCTTATTTTGTTTTGTTCCCTCTGAGAGTTTGAGAGTGCATGTTACTTTATTGGAAACCTCCCGTTTGATATTTCTGCTCGTTTGTGTACAGTTCATTTTTTTTGGCAAACAGTTTCAGAGGCTTTGACCTCCTCCCTACACCCTCCTCAGTAACAACGAGAAAAGAAAAAGAAAAGGAGAAACAACCTAAAAGCCAGAACTTGGCATGAGAATAGGATTATCTGAAAGGATAAAATAGACTGATGTAGAGTTCGCACCAAAGAAAGGGCTTTTACTTTCTTCTTTTAAGGCACGAACTTGATTGAGCACAAAAAGTGAGAGACTTTACAAGTTGAGGTAAAAAACCTTTGTGGAATGGATGGAAGGGTGAGAGAGCAACTAACTTGGCGAGGTAATAAAACTTTCCAGGACCTGTTTTTCCAGGTTTTACAGGTAAATAAGAACATCGGTTTAATCGAAGTGGTTTAATCAAAGTGTTTGAACACTTTGGAGGTCGTTTTACTTCGTTGTAATTTATGACCAACTCTTCTGCTTTCCGTAACTAAAATATTAACGTTATTTGAATTTGAATTTCAGGATACCCATCACTTAAAAACTTAATAATTAATCTCTGAAAATCAAGTACTAATTTATTTGACATAAGTGATGCAGCTTTTAACAATATGCTATTTGCTGGTTAGGCTTTTAAAGTTTAATATTCCCGAGGAAGTTTATTCAATTTTGATTAAAACATAATATTGTAGGCCATTTCTTAATGAAACTCAAAAATTTTTTCTAGCTTCTCAAAAGAATAAGGAAGGTCATGGTAATTAACTTAAAGACCAAAGGCTCTACTTGTTCTTTTCTTTCTCTTCCTTCTTTTGCTAGGCATTATTGTCACACTATTGCTAATTGGCATTAAAGTTGTCCTTGCAATAGGATATTTATAAGTTCCATTTTTAAGGAGCTGTGCTTAATAATAAAACATTCAGTTGCAATATGGGGATAATGCTTGTTTTACTGCAAAGTAGGATTTATAGATCTCATCTCCATGACTCAGATTCAGCTGTGATCCTGGACCTGAGGCCTTACCATCCTCACCAGTCCCGGCAGTAACCATTGATATTTATTGCCATTCTGACTGATAGAAAGGTAGAACAGCTAGCTTCCAGCATGAATAACTATAACTTGTTGGTATTATGCTTGAAGCTTTGAACATCTTGAATATCATACCACTAATAAATTAAACTCTTGTAACTTGAAAATTCACTTTGGAATGCCTGTAAGTGAACTAATTCTCTGATTCCAATTGTTTTTGCTCATATAGGTAAGCACGGTAAGCATTCTTTTGGGTGGGGGGTTTTGTCCAAGTTGTATTCCTCTCACCCTTCAAAGGTTGTGAATTGCTTTGGGATCTTGTATGAGCTTAACCTTCTTATCACATGATTAGCCAAATTTTCCTAATCAACCTTTATCAGAGGAAGGAATAGCCTAGTCTAAAATCATGTTGCTGGAGACGTAGTGCTTTCATTTGGTGTTAATAAAAGTAGACTTGGTGTTGACTTTGGCACCCTCCACAGCTTCACTTCCATTGCACCATACTTAGAATAACCTAATGAAGCTATTCATTTCTCTGGGCAAACGGTGAGCAAACTCAGATTTTCAGCCTCTGCTCAAAGCATCCATCACCAGTCTGAAGACTCCAGGACTGCAAGGAATTTGACAGTGACCCAGAGAAACAGCCACAAGGTGGAGGAAGCGGGAGAAGGCAAGGAAAATAGCAAAAACTGAAGCTGGACTTATACACAGAAAGTCAGTCTAATTCCTTGATTTCTTACCTGTGAATTGCTGCTGATTTTACTACAAGAGTTCTGCAAATGAGTATGTGCACCAAGCATTGTGCTGAGTAAATGATGTCTTTTGCACACAGCCAGTTTTCATATGTACATAATGCCATGATGATTCATTTATACACATTCATTACAAAGTAAAATCATAATAACTTGGTTCCGGTGAATTTTCTCAAACAGGACATGTTAAGTGTATCCATACATCAGATGAGTGTTTGCATAAAAGGATCTTAACTTTGGAAACAAATGCCAAACAGTAGTAGTCTGTCTGCAGCAGCACCCACCTGCCACTGCCCCAACACACAGCTCCAATGCGGAGACAACTTGTCTTTACTTCTGACACCCAGCTAAGTATGCTTCCCGAATGTTGAGTGAAGACCGTCTTGTACTCTTCCTCCTCCTCTCCCAACTTCCAGGACAAGCTAGAGTTGTCCCTTCCCCCTTAGGAAGTATCCCTCACTTTGCAAGTTTTTCCACACTTAGCCTGATTGAATTAAATTTCAGGGTCCCTGGGTAATACACCTTTCACAGAGTTAGGAAATTTTCTAAATGAAACTTAAAAATGGTCTAGGCAAACCCCCCATTTTACGGGAACACTGAGGCTTAAAGAGGTACACAGGGCTACCAGCTGGCAAGTTGGGGTCCACAATGTCACACAACTCTCAACTTAGTCTCTTTATGTGAGTCTAGGGAGTCCCTTTTAACTTTAAAAAATTCATCTACAAGTTGATTCTTGAACAACACATGTTTAAACTGCACAGGTCTACTTACACATGAGTTTTTTTTTTTTTTTCACTAAATACAGTCCATTGGCCCTCCATGTCTGCAGATGTTCACATCTGTGAATTCAACTGCAGATTGGAAATAATATTTTGCATCCCAAACCGCACTTTCCCAACCATGGATTCCCTACTGGATGGAAAATATTGTTCTGGATCTGTGGTGGGTTGAATCTGCAGATCCAAAGGGCCAACTGTAGAATCAAAAGTGACACGTGGGTTTTGTGACTATGCAGCAGTCACGCCCCTAACACCCAAGTTGTTCAAGGGTCAACTATATATGGAAGGAGAAGGAGATTTAAGAGAAATAAGAAAATTTAATGATGTTAAGGATTTGTCCACCATTTCTCTGTTTGTTCTTCAAAGTAAAGTAAGTCCCCCGCCTTATCTGTTGGGGATATGTTCCAAGACCCCTCGTGGATGCCTGAAACCTTGGACAGTACCCAGCCCTGTATATATATTACACTTTTCCTACACGTACGTACCTGCTGTAAAGTTCAGTTTATAAATTAGGCACAGTAAGAGATTAACAATAATAACTAATAATAAAATAGAACAGTTATAACAATATGCTATAACAAAACTTGTGTGAATGTGATGTCTCTCTGATAACCCATCTGGCTACCAAGTGACCAACGGGCAGGGGGCACACAGCCTGGACATGCTCCTGAGTCTGGTCTCAGGCAGGACATAGTGGGACTGCTTAAGATTTCATCATGTTATTCAGAATAGGTCACAGTTTAAAATTTAAGAATTGTTTATTTCTAGAATTTCCCATTTAATATTTTTGGACCATGGTTGACCACGGGTAATTGAAACCTTAGGAAGCGAAACAGCAGATAAGGAGGACTACTCTGTGCGTGAGAGTGGAGACAACCCTGCTTTTTTTCCCCTGCTGCTCTCTCAGTTCTCATGTGCCTTTCTCAATGCGATCATCTCGTTACGTATAGTGTGATTCTGGCATTTCAGGATCCCTGTCTTTGGTACAACCTGACTGTCCAAACCCAAACCAGCCATTTTTCTGGTACTCAACCAGTGAAGTCCTGGTCAGTTCCCACACTAGAAAAAAAGCCTGGCTTTCTTTTTTAATCCACTCTTGCTTGGAGATGTTATTTACTTTTTTTCCTTTCCTCCTCTTTCTTTTAGTGTTTGTAAATCAAACTCAGTGTTTTCATGGAAAACTTATACAAGTAAGTAACTTGAAGTGCATATGGTCAACTACGAATCAAGGGTGAGTTTCTGAACATTTCTAATGGTCTTTTTCCTTGTCCTCAAATGTGGAAAATATGCCAGTATTTCTTAAGAAACCTTGATAGACACAAGTGGAGCTTAGCATGGATGTGTATTAAATGTGCTTATTTCCATTGAGGATTTGGAGCAGAGTACTCAGGAATCTCAGGAAAGGCTCCTCTCACACCCCCCACCCGTTCTGCCTGCAATTAAAACTACCACAACAACCCCCTGGAAAAAAACAACCTAGAACTTTTAATCAGCATTTCATTTGGAGGCTCAAATTTTACAGAACAACACAAAGTAACTAATGTAGATAATAATGGCTGAGTAAATAATCTACAGACAGACACATCTAATAAAAATTTGGTGGCTTTGTAAGATGCATAAAAACACCGCCCTGGCTGGCGTAGCTCAGTGGATTGAGTACAGGCTGCGAACCAAAGCATCACAGGTTCGATTCCCTGTCAGGGCACATGCCTGGGTTGCAGACCACGGCCCCCAGCAACCACACATTGTTGTTTCTCTCTCTCTCTCTTTCTCCCTACCTTCCCTCTCTAAAAATAAATAAATAAAATCTTAAAAAAAGATGAATAAAAACAAATCTGAGAATATGAAAGTATTCATAGGAAACAAAATATTCAGTTTTAATGTATTGAATTCATATAGGAACACCAATTCATTTTTAGAATCAGCTCATAAATGAGTGATAGCCTGACAGGACTAAAGCTCCTTTTACTTAGGGTCTTTCTCCTGTGAACATGGCTTTTGTCATTTCTCCAACCGCTTTGTGAGTATATGTTCCCAGAGTCCAATTTTCCTAGTTTGTTTCATGAGTCCTGCGCCAAGATCATCTGTATTGGAGAAAAAATATTCCATGATATTCAAGAAATCTCCCTGCTACAAGTGGAACATGGGTATTTATGGGGTAACAGCAGCACTTTGTATTACTTAAGAGTCAGAAGGCCTATTTCTCAAGATAAATATATCTTCAGATAATAAAACAAATCATATTGAAGACTTTGTAATATTTGTGCCAAACTTTTGCCCTCGGGTCTTTTTAAAGCAAAGATCTGCCTTCTGGATAGCTCTGAAATACAGCTGTCAGTATTTGGAGGCCAGTAAAACATGCTTAGTATCTGAATTGATGCTGCCTCTGCCCTTTCCTCCAGGGAAATTGAGGCAGTGGATAAAATATTTCTCAGGCTCAGGATACCCGTGTTCTCTTCCCAGGTCTTTGGCTGGCTGAAAAACCTTAAACTTGCCACTTAATTTGTTCCATGTTTTCTCCTCTGTAGAACAGGAATAATGCCACTTTTTTTCACAGGCATGCTAAGATGACTAAGAAAGTAATGTTGATAACACCTATTTAGTTCTTTAGAGTGAAATCCTCAATACTTACATGGGATTCTTTAAGGCTGTGGATTCAGTTACCAAAACAGGAATGATTATTTGCTTCCTAAAGTTAAATCACATTTTAATGATGGGGCACAACCAAAAAGCCACTAAGTGTTTACTAAATATTTCTTATTTTTTTCACTTATCCACAAAATTTTTAAATAATGTATTTATCTTTCCATTAAATGGCAACACATATTTATGTGTAGTTTGAGAGAATAATATTCAGTAAAATGTTCACTGAAAGCACAATAATTATTCATACGTGATTCATAGATGGGTCCTTACATCGCAGCGCTATATGGGGTGATGCAGTCCTAGTTTTTCTTTTAAACTTTGAATGTAGAAAAAATCAATGATAGACCCATTTATTACAGAATTTATAATCTATATCATTGTGTTTCATCTTTACACAGCTCAGAAGAGCTAAGTGATTACCACAGGTAAGCATTGTGTTTCTAGGAGGTCTATTAGTTTTAATCATCCTTGAGAAGAGTTTTCATAAGCACATTTGCAGGAGAGGAGAATATTCTCACTTCTAAAGTTGTTATGAAAGCCAATAATAAATATGTAGTTGCATTCCAAAACTACCTAACCCAAGCTTTAAGAAATTTCAAACTCTCTGAGGCCCACTAGGACAAAGGAGGGAAGAGAACTTAAGGAGCCTGGTCATCAGGACAGTGAGCGAAGGGATGAGCAGAGGTAGGGACACAAGGACACAACTGGACATGAGAAGAAGGGGAAGACACACACACCTCGGGTTTCTGCTCTCTAAAGAGAGACAGGGCTTGTGATGTAGAGAGAATGTGGAATATGGCCAAACTACCCGATACAGGCAAGGTCATAATCCCGGTAATTGCTCAGTAAGTATTTGTTCAATTTCAGGAGTGAGTCATGCCAGAAAAAAACGAAAAACAAAAACAGGACGTGGGATTGGGACAAGAGCGTGGGATGACAGCCTTTGAGTATGCAGAACAGATAGGAATGTCCACAAGACAAGGCACTGGGTAAGTCAGAGTCCATCGAGGGCCGTTCAGTCTGTCCTCTCCCGGATATCTGCACGTTTCTTCTGAAGAGCAAATCACCACTGGCACTAGGATAACGTCCCTCTGAGATGCTCACCAGTGAGAATGTGGGCTGGTATTCTCAGTTCTGAAATTGTTTCCTCAACAAATATTAAAAACCTATCTATACTTCAAAAATTTCTGTCATATTATTTTTATGAAGGCGGACATGGTGTAAAATGGCTCTTTCTAGTTTATAGCCATTTTTTAGTCAAAAATACATATAGACAATATCTATATGTTAATGAGATAGTGTAAATGTTAACATATAGACAATATCTATATGTTAATGAGATAGTGTAAAAGCTTTAGCTGAAGAATGTATATATTTAATTTTTTCTCATTTTCTGGAACTCCTCTTTTTGCATGTAGAACTTCACAGATTGATTATTAATTTTCTTATCTCTATTGCCCCTCCTTCTTTCTCTCTTTTAAATAAATTTTCTGGGAAATTCCTTTAGCTTTAACTTTTAGCCTCTCTGTTAAATGTTTCACCATATTTTTTATTTTTGAGAGCTTTTAATTGTTTTCTGGTGGTTTCTTTCTTAGGAACTTGTTCTTGTGTCATGGATGTGAGTTTCTCTCTTTATATCTTGTTTAAAAGTTATTTTAAACAATTATCTTGGTTTGATACCAGCATTATCTTGGTTTTCTCTCTGTTGCTATATTGTAGTGTTTATTTATATCTGCCTTTCATGTTTGAGAGATACTTTCTCAGCGGTATTATGTTTAGTATGCACTTTAGGATTTCATTTAATCCTCCCAGTTCTAAATAAGCTACCCTACCCTGCCTGAGCTTTGCTTGGGTCAAGTCAATTCAGAGCTGGTCTTGAAGACTTCTCAAGACTGTCTTTTCAGAACATCTTCTAACCATTGCCCTCCCACACTTGTGTAAAATGGGTTGTTACTCCTTAACCTATACCATATGCCTCATGCCCAGATGCCTCCTGGGACTAGTTTGTGACCTCTAGGAGCTCCCCAGCTGGCCAAGACTTAAGCCACACTGCACAGTGCTGGTGACTTGACTTACTTCTGTCAAGATTTAATCTGCTACTTTTTCATTGACAAAGGAAAGAAAGAGCGCTATGTGATTATAGGAGGCTGGTTGGCTTCTTATACGTTTCCCCTGAGCTGCTCATCTAACTCTTCCTAAGGATGGTGACATACACGTCAGTCTCAGCTGAGGCCCATGTCCATGGCAGCAGCTTAGAGCTCCCACTGTAATGCAGCCCTTCCTGAAGGTAATGAAGGACACCTCCTTTTCCATGTTCTATGAGAAATATCCTCTTCACAAATTGTAGTCCCAAATCATTTTCTTAACCCCTTTAGCTCTTAGGTATTTTTAAAGAATTCTAAATGTTCTATTCCTAACATAATATAATAATAGTTATAAAAACCATTTTTAAGGTTTTAACCACATTATATTGAAGCAAACCATGGAGGTATATTCACCCTAATCTGTTCACTTGCATTCACACTAGTTAAAACAATCCAGAGTGAAGTACTTTTCTACATAATATGGAGAGATTTATGTTTCCAATAGACAATAATGAAATATAAATATACAATACTGGTAAGCCAAACCAGAAGTTTGGCATAGGTGAGGTAGTAATACCTCAGTAACTAACACATTTAGTATAATTATCTTCAACCTTTTCTTTTCTGATGTCATTCGGATGCTGAGCCCAGGTTTGGCTGCCTGCTACCCATAAAGCCAGTAATTGAGAGGCAAGGACTGGTGCAAGGAAAGTCAGTTTATTCAAGAGCCTGCAGCCTGAGACGATGGCAGACTAATGTTGCAAAGACCATCTTAACATCTCAGTGTAGGTGGGGGCTTTTATGAACCGGGAAAGGTAAGGCAGAACAAAGGAAACAGGAGGGAGGGAGGCGGTGGTGGGTGCTCTGTTGAGGGTGCTGTGCACACAGTCTGCAATACACACAGTCAGCACAATCTGCTTCAGTAACCATCTCTGAGCTGGTCGAGAAATGGTCTGGTTTTCTTCGTCCTAATCCCAGTTTTATGTCAAAGTAAGCAAATTTCCCAGAGTGAAACTGCTTCCTTTGAGGTTAGTTCCTAGGTCCTTTAAGCAAACAGGATGTGTATCTGTAACTACATGTGAATTTATAAGTCATCATGTACAGATGATAAAGGAAGGGTAGGTTGGGTTACAATGCTGTATGTGTCTGCTAAAATGTCCTAGAGAAAACATCTTTCAGTAGGAGAGATGTACCCTGTAAGTGTATGTGGATCAATAAGTGCTTCTACTAAAACCCGCTCTAAATATTGTGACAAGTTCCTGGTGGGGAAGTTCATTAATACCTTACCCACTAACACTCCTGCTGTTGAGAATCACTGATTGAACGTTTAATTGTTCTTCACTTTCTCTTAGTATGACCCTTCTGTTATTCATTCGAAGACTTATGAGGCTGAATTTTGTCAGCTTTGTTATCAGTACTCCAATGTTTTCCTTTGGGTCCATCTGCCTGCACATCCTGGCCCAAAGAATGCATGAGCAGGAGTTTGCAGTATAGGAAAAAAATAATTTAATGCTGCATTGGCCAATACAGAGATGAGGAGCTAATGCTCTGAAGACCTGAGTTCCTTATGGCATGGAAGTTACAGAATATATAGGGCAACCTCACAAGATACTGTGGGTTAAGGGGTTCTGGGTCATGGCGGGAGCTGATTTGTTGGATGCACAGAAAGGGTGATACATTGTTTCTTTAAGTCCTGAGAAATTTTCTGGCACTCCTCTGTCCAGTCTCATGATAGCCAGGGGTTCATTCTAGTTTAGGGCTCAGAAACTGAAACATAACTTGGGTCAGTTACTGGGTCAGTAATATCAGTAAGGATGTTATCTTTAGCTGGCCAGAGGTCCAGACTTTGTGACCATTAGTCAGATCCAGGTTTCTGTCTTCCGCTGCCTCCAGGGTTGCTGGTTATCTGGGGAAAGGCTGGGTCTCTGGGAGGGAATATGAAGAAAGAGTGATATGATTTCTAGAGCTAGGATTTAAAACTAAATTTAATCAAAGCCATAAGGACCCTCCATTTCACAAGTCCTAGACCAACCAGTATTCATTAGTGCCTGGTTTCTGCCCCGGTAAGATGGGAGTATTATATAGTAAGTATACTACAAGGCCAGGTGAACTGGTATTCTAAGAATGCTGCTACCATTGTTTGGATCCCCTTCTTAACTTGATCTCTTAAGGTTTTAGATGGGGGACAGTTGCCCCTGCCCACCACAGTCATACTTGTATTAGAGCAGTGGTTTTTGCCTTTCCAGGTCTGCCCGGGGACCAGACCTCTGGAGTTACCTTTTTTTAAAAAAATCTTGATCAGAATTTCTTTCTATGTTGAGAACATTAAAGCTGCCTGTAAGGCATAAGTTTCATCTGGAGGCACCTTCCTGTCCACAAGGCCAAGGGCAAAGATTATTATGGCACTCAGTTTAGTTAAAAAGTTCCATCTTAAGAGTAAGCGCTGGGAATTCAGGCATATCATTCTTCCAAGTAAAAAGGTCTGAAGTTGTAGAGGGAGTGTACATGCAGACCGTTCCTGCCTATTGTCCGTGGACATCAAGTCCTCCTTTTGGCACTTGTCTTAGTGGGGATTGCCCTGCCTGGATTGCAGGAACCTTCTAACCAAATTTAGTGCCCTTTTGGGCGTGGGAGGGGAGACCATCCCCAGGCCTGGTAAAGGCCCCCTCTCCTATGCAGGTTTTTGGGGAGGAGCTGCAACTGCATCCCCTCCATGAGGAGGTGGAGTGGTGGTGACCACAGGGTCGTTAAGCTGCCTTAAGAATGAGTCTCCCTTGTTCTCAGGAGTCTCCAGGAGAACTGACCTGACCAGCTGCCCTGCTCGTATTATTTTGCATCTTTTAAACAGGCTTATTCTCATATAAAAGCATAAATGCTTTTGGATAGGGGATTTCATCCCACTTTCCCTCTTTTATAAATAACTCAAGTTGCATGATGGTAGTGTAATTGAAGGACCCATTTTCTGGTCAGTGTTTACGTGATCCTAAATTACACTGTGGCCATGCCACATGGCAGAAGAGCATTGTCTTTCTCTTCACTGGTTCACAGTTGAACATGGCCCAGCTTTGTTAGGGGCTGCGTTGTAGGGCTGAGTTAGATGTAAGGTTTTCCAAGACAATAATACCTTTTCTCATAGTTACTTTCCACAGACCTTCTACCATTTTCTTAGTGTAGGGTAAATGGAGGCAGTCTGACTTCCTCACCCAGGTGTCTGGGTAACTAAGGGAAGCAGTGTTCTCATAACCTTGAATGGGCCTGATAAGTAGTGTTCTCATAGCCTTGAGACTGGGTCCGATAAATGAAGTGGACTTGAGTGTGCAGAATCTTGCTATGTTATATAACTTTTTGGCTCTTTGCCAGCTTTGTCTGTCTCTAGTACTGAAGCAGATAGGGACTCCCCGCTGGGTGCCACGACATGTGTCACACTGGGGGACGAGAGACATGCAGAGGGATGTGTAGCTTACAGCGTGCATGGCTCACCCACTCGTGAGTAAAGGCATGTCAAGCATCCCCATGGCTCCATGCATTTTCTTCCGTCTGCCTGAATACTGGAGTGACCTGCCAGGCCTTGACCAGCTGCAACACTTTCAGTTCCTCTTAGTTTTATCCTTTATTATTTGTTTAGAGTCTACCAACCTATTTAGGAGAAAACTACTATCCTTCATTCTTTCAAAAACTTTTTTCAAGCCTTATATTGCAAAGTCTATTCCCTGACAAGTCAGCCGCTATAGATGAGACAGTGGGGACAGCTGGGTGGTCCAAACTTCCAACTATATCTGGGACCCTGAGTAGCACAGATACCTTGAGTTCCACTCAGTTAAGCTTGAGATATCCACTCTTTCAAGGTCTGCTGTAATGCAGTTGTAATTGTCTCCCTGCCCTTCCCAGGAGACTAAACACAGACTCAACAAATAACAGATACCGTTTTAGTAATGAATCCTACTTGCTAACTGTAACCTCCCTAGGACAACCAATAGGGAGACCCCTAAACCAAATTAAATGAGTCCTTTAAGCACCCAACCAAAAATAATACAGGGGAGGGTGTTCCTGGGGTGATCACCCTCAAGGTTACTCTCCAGTAGATATCTCCAAAATAAAACCAAAGGGGTTACCCTGACCCTTTGCATTTCTTCTGCTGTAAACAAGAAGCGCTTGTAGGGCCCTGGCTGGGTAGCTCAGTTGGTTAGGCCTCCTCAGGATTCACAAGGGTTACAGGTTGATCCTGGTCAGGGCACATACAAGAAGCAAGCAATGAATGCATAAATAAATGGAACAACACATCAACGTCTGTCTCTGTCTCACTTGCTCTTGCTTCCTTTCTCTTTCTCAAATCAATAAATTTAACAACAAAAAATGTGCGCTAGAGGTCCACATTGCTGGCTAACAGTGTCTTGTTTCCCTGTCCCAGTTCCTGTCTCCAGACCAAATGGGCCCCAGCCGCTGCCAGAAGGGGACCTAGACACCCCAACCTGGGCTAGGTGCCGGTGCATCCACACGAAGAGAACACTCACACTGGGCACCAAATATCGTTACTGGAACGCCGTCTTCCTTAGTCCTACCTGCCTGCATGCACTGCACTAAAGATATGCACGAGCAGGAATTTTCAGTATAGAAAAATCCATTTATTGCTGGTCAGTATGGAGCTGGGGAGCTAATGCTCTAAAGACCCGACTCCCCAGTGGCACAGAGGTTGCAGATTACATGGGGCAAAATCACAAGACGTCGTGGGTTAGGGGGCCTGGGGTTGTGCTGGGAGTTGATAAATCAGTAGTGAGGAAAGAGTGATAAGTCATTTTCCAGGCTTCAAGGACAGTTCTGAGGTCTTTTCCAGTGTCCAGTTGTCCCATATCATAGAAAATAGGCAGCAGGTCATTTCACCTTAGGGCTCAGGAACTGAAACATAACTTAAGTCAAGATGTAATCTTTGGCTTACCGGAGGTCCACACTGTGTGGTCATTAGTCAGATCCTGGCTACTGTCTTCTGCTGCCTCAGGGGCTGCTGGTTATCTGGGGAAAAGGTGAGGTCTCTGAGAGGTATATCTGAATATACAGGGCTGGGCAAAGTAGGTTTACAGTTGTGTGTATGGAAAATAATGAATACATAATCATACGAGAATAAACTCTGTCTCACCTACTCACAACTATAAACCAATTTTGCTCTACCCTGTATAGAGAGTGTGGTATGATTTCTAGAACTAAGATTTAAAACTAAATTTTATCAAAGTCATAAGGACCCTCAGTTTCATTTTGTTACTTGACAATGTACCATTACTTCACCTTTTAAGGCTTTATAACATTTTATACACGATGATTTCAAGCTTAGAGTTAAAAGGGGTATTAGCATCCACTTAACAGATGTACAGTAATCATTTACCATTTCACTGGAAGTTTTATTTCCACATAACCAGTTTCAAGAAATGTATTACTCCTGGTTAGAATATCTAGTTTACCTTCCAGTAAAATTGGGTATATTACTACTTAGTAGTAACAACAAATTTATTAACATATGAGAGGATAAAACCTTTTTTTCGTTATAAAGGAATACTCTTAAAAATGGCGACTTTTTAAAAGATTGTGTCTAAATTGGCTAACTGGAGAGTGAGAACAAAATATAAGACCGATGCCACTCATTTTTTTCTTTTAATCTTAGCCCTAGAGAGAACAGGCAGACGCTGGAGCAGCTCTGCACAGCCTGCCGAGTTTATTGGAGAAGGAACAAGGGGTGACTGGCAGGCTGGCGGGAGGGAGAGGCCTGGTGAGCAGGAGCACGGACACTCAGAGGCTCCAGTGCGGTTTGTATGCTCCATGTGCCTGGCAAAACCTAGAATTGGATAGATGATGAGTTCATATAGTTTTTGCCTGAAGGAACACAGGTGCCTTGGCTCTGCATAAGCAGGAAATTCTTCAGTTTGGTCAGGAGACCCTAGAAAAGTTACCTACCTCAAGATTGTCTAAAATTTTAAAGGCCTTATGACTGTGATTAATTTTCATTTTAAAACCTAGCTCTAGAAATTCTCTTGCTCTCTCCCTCTCTCATCTCTCTCTCTCACACAAACACACACTTTCACACACACACACACGTGCACACATACACACTCAGACCTAACCTTTGATCTGATAATCAGCAACCCAGAGATACATGTTTTTTGTTTGTTTTTAAGCATCACAAAATAAAACCTGTTGTTTGCATGTTGTACACCTTTAAGAAATTCCTTTAACATTCCTCTATAAATAACACAGTCCAGGTTGTGGGCTACATCGCCTATAATCAATATGGCAATATCAGAGTATTAGCAGAGTTAAAGTAAAAAAGGTATGTGTTGATTTTAGTTTAATGAAATTATTATTTTAAAATATTTGCATTTAAAAGTGTCTTCACTCTCTAAGAGTGAAAACCATGCGGTCTTCCAAAATGGTGCCTTTATATCAGACAATAGATATCACAGTTAACGTTTTTCTAGAAATCAAATATTAACTCTTTATGCAAAATTATGAACATGAAAATATTTTGTATCCTTAGTTATCATTTTCCCAACTTCTATGTTTATTTAAAAATACTTGCTTTTGACCATAGTTTTCTCTACTCAACATTTCTCCAACTTTGTCCTCCTTGGATTCAAAACTCATAGCTGATATAATTTCTTAACCCTCTGTGACTGATGTTAAAAAATCTGTATTTATTCTGAATTAGTTAATAACATCGCAAAAGTAAGTGAGCAAAAAAAAAAAAGTAAGGAGGCAGTAAGTGGGGAGGAAAGAACAAAAAGATAGTGAGTTACCCACATTTTGACTTTTTCTCTGCTTTATTTCAATTGTCTGATCTTAAAAGGAGTGAGGTGTGGCCCTGCTTTTTAAGAGGTGTCATTAGGATGTGCTCATAATTTAGCTTTTATGTGGTAGAACTTTAATTTCAGAAATTTTATTCTATTTGAACTTAAAAATTGTCAAGCTGACAGCTCTGAAAACCGAAGTCATCCAATTAGTCCAAAAACACAAATGTTTCTGTGGCAACGATCACCACAGAACACCAGCAGGCCCTCAAACAAACACATCAGGTTGAAAGGAAAACATGTATTTGAGAAGGAACAGCTCAGCTACTTTGCCTTCAGAAAGATACAGTTGATGAGGGTTGGTGTAAAGCAGTGGCCTTCAGGAAGTTTTCCCAAGGATTGCATCTAATTTTGTAAAATAGACGGGTATATTCACATCCGGAATACGCCTCTGGGGTAGAGTCTACTTTCATAATTCAGTTTCACAGCTGTTTATCATGGACAGAATTCAGAATGTTAACTATTCATTTTGTTTCCACCATTATTGTACTTTATTTGCTGCAACAGCCCCAGTCTGGCTACTTGACAAGTGTTTGGCACGAACACGAACTTTCATGGAACAGAGAAGACTGAAGGACAAGTAAGGCCATCAGAAACCTTTGGGAGGGTTCCAAGGTTTTCCTCTGAGGTACTGTTTGCAGGAGAGGAAAAGATTTTAGGCTGGTTATTTGTAATAGACATTATTGTTAAGGGGGTACTGTACACGTACGAAAATTTTAAAATACTGTGCAAAAATTATTTAACTGATTTAACAGTGGCTTCAATTATCAAGTTCAGTGTGGCAATCAAACATTGACAACATTTTTTTTAAATGTCTACATTGAAGGAAACCAATGCACAGAATTTTAAAATTGCACAAATTTAAAAATAGATGAAATAGAGACCTAATTTTAGGAAATGTATTATTACTTGGAGTTACCTGCTGGCCAATAAGAAAACTTACCTTACTTTTACATCTGTGGCACCCAATTCATACTTACTAATCTTAAATCCAGGTATTTTTAGCCTTCACTGCATCATGGAGATCACGACACCTACTGGCAGCACAGGATTTTGCACCCTAGTTCCATAAGACACTGAAGCCCCTTGTTACCTAGAATAAATAATTTCAAATTTAGGCTTTCAAATATAGTATGAGTCAACACTGAAGTTTACTGGAAAAGTTATGTCTTAGAGCATGATTATCAGTCAGGATAGGCTAAATTATGCTAGGCTAACAAACAGTCCCTAAAACTCAGTGGCTTAAATTCAGTTTTAATTCTTGTACACACTACATGCATATTGGAGATTTTGAGTGATGAAAAGTGTGAAGATTCAATTCCAAGTCCAACCCTACCATTAATTACTGACCTAGTGTCCCAAGTGTGTTTACTGGTTGTTTTGGAATACCATTCATTTTGTCCATTAAGTCTACCCTATTTTGTTACAGTTTATGTTACCGTTACTACATCAGAAGACTTATTTCTTCTACTTAAAAAAAAATTTCTTTGTTATTATCACCTGATTATTCTTCCAAGACAAGTGTAGTATTATTTTGTTAAATTATTATAAATCACATTGGATTTTTACTTGAATAGCATTAACTAGCAATTAATTTGGTAGTAATTAATATCTGTAAAATATTTAACCTTCCCAGATAAGTCCTTTGTATCTCTCAGAAATATTACAGTGTTCTCCATATGTTAAATGTGTGTTTAGTAAATTAGACCCTTGGGCTTTTATGTTTTTGTTGCAACAATGAGTAACATTTCTTTATAAAATTTTATTTCCACATTTGCTATTACCTGCATATAAGTATGCTATTGTTTTAGTACTTTTCTCTTATAGTAAAATAATTACATACATTTTCCATGGAATACCATTTTGGATTTTCTTTGAATGAATCACTGTTCTTTATGTCTTTTATTGATATCTCTGACATGGACCAAAACCTTCTAATAAGGATGTTAGACATTACTGTTTTTCCTTTTTTTCCCCACATTTAATACCAGTCTCCCTTGGGTTTAAACATTAGAAAAGTATGATACTGACTATTTTTTAATCATGTTTATGGCATATTCTTTGCTTAAGGTATTTTCAATGATTGTAATTGTTAAATTTTTCGGTGCCTTGTTAAAAATTATGATAATTATCATTTTCTAAATTGACCTAATGGTTGAATATATTATAATAAATCATGTAATATTGACTTCTTTGAAATCCTGAAATAAGTCTCACTTGATGAATTCTTTTATATGCTGTCAAGTTCTATTTCTAAGTTTTATTTCTGATTTTAAAAATTATATTTTCTGTGAGACATGTTGACTTATTTTTTCAATATTTGTTGGTAATATTTCATATTCTATTTCTATAAGTACTATTTGTTAATTATAATTGTATTTGATATTTGCTAATAATGTCTTTAGACATTAGCTTTTATTCTATTTTTAAATATTTGGATATATTTCCTTGTTTTTAATTTTCTGTTAATTAATTTTGTTACTTAATTCCTCCTTTATTGTAAACTGATGTTATTTAAAAAAATTTTTTTTGTTTGCATCCTTCATAGTACATAGAAAAATATTTATACTTATGAATTCATTTTGCATATACCTTTTGCTTTACAATTTTTCTATATTTTTAATCTCTTCTTTGGCTCAATAGTTATTTTAAAAAGTGTCTATGTGGATAAACATTGTCTTTAGTAACAGAATATTTATATTTTTAATTCCATTGTTGTCAGTTAATACAGTGCATACTTTTGATTTCTTTAGATTACTGGCTTTGCAACTGGTCTGGTATCAATTTTCATCTATGCTTCTTGCATACTTTACATGAAAAAAGTTACTGGTAATGCCAATATCTGTGAAAGGTTGAGATTTTGCCGTATCCAATAGCTTCCATTGTTGTATGGTTGTTGGGAGAAGACAGTTCCTGGATCAGGGAAAAAAGATTTTATTACTTAACGCAATAGCAGCACCTGAAGTATCATCACGTCTGTGTCAGTTCCCCAGGCTGTGATTTCCACATGGTTAGGTGAAGAGGGCCACGTGGCACCTGCAGTCACACAGCACTTTTACAGGGGAGCAATCTTGAGCTCAGGAAACCTTCTTCTCTTTTAAAAGACACTAATCATACCTGTCCTTTGTTCTAGAGGGAGACTGTGTCTATATTCCAAGATTCTAAGCCAGCCAGCTATTTGCTTCAGATACAGACTGTCTCTCTCTTCCAAGGTTGTTTTCTATAAAAAACATCCTTGGATATATATATAGGCTGGAACAAAGGAATATAGTGCTTCTGCCGGTACAATGTGCAGAAATGCAAGACGCCCCTGGGGCAGTAGAGGAAAAATTACATATTTCTATACCAATTCTGCCTTGCCCAAATTCCTTGTAATTGTTTTTGTCAGATCAATATAGACATAGATATAAAAATAGAGCTATTTGTTACATCTATCCATCCATTTGTCTCTCTGTCTAACGGAATGTTTTGGTGTTTAACAGAATAGATGAGATAGATTAGATAGATAGAGTTGTGTGTTGAAAATGAAGTTTCCTGTGATTTTAATAATTTTGTTTCATGTGTGTTTTAAGCTACCTATTGAGCTTTAGGTACTCAGTAGTATCATTTCTCTTACTGTTTGTGATTTTTTTCTATAACTAACTGCCCTTTTTACTCCCATTTGTGTGAGTTGCCAACTCCGCTGTAATAATTTTTATTATTATTTAGGTCTCTCTGAAAAGTATTTAGATCTGTCTTAAAATCACAGGATTATTTTTTTACTCAGTCTGATACATTTCACCTTTTTTGTGAGGGGAATTTAAACTGCACTCGTTAATTTTCTTGGTCTGGTAAGTAATTGTGTTGTCTGTTTTTTGTTTGCTCGCATTTGGCCTGTGTTCTGCAGGCCATTTTGTTTACCTGTATCTTCTCAACAGTTTTAGAAAACAGACTTCCTGTATTCAATTCTGTTGCTGGTTATCTCATCATTGTTAAGATATATTCATAACTATTTGTTGATTAATCAAAATAGCAACAAAGAGGCTCTTGTTTATTAACTGTGCTTCCTTAATCCATTTCTTTCCTCTTCCCAGTTTTTAATAATTAATCTAACTATATAAAATTTGTCATTAATATACCTATACATATTTTTATTTTCAAGGAATTTGACTTTTTAAGCTGTAAGTGCACAGCGTGGTGACTGCTGGCAGGGAGGGGCGGAGGGAGGCGAAGGGTACGGGGTGGTAGATGGCGGTGCATAGAGACGTAACTCGGGGTGACAAATACACAACGCAGTGCACAGATGATGTGTTGCAGACTCATGCACCTGAGATCTGTATAATTTTGTTAACCGGTGTCACCCCCGTAAACTCAATAAAAAGGAAAACAAAAGTAACCCAAGAGTATGAGCGTACTTTCTCTACTCTTGTTGCCGTAACAAAATACCGTATATTGGGTGTCTTGAACAACAGAAATTTAATTTTCTCAGAGTTTTAGAAGTTGGAAGAGATCCGGGTTCCAGTATGGCTGGGTTCTGATGAAAGCGCTCTTCCTGTGTGCTCACATGGCCTTTTCTTAGCATGTGTACTTGGGGGGAGTTTGTGGGGGGGGGTGAGAGAGAGAGAGAGGGAGAGCCACTCTCTCTTCTTTTATCCAAATACAGTCATGTTGGGGGTTTGAGCTTCAACATATGAATAGTACTTGAATAGTACTATATCCCTGGAGACCTTCATTTATGCTATAACCTGGGCCTAAAAGCCCTCCCACTTTTCCTTTAGTGACCAGCTTGCCTTCATCTTCACCTTTCAATACTGGTTCAAGGTAAGCCCCTCCAGAAAGCCTTGATGGAATCCTGGGTGAA
Source organism: Tonatia bakeri (assembly GCA_004024845.1). Lineage (NCBI taxonomy): Eukaryota > Metazoa > Chordata > Mammalia > Chiroptera > Phyllostomidae > Tonatia > Tonatia bakeri. The sequence continues at coordinate 432,577 of PVIA01000113.1, forward strand.
GCTATAAGCTCTGCTGCTACCTGGTCCTTCCTTGCAGAGGGCTCCCTCTTGTCTATCAGTTTTGGACGGATGCCAGTTTACCATAAGCTCTTCAAGTTCAGGGCTTATTTCTTATTTACTGTGCGACTCTTTGTGACTTAGGCAGTGTCCAGCTTAGAGTAAGCCTGTAATCAATGTTGGATAAACTTAAAGCCCAGAAAATAGACCATCTTTGTCCAATAAGACACCTGGACATTTTAGGAGAGCCAGAAAGAGGAATGACCAGTGAGGAGGATGGGAATGGTACCCTGTAGGAGCAGGGATCTGAGCTCTGGGTGACTGAGCTCTGGATCCATGCCAGGATATCTCAGGCTGCAGGCAGGGGAGACACAAGTTTGTACCAGATGATGACAACCCAAGCCCCTTTCAAAAACAAACATTTTGTAAATTCGTAAAAATTTACCACAAAGGGTGTTCGTCTGCAGTCTGACATTTGGGAAATTCTGTTGCATTGCCCAGAGGACATACATTTCATACAGTGGTAGAAATCAGGATAACCAAACTGTCAGGGGGCTTTAGGAGATAATATTAATCTCAACATGCAGTCTTTCTTCATAAAATCTCTTTGCAGTACTGAAGGCCTCGTGGTGATAAGCATGTCCTTTATAGATTAAATGGGGATTGGTGACCCTTAAATTGAGCTACAAAATTATATAATAAATTTTTAATTCTGGTATGATCAAAAAGATTTGATGTGCCTTTTAAGAATATAAAGACGGGAGAATTATCACAAGCCTAATTATTTCCACCATTGTTTTGCATGCTTTACATACGCATCACAGGAAAGGGGAAAGTTTTGGGGTCAAATCTTTTAGCCAGGCTCTTTTCTGTCTTTCTGGAACATCCTATACCCGAACTACATTCTCTTCCTGATTTAAAAATAATGCTAGACCTTTGATCAACAGATTTTTCACAAGATGTTGAACATTTGGGGTGAAAGGAAATGTTCTCGCATTCACTTAACAGGGCTGCTCCTTTAGTTGGTTTTGCATAGATTTATTTTTGAAGCCTGAACTGCTTGCTAATTTCCCAATTAGAAGCTCACATAATTGCTGCATTAGCACTGTCTTCTTTTCCTTCTCTGTAATGCTGTCCCATAATACAACCTGGCTTCTGCAGCAACCTCCCTAACACTTCCGGCGGTGAGACCCAGGCCGCCTTCCCCCGGTTTCCACTGTATTATTGCCAGGATGGCAGTGGGGTTGTTGGTGAGTCAGGAAGCACAGGCAGTGGCAACATGAACTCTTGTGATCCTCTCTGCACACTCTACCTCCTTCCCCTTTCCTAATTGATTACAGCTCCATTCCTGAGCAACTGGGGCTGAGAGCACTGCGGCTCTTTCTTCACCACCAGCAGAGTGAAGAAGGCTTTGCCCGGGGTCCTCGTATGTCATTGACCCCTTAAACAGTTAAATTGTTTTTATGTAAAGTACCCTAATCTTCTGAAAGTATATTTTAGTACTTTTGTATTTCAGTTTCCTGCTATAAATATCTCATTTTGATTTATTTTAAAGCTGATGACCTAAAAAAATACTTTCTTTAAGAAAGGGGGAGATATATTTATCTACATTATAAACAGATTTTAAAAAGTCTATTTCACAAATAAACCTCTATATAAAATATAATTGATGATTAACAACATTTAAAACATTTTCCTGGAGTTGGTGAATGAAATGAATGTGTTGATTGCCACTTTTAAATTTACAAAAATTCTGTTGCTTTAGTACGTTTTTCTTGGTGCTGCTATAGTAGATAAGTAGGAAGGCCTTTGGGTCAGAGGGCCACTCCCAGTTCAGGCACTGATTCCAGCTAGACAGTGGATGGGGTTTTGTGGACACAAGAGGAGTTTTAAATGTGGTTTTGATTTTGCACATGAAAAGCACCAACTTCCACAAATATTTTTATCACAATATTAGTTATATTTTACTATTTTTATAACACGTCTGACAAATGATTTTGGTAATTTCCTTAATAGAGGATTTTAAAAAATGGTTCAGGTGCAGGTACATATTTTTTCTGAAGTGTTTAGTAATGACAAAAGTCTAGAGTATTTAGAAATATTTTAAACTATGAATGGATGCCATGGGAAATTGCTTTTATTGACAACTGAGTTAATTATAGCAGTTCTGTTCTTCAAATCTGTATTCTGTGCCTGTAAAAAATTATCATAGGTTAAAAATGGACTCACATTAGCTTCTCTGTAAGTGCAGTATTTTACGAACTTTAAAAAATGTCTTGACACTTTTCAAAATCCACTGAGTATAAATACTCTAAAAATATGTACACTCAAAATGGTCATTCTGTGACATGAAATCTGAGTTGTTGTTTATAATTATTTGTATACCCTAACATGTTTATATCAGCTTTTAAGAGCAACTTTGTAGGAATTAGCGTGATCATAATAGCAAAGCATTAGTTACACACATTTGAATGCGTGTTTCATAAACTATATTTATAAAAGAGGGTCAGCTTATCTATGTCTTTAGTTTTCCATGCAGCTCTCTGGGGGACCAGAATGTGGCTGTCATGGAGTCATTCGATTTTTAACAGAGATCCTTTCTCTATAACTAATTCAACGCATGGCTATATGGGTAATTTTGAACAAGTGGATCTTTCTCCAAGCTGAAAGCCTGCCAGGAGGGAGAGTGAGTGAGAAAAAAAGGATTTCAAAGGAGCCACAGACAGCCACAAAGTAATCACGAAGCACCACTGTATTGCCACGATCCCTTGACAGAAGTGCATTGAGAAACGGTGATATAGAACAGAGATGACACCTCATTACAACAAAATACTCTATAATACCTGGGACAAGGGTTGGAAATGATTTTGTCATCAAATGGAGCACCCGAAATTGTAGAAAGTTTGACTATGTCTGCTGCGGGGAATTTTTTAAAGACTATTATAGCTCCCCCGTTATTTCAAAGAAGTTCCCATAGCAGCAAAATATGAAATACAGAAGATGGGAAATGTAAAATAGAAACTGCCATTGTAACCTTATATATCACATTTAATGAAAAAAAAAACCCTTTTAGCCAAAGATTACATAATGCAAGTGTATAAATTATGATTAGTTACTCTAAATTTAGCTATCACTATTTTATTAAATCCTAAGTGTTGGAATAAATTATTAATGATGGCTCAGTCTTTTAGCCTGTGAAATCCTGACAAATGGAATCTATTTTGGGTCATATCACAGCACTAGTACGAAAGTAAATGGAGGACAACTTGATTGTGCAAAAGTCAGTGGAAATATTTCAATAGTACCAATAAAATGAAAAATTCAAAGGAATAAAAACGATATTGAATACTTAACGTTGCTGTTGTTGAATTTCAGTGGAAAGAAAGCCAAACAGATCATTACCAGGACTATGGTAAAGACTGATTCTTGAAAATAAAGCAGAAACTTTATTATAACAGAGCCCAATGGGCCATAAGTGGAACTTGTTTCTGAGTCTAGACCTTTGGTCTCATACTGCCTAAGTGATCCTCAACAAAGGTAAGAACTGATGCTAGATCCTGGAGCCAGGCTGAGCCCACCAATGGGGACTATGTTTTAATATGTTCTCTTTATAATGTAAATTAGGCTAAGTACAGTCGGGAGTAAGTGACATATTAGAAGTCATATTGCACACAAGAACCAAGACCAGGTCAGGGATGGTTTGGACTGTGCTCATTCATCTTCAAGTACTTCCTGTGCATGGACATATCGTTTGTAAGTCAAGACTTGTTTATAAATTATATGGAAAGGGGACCTTTCGAAGGAACTCAAGGAGGAAAATGATACATTAAAAGGAGTATTTAATGAGAGTCAGTGTAGTCGCAAAAAGGTTTTCCCATGAAGTGATTTGTATCAGATAGTATACATAGGAAACTATTACAGTGTTTCTAAATCAGAATTCAGGTATAATGCGATAATATCTTGAAATTTTAATTAATATATTTGCTTTTCCACAGCCTTTAAAAAAAAACACTTCTTGACTCTTTTATTTCTTCCACAACCTCATCTAATCCATTTCCACACATTCTTACACTTCATCTTCTTCTGTTCAGGAAGAGGTATCATTGATTATCTTAAGGAAAATTAGGATTTTAAGGCAAGAATGCAAAGCATCAGTCATTGCTAAGGTTTTGCAGTATAAAACAAATTTTGAGTTTTTATGGGCCCATAGAATTGCAAGTTAAAGTTTTCTATGACAAACGTAGATGTTACTAGAGAAAAAATGATTTGGATAAAGAGCAGTGGGAAAATGGAGACAACTATACTTCAATATCAATTAAAAAAAGAAAACAAGCAAGGGTCTTTTCAAAAATGGTAAGTGTAATAGTTTATGTGGCTAATCAAGTTTTCTGTTTGTTTGTTTCACAGGAAGCCAGACAAAAACAAAACAAACAAAACAGCTTCCTGATTAGAGAACAAGTGAGATGAGAGAGGGGGACGGGAGAGACAGAGAGAAAGAAGAGCAGAATAGGGAAGAACTGAGAATTTGGCCTTCCACCCTGCGCTCTCCAAAGGTCAATCCCTGATGAGAAAGGATGATCAAAAGTCCGGGGATGTTTGGGGGATTCCTGAGAATAGGTGCATTGCCCAGTTTCCATATACAGTAGGGAGACCTCAAGCCTTTAGAGAAGCTCTGTGTTGATCATCAAATTGTTACGCTATAAAGTAGAAATGACTAGGCAAGAGTATCCCAAGCTCTGAGCAGGCACAGAAATAGAGAGGAGCACACCAGGCCCTCTGGTCAGGCCAAAGAAAAAGGAAAAGACCACAGAGGTAACCCGTGAGCATGAGAACATTGCAGTAGTGCATGCATGGGGATAGGTGCCACGAATCCCAACACCAGCGGTGATCATAGGTCTCATCAGAAACCAGGGAGGGTGGATGCTCATGGCTTTGGACCAGTGCTTCTCAAAGATGAGTGGGCATCAGAATCACCCAGAGTCCTTATTAAAACTCAGATTTTTAGGTCTTCATCCACAGTTTCTGATTGAGTTGGTTTATGCGGGATGGGGTTCAAGGATTTGCATTTCTAACAAGCTTCTGGTGGCACTGTGTTGCTGGTTGAGGACTTCCCTTAGAGAAGCAGTATTCTAGACTAAACCAAAGATGGTGTGTATGCACCGTCCCCAACACAGACACACAAACACACACTCACTCAGGATTTAGATGGCCTCTGGAGGGAATGAAAAAGAAGGGGATGCATTCTGATAGCCTAAGAAATTATCCAAAAGAAAATGAGTTCACACCTAAAAGTGCTAAGTAGTGAGTGGGCCTTGGTTTCCGTATACAGTTTACCTCCATTAGCAGAAATTAAGGATGAAGGGCTAAATTCACTTCTGTTGCAGAGAAATAAAGATCTCTACCATTTGTATGACCTACGTTTTGTTCCTGTGAAAAGCAATACCCGGTCTGCCCGCACTTAGTGAAAACTGCGTACTGAGGTTTAAATACAACTTCAGGAGTCCTAGAGAGGAAACAGTCTGAAAGGATGCTTTGCTTTGTTGTTGTTGTTATACAGAAACAGTTCTGTTGTACAATATTTTGCCTTGGAACCTCCCTACAGGGAAGATGTTTCTGTAGCCCAGGTGACCATTCTGTGACTCATCCCCTGGGCCTCCCCCGAGAACACAGAGAACAGGAGTTATATCTGAGTGGACAGCCCTTCCGAGCACTCTGAGGAGGCAGGGGCAGAACATCTGTTGGCTCAGGAACACTGCTCCCGCAGTCACGGTCCTCCATCTGGGCCGTGCACGAGCGGAATCCCTGCCACATCCATGACATGCTGGGAGGCCCCATACACCCATGGCAAATAACAATATTCTTTCTCCAGTGGAGTGGGATCCTCGCCTTCTAAGGGTCCAGCATGAAATGTAAAAGCCCATCAGATGGCATTTACATGAAGGCAGCTGGCAGGGCTTGTCCCCTCAGTTGCACACGGCTTTGGTCTAAAATAGGACTGTGTGTGCACCTTTGCTGTTTGAGTTTTCCCTTTGCACACAAGAGCTAAGTCAGTAGTTTATAACTCACCAAGCTGAGTTCATATTCATGAGATTTATCTGATATGAATTTATTGCACATTACCTAACATCCCACACCCACCAGCATCTTGTAGTCAAACTTTCCTTTGATAGTCATACACCATCACATGAGCCTCCATCCCAAGTAATTGATGGAAAACCCATGCCCTCCTCAGTATTTCTAAGGATTCTTCAGTTTGTGGAGGGTATGTGTGCTTAAATGTGTGATGTGGTCTGTCCCTCTCACTTTGAACTCTCAATCTCCACTTTCTTTTCTCTCTTTCTTTTCTTTCTTTCTTTCTTTCTTTCTTTCTTTCTTTCTTTCTTTCTTTCTTTCTTTCTTTCTTTCTTTCTTCTTTCTTTTACTATACGTAGTTGTTTTATCTGTATACTTAGCAGTATTCACTCCTCACACTTCATTCCAGGCACAGATAAAAACATTATTTCCATCAGATGTTTCCCAAAGCATCACGAGTCCAGCTAGCTATCTTGTTTAATTGAGCACCTACAATGTGCCAGATGATATTCTAGTCCTTGGATTCAGCACTGAAAATATACAGGTAAATACACTATTGTGATTCTAAAACTTAGGGAGATTTTCCTGAATGCAGGAGGTTAAAAAAATGAAGGTTATAACACAGAACAATAACAACTTCCTTCTGCATTATCAGTATCAGGTATCATGGCTTCTAAGTTACAGGGATTTCCTTCATTGGAGCCAGCTTTCTTCTGAGGACCCAGCCTCATGACCACAGCTGACTCCCACCCTTACTCTCTGTAGAGGTCATTCTCCAGCATCTCTTTCCCTCAAGTGCACAGGTTTCTCTCAAACTTTTCTTTCTTGAGCTTACAAAAGAAAATGGAGAATTGATTTTAAAAAGATCGAACAGAGTCATTTAGCTCACTCTGTCTCATTTTAGTAACCTGGATTTCATAACCAAAAGTCCCAGGACAGTGTTTGCTCAAACAAAAGAGCCAGGTGTCTTGGATAGGATTCACCAGAGTTTAAAAGAAGCCCGCATAGACCATCTTTTCATCTTGGAAAATGCAACTCACCACAATGAATGTAGTAGATCAAGAAAATGCCTTCGGCGATGGCTGAGGGATCAAACTGTGTGGATTAGATTATGATGGAGGAGCATACAGCTGGCCTACCGCTGAGGTGAAGTGACGATGTGCTTCTACACTACTAGAGGAAGTCAGATCTTTTTACTGCATTTTTTCCTAATAACATATTGGAAAAGTATTTGCCTGATCACTAACTGCATACCAGATCTTGCTGATATGTTGATTTACTCATGAAACCACTTAAGGAAAAGGAGATACATGGAAAGAGTTACTTCCTGATTATGTTTACAGTAATCCCCTTTCTTTCTCTAAGGTCATCTACTTTCCAGCCTGGTCAAATGGATCATTTCAATGTGGGCATAGCAGGAATCCTATATCTGCATGCTTCTAGCCTTTTTCAGTGGCACTAGTATGTGCAGTTTTTAAATTTAGTTTGCAACTTGGAAGTGGGTAAGCAGTTCCAGAGACAAATAATCATTTCTTATTAATATCCCATGAGTCAAAGAACCAATGTGGGTGTTCTAACATTGGCAGAGTATATCTTTGACTACTATGTATTAAAAAATGAGATTGTCTCATTTTATACAACCCACACTTGTTCTGGTTGATGGCTATAGGTCTCTTTGAGGAATTGCTAAGTTTCAGAGTTCATTATTTTAGCAAAGACTCAGAGTACATTTTCTTCTTTCTCCCCCCCGCCCCACCTCATTTGAGGATATTTTTTTTTTTTCCATTGCTTTTGGAGAGAGAGGAAGGGAGAGAGAGAAACATTGATGTGAGAAAAAACTTCTGGGAACCTCCCTACCTGGTTTTAGAAGCTATAACCCCCATGGCTAAGGCTGAATAAAAGACCTTGGGACCATAAGACACTAATGAGACAAAGCTTATCTTCCTGGCAGGGGCATTGCCTCTGCCCCCTTTACTTCATCCTTCTTGGCCCCAGGAGGATGACTGGTTAGCCAGCCAATGGTGGATAAGATTCCTCAAAGGAGGGATGATATAAGACAGGCATGGTCACAATGGGGCCATCAGGGAAGGACTTGGGGGACTATAGAAAAAAGGGGTGATGGACCTTCAACCTTCGGCTTTGACACAGCCTGAGTTCTCATTCTCTGTCTGAGAAGTCTCCTAATCTCATGACTGCCTTACTTCCCCCACTTGACTTAGGCCTGAAACAGTGCTGGAGGGTAATACAGCCCTGGATAGGAATGCATGGTTCCCCAGGGTGACCAGACCTAAGAGAGAATGCATAAAATCCTGTGATACCTGCTTTGCTAAGAATGTCCTCAATTTTCTGATAAGGGCCCAAGCATAAAACGAGTTTGTTCCCAAAAGTTTTATGGCCCTTTAGCTAACTGACCCTGACTCAGAATAAGCCCTCATAGTTCTTTGAATGTTATCTATTGTTTGATCATTACTGCCTGACAATGACTAATAAGCTTTACCTATATTCTTGTACAAATTGAACCTAATAAAAGCCTATTGAGGAATGGGCTCAAAGGCCCTTTTCCTCTGAGAGACTGGCCATCTTCCCCCCCCCCCAAGCAGATCATGTCTTAGTAGACTTATTCTCATCTATGATGGCTGGGGGCCCTGCAGGTGGGCTCCCCACAAAAAAAAGAAAACAAAACAAACCATCAACTGGTTGCCTCCACTATGCTCCTGGACCAGGGACTGGATTGTATATGCACCCAAACAGAGGATCAAACTCACGGAAAGTTCCCTGACTGGGAATTGATCCTAAAACCCTTCAGTTATGGGACTACACTCCAACCAATGGAGTCATACTGGCAAGGGCATAGGGTACTTCTTTAAAAGCCTGGCACACTCTTCATTCCAGGGGCTCCAAGTCTGGAAATTGGGTGAGAGACCATGACTCTCAGTTATGCCAAAAATCTGATTATGAAACCTAGAATATTTTAAACTGTAAAAATCAAGTAGCTAGTAGGTAGGAATTCTATTTCAGTCCAGTGGATACTACGATCTGTTGGTATCCACCAATGATTCCTGTAGCTTAAGTCATTATGATCACTGCTTTAGCCAGCTACCGGCTTTGGGAATCACGTCCTCTCATCTCCAGCCTTCCTGCTTCAGCAAAGTAACTTGGCTGTGCCATACTCCAGGACTCCATTATCCCCACTAAATTAAGGAAGCACATTTAAATAGGGTTACTTGCTATACTCATTCTTGGTCTCACTGGGTATTTCTTAGTACTTTGGTGAAGGGATGTCCTTGGAGACCATCCAGTTAACATAGTGAGGGGATGAGTAGCCAGTAACACTTGAAAATCTGCACTTGCATTTCTACCTTTCTCTGTATACACTCATCTACATTATACCCTGGAAATCTTCACTTTTCATTTAACCTTGACTATCATGGAGCCTGGTTTCAATCCACTAAACATGTAATCTGGTAAACCACAATTACATACTCAAATATCAAACATCTTGAATCCACTAGATCTGGAAACTCCAATTACATTAATACATGTGACTCAATCCAACTTTTTGTTTCTGTATCCCTGAACTAGGACCTTTAGACTCCACCCAAGGCACCCCTCCACCAGTTTTCACCAGTATAAATTAGCAAAACCTTCTAATTACTCTGTTGGACAAGCTACAGACTTTGTACCCATCCTCCTGTGATCTGAGCACAGTTATGCATCTGGAAATGATGAGAGGTGATTTGGCACATCTTGGGAAAAATTAGTAACTCCAAGCAAGGCAGCTGCCTTGAATGCATGCCTTAACATGTTCTTCAGATAGTGAAGGAAGGGCTCCTTCTATTTTCAAGAAGGTCAGTGGAATTTGGAGGTTTATATCGAACAGGATCTACCCCAAAGTCCCAACTCTTTCCCAATAAATGCCCTAAAGTTCATATAAGCTACCAAACGAGGCTATGCATTCAAGGTTGTTTATCATTCTAGATTGTGCATGATCAGACTTTGACTCTGCTTTTCAAAAACACTAGTCATGTATTTGGCTAAAAGAATATAATAAATTTTAGGAAGTTCTGTTGTTTTCCAGATATGAATTGAGGTGAAAATCTCAAATGTTGAGCAACTAAATTTCTTTTTGTAGAAAGAAGTTGCACAGTCAAAAGCAGACAGACTGTTTAATAGTTCTTCTTGTCCTTGTTTACAATAGATTGTTTTATTTTAGCAGTCTCTTGTTGTCCCAAATCCTTCCCCTTAATAGGCACTTCATTTGAGGCAACTTTAGCAATAAGTTAATGATTATTTTAAATTTTAAATGTCATGGTCCATCACAATGAGGTTATTTTATCTTTAAAATTAACCAGGCAGACAAGCTAGGCCAGATCTTCATCATCTTCAAAGTTTACTTTTAGGAACACTTTCAGTACCAAATATTTTCTTAGAAGGTCCAACCTAGACAATAGCAACTACTTGGATTATTTCAGAGAGGAGAGGATTTAGCAGAGGGCCTTAAATGCTTTCCTAACTGCTAAAGTGCCTGGGGAAGCAAACGTCATGAAAAACCACTGTTAACTCTCAGGCTCATCACTACCTTACAGAGGGGCAGGAAATTTCAAAAGCTCTGGAAAACTATTAATAATCATCCCAACTTCTTGCTGTACCAAGATAGGTGACTTACTAGGCAATAGCTGGAGGTCATTGCAAAAACACTGCTTTGCAAAAAAAAAAACTGCTGAAGAACATGTTTCTACCCACCACTGACTTAGAAGCAATGATATGTGTATTGCTTCCACTTTTGGACCTTGCAAATGTCTCACAGGTGCCTATCAGTGGTAAGATATACCCTGGAATCCAACTGGCAATGGATTTTGAGAAATGTAATGGACAGCCTTCTAGCCACTGGGAGTAGGGGATGTCAAGAAGGGAAGCAGTGCTAAGTTACACAGACAGCAAAGTGAGCCTTTCTCACATACTCTATCAATTCAAATCTTTCACGACTTTGCATAAAAATAACAATTACACTTATTTATGTATTTATGCTTTATTTATATGTGGCACAGTGGATATTATTAAAAAGTTCAACTAATACAGAACAAGAGCCATCAGCACCTACATGCATCCATTCCAAGATTGATTTTTGCTAATGTTATTTCGTGGTTAGGTTAAAAAAAAAAAAAGCACAGCCCTGGCTGGCATAGCTCAGTGGATTGAGCATGGGCTGTGAACCGAAGCATCACAGGTTCGATTCCCAGTCAGGGCATATGTCTGAGTTGCAGGCCATGGCCCCCAGCAACCACACATTGATATTTCTCTCTCTCTCTCTTTCTCCCTTCCTTCCCTCTCTCAGAATGAATAAATAAAATCTAAAAAAAAAAAAAAGCACAGAAAAAAATCACATTTTAGCTGATTGAAAAATAGAATACTGTATAGCAAACAATAAAAAGAAACAAAAACTAAAATTTTTGAAAATATTAGATAAATCTATGAAAAATGTAAATCACATAACAGAATAAAGAAGATTTGAATTAAAATAAAAAGCCTTTAACATCTCAAATAATAGACTTTTGTTATTGTTTGCAATCAGTGAGCTAAAGTCTGTTGGCTGAACAGAACCTGAAACTGGATCAATAAAAATCTTCCATGGCTCCATATTCCCTTCTTCCACACATAGGAAATATAAAATCGAAATAGTTGTGTTAGTAACAAAATTAAATTGCTTAATAATATTCATCACAATTACTAGTATTCCTGATGTGTTTGGCTGTCTTGACAGTTTATCATCTTTAAGACTATAAGGCATCATCTAACACAGCACCTGGACAGGGTAAGCACCAAATAAATACCTGTGGAATTAGTGAAAACAAATTCAGACTGCTCATTTTAAAGTTTGTACAACAAGTGTTCAACAGCTCTGCTAATGCTTTTAAAAAATGAGCTAGAAATCAAGAAAAAGGCAGTTAATTTTAGCTGCCATGATTCAATTCACCGAGGGAACTTGGGAAAACCATTCCAACTGTGTGCTTTACTCACTTTCCTAATAATGAGCTCTCCCGTCTGCTTCACAGAAACACCTGCGATAATCACTTTGCTTGGAGCTTTATGGAGGAAACATGAGCCACAGAATTCAATGTATATTGATGGCAATGCTGGACTTTCTATGAGTAAACAAACACACATGGCTTTATCTATTCATGAAGTTTCATTGTAAACTAAGCATGATTATGTTAATATAAGGAAACATTTAGATTATAATAAATTTCAAAAGTTTAGGTATTATAAATATGGAACATCGTTCTTGTATTCAACAAACCATCCTAAGAAGGTGAGGGTCATGTTGTCTCTCACTCTCACAGTTCTTCATGTCCTTCCCAGCCCCCAATCCTGCTGTCAGGCGGACTCTGTTCTGAAGTTGGCAGCTTTTTTACCCAGCAGATAAAGAGCAAAGTTTTGCTCCAAGTGCCTGCCCTTCTGCTTCCCCTCAACCGCGTGGCAGTGCTGAAATGTTCTTAACAGAGATCCTTCCTCCTCTCCAACATCTTATCATGTGAATATATTTTAAAATGCTCAATCGTGTTTAAAAATGTGTTAAATGACTTCATACCAACTTCAGTCTTTTTTATAAGCATGTGAGGAAAGTTCTTACTCCTCAATCCTCCTATGAAACCCGTGGTCATTTCCATTACTTTTCAGATCAGAATTAGGTAAAAAAAGATCCAAGAGTTTGTGTAATTACCAAAGTCTGAAATTAGAATGTTATATCTCATACAAATTTTAAATCTTTCAACCTCAAAATTTCCCCTTGCCCCAGCTAGAACCTGTTGGTCAGCTTTTTCTCTTTCCAGTGTCTTCCTCCTCTACCTTCATGACTTCGATATCTGATCAGTCCACAGCTGGAGTGAGGCGCTGCTGGGAAATTCTTACTCTATCCGCTCTCCTCTGGTTCGTCACTTCTCCTTCTGCATTTGGCAGGAATCTGGCTCAGCTTCTCTCCGCTAAGCTTGGTTCATCTTCTGGGTGGCCCTTTTTTGTTGGGTGTGAGGATGACCTACATCCAGCTCTTGTCTGTATGTGTGGCCTGCTTTTTGCCCAAGGGAAATGTGAACCCTTTGCCTATTGCCCTTTGCACTGAGGAAGAAGCTTTTGCGTGTGGGCAAGAGTTAGACACAGTTTAGTGTATCCTGCATTAGGGTGCATGCACACCAAAGCGTCCTGGTGATTATTTGAAGCTCCTTTTACTGAAATTGGTATGAGCAGCTAATGACTCCCAATCTCTACCTGCAGGGAAATGGGGCTCAGAGTGCTAGAACAGCTCTCTCCTTTTATGCCCTCTCTGAGATTGAATTTGAGTTAAATTACAAGTTTTAAATATTTCTTTAAATGTTTACTGCGATTTATATCCTTATCTGGCACCTCAGTTTAGAATTTCACATCTGTTATTTTGGTGCCATAATATAATTCTAATGGAATATCGTGTTATTTTTCTGTGTACTAGCTCAAGGGGACACCTTTCTCTTTACATTTTTATATACATGGATAATTACTAAGGAAAGTTTTGGGTGCTTAAAGAAGAAGTTATATATCCATGTGTACTTTTGTGCAAAAAAACAAACCCATACATTGCTGGTTGGCTGTCTTTTGGGGACCACCTGCCCCGGTGTCCAAGGTGGGAGGGGTGGAGGGAAGGCCCTGGCACGGTTTGGAATTTCAGCGTTGGTAAATTCGTGAGCCCCCTTGGTGACCCTGATGGAAGAATTTTGTGTGTGCCTTCTCTTTTCTCTTCCTGGCTTCATCCTTTCTTGTTTGAAAAACTGATTAAGCCTACACTCCCTTGAAACCTGGGGAGTGACGGAAGGCACAAATTCTCAGACGTTCTAGTTATCAGCAGTGGGGCTGGAAGGGAACAAAGCTATCAGTTCTCAGTTATTTTCTGGAATGCTCACTTCTTGGCACAAAGATTTGTATGGGTGGGGCCAAGCAGTATTAGAAAGAGGTAGGGAGGCCAACTTCCAAATTGACAGTGATGTCTGTTTTAAGAGAATGTATCTAGATCTGCTAGGTTATGAAGGGACTTTGATTCACTGTAACAACTTTATGTGACAACCTAAAGCGGAGTGTCTGCTTAGGTGACAGAAGCTGAGAGAATGCAAATAGGCAGTTCAATATGTTCAAATTTCCCAGAGGATCATAAATCAGAGGGTATGCTGCTCTTAGGACACAGTATGTGCTGGGTCAGTAATTCTTAACTCTTGTCTTGGGAAATAGAAAACATGCCCACGGAATTTAGCTGAGTTCTGGATGAACAGACAAGGCCATCCTCCTGCTTCAGTTTAGAATGCTTTAGGTTGCAACTAATTGGCTTTAATACCAAAGGAAGTTAGGTTAACTGTGCCCTGTAACCAAAGCGTTCAGAGCTAGAGGACAACTCAGGCATGGTCTTGATTTTCTCTGACACTTGTGCCCACTCTCTGCTGTGAATTGGGCGAAAATACTGTAAAGGACTTCTCACACCAACTAGGATGCGTGTTTCCTCATTCATGCCTGCAGGAGAAAATATCCAACCGAACCATTTTAAACCACACGGCCTCCCACCCTTTAAGGCTGTGCATGACTGCTGCAGGAACTATGTATGCAATATCCTAATCAGTGAAGCCGGGTTCGGGTCCATTCCAAGCAACACTCCCAGCCAAACCTCAAGGCTCCTAACCAGCGGAGGAAACAGGCAACTGTCTTGCCTGATAGTTCCCAATCATAGGGGACTTTTTTTATTTAACAAAGTGAGGAACTGTACCCTAGATTTCCACAAAGTGTTTGAGAATTCTATCTTAGAACCTCAGGTTACCTTCTATTTAAGAGATTGCAAGTAACTGATCTTCATTTCCATATGAATTTGAGGGCATGGAGCTCATCTACACTCAAATTTGGCCCAGCAAGTTTTGGGCTAGAGTGATTTTTCCCTGAGAGTTTATAACATTTCTTTGCCCCTTTCAAAAACATTGATTTGATCAGCATATCCCATCGGATCCAAGATTCAGAGTTTATATAATATGTTATGTCAGTTTTATTTATGCATGTCAAATATTTAATGGTTATGGCAAAAATCCCAAGCAATAGAATCTTTAGGTGATGGTTTTACTGAAAACACTTTTTATAAAGGCTGTGGATGCAGCTAGAAGGAATTGTTACTTAGGCCATAGTGCTCATCAAGATAAGTAATCTACTTTTTGGGGGTTAAATTAACTTGGCTTTAAATGAGTGTCTGTTTTAAACCGGTGCGGTAGGTAGCCATTAGGCCTAGCATTGACCTGGATTTATATAAAAAATTGCTATTATAATTTCTAAACATGGCAATGTGAGCTTGATCTAAGAGTACTAGAAGTTTAAACATACATTCACATTTCCACATAGCTATTACTTTTAATGATATAAAATATAATACTTGAGCCTTGCTTTAATGATATAATTGAAAATAAAACATTTTTTTAAATAGTTAGTGCTCTTGTTTTTTAAGGCTGAGTTCTCCAGAAAATGGCCCTCCTTTCTTTTATAAAAGCATTTTCTTTGAGAGGGATATTCACTTGTTTAATGTTTTATGACACCCCCGAATTTTGTTGTTCTGATTTTCCTAGACTATTCTTATTCTTAATATTGGTTACAAGTCATTTTTTTTCTTTTTTCCCTTAATACATTTTACTGAAAGAAAAAAGGACATAAAAATAAGTACACTAGAGCATTTCCAAGCTAAAATGGAGTACAATAGAGATCAGAGTAAATTTAATGTAGGCAAATGTAATCAGCCACAGTATACGAAAGCTTAATTTATTATATCCCTATGGGGAAACAAAATCTAAGTCTAAAGATCATTATAACTGTAAGAGACATGAAGAACA
Source organism: Tonatia bakeri (assembly GCA_004024845.1). Classification (NCBI taxonomy): domain Eukaryota; kingdom Metazoa; phylum Chordata; class Mammalia; order Chiroptera; family Phyllostomidae; genus Tonatia; species Tonatia bakeri. Next base: position 448,521 of record PVIA01000113.1, read on the forward strand.
AATTAAAGCAAGCAAACAAATAAACCCCATTTTTCAACAGATTATTCCTCAGAAAAACCAATCTATTAAAATTTGTGGCCACCCATAGTCCTCTCCCCCTTAAATGTAATACCAAGTGTTATCCATGAATCTTAGTCAGTTATGGTATTTCACACTCCTTTTTTGCTTCCATTCGTGGTATATCAATGCATTTTTACCATTGTATCTAGAAATTAGCTTCAAAATTATTCATTATCTTATTCGATGTTTACGGTTTTCATACCTTGGCATGCTATCTCAAGAGAGGTATTTGGTGATATCAGTGAGGAAAGAAGGGAGTATTTATTCATAGAATTGAAGAGAAACAGTGCCTTTGATAACTCACCTGATTGCACAGTTTGATAGCCTATAAAATCTTCATTTATTCTACTAGGGGTCTTTTTAGTCAACAGTCACTGTGCCAGAAACTGTGGTAGGTGCTACACACAAAATTACTCCATGCAACCCTCATAAGAACCTGGATTATTCTTATTTAATAGATTAGATAATTGAAGATTAAAAGATTAAAAAATTTATTCATCTTATGTATATAGCACAGGGCTAGAGTTAAAACCCAAGGATGTATAATTACAAAATCCATGTGCTTTCTGCAACATTTTACTATTTCTTCCTACTTCTTTTAAAGTAGATTATCAACTAATTTTTTCCAGCTTTAAGTTATACCAGGTCATATAGCCAGATTTTCATCAATCCCTAATAGATTTGCAGACTGGACTAAGGTTCAGACCTAGATGAGAATTGGATGATGTAATACTTCATTGATTAGAATATGCTCATTTATTGACATTTTAACATCTTTGACATTAGGATTACCTTATGGATGATGAGGAAGTATTTGTCATGGTTGGATTATGAAAGTTTAATTTTTTTTTAGTGTCATCTAAATGAATGGTATGTTTTCAATTGATGGTTTTCTAGATTAGGTAAAATATGATAATCAGTTCCTCAATGAAGAGAAATTAGACAAAGCAGAGTAATCCTGACTCACCTGCAGTTCCACTCTATGCACCCTCCCAAACAGAGCTGGGGAAAAGGATGTTCCTTTCAGAGTTAGGGTGGGTGTTGGGAGTTTACCTCCCATTGCCATTGTTACCATTTTTCTCTCCCATGTCCTGGTTCTAACAATGGAATTTCTGCTTCTTCAGAGTTTTCCCTAGATCATTGAAAAAAGATGTAATTTCTTTGATTTTTAATTATTTATATTCTCTTCCAGCTGTCTTTTAGTCATGTTAACCAAGACTTTACTCTTTTTATTAAGGGTTCTTTCCATAATTCCTACAAAATTAAAGTACGTGATTTTTTTTTTGGCCTATGCTCTTTACATATATGTATGTAGGACTTTAAGTGATGATTATTTAAATTGTGTATTCTTTTTTTCCTTGTTACCATTTATTTGTATATCAGGGTACAGAATTTTTATATTATGTAAATTCTCAGTGTTACAAGGGGCTTAAAAACTATTGAAATACATAATATATATTTTATTTTTGCATGAGCCATCATATATTTTAAAACCTCCCAAAACTCTGTTCCTCTCCTTCGCCACTTCCAAAAATCTTTCACTAATGCTCCTAGGAGAAATTGATCTTTTCACACTCAGAATGTCTTCATAGCTTATGCTGTAGAGAAGTCTCTCAGTTCCTCTCATGTAGAATAGGTAATGACGTCACCTCCCTATCTTGTTTATAGCATAAATTAGCTAATGTGCACACAACTTAGAGCAAATGTCTGGCACCAAATAAGTGCTCAATAAATGCTCACTCTTATTAGAAACCATTTGGTGTACATTATAACTGCCACTCTAGTCCTTTTCCTGTGTCTTTTATAGATCATACATTACTAGAAGACAAAGGCTGTGTTGTATGTATCTTTGTATTCCTTCCACTGCCTAAAATTGTGCCTTACATATTCTGAAAATCCCATTTAAAAAAAAAATTGATGAGTAAAAATTCCAGTTCAACACCCATCCTAATTGGATCCATGAGGCTTACCCAGTCAATGCTTGTGGGAACCAGGGTGTGTAGCTTTCCCCATTTAAACTTGGTATAATGGGAATAAAATAGATTTCAGACTCAGACAAACCTGCTTTCAAATGTTAGTGGCCTTTTACTTTGACTTTGAACTAAACCTCAGTATGCTTCTGTAAAAAGTGAGTAATGTTTACCCAATGTGATTGTGGTTGAAATTAAATTATATAATATAAATAAAGACCTAACACCATGCCTGACATATATTAAGCTTTCCATAAATAAGTACTTATAATTATTATTGATGTTATTTAAAAATATTACCTTGAGCATATTAGTAAATGCCATTAAATGTCAATTTCTTCATGTATAAATAGGGCTAACATTGCATTATTCATATGATTACAAAGAGGATTAAGTTATATACATAAAGAATCTATCAAAATTTTTTCATGTACTGGGTACTCCACAAATGATTTTTATCCTCTATTTCTCCTTTCCCACATCTTATTCCTTGATTGAACAAAGGAGCAGTTTCCTCATTCTTTCAAAAGGGATATTTCCAAAAGTTCCTTAACTCTCGAGTATGTTGTGCCACTGTGGAAACTTTAGCAAAATGAAAGCCTAAGGACTTTGTGTCTTTAGGTTAGAAAAATTATGAGGACATTTGGAATAACCTTTACTATCTCCCATCGCCATTGCCAAGCAGCATTCTATAATTTCCCATGGGTATCTCCAGTCTTAGGTTTTCAATGGTGCAGGGAGAATTGACCCTTCAGCTCATATAAATAGTATTCCTGAGGAGTCCTATTCCATTAGGTAGTTTCTATATTTGTTCACCAAGGAATTTTTAGAGTTATGGTTTCTTTCTATGAACAAAGTGAAATGATCCTAAAACAACAACAGAAACAAAGTGATGCACCCCTCTTTTAACCCCCTGAAGAAGAAACTCTCAGAAAAGTCCTAAATGCTGTGTTTCTATAAAGTTCCCTAAATAAGACAAGAAAGCTTGTATAGGTCTACAGGTTTGCACTGGAGCAGCACTGTTATACAGGATGGCATTTTTTAATTGATGGTGTAATTTGATGGTAAATTGTCATTATTATCTCCTTATTAAAAGTTCAGAATTCAGAGCACAATTGTCATGCTTGCCAGTTTGACCATAAAGTCATTAGCAATACTGACAGTCCAATTACAGTTGTGCTTATTTCTTACTGATCAGAATCATGGCAATTTCAGAGGAAGTGGAAGCACTGAGATACCTATAAATTGAGTGGGGCTGGTAGCAGTGTCCCACATTCAGGAACAGGGAAGTTGAGGGGCTATTTAAGACTGTATGGCGGAATCATTGCAAACAATATTTTATATGCCACTCCTAAGAACCACAATGCATGACACATATACACAGTAAAAAGCTCTAACTGGAACCATAAGACCAGTGGATTTCTTTTCTGTGCTCTACTTAAGGAAGAAAGAAGCAAAGCACAATGAAATAAACCAGTATCTGGTCAGTTCAGACTCAGAGTTCAATATAATACAGCTTATTACCTCAACAATTCATACTGACCCCAGGGCACTGCAAAGTCATCAATCACAAAAGAAGTATTCAATTAGCTTTAGTATACTGTATTTAGCAAGACTGTGAAGTGGACTAATGTATTTTGAAAAGATTTTTTTCAGTGACTTAGGTTGAAACAAAACAGGTTTTTCTATTTAACCCCTCAGATATCCGGAAAAATTGGGGTTCCTTAACCATACAAATGACTGCTGCAAATGGTCCTGTTGGGATTTTTAATACCACCAACTGGTATAATATACATTAAGAAATATAAAGAACACACTCAAGATGGTCTCACCTTGAAGCAGTCACTATGATGCCTTTAATTCACATTTGGATCCTGAAAAGAATGTGAAATACCCATCTCTTACATCATTGCTGCTAATGTCAGGGGAAGACATACCATTAGAGAAAAAGGTAACCCCAGCTCCCCATGAATCCTTGTAGAGAGAGTGTAATTAGTCACTCCCAACTCTCCCAACCCTGCATTCGTAGTTCCTGACTTCAGTGGGCTATGCCTACCATTCATCTTCATTACTGGCCAGCAACATTAATAAAGATCAGCTTAAGATCTGAGTATAGAATCACTTCATATAGATTCCAGCTTAATTTAGGAGTGCCAACATTGAGGGAAACATCCCCTCTTCGTCTTGGAGAAATGAGTTGGTTTTTCTGTGATACCCAGCTACAGCAATAAACAAAGATGATGCATACTTGAAGATCCACCGCCAGCTATTTCATTGATTATCTTCAGACATTAATTTTCAGCCTAATTGCTTTGGTTGGCACTTTCACCTCAGTGGTACTTACATATGCCTACAGATCTGTTTGATCACAACTCCTGGGTTTTGAATTATTTAATACCCAATCAGTTTTAGAAATGTTGTCCTTCATACTCTGTCCAGGATTTCTGCAAAGGAATAAATATAATGTGATATTTAACAAAACAGACTTTTAAACCACAGATCTCCTTAAACAGTTTATTATCTTTCTAATCCTAAGTTATTTTCTTTGTTCATGAAACAATTGCCTGGTAAAATTAAAATCACAGAGAACTTCCACATTTCATCTGGATTTAAAGATGTTATACCAAAAATCTGCTAACAATGTATTTGTCCCATGAAAATGATGGCTTTGCAAAAATTACATTCATTCTATTTAACTGCAATTTTATGATTTAAAAAATTCCTAACAGTTATTTTAACAGCTGAGTCCACACCAGTTTTGTGTTTTGTTTTTGCATTAGTGCTCTATTTCATCTCAGGCTGCATACGAAACACTGTTTTTCTGCTCAGCCTGGTTTAGACCTGGGCCCCGGGCTGCCCAGCCCTTGTACTCCAAATCTGTCCATCAGCATCCCCGTCTCAGCCGTGCAGACTCAGTCTTCTCAGCTTCCTGTGCTCTTCCCAAGCTGCTTAATGTTGTTTTAATGACAACATTAAGTATTAGTTACATGGTTTTCTGTACTTAGTTGTGAGATGACGTTACATTCATTTAATGTTTTTAAAAAGGAAGACTCTGAGGAGAGCATATGATCTTAGTTGCTGGGCCAGTTTTTGTGAATTGATTTAAAACAGTCTTTTCCTTCTTTTCTAATAACTGTTTATTTCAATTGAGGTATTGACTATTTTACCAAATGTTGACTTTTATAGCTAAAATTTTTCTATCTTTCATAAGATAATACAACTCTAATAAGTGTATATACACACCTAACACATGTACTATAACCCTAATATATAAATACATACATATATGCATTCATACAAATTAAACCAGACCTGTAACAAATTTAGATAGGTTGAAGAAACCACATATTTTTAGATGTTTAAATGACCATTATTTACACAAATATGACCAGTTATCTAATTTATCAAGGACAATGCAATGTTACTAAAGTAATTGCTTCACATAGAAATTAAATGGAGAATTATGTAAAGAACTTGTTAAACATTTTCAGATAAAAGAATTGTCTTTTTTGGCTGTTGAAGCTACCTCAGCCTCAGTTACCCAAATAATTTTTGAATTCTTCACCCTACTATTCCTTGTAGACAGCCTCGTACTTTAATCAGTCTGCTTTGATAGTCCTTTGAAAATGATATCTTGATGTGTATTTAAGTGCAATAAATAAACTTGACATTTAGAGGAATAAAGGAAATGGATATGAATTAAGCTGGAAAATGCAGTCTGTAGCTTAGCAGCCACGTGCCTAGCTAACACACAAAGTCAGTTTCTCCTCTTAAGAAGAAAAAAGGAAGAATATAAGAAGATACTTAAAGACAATGCTATGTGCCCCAATTCGCAACTATGGCCACCCAGTCTGCCTGTGCACCCTTCTTCCCACAGAGACCGTGTCATCCTTGCCCCAAGCACGAAAGGCCAAAGTCCCATCCAGTAAACTGCATGCAACTCAAAGTCCAGCATCTCTGAGTATGTGCCCTGCATTCCAACAGGCTGAGAAGTGGCTCCTCAATATCTACAAGCTATTAAAAAATCATTTCTCCACCTTCCATACTCTATCCAATAATGAATAGTAGAGTAGAATCAGTGTAGCCCCAATAAATTTTTTCATGTGGGGAATGGAAGATAAAGAAAAACACAGAAGTCATGCATTGGTCCATAGCGACAGTGAAGTTCCATAGGTGAGAAACTGTGAAGACTTTGCCATGGCTGTGTAGAAAGCTTTTTGTTTAAACCTTGGGTCCACTCTCTGTGAGAAGCTATCTTGTTCATTGTCTTTTATGGCTCTTGCCTTTTTGGAAGATTTTTCTAAGTTTTTGAGGGGATTGCATTGACAAGGAATACAAACTGCAGGCCTGAGTGACAAAAGCTTTAGGGCACAATTTATGAACCCCCTAAGGCAATCCTCAGGCCTCCAGCCTGCTCTGTGAGGAAGCAGGCTGCAAAGGCTATGTGGATCCAGCCAGGCATGCTTTTTAATACCAACTTGTCTCTGGTATCTAACTTGTAGTCAAATGCTAAAGAAGTTTGTTTTAGATCTTTCTGAACTTGGATAACTGACCATTTGGGTTCTTGCTTTTTAATCCTCGAGCTTTGAATTTACACCCTTATTTTCTAAATTCACCAATAAGAAGTGATCCCCAAAACTCTAGACCCCCACTTTCGACCCCAATAAAAACAGAACCCCAGGCCTGTGTGCCCCCTGATGTGTCTGCAACAAACTTATTTTTCTTCAAGTTTCCTAATGGTTGTTGCTGAAGGGTGTCTTGAAATCACAATAAGAACCACAAAGAGCTGTCCAGTTGTTACATTTGTTTAGGAAGAGATGCCTGCAGGAAGCTTCTAGGGCCCAGGTGAGGCCACCAGGCATTTCTAGCAGATAGCATTGCTATCGATGGACTGAGACAGGCACAAAACAGTAATGCCTTGTGTTACTATGTTATGATGCCAGGACTACTGGGATGTCATTGGAAGACAGGAGTTTTTCAGCTCGCCACATAATCTTATGTGACCACTGAAGTATGCAAGTCCCACTGTTGGCTGAAACATCATTACAGAGCATGTGACTACTGATATGCCACAACATGGATACATCTTAATTTGACCATGGTGAGTGAAAGAAGCTAAAAGGAAGAACAGTGCACTCTGTACTATTCCATTTATGTAAAATTCTAGGAGATGCAAACCAATCTGTGGTGGCTGAGCAAAGGTGAGTGACGATGGAGAAATGAGAGGAGGGGGTGGAAGGAAAGGGAGACTGAGATTCTGAGGGGTCTGAGAAAACTTTAGGGTGATAGGTAGAAATAGTAATTGTTTTGGCTGTGGTGATGGTTTTGTGGATGTATACAGAAGGCAAAGCTTATCAAAGGGTGCTTTAAATATGTATAGATTATTGTAAGTTTTTATTCCTCAATAAAAAATTTTTTAAGATGTAAAGTTGTCTTTATTAAGTTCTTATAATACATAATCTAAGCAGAAGACCTATGCAAGATACTGTATTAAATTTAACAGAATTGTAATTAAGAACAGTTTTCTTTTTGTGACTTCTTGATATAAAGCTTGACCATTGCATTCCTTACAACAAGTTTTGCTGGCTGTCAGGTTTAAAATGTGTACACAGGACTCATTTTCAAAAAGTCTTCTAAGACAACAAAGAGTTGCAAGTATCACTAGATAATTACTAACTCAGGTGAAAGTGTATTCAAAGCTGCCAAGATCACGCAAATCAATTTAAAATACAAAACTATTTTTTTTGCTTTTACAAGTATTACATTTCTTCCATCAGATTTGGTGTCATTCTGCATTAAATCTTTACATTTCTTCACATTTTAGATTAAATTATTTTAATAGTTAAGGTTATAGTCACAAAATTATTTTGATATTACCAATTAACTTTAAATCTGTGTTGCTTTTACTACTTCTTGCTTCTTAGAAACAATCATTGAAAAATTATTTCTTTAAAAACTGGTTTAACAATTTAAAATAATTTTTTAATAATGTAAATTGTAGCCCTTCCTTGCTTCCTTCCTCTCTTCTTTCCTTCTTCCTTCCTCCTCCTCTTTTCTTCCTCCCCACCCCACTCCTTTCTTTTTGCTTTACTTTACCTTTCTTACCTCTTTGTTACATTTTCAAATGTATTTATTGAGCACTTAAGATTTGGAGTTCTGGAGATCTGAGTTGTAAGCCATTGCCTTACTTTTGGTACTTATTTTCTTGTTGGTGAGAAAAGACAGTGCATGGCACACGCCTGCAGGAGGAGGTTTATACAGGAGAAGGGAGGGGAGTGGAGGGTGGGTACCACAGGCTGTGGATACTGCAGGTGCTTGAGAATGGAGTAGGCACAGACACTACGGCAATGACGGAAGGCTCTGCGGCCTTTTAGTGAAGAATGCAGTTCATCATTCCAAGCCAAATAAGGTTGTACTTAGACTAATCATGTACAATGATTTTATTGAGTTAAAAAAGTAACCACTTTAGTAGTTTCTTGTCCTCTTAAAATCTTGTTGCTTGTAAAACGTAAAAGGGCCTAAGTTGCTATAATTTGATTTCTCATAAGATCCATTAGAATAAAAATTAGGTTTACAGAGGCCTTTTTCCTGGGGAAACCACATCTACTAGTTTCCATGGATTTAGTTCTACCAGCACTCATTTCTTTCAGTAATCATTTAATAATTATGTTACCTTGGAAAAAATTATTTAAACTCTCTGAGCCTTCATTTCCTCATTATATGTAGGGATACTTTGAGCAATGATTTGAATAGTGCCTGGCCCCTAACAATAGCCAAATAAATAAAAGCATTACTCATATCATTAATTACTTTGGGTCAGGTGGTTATCATTTAGTACAATTTAACATCATTTTATACATTAAAGAAATATTTTGTGCAGATTTCACTTTAGTTGTTAGTGTTATATTCCTACTAGAACAATTACTTAGTGCAGTGATTTTCAACTGGTGCACTGCAAGAATTTTTAAAACATGCAGCACCTGACTATTTAGTCTGGGGCACAGACCTCTTTTCTCTTAGACTGTCAGATAAAAAAATGACAATAGCGAACACAACAATAGCCATCCACTTGAATGAATCAAAATTATGCCTGTTTTTGTCAGGTCGGCAAAAAATACATCTTTTTTGGTGTGCTGCAGTATTTTAGTAATTAGTTTATGTGTGCCATGAGATAAAAAAGGTTGAAAATTGCTGGTTTAGTGTCTTTACCACTTAGTAGTCCTCATTGTTACAAATTAAATTACTCTCAGTAATTGACTGACAAAGCTGATCTTTTAAATATAGACCAATGAGCGATAAGGCTTGAATAATATTTCTAGATTTTTTTTGCTTTCTGGAATGCCTCATTTGGAATGTAAGATATTTGGAAGATGCAAACAAATCTATCAGCTCTCCTGAGATAAACAGGTTGTAGACTCTTGCTGATTTAAATTTAGGTTCTGTTATTTTGACATGTTGTTTTTATAGTTATAGTAGACACATACTTAGATCTTCTAGGGGACAGTCTGAGTTTACAATGTGCTGTCCCACCCTGCCCCTTAAGGAGCGCTCAGATTTGCTATATGGTGTGCTGTGCTTTTTGGTTTTGAACATGAGGCAACGTGTGGGCTTTTCTGGCTTCATCGCTGCTCCATATTCTGACTTTGCTCCTGGATTCAAGGTCTCGACCCTGAGTACTCTGTTTTGAGCCTTGACTTGATTTCCTGACTCAGTTTTTCCATTCCATTTGCTTTTGTGAAGTATTTTTGGAGTTTAGTTATAAATTTTCCTGTTATAATAATAAGTTCATATCTATTTTGTGAATAGTTTGTCTTTTTTGTGATTTGAAAACTATGCCAAAATACTCTGAGGAAACCTTATGAACCTTCATGAAATTACATGAGAAGATATATTCAATGGCTGAGAATATCCATTTGAATCTCCATGACAGAGCCAATTATTTCGTAAAACTAGGAATTTAATTTCTTACAAAAATCCAAGCAGGTTTTTAAGCAGGTAGTCTGTCACCAAGAAGATGTCAACTCCCTTTCTCCTTAAAGTTCATCCGTCATGTCATAAATACACTATACTTAAATATTCTATCATGAGGGTTAGAAATTAGATCTGGAAATTCTTGTCTATAGTGAATTAATGTTTATAATGATCTACAATTACCTACCATTTAGGTCTTAACACCTGTGACTGCTTAAGAAACAACTAAATCAGCTTCTGAGTTTTCTTTTGCATTGGCACCAGAGACTGATTTATACATATTACAACTGATTGCATGTACCATGTGGCAACATAAACCATCGACTGGACCTACATCTGATAGAACATTTCATTTATTCAAGGCCATTTCCTGACTATTTTATATGCTCTGCATTGAACTTGGGGCTGGGAACAAAAAGACACTAGGCTAAGACTTTGTTCCTAAATTAAGGAGACTTCCATTTCAGATGATAACTAGATGATTTTTGGTATATGGAGAAATAACCATGCTATTCACTGGAAAAATCCATTATTTGTATTTGTATATCTTCAACAAGATAATTATTTGACTAAGTTATTTATTTTTAACTGCTGCCTTGACAATGCGAACAAATAACCTAAGACAGTTGACAAAAATGAAAATGGTTTTTTGGTTCATTCCTTTCCATCATCCAGATATGGTCTGACTGTTGACAAAGAGAACTTATTGAAGCAGTTTAGGTAAGAAATGATGATTGAATGAACTAGGGAGGCAGCAACAAAGTCCGAGATGAGCCGACAAGGTTGGAATAAATGTTGGAGGAAAGGATGTTAAAGTTTGCTGATGGATAGGACATGGAGATGAGGAAGGGTAATTTTGAGATGTTCATTAGAAATCCAAGTGAAATGTTGAGGAGGTAGTTGAACATATAAATATTGACTTCAAGGGAAGGTTTTATCTGGAAATGAATAAGTGCTCAGGTTCTTACCGAGACACTTTTTACCTCAATGATACTGACGTCCATAGTAAACCTACAGTAAGTTTGTTTTACTACTTGAAAGACATAGGTTTTTGCTTCTTATTTACTGATTATTTTTGTGTGTGTGTGACCATGAGGGATTAATTACTTTAAGTCTTACTATCTTTCTCTGGTAATAAAATATCATATTTGTGAGGTTTAAATGAAATAATGAATACAGCCATTACATAATGTTAGGTATATAGTAACTACTCAATAAATAAAGTAGTAGTAATCTGAGAGCAAGCAGTATATAAATCCTAGGGTAAAGACCAAAAAGAAAAGCACTTGTTGATAGTGGTTAAATTATATAGGATTGTTTTGCATTAAAAATGCCCATAAAATTCTGAAAAACTTAGAAATGGGCAAGAAAAGTTATTTCTGCACATCCTCTTGGGTTAGCACGAGCTTAGCTCCACCTTTCCCTCTCATGGAGTGATTTCGTAGCTATGTAAATTGTAGTTTTAATAATACAAAATGATTCTTGTCCACAGACATGCCAATGAATAGGCCCAGCAGAGATGCGATCGACTAGTGAATTCATCTCGGTATTTGTGATTGCCTTAACAGGGCATCCTGTGAACTCTTCTTGGAACTGGATACAGCATTTTACCGCTTCCCTCACTAATTAATGAGTTTAAAAAGATATTGAACATGTGCTCATTTACATTTGTATGAGGGTTATGACTTTGTCTTTAAAAAGTATTCTTGAAAAAGAGTAATTCTTATTTATCATTTGTCAATTTGATAAAGAAAAATTATAAGTGATATGGATATAAAAAGGGAAGTAACTAAAACAGTTAATTGGAAGAGGGATGTAGGTACATGCTTTGATAAAGGTTATAGGATTGGACCATATTTTCAATCTGATAAAATAGTATTTAAATTTTGACATGCTTTAAGTAATGTTCCTTGAATGTGTCCTGTGAAACATGAATGTGTTAAGAAATGCTGATAGATATTTTGGAAAAAATAAAAGGAACCTCAATATCAAATTAATTTGGGGAAAAAACTGGATTTATCTAAGTTAGATGCCTTTACTACAGCTCTCAGAGAATCCACTCAGTGAAATGCATTGTAAATAGCTGGGAGAGAATGGATAGCATACCCCAACATATTTTGATTTCATAAGACACATGTCTAAACAAATATATTTGTTTAAAACCTGATTTAAAGGAAAGTTTTTGAAAATTTCAATAAAGAACTTATAGGAAAAGATAAATACAGCAGTCTAACAGCAGAGAAGGGGTTGGGGTGGAACGTTTCCACCAGTCATCTGGTTTCCAAGGACCTCCCCCATTGGTCCTGAGAGGTCTCTGCCGGAGCTCTGCAGCGGCCTAACCAGCCGTTTGAATCTACCTGTGGGGTTGCCTGAGTGCAGCCTGATTCTGTCTGCAGCGGCGAGATACAAACGATACTAAAGGCCTTTTAAAACCTGCTTTTAAAAGACATCATGTTCTCACATTTCAAACATAATATGTGTGCTTATCAAATTGCTCTATCATAGATAAATTGTATCAGTTGCTTAATAATTAAATCTCATATGCCTCATGTAATTTAGAGAAAAGTATCACCACCAAAGAAAGAGAGTGGGAGAGTTGTATTTGATTTGGGGATTGAGACCCTAAAATGTTTTGTCTCACATCAAGATACATTTTTTAAAATTTTTCCCTGGCCAGGTGGCTCAGTTGGTTGCAGCATCATCCTGTACAACTAAGGGTTGTGAGTTCGATGCCCGGTCACGGCATATGCCTGGGTTGTGGGTTCGATCCCTGGTCGAGGCACATAAGGGAGGCAACCAATGGTTGTTTCACATATCAATATTTCTCTCTCCTTATCTCCCTCTCTCTCTCTCCCCCCCCTTCCTCGTTCTCTAAAGTCAATAAACATATCCTTAGGTGAGGATTAAAAAGAGAATCCCATTTTGTAGACAGTCCTATAACTCCCCAATAGTACTCTTGGAGATCTTTATTTAGACCATTCATTTGATAACTCTAAAATGTTTTAGTGTTCTGTTTTTTAAATAATTAAAAAATTATTTGGGTAGTGAAACAAAATAATCTATATCTATTTCTCTATATATATCATTATGAAAGAATAAATGAAATAGGCTGATTTGTTCGTTAATGCAGTGTTCAAAATGAGATGTTTCTGATTAACTGAAGCTGTTATGGAATGTGTAAACAAAGAGTAGGTGAGCCTCTTTTCACTTAAAGTCATATCTAGTCTGACTGAAGATTTAGTGTACATAACAAAAAATAACAGTTGAAACATAATGTGAGAATTAAAAAGTGACAAGTTGTTTGCCTAAGTACACGTGAGAAAAGAATCCTTGTAGGTTAGACTAGGGAGAATAAGAATGATGAGATTTTTAATGTCTATATTTATTTATTTATTTATTAAATTTATTGGGGTACATTGATAATAAAATTACATAGGTTCCAGGTGTACAATTCTACAATACATTATATGCATATTGTATCGTGTGTTCACCACCCCAGGTGAAGTCTCCTTCCGTCACCATTTATTCTTCTTTTACCCTCTTCTACCTCCCCTCACCCCCTTTCCCTCTGGCAACAACCATACTATTGTCTATGAGTTTTTGTTTTTTTCCTTTTTTTTCTTAATCCCTTCACCTTTTTCACCTAGTCTCCCAACCCTCCTTCTCCCCTTTAGCAACTGTCAGTCTGTTACCTGTATCTATGGGTCTGTTTCTTTTTTTGGTTTGTTTTTTAGTTTATTTTGTTCATTAGATCAGATTCCACACATTAAGTCAGATCATATAGAAAGTCAAATCGTGTCTTTCTCTGCTTGGCTTATTTCACTTAGCACAATACTATCCGGGTCCATCCATGCTGTCACAAAAGGTAAAATTTCCCTTTTTTATACAGCCCAGTAATATTCCATTGTGTAACTGTATCACAGCTTTTTTATCCACTCATCTACTGATGGGCACTTGGGTTGCTTTTAAATCTTGGCTACTACAGATAGTGCTGGATTTGTAACTTTTACAGATAACATAGGGGTGTATATATTCTTTCAAATTAGCATTTCAGGTTTCTTTGGATATATTTCCAGAAGTGGAATCATTGGGTCATAAGACAGCTTCATTTTTAATTATTTGAGGAAATCCCATACTGCTTTCCACAGTGGCCACACCAGTCTGTATTCCCACCAACTGTGGATGTGGTTCACTTTCCTCCACATCTTCACCAGTGGTTGTTTGTTGATTTGTTGATGATAGCCATTCTGACAGGTGTGAAGTGATAGTTCATTGTCATTTTAATTTACATTTCTCTGATGATTAGTGATATTGAGTGTCTTTTCATATGTCTGTTGGCCATCTGTATGTCCTCAGAGAAGTATCTATTCATGTCTTTTGCCCATTTTGAATGGGATTATTAGTTTTTTGGTGTTGGTTTTTTTTAAAAGAGGAAAGTTCCAAGGATATCAGTCTAGGTAAGTGACTTAACAGGTGTGTGGTGTAAGAGAGGGGTAACAGAAAAAAAAAAAGCTAAATGAAGATCTTTGTAACTAAGGGTTCATGCTGAAGGGTTAATAGCAAAAACTCAGATAATGCATAGTGAAGACAGATAAGAAATTTTGCAGAATTTTGACATTCATACTATTCTTAAGGCATTAAAATTTATGGATTTTTTTGAAAATTCTGTTTTACAAGGAATATCTTGTATATATATGTGTGTGTGTGTATATATGTGTGTGTGTGTGTATATATATATATATATATATATATATCTTTTATTATTCTTGTTTATTCTATTACAACTGTCCCAATTTTCCCCCTTTACGCTCCCCTGCCCAGCCCACCCCCTGCTCCCACAGTCAGTCCCCACACCATTGTCCATGTCCGTGGGTCGTTCATACAGGTTCTTTGGCAAACCCCTTTGTCTTCTTTCCACCATTTACTCCTTCTTCCTCCCCTCTGGCAGCTGTCAGTCTGTCCCACATTTCCACGTCCCTGGTTTTTGCTTGTTAGTTAATTTTGTTCATTAAATTCCTCTTATATGTGAGATCATATGGTATTTGTATGGTATTCACTGACTGGCTTATTTCACATTTCACTTGGCATAGTAGCCTCCAGTACCAACCATGCTGTTGCAAAAAGGTAGGAGCTCCTTCTTTCTTTCTGCTGCATAGTATTCCATTGTGTAAATGTACCACAGTTTTTTAATCAGTTCATCTACTGATGGGCATTTAGGCTGTTTCCAACACTTGACTATTGTAAATAATGCTGCTATGAACACAGGGGTGCATAAGTCCTTTTGAATTGGCATTTTGGATTTGTTAGGGTATATTCTCAGCAATGGAATCACTGATTTTTGATATGTTTTAAAACCTCACTAATTAAGATAAATTGAAAGAGATATGTCTGTACTAATTAGATAATATGTATTTATGAGTGTGGAGCACATACAAATCAGTTTTATTTCTTTCCTATATTTATGACAACAATAACTACCCAATGAATGTGTCAAACTTTCTGAGATAATTACCGTATTCTTAAAGATTGATTTATAATTGAAATATTTTCCCCTGAATCATGCTTTCCTAAGAAGAGGTACTTTAAATGATTGATTCTTTTTAAATGTTAATAATTGTGTAGGTATTTAGTTTTTACTGTTAATTGGAAAAGCAAACCTTTTCTTCTTATGTGGAGTCAAAGTGAATTTCATCCTAGCTGTGCTGGATGTTTGAGGTTTGCTCCTCAGAGACACCTGTTAGGGTCCTGCAGCCTACTTCCTGCCCTGGGAGGCTGGCCTTTATGGCCTGCATCAACAGGTGCCCTCAATCTCCCAGCTTCTGGTGTGGTTTTGCCAATGGGAGGTGCCAACAGGAACTCTGCAAGGTGGGAGCAAGGTGTGAGGGAGTGTGTTCCCCAGCTCCCTTCCTGCCACACATACTGAAGGACACAGCTTCTCTTAGGGTATTTTTATCCTCTCTGGGTTCCAGGAACCACTTGCTCCCTTTTGTCTTTAGGCCTGGAAAGTAAAGGCTTTATGCTCTTCCTAATCCAGGGTCCTGTGCCATCTCTTGTTGCTTGCTGTTAGGAGCAAGTGTACCCCTGAAAGGAATTCTTTTTTAAAAATGCCTCAATGGCCATATTTGAGTGTGCCAACTGTTTCCTGCTGAGTCTTGGACAGGTAATATAGCTTTAGGTCAGATTCGTAAAAAATGGCAAATGGAGTCCAAAATATAATGTTCTGCTGAGTCTATAAACATATTTCAAATGTGTTTAATAAGATGTAAGAGTGGTTGTCAGAAGGGAGGAAGATCGGGAGGGTGAAAAAAGTAAAGGGATTGAAGCACAAATTGGTCTTACAAAATAATCAGGGGGATGTAAATACAGCATAGAGAACATGGTCAATAATATTGTAATAACTGTGTCATGTCACATGGGTACTGGAAATATTGGGGGGAATGCTTTGTAAACTAAATGATTATCTAACCACTGTGCTCTACAGCTGAATCCAATACAAAATAATATTAGAAGTAAACTATAGTTGAAAAATGAAAATGCAAAAAAGAATTAACTAATCTAATTACTTCTATTTATTAACAAACAGTTGAATGCTTACCATATGCCAGGCATTGTTATTTGATAGGAAAATAAACAGTTTAAGAATCCTTGGTACTTATGTTACCATTATATTATTAATAATAAACAGTATATACTACTAATATTAATATTAACACTCATAATATAAATATAGTAATCATATTAACATTAGCATTAATAACATGTGGATTTGACATATTCTTAGCTACATAGAATGTATTGTTTCAAAACAGATATCAGTTAATACTTGATGTGTTTTCATTAATAACAGGAAATATAGAACATTTACTATATGCAGAGTATTGGGCTTATGATTCCTAAAAGCATCATTTCATTGTTCTTTCATGTTTGAAATAAAAGCTTACTAAAGCTTCTGGTTCATAATTTTAGATTATTTTGTGTTTATTTTACTTCATAAAATGTGGGATTCACAATCTATGTAGTAGTATGGTGTTATTTGCATAAATACTGACTATATAGTGTGGAAGGGTGTATAAAAAGAGACAAAACAAAAACAAAAATAACTAATAAAAAAGAAATATGGAATTTAGATCACACAGAACATTAGTTTTCCTTTGTTAAGGTATTTGGGAAACAGTTGGGTCCTTTTGTGTGGGGAATTTACCTCTTTCAGGGCGTTAGAACAGCATGCCAACTACAGCCCACTGGCTGAGGTTGCAGGACTCATTTGGGTATACATATGCATAATGTATTCTTTGCATACTTTGTCATCATAATATTTCTCCTAACTAAAAGTGATATACTTTAAAACCTTTGTTTACTAATTTCTTATTTCAGAAATATGCCAAATAAAAATCAAATTTTACAATCATTTACTCCAAATGACATTTTTTTCTGTCCTACTCTGAACATTTTTTTGAGGAAAAAGAAGTAAAAATAAGAATCAAACCAAGTATTTTTTTTTTTAATTTCCAGTAGGTCTCTGACATCATTGTAAATGCAGTTCAATCCTCCCTATAAACACTATGGATTATTAGCTTCAATGAACATTGATTACACTTGGCTATATTATTTGACATTCAACTATACAAATGGAAAGAAAAATAGCTCTGTGATTAGTTTAAAAGTCAGCCAGTGAGTTAAATTACCCAAACATTCAGTTTCCTGATTATTCTGTTTCCAGGATTTAGCTCTACTTTTTGATTGCACAAAATAGAGTGAAATCATAAGTTTTGCAAATATCTATTAATGGCACCATGAGATTTTTGTTTTCTTTCATGAAACCTCAAAATGGAAAATACAACAGCACTGAAACTTGATGATGATGATGCATACTCAGACCTTAATTACAAATATATTATGGATAGTCACACCACTGTTCTGTTCTAAGAGAGCTTTGGGAGTGAAGAGGAATATCTGGATTCTCAGATCAAGACTGTCAACTGATATTTCCTCAGCTTGGTAAGAAATGGTTTAGCTCTGGCTTGTGTGACTAAATGGATTGAGTCTTTGCCTGTGAACCAGAGGGTCACCTGTTGGATTCTCAGTCTAGGACACATGCCTGGGTTGCAGGCCAGGTCCCCAATAGGGGGCACACGAGAGGTAACCACACATTGATGTTTCCCTTTCTTTCTCCCTTCCTTCCTCTCTCTCTAAAAATAAATAAATAAAACCTTAAAAAAAAAGAAGTGGTTTAGATAAATCATCATTATCCAGCATTCTCCTAAGTCTTCTCACCATTGCACTAAATATAGGTCACTGTACTTCAGAAAAACTTTAAACATGAAAGGCAACAGGCCTCATTCTCCACACACACAGATTTAGTATTAAAAACATCATGACAATAAAGGCAGCAGCAGGACACAAATGCAATTAGCAAACGAAGCATGGGTAAAGCATTTAAACCTGTAACATTATGCATTGGTTCAACAATTCATTTCGAATGCAGCTTTCAATTCAACTGTCTCCAGGTGTCCTCTATTTCATATCTGGCTCTAATTTTTTATAGAATTATGTGTCACTGGAATAGCTGAGAAAAGAAAATTTCACCCTCCCAAATTGTTTGCAGCTTCAAAGAGCATAGCAAAGTGTTTAGATATGGAAAATCCTGTCTTTTTCCCTTCAACAGCAGTTTCCAGACTTTTAATATATTTTTCCTGTTTTGGGTCTTACATAAAACTTAGGACTTGAGGGGTTTGTGATGTGCTGCCACTTTAATTCTTACAATAGTATTTTGAGACCACAATCACTATTATCACTTAAAGGAATGAACCCATGTTTATGATTTCCTTGAGAATTAATGTTACATAAATGACCAGTTACTACTGGGTCTGATGATCAGTTATCATGGAAACGCCACATTCTCCCAATCTATTGTTCTACCAAGTAGAACATGGTAGCTGTTCTTAGACACACAGACTAGAAAATAGTAAAGTAATAATGTCCAAGATACCACTTTCTATACAAACTCTGGAACACACTAGAACAAACAAAATTATTTGCTTCTAAACTCCTAATATCAGATTAGTGTTTTAGACCTCCAAAGTGTTATAGGAGTCTTCTCAAATATGTATTCTGAATCCCTGAGACTTCTTTCATGTGTAGGCTATTGCATTTTAAGTTTTTAAAACTCTAATTCTTACTTTGCATTTTATTTTATTTACTGCATATTTTCAGCCCTCATATCCCTGAAATTCATGAGGCAACATTTGTTTCCTGCTGTTTTGTTTCTAAGCCTTCATGATGTCATGGGAGTTCTCATATGTTATCCAGACACCATTATCAAATAGCAAGAAAAGACAAGGAAAACAAAATGCATCAGTCCAGCTAACTTGGTAGATCATATACTTAGATATCAGTACTTCTACTATAGAAATTATTTTACATAAAAATTTGGCACTATGCTTTTCTGTTTCAGTCAAGCAAATACTTTTATAAATACTCTAAGAAAAATTATATGTGTTTAAATCCATACTCCTGCTTATAACTTTATTTTGTATCATTTGAAAGGAAAACAATCTAAACTAGTATCTATTAATCACCTTTTATACTCCAAGGCATTGTGCTTTTTAAACAATTCTCATGATTTCCTTTGACTATAGCCTACTTTAATGTAATAAGTATCACTATTCCTATTTTGCAAATGAGACACTTGTCCAAAATCATGTGGAGGTTAAATAATTTTTCTGAGATAATAGAGTAACTCATTGAGAAGGATTAAAAATCTACTCTAATTCCCAAAACTATTTCTTCTTTAAAATTCAATCAAGCAGGCATAGTATTTTCAATACATAGGTTTCTTAGCATTATTTCAGAACCATGTCTCTACAAGACAATGCTTCTTCAGAGCTACAGAAGAAATGGTACAGCATGTGATGAAGGAGGACTAATATAAAAGGCTAAATTTGGAAATTGAATATGCTGATTTGTTGTTTGAAAAGCTGTTAATCAATATTAGTCCACCAACCACTAATATGGTAACATGTACAAAATACATTAAAGAAAATAGTAGAATTACTGGGAAAAGAATAGAGGTATCAAATATTAAAATGTTTACTTCATGGATTTCATTTTTCTATATATCTTGAGCTCTTCATACACACTGGGAAGCATATACATTATACGTTGTAACTACGAGAGCATTGCAGAGAATATGTGCAATGAGATGAGTCATGGGGATGGCAGGGAAGGGGAGGGGCTAGAGAATATTCCTCTTAGATGTTTTGCCCTTGTCACTTTTCATTTTTGTAGCATTGTTTTGGTATAGCTCTCCTTACATATATTTTTCAAAATATGTGTGAAGTTTGAATGCACCCCACATCTCCAGTTATTGTTTTACTAAAATGGAAAATAAATAAGAATATTTAAGTTTGGAACTTGAGTTTGGATTTAGTAAAGGCCATATGCATAGTTTTGTGGAAGCCATTTTAACCACAGTATGTGCTTTAAAACCAATAGATTTTAAAAAAGAGATTGCATGACATTCAAAAGAAAAATATGTTTTCTGAAAACATAATTATCCCATCTGGGTTTTACCTAGAAAGGAAGGGTGATTTAACTTTGGAATATACCTTTAGAAAATGGATGAGACTTTAATTTCTTTTTTTTAGAAAGTTTACTTTTTCTGCACACCACATTTGTTTCTACTTCTAAAAATTTCTCTGCTAGCATCTCTCCCTTTTCCTTCTCATCAAACATTTAATGCTCATTAAATTTTTTATGAGAATATGAGGAAGATTAAGATCCAATTTTTAATTTGTTGGGATTTAAAAATCTTGTGGTAAGGCCAGGGCATTTACAATCAAGGTAAATAATAATTGGATATGATTAGACAACCTTTTTTTATAACTCTTCTTCTTAAGATTTTATTTTTTACTTATTTTATTTTTAGAGAGGGAAGGGAGGGAAAAAGAGAGAGAGAGAGAGAGAAACATCAATGTGCGGTTGCTGGGGGCGATGGCGGGCAACCCAGGCATGTGCCCTGACTGGGAATCGAACCTGCGAGACTTTGGTTCGCAGCCTGCACTCAATCCACTGAGCTATGCCAACCAGGGCATAACAAATCTTAAAGAGCTGTGACATGGATGGCAATGATGTGACTTGAGGCTGCTCCTTCTCTTTGTGCTCGTGGTAAAACATTGATAATCAGTCTTGATACTTCCCTGCTATGTATGGACATGGGGAAGTGTGAATCTTCTTTGGTACTGAGCTCTGGGTTGGTGTTACCTGTAAATCAGCATGTTCATTCAAGATGAAAATTTCTAACTATTTCCATACTATGGAAGTGATACAGTGTGGTATGTTAGAAATTCAGAGGAAGGAGTGATTAGCAACATGTCTACAGAAACAGTAAGTTTTGAGCTTTTACTAAAAAGAATGATAAGCTATAATTTAATGAAGTAAGTGAGCAGGGCATTCTAGATTAGAGAACAGCTGAGGGGAAAGAGCACAGATGTCCTCATTTGTGGTGTCATGGAACAGGCATGTACACGTTGGACTGACAGTGCTATAAAGGGTTGCAAGACAAGACAGTGCCTAGCTGAGGAAAGGGAGCTTCACCTTGTTGGTCTATGCTCTTCTCAGGGCGAGCCCTGTGCCAGAGACGTAGATTTGGAAATCACCGATACAAAATAATAATCAACAGGAATAGATGACATCACATGGGCACATGAGTAGAGTAAGAAAAATGTACCAGTTTTTGAGGGACAGGAAAGCGCTCTGTAAAGGAGACCTAGGAGCAGTAACCAGGAGATTAGCTGCACATGAAGTCTAGAGAAGGCTCCCAGATAGAGGGACTGGTCAACAGCATCAAGTGATGCTCAGAGACCTTCAAGATTAGGGCTGAGAAGAGTTGTTGAATTTCACAGCAAAGCAAGCAGTACAGTTTTAGTGCAAAAATAGAGTAATATTGATGGAATAATGGTGGTGGACAGAAATGAAAGCCAGAAGCCAGGTTTTAGAGGGAGCTGAAAAGAGAACATATAAGCAGTTCTGTTCATAAGGGGAGGGGATAGGATGGTGGCTAGGAGACAAGAGCTTTGCTTGTTTGCTTACTTGTTAAGTACATGCAAGGAGCTTTAGCATATATAAATGATGATGGAGAGGATCCAGTAGGAAAGAGGAAGATGAAAATAATGGGGTAATGGATAAGATATGATGACGTTCCTGAGCAGGTGTGAGCCATTGGGATCTAGCACAAAGGTGATATATAAACAGAAATAGGAAGAATCAAGATATAGAGTTTTATAAATGCTGATAAATGTGTAGATTATAAAAAGCTTTGTAACCTCTTAAATTTGTTACCTTTCGCACATATCTAGATATATATCTGTCTAGACCTGCATGGAACACTTATACTTGATTATCACAAAAGCACATGAAATTCAGCATGTAAAACATTTGATTTTTGAAAATTGGTTTCAGCCCTGGCTGGTGTAGCTCAGTGGATCGAGTGCAGGCTGCAAACAAAGCATCACAGGTTCAATTCCCAGTCAGGGCACATGCCTGGGTTGCAGGCCACGGCCCCCCGCAACCGCACATTGATGTTTCTCTCTTCCTCTTTCTCCCTCCCTTCCCTCTCTAAAAATAAATAAATAAAAATAAAATCTTAAAAAATATTAAAAAACATTTGATTTTTGATCTTCTTACCTTCACACAAACCAACTCCTCAAGGGAACAGCAGTGCCATGCAATTCGTTGCTCAAGGTATAAATCTGTTTGCGTTATACTGGACTGCTCAGGCTTCTTTACCAAAACCACATCTGATCAATGACTAGATTCTGCTTATATTTTATCAGTATCTCTGTTACTTTGTCTATTTTTCTTTTTTTTGCTGGTAACTTAGTTCAATCCAATATCATCTCTTGCCTTGATTACTTCAACACCAATGATGGCCTTCTTGCTTCCAGTTTTACCAAAATCTTTCTGCTAATTCATTCTCTAGTTCAAGGGTCTCTTCCCAGAATAGGAGATCTCAATATTAGAAGAGGGGGTAGCGATAAACAGTAAGTGGCTCATTGAAATATTTAACTTTGACAGTTCTCTTGTATTGCTAAGTAGGGTAATGGCTCCCTTCTGCTCCTGAAATGGTTTACAAGGTCGAGGTCTACTCTTTCACACCCGACCTATCTTTATATCTCCTTTTATCTCTCAAATCTTCAGGAGCCTCCGGCAACATGTTCCATCATATTCACCTGGCCACCCATTACATGTTCACTGTGGTGCATCTTGAAAACCCACCTCCTCTGGTAAGCCTTCTCTGCATCCAATAGTCTATTTCAGGGGGCTCTCTTATGGGCTTCCCGTGGCATCTTAAGCTCCTCCCATCATAATGTATTTCCTGTGTCCTTCTGTGTTTTCCCAGTGAACACTAAGAATTTGAGGCCAGGATCTATCATTCATTATTATATCCACAGTATCCAGTACACTGTTTGACACATGTTTATTTATAAATATATATTTAACTACATAGAATCTGTCAATGATGTGTATATAATTAGAGGAAGGGATGGAAAAGAAACTGAACAAAGGGTTGTCAGGAAGCCATATTTGTTTTATATCTTTCTCTATACCTTTCGCATACAAATTTAATTAGAAAAATACCCAGGCAAATGTAAACTTTATCATATCAAGTTGTTGGTGCTATTGTTTATCAGGTTGTTCTTCCTCAGGTTCTTAATTATTGCCTGTAATGATCAGTTCATCCGTGTGCAAATACAATAATACATGAATGAGTTTTTATCTCAGGATCTTATTAAGACGAAGACAAAATTACTTGAGAATGAACTGAAGCTCAAGAGTTGATACCATAGGTACTTTATCATGTAGTAAACCTAAGCATAGTTTTAAACGAAGTAATGTAAGTGAAATACTGTATGTTTCTAACATAAATTTAAAATGCTTCTCATCAAGGAACCAGTAATAACAGACAGATATGGTTACAAGAACATTTTTTTCTCCATACTTTCCCTTCTCTGGAAAATTCTACTCATCCTTTCCTCTGTCACTCAATATTTGTTTCCCCCATGGGTCTGTGATAGGAGCTGCTTTTCTTGATTTAGGACTGTTTTCACTATTTATAGAAAATTATTAATTTTTTTTTAAGAGGGCTCACTAGTTCACTTTAAATTCTAAGTTTTAATCAATGGGTGCTTATAAGGAGGTGTCATCTCTCAGTTACACTCTATAAAATGCCAGCCCTAATTACTTATTATATTGAAATGGTTTCTTTTTCTGCTGACATGATCTTTTAGCACTTTGGGTTTTGCTCCTGGGCCCTCCACTGCTCCGAGGAGAAAGGGTTTTATCTTACACACGATTTTGCAAGGTTACTATTCTGAGTGGAGTCTGAGCTGAAAACAGTGTTCCCATGGTTAAAATGAAGACATCTTGCTGTATCCTGTTAACTCCCTTAACCATGCCCTTTCCCTCCACATTCTCCGCCTTGCAGTTTGTAAATATAACTGTTTAATTTCAGTAGTGTGGTGTCAGTTACACAAGCACAATTTTTGTCTAGTCATTTACATTTATGAACAACCCATACAGATATATAGGACTCATAATGCACAAATTGGCACAATCTATTTTTTAAAATGAGATGAATTTAGGTTGATGGAAAATAGAAAATTGTAATAAAGTATGTTGGACACATTACAAATTTTTCTAGATAATCTTTAAATGATATCTCTATAATAATGACCATAAAGTACCAAGAGATTTCCAAGCGTACTTATGAGATACTTACACTTGATCATCACAAAAATACATCCTGTTATCTTGTTTTTTTTTTTTCCCCATAGCTCTGCATCTTAGGTAAAAGGCATGGATAAGGGGTTAATATTTAATTTTTTATTTTTAAATTACAGTTGCCATGCAATATTATATTCATTTCAGGTGTATAACATAACAGTTAGACATTTCTGTAATTTAACAAGTGACCACCCTGATAAATCTATTAACCATCGGACACTGTGGAGAGTCATTATAATATCATTGACTGCAGTCCCTGCACTGTACTTTGCAACCCCATGACTAGTTTTGTAACAGCCAATTTGTGTTTCTTAACCCCTCCACCTTTTTCACCCAGGTGACCCACATCCCTCCCATCTAATATCTGGCAGAATGTTCTCTGTATCTGTGAGTCTGTTTCTGTTCTGCTTGCTCATTTACTTTGTTTTACAGATTCCACACATAAGGGAAATCATCTAGCATTTGTCTTTCTCTCACTTACTTCACTCAGCACAATATCCTGTAGGTCCATCCATGTAGTTGCAAATGACAAGATTTCATTTTTTTACGTAGTTGAGTCATTATTCCAGTGGGTATACGCACCATTTCTTCTCTATCTGTTCATCTCTTAATGGACACTTAAGTTGCTTCCATATCATGGCTATTATAAATAATGCTACAGGGAACAAAGGAGTGCATATGCCTTTTTGATTTAGTGTTTTGGGTTTCCTCAGATAAATACCCAGAAGTAAAATGTCTGGGTTCTTCTTCATCTTGTTATGGGCCTTGTTTTAAGTCTATTTTGTCTGGTATAAACATTGCTAACACAGCTTTTTCTGTTGTTTTTATTTTCATGAAATATCTTTTTCCATCCCTTTACTTTCACATTGTGTGTGTCTTTTGATCTGAAGTGAGTCTCTTGCAGGAAGCTTATGTAAGGGTCTTGTTTTGTTATCCATTCAGCCACCAATATGGAGCATTTAATCCATTTTCATTTAAAGTAATTATTGATAGATATGTATTGTCATTTTATTATTCATATTTTATCTTTTTTCTTCTTTGTCTTAAAGAAACCCTTTATCATTTCTTGTAATATTGGTTTGTTGGTGATGTATTCCTTAAGATTTTCTTGTCTGGGAAGCTCTTGATCTGACCTTTGACTCTAAATGACAGCTTTGCTGGGTAACCTTGGTTATAGGTTCTTTTTTCATCACTTTGAATATTTCTTGCCAATCCCTTTTGGCCTGCAAAGTTTCTCTTGAGAAATCAACTGACAGTCTTATGGGAGCTCCCTTGTAGGTAATGAACTTCTTTTCTTTTGCTGATTCTCTCTTTGTATTTAATCTTTGGCATTTTAATTATAATATGTCATGGTGTGGGTCTCTTTGGGTTCATCCCATTTGGGACTCTCTGTGCTTCCTGGACTTGTAGGTCTATTTCTTTTACCATGTTAGGAAAATTTTACTTTTTTTTTTTTTCAAATGGGTTTTCAATTCCTTGCTCTCTCTCTTTTCCTCCTGCTCCTTCATGATGAGGATGTTAGCAGGCTTGAAGTTGTCCCAGAGACTTCTTAAAAATGCTCAGTTTTTTGGATTATTTTTTCTTTTTGTTGTTCTGATTGTTTTCTGCTTCATTGTCTTCCAAATTGCTGATTTGATCCTCTGCCTTATCTACTCAACGTTTGATTCCTTTTAATGTATGCTTCATTTTAGTTATTGTATTTTTCATTTCTGACTGGTTCTTTTATTATATTTTCTATCTCCAGTTTTATGTTACCTATATGTTTGTTGGAGTTCTCACAAATTTCATCTACTCCTCCTTTAGGTTCATGGAGCCTCTTTACGACCAGTGTTTTGAACTCTTAACCTGGTAGATTGCTTGACTTCATTTTGCTTAGCTCTTTTTTTAGAATTTTCTTCTGTTTTTTCACTTGAAACATGTTTTTGTCTCCTCATTTTGGCTGCCTCCCTCTGTTTGTTTCTATGTATCAGGCAGAGCTGCTATGTCTCCTGGTCTTTACTTTGTCAGTGAGAAAAGCCTAACTTCTTCCCTCCAAGAAAAAAATAATTGGGCAGAGAAGAATAGTTGTTTTCTAGGGGGATATAGCAATGTGTAACAAAGTTTAAGATATTAGTGATAATTGAACAAACAAAAAACAAAAAGGGAAAAGTCCAAAATCATGGTTTGGATCCTAAAGTACTTAGAGGCCAGTGTATTTAGAATAGCTGGTGAGCCCAAGGCAGGAGAGGTTGTTGTGGATACAGAGTGTACTGAACTTGATGTTCCAGCAATGCATGATGTGTGTGATGACCAGGTAGTGCCAGGCTAAGCTATAGGAGGGATGTCTAAGGCATCGGTGCCAGAAAATTAGAGTTGGATTTGAATCCATACCTATGTCATTCCAAGCCTGCACTCTTTTGTGATATCATGTTGTGTTCACATATTCAGTGGCAGATATTTGAGAGGTGCTCAGCACCATAAACACTAAAGTACATTGAAAGCTTTCTGGAAACCTCTCTTACACAACTTTGTAGCAAAGCTGGGACAAAATTGTGAAATAGGAAATGTTCATCTTTTGTGCCCCTTTATTGTTGCATCTCCTTCTCAGTTTTCTCCCTGCCTCCTCTGTTTTGTTTCACCACATCGTTGTCCAAGGGTCTCACTGTTCCAGGTGTGATCTACACAGAAATTAGAAGTGTAAGTAATTTATTAATTCCAAGTTCCCTACTAAACCACAACTTCACTGTCTTATCATTTAAGAGGTACATTCTAAAGTATCCAAACAAGTGTGTCAGTGGGACAACCAGATGACATTTTCTGAGGAACCTAAAGCAATTATTTCAATAGTTCAGAAAGAGAGAAGGGCGACACTGAGCTAAAGATTAAAAAAATATGAGATTTGTTACACAAACCTTTAAGTCATCTTCAGATTTTAATTTTTAGGAAGATACCTTATTTTCCTTTGCTTAAAACATAAAGTTGTATTGACAGAAAAGTCCAAAGCTGGGAGCAGTGCTTGAGAAATGACTTCAGGCATAGAGAGAGCCCCAGGGCTGACCTGGCCTCCTCTTGTGCTGTGCACTCTATGTGCCTTTGATTGTATTTCCCTAATTTTGGATGTGGATATAGGAAAGCTGGAAGAGATTAGATATAGAAACTGTACTTCCTGTCTTAGGCTATTTGTTAAAATTTGGCTTGAAATCATGATTATAAAATAACTTTAATAATAGTTACTGTGCCTCATGTCAACTGTTGGCCATGTCAGTCCATTTTCTGGTGACCAGGAAACAAAATCCCAATAATTAACAATGAATAATCCTTCAGTCAAATCTACATTCACATTTTAAATCACTCAATGTGCTCTCACTGTTACCAATGTTTGGTTGATTATAGCTTCCAAATGTATGTTTTTGAGGTATTGGGGACATTTAAATATTTAATAGTGGCCATTTGACAGTCTTTAATGATAAATATTATTGAAGAGGGATATTTCTGACAAAGATATATATTTTAATCAATCATAAGATGTGGCTGTCATTACTGGGAACAATGTATGATAGTAGTCTTCTTTTTATCATAGTTTGTAAGTAGGAGCAAATTTACCCTGCCACAAATGGAAGGGGGTTATTTACTCAACGATAAAACTTAAAAAAAAAAACACTTTAATATGCTAATTCCAGTTTTGGGTTTTTAAGAGGGAATTTTCCAAACTGTGTGATTATAGAAATCTTTTTAAATAAAACATCTCATTATATCACCAAAGTGAATAGCTTTTGGGGAGTGCTGGATTAAGCATCCATTCATTCAACTTCCAGTCACTTCAGTATTTCGGGTTGACTGCCCCCTGCATGCCTTAGTAGCTTGGAAAACTTAATATTTTTGTATTCTTTAAAATGTTGTTTCTCTATGAAGGTTATCTAAGATCCAGAACCTTGGCAAAATTGTGAAATTGGCCATATTTGCCTTTTGTATGGTCTCCTTGCATTGTTTCCTTCCTTTCCATAAACTTCTCTCGATGTCACATGTTCTTGTTCTTGCTTTAGAATGTTATGGGTCACCCACTTAGACCATTTCTTGGTGTATCTTCCCATTGAGGTATATCACGTAGGATGTAAATGTCCACTCTCTTCATCAGCACAATGTATTTCACTGTGGTCCTTTGCTGCCTGCTTTCAGTTAGCTGCCCCCTGTCAACACTGACATTTAGCTTAAAGGTGGACATTCAGGGAGAGGGACCAAGAGCATATAAGTTTATAATTCAATTAAAACAAATGGGTCTTGCCCTGACTGGGTGGCTTAGTTGGTTGGAGTGTTGTCCCATACACCGAAAGGTTGTGGACTTGATCCCCAGTCAGGATACATACCTAGGTTGTCAGTTTAATCCCCGGTTGGGGTGTGTATGGGAGGCAACCAGTTGATGTTTCCCACATTGATGTTCCTCTCTCTGTCTCTCTCTCTGTCTCTCTCTTTTTCTCTCTTCCTTCCTCTCTCTCTAAATCAAGAAACTTAACCTCAGGTGAGGATTAAATAAAAACAAACAAACAATAAACAATTTGGTCTTGAAGCTGGGACTTCAAGCCTTCAGCAGGGTGGGAGATATTTTTGGCACTGATATATTAAGACCTCTTAATTCATATTATAGAAATTGATGGCTTGAAGAAAAACATAACTCTATTTTTTACTATATAATTTAATAAATTTGAGGCCACTAGGATTATAATCAAGTAAAATACCTTAAATTTCACTAAGTAGTGAAATATCTATAAGAATTTAATTATAAAAGAATGTACCAGAAAACAAGTACCTAAAGAATATAAAATGCATGGCAAATACAATATTCTGCTAAAAATTGAATTTTAAAAAATGTTCTAAAAGTTAGGATCAAATATAAGCAGAGAAGTTTACATGTATTCAGATTGCATATATGATCACCAAACAAAATTAACCAGAACATGCCAATGTTTTATGCTAAGGCATCCATCATCAAACTGTAAACCAATACCTCAAGATGACTTTCCAGTTGACCTCAGAGTACTGATTTTACTATCTAGCTAACAAGATATTCCCAAACAAAATTACATCCTGGATGTTTTTGACTTCATGATGGCATGAAATGTAATAACAGAGTCAGTAGTGCCAGAATACTTCGTGTCTAGTAATGGTTCCAGTTTATCGCTGTCCTTCAGCATCCACCTTGGGGAAGATACAGGGAAATAGTTATAAATCCATTAAAAGTGATGTTCCCACATTTCTCACTCTGGAAATAATTTTATGTTTTGATGGGTTGCTTTGTGTTGTTTTTTTTTAAAAACAGCAACTTTATTTAAAGATAATATTACTAAAAGTCTCTTTTTCCAAATATACTCACTTCCTCCAATGAAATGCCTTAATTAAAGATAGAAATTTAAGAAACAGCCCTGTATTTATATTATGCATATGACTAAAACAATATAATTAATAAGTTAATATATATATACATATTTGCTCATCTTAAATGTTCTAATATTAAGTGAATTTCTTAGTCCTTCTTAACTACCTATGACCCACCTAGTAAAGTGGTTTATTTGAAGAGTTTTTTTTTTTTTACATTTCTGTTGTTTAGGTTTTGCTGGGATTTCTGAGACTTTGGCAGGCTAGGAGATATTTTGAGTAATACCTATTATTTTTCAAAACTGCAATGAATTTCTACTCAATATTTTAAGTTTACAGAAGCATGCCACTGATATGTGGGCATATTAAAACGTTGTTGACATAATACCAACATGCCATGGTTGCTAGCACCAATTTCCTTCCTTCATTGGACCCTCCCACAGTACTTTTAAGAATATCTTTATAATTTCTCTTATGACATAGCTTTGCAATTTTTCTGTTGGAGCCTGCATGTGTATTCTTTCTTACATGACCCATATTCATCTTCATCTCCGGTGCTGAACACCGTTCTGGCACACAGTGTTGAATTAAAAAAAGTTGATGTGTGGAAAAAATCATGAATTGGAATGCCATCTGAAATATTTTGATGCAAATAGGTGTCATTTCAAATTACAGCAATAACATTCACACTAATCTCATCCTGAGTCTCACATACTGTACATAACCAGATTGAACTTCATGCTATACCTAAAAAGATTTTTCTTTATGTTCCTCCTGTGAAAACAGTATCACAGAATAATTCTTTTTCTCTTCTGCTTCTTATTCCTCCTTTTATTTTTTCCATTTGCTCAGTAAGATGTCAGTGTAAAGTATAATCAATACCTTATGTGTATAAGCTGCCTTACAATGTATGTAATACTTTCATGCATTAGTGCCTTGGCTTGACAGTAACCAGTGGCACTGCTGTGATATCCAAACAGCACAGGGGCAGAGGCTGTTAATTGTCTCCCAATATTCAGTTTCCCCTTATTCTGTCCAAATAGAGTTGTTGTTATTTCAGTATGTGGCTGCCCAGTTAATGACTACATGTTTCAGACCTCCATACAGCAAAGTGTAGTCATGTGACTAAAATCTGGCCAATGGAAAAAAGATAGACACGATGGGTTCAATTTCTTAATCATATATTTCCCATGAAGGGATGACTTTTTCTCCCCTTCCCTTGCCTTCTTCCCTTCTTTCTTCCCTTGCCTTCCCTTGCCTTCCCTTCCCTTCCTCCCCTCCCTCTCTCTCTCTCTGATGACTGGGATGCAAAGTTGTCATCTTGTACCATATGGGTAAGGACAAATCCCTCAGAGCAACAAGATGAAATGACATTCAGCCCCATGTGACTGCAGAATCACTATGATATCAGTTCATATTTTATGTGTAAGAGAATACACGTCATCTTTTAAAAGACATTATCATTTTGTGTCTCATTTACAGCTGTTAAGCCCATAACATAACTGAAATGGTAACCGAATGAAAAAGGCATTTTTAATGAATCAATTACTTGTTATGGTGCCTTGTTCACACAGCTTATTTCGCACAGCGGTTAATGTCTTATTGACCGAAGAGCTCCCATATATGGGAGCTATGCTTTGTAAGGGACTGCCTTATAGAGTATGTTTTTACTTTTATATAAACTGAAAAAGAAATATTTGATTTTTGTGTTTTTCATTAGAAGTAAAATAGTAAGGGTTCTTACAAACATTATCCTAATACACAGCCTCTCAAAAATGGATACTTTTAGACTTCTCCTTCATTTTTGTTCATTACGCTTCTGTCAGAATCTAAAAATCAGCACAAAAGATGTTCACATACTCATACTCGTTTTGTATTATTCTTTCATGTTTGTAGTGACAACTCTCTGGTTTGAAAAGTAGTGGTGAGAACTTACTGGTCTTTCCTCTCTCAGCACAGAACGAGGAGTAGTCAAACATGACTGTTTGGGCAGGATTATTGTGAGATGAGTCTCCACCATCACACTGCCCACTATTTGCTGGAAGATTTAACCTGGCAAATAAAAATGGAATTTTTGTGGGTTCATTGTAGTTGCATATTTGACAGTCTTTTAATCTTAAATAATCTTAATAATCTTAAAGCCTAGAAGTTTTTCTGGAACCAAAAGTAATACTTTTGCTAATTTAAATATTTTAAATCAGGTAAAAATGTGTTGGACAGCTTGGTTTTCCTTTGGCTTCGCAAGGTTAAACTTTAAGGTTTATTTAAATTTGTGCTACACTTGATATAGACTCAGTCACTGAGAACGTGTTTTTATTTGGGTTCATTAAGACAATATTTTTAAGTTGTAAATATAAGATTTTATAAGTAACTGAGTGGATATATCTATTGTGTGTATGCTTATTTTTCTTAAATCTACAGATATTATTACAATGGATGGTGTTGAAACTTTTTCACACCATGGTCATACAATTTTTCAGAAAAAAAACCAAGGTCTGGAAAAAAGATTCATAATTGGCGTTGTATTCACAAATTAAAAGAATTAATGTTTTAGTGGAAAAAAATAGAAAATAGAAGTGTCCTTTTTTTTTTCCTGATCCTCACCTGAAGACATGGTCATTGATTTTAGAGAGTGGGTAAGGGGGGTGGGGGGGGAGAGAGAGAGAGAGAGAGAGAAAGAGAGAGAGATGTTGACTGGCTACCTCTCTATACTTCCTGACCAAAGATCAAACCTGTAACCTTTCGGTATTCCAGACCATACTCAGCCAACTGAACCATATGGCCAGGGTGAATGTCCTTATTCTTTGTCAAATCTTAGTGATTTGTAATTTTCTTCAAGGTTGTATTCCTTAGGAGGTAAATAAAAACTTCCTTTGTCCAGGACATAATTACAAGACCACATCTTCCCTCCTCTTCATTATTTGTGTTATAATATTTAGTCTTAAATATTTTCCTATTATGACTAATTATTAATTCATGGAATTTAGAACTAACTGATTTAAATAATTCTAAATCACCCACTTTTTTACTTTATTGGAGCTTAGCAGAACCTAAAATGTGCAAGCAGAAGATAGATACGCTTCAAGAATAAGGATCCTCTTTTGATTTTAATACACTTTTAATCACTTTATTGCAAGTACTTAGGCTTGATATAATTTATATATTTTAAGCTGTTTAAAGAGATATTCTGACACTACAACAGAAAAATGTAGCTATATAAGTACAAAACAGGTTTCATAGACAGTTTCTCCTGGTTTCAAAGTTCTATTTTTCTTTGTTAGTTATTTTATTCTCTTTTTTCTCCTATGTGTTAGCCTTAGATCTTTTATTGCTAATCTAATCTCCAAACAATTTTTTTACATAACAGGTTTACTTTGGTATACTTGATATACAGAGACCTGCATATGTTTAATGGGTGTAATTTGATGAATTTGGTCATGTGCAAAGTCATGATAGCATCACTACAAAGTCATAGATAATGAGTACTTCCCAAAGTTGCTGTCTCCCCCATCCATTTTTCATTCGATTTGCTGGTAGGAACATTTAACGTGAGATCTACCCTCTTCAATTTTGAACTGCACCATGCTGTACGGTTATCTACAGGCACTATGTTGTCCAGCAGACACCCAGAATTTTTCCATCTTGCATAACTGGAACTTTATACTCATTAAACAACTCACCGCTTCCTCCTACCCCCAGATCCTAGGAACTGACATCGGTCCTCTGCTTCTGTGAATTTGACTATTTTAGACACTTCACATAGGTAGAATCATACAGTATTAGTTTTTCTGTGACTGGCTTACTCCAATTAGCTTAACATCCTTCAGGTGTACTCACATTTTTAAGGTTTAATAATATTCCATTGCAAAAGTACATATCGATTGTTTTTACCCATTAATGTGTCAGACACTTGGATTATTTCCATATCTTGGCTACTGTGAATAATGCTACATTTTATTCTTTTTCTGAATGAATTAGGCTTAATTTAATAACTGCAATTAAACATTATTAAGAAAAAATTTAGAATTTTTCAAGTAGACCATTAGCTGTCATTATTTTCTTTTTAAAAATTATTTTATGTTCTTTTCCTTACTCTTTTTTTATTGTTGTTCAAGTACAATTATCTCTATTTTCCTACCACCACTTTCCCATGCTGCACCCACCCCTACTTCCCACCCTCAATCCTACCCCCTTTTGGCTTTGTCTATGGGTCCTTTACACATGTTCCTTGATGAACCTTCCCCTTTTTCCCCCATTATTCCTTCCCCCCCCTCCCCTCTGGTTACTGTCAGTTTGTTCTTAATTTCAATGTCTCTGGTTATATTTTGCTTGCTTGTTTGTTTTGTTAGTTAGGTTCCACTTATAGGTGAGATTATATGATATTTGTCTTTCACCACGTGGCTTATTTCACTTAGCATAATGCTCTCCAGTTCCATCCATGCTGTCACAAAGGGCAGGAGCTCCTTCTTTCTTTCTGCTGTGTAGTGTTCCATTGTGTAAATGTATCACAGTTTTTTGATCCACTCATTTGCTGGTGGACACTTAGGTTGCTTCCAGCACTTGGCTATTATAAATTTTGTTGCTATTAACATTGGGGTGCATGGGTTCTTTTGGATTGGTGTTTCAAGATTCTTTGGGTGTAATCCCAGCAGTGGAATTGGCATGTCAAAAGTCAGTTCCATTTTTAGTTTTGTGAGAAAATTCCGTACTGCTTTCCATAGTGGCTGCACAGTCAGCATTCCCACCAACAGTGTACTAGGGTCCCCTTTTCTCCACATCCTTGCCAGCATTTCTTGTTTGTTGATTTGTTTATGATGGCCATTCTGACTGGTGTGATATGGTATTTTATTCTTTCAATTAAATTTTCAGCTCATCTATTATTGAATAAGACACATATTTGAAAGCTCTCTGTCCTACTCAAAAAGTGCCAGCAGCTTAAGCATCACCTGGGAACATGTGAGAGGCAGAATCTCAAACCCATCAAAGGCCCCCAGGGAATGGTGTTCAGCTGCTATGAAAGACAAGTCACCAGAGGTGGATGTGAGTGTGTGCGTGTGTATGCTATTAAATGGGATATTGTCTTTGTTGAAAGAAGTGTCAGTTTTCTTTGCTTTCATATTGTGGTAACTGACCTTAGTGTGTAATCAATAAGATCAGATGTGAACTGACATACAATTGATACAGTACTTCCCTTACTCCTAAAGTGAGAATAATCAGAAATTCTCCAGTAGGGTTTCCTCAGCTGTTAGCCACACTCAATAGTGAATTCTGATTCTTTACAATTTGTTTTGAGGGGAAAAATTCCCTAGGTGACTTCAGTTGGAGCGATGGCAGGGTGGTAATAAATTTGGTGGTAGTACATACTTTACATTTGGGAAAAAGCAAGCTTAAATTAAGTTCCTTGCCTTTGCCCACTTTCAGAATTTAAATAAGCAAGCTTTTTCAGTGTAAACTACTTTATTTAAGGATAGCACAGTGGAAGGGGCTTTGCAAGGGAACAGAAGAGCTACACTGCAGGCAGACTTCCTGGGCTGTTTCTGAAAGTCATATCGGGCAGTTTCAACACAGCCCAGCCTTCCTCATGCAGACAGACAGTGATGTATGCCATTTTAACTTGACGATATGGCCAAATAAAGACCCAGTAAGTGATAAGTATAAAGTTTATTAGTTAGTTTTTTTAGCATTATTAAATGATGAATAAAAATAGTAACTCTCATTTGAGTCCATTAAAACTGCTCACAGAATTTCAGAACAAATACGAATAATGATTTTCAAGTGCTGTTATATCCTGAACAGGGACAACATAGTTTCTAAGTACATTTTTAGTGTTGTATTTTAAAGAAATTGATACATATATTTCATAACATAGTCAATACAGTAGAAGAATTTGTGTGTAATGAAATGTCACCACCTTCTTCCCTTTCCTTTTAAACCCTAAGTGCCTTTTTCTAAAGGAAAATTCTGTTACTGTACATAATTTTGCATTTGTTTCCCCTATAACTAGGTAATATACTTATTTTCCTACATCTTGAATAAAATTTAGACAATATTTATTAACTCTGTGATATAAAAGATGAGTATTTTTATTTGCTAATTTTCTACTCCCAAATCTTACTTTATTATTTTTAGTCTATTGGATAAACTTAAAAATATACATACACATCTAATTTCTGATTTAATTAATTTTTGATAATATCTTTTAAGTCTATACTTTTTAAGTAAAAATGTAGTCTTAATCTTTTCCTCCACCTTTCTCACTGCCTTCCTAATCCCTCCTTCTGTCAAGGTCATTTTTATTCTAGTAAAAGTCAAGGCCTTTAATATTTACATGATACACTGAACCACAAACAGGTGCTGAGGGCTTTGTCCATAGTTGACAAATACCTCTAATCAGCATATGATGGCCATGAAAATATTGTTTGGTGTGGACTCAGGGAGTTGCTAAGTTTACATTTGCTTCTTCCTAAGTGTAGTGTCATTGAAGGAAAATGTTCTCACTAATGATGTCAATGAATCTCTTTTGAATCTCACTAATGATGTCAAATGAATTCTCTTTTCTTATATTCTACCAATTGCTTGAAATCATGCCACATTTTAGTTAGCTTCATAACTGTACTGTTAAGTATTTTTGTTGCATTTCTGTTATTCTTGCACATTTATCTTTATCACAAGCCCAATATTTTTAGATTTTTATTATATACTTTATTATTTCAAGTGGCCTTCTTTCCCCCGACCAATGATGACTTTTATAGACTATGTCCATCCCTCTGTTTTCCTGCTTGAATCCCATAGCACAGAAATTATCTTTGAAATTTCTTTAATTTTATTGGGTGGATTTCTTGTTTTCTCTCTCTCCCTCTCTCACCCCACCCTCTCTCTCTCTCTCTCTCTCTCACACACACACACACACACACACAATTAACTTTCTTATTTGTTACAGTAGACTAATTAGTTCTCTAAAAATTTAGTTCTCTATTGTGCACAAAATATATACTTTTTGAACATGTCAGAAATTGACTTTATTCTGACTTTACAGTTGATCAGTGCTTGGGTATATTACACAGTTCTCTACAAAGTCAGATGCTAGTTAGTTGGCTTGTTTGGTTTCTCTTTGGAGGCTTTATGATTTCCTTTTTCTCCTTGATGACATGACATGTCTAGCTATGTAACTGTTATTTTCTTTCAACTTGGTGTTAAGTGAGGTTTTTCATTCCAAAAACTTGTACGTTTCAGTTTTCAGAAAATTCTATGTATTATTTTGTTTTCCTCCATTACTCTTTTTCTCTCTTGAATTCCTGATAGTATGTATAAAAATGGGCATTCTGACTTTGAGAAGTGAACTGCCTTGGTAGAACTTGAGAGAGAGCCCTAGTAGCTGAGAGTGAACCTTGTCCAATAGCCATTTAGAAAATTGAAACCTTAGTCTTACAACCACAAGGAGCTGAATTCTGCCAACAACCAGAATGAGCTTGGAAGAGGAACTGAAGGTCAAATGAGATTGTGGTCTGGAAGAAACCTTTACCGTAGACTTGTGAGGTCCTGAGCAGAGAAACCAGATATACAATGAATGCCTGAATTTCTGATATAAAGGAACCATGAGAAAATAAATTGATATTGTTTTAAGCCATAAGTTTATAGACTTTGTTACACAGCAATGAGATATTAATACACTTTGTATTTTTGCTTTTTATTCTGGGCATTTTTAAAAAGATTTATTTATTTATTTTTAGAGAGAAGAGGAAGAGAGGAAGAGAGATGTCAATGTGAGAGAAACATCGATCGGTTGCCTCTCTTATGCTTCCTGACCAGGGACCAAACCTGCCACCGGGGCAAGTTCCCTGACTGGGAATCGAACCAGTGACCTTTTGCTTTGTAGAACATTGCCCAACCAACTGCACCATACCTATAAGGGCTCTGGGAGTTTAATTAGACATTATTTTTCAGTGTTTACATATTTTATTTTTTCTTAAGAAATTGTTTTCTTACATCTTGAAAAGCTCCTCTTTTTCTGTGTTTTTTCCCTTTTCACAGCATTCTTGCTTTGTTTTGAGGATGTGATTCTTCTGTAATCACTCTGAGAATACTGGAATTGTTTTCAAGTTCTCTCAATACCCTTAATTATCTCTCCTTTACAGAGGCCAGTCTGATATTTCTCTTTCGTGTTGTTAGGTCTCCTCATTTGTCTGGGGGTGTTTGGTTTTTACACTTTCGAAAGACATGGGTTGCTAATGTGGGTTTTATTTAATGTGGAATTGCCTTTTCTAACACTTCTTAAATGGCCTCTTCAAGGTCTATCTCTTAACTGAGAATTCTGAAGGGGAATTCTGTGTAGAGTGAGATGGACTCCTTGTGCCTTTAGAGTGAGGAAGCTGTGAGCCAGCCCTCTTACTCAACTAAGATTAGCTGAATGTGAAGAGCTCTGGTCTGGAGCGTCACTATTTATTTACACCAGCTTTTCCAAAACTTTTTAGTTGTGTTTGAGATCATCTTCTCTTTTTACACCCTGGATTTAAGTGTGCTTTGTGTGGGGTTAGACATGAGTGGAATGGTGTTGAGGGTGAATACTGGCGTTGTTCTCCCATAAACTAACTTCCATTTTCCTCCTTTGGTTCCCCTCCCCGCTCCTCTCCTCTCTTGCCCTCTCCTCCCCTGTCTCCCCTCCCCTTCCCATCTCCTCTCTCTCCCTCCCTCCTTCCCTCCCTACCTCCCTCCCTCCCTCCCTTCCTTCCATTGCACAATTGAGTTTTGTTTTTTGGCATAGCTTTTCCTTGCATTATTTTACTTTCCTTTTCCTCATTCATTCCTTTGCTTACTTTTGTTTCCTCCTTTCTATAGATACACTAATATACTCTATCTATCTATCTATCTATCTATCTATCATCTATCTAATTTATTCTTGTAAACTGTTTTTGTAATTAATTTATACTTATGTTGTACTGTAGATATTTCCTTTTTCACTCAATATGCTCTTTTTTTTTAGATCTTAATATACATCGCTACATGTTCATCAGTTTGTACATATAAGAATCTCCTCACAGAGAAGGTAGGCGTGGAAATGTCAGCAGAGGGTATCCTGCAGAGAGGGCTACTGCTTCAAATTCAGCCTGCATGGTTTAAATGGAGACAAGAGGTAGAGCAAAAGCAAATCCTGAAAATCCTGCTTGAGCCCTGGAAACAGCCAGGCTTAGGGAGATGTACAACCAGACCATTCAGTTACGTGAACTAATACATTCTCCTTTTGTCTAAGAAAGTTTGGATTGGATTTTTGTCATGAAAACCCAAAGAGTCCATGTTTAAAACCCTGTGTAACACAAACATGAAGGATCCAAATATGTTACTGGCTTTAAAATGATACATGCCATATTGTTGCTGCACCTCAGTTGCTAAATAAATGTGATAATTATTTTGTGTTACAGCATGTGTAATTCTTGGAAAGCATTAATGTAGTCTTAAATAACTTAAAACTATTTTAAGATACATTATCAAATATGTGTGCATGTATTTATGTCCTATGTATCTATTCAAGGAATAAAACTGTTTCTCATTTGTGGTCATATTCTTAATCTATGGCAAAGATTGAGTTTTTCTATTATAGGCATTTAATATATTATTTGTCTTCAAAATATGATAGCTACTCTAAACAAAATGACCATGTAACAATCTTTAAATTCAAATTAATCTTTGTTTTTGTTTGTATATGTATCTCCAAGGAACTCTGTGACCATCAGGAGGGAGACGACACTGTTGCTTTAGGAAAATGCCATTCTTTCCATTGAGTCAGTGCTGGATTCATTTTCTGTAGAGGTTGTCTTGTGTGATTATAAGTTTTGTCTTTCAGAAAGCAAAGAGGAGGGGTGTTAGTCACCTGCCCTCCTGGGAATTTTTAAGTATATTTTGAATGTTAATTTTATTCCTTTAACTTTATTATTTTTGAGTTATTACCACTTTATTTATTTATTTTGGTGTTTCTCACCACATTATAGGCTGGCATATTTACATATTCGTAGTTGAAGGGATGTCCATTTATAGAGACTGTCAGTCAATCACTTAGGGATAGAATTATCCATATATATTAACACTTATTTCCAATGTATAATTTTAAAGCATGCCTACTTTGATTATGCAGATGAATTCTAGGCGTTGTCTATGCACACTATGTCAGATTTAATATTATTATTTAATACAATTGTAGTTCATTCATTACCTTGGGTTTTGTACATAGTATCTTTTCATATTGTCATGTTAATATTTTTCAATGTGTACTATGATATAAGTACATGATAGGCTGGAAAACATGTTTTCTGAGATACCTGTGACAAGGATTGGCCAGTGTGGTGGCCAGAACTCTGCAAGCCTGTTATATTTCTTTTGACATATCTCTAGTGGGTATATTTTCACTAAAAAGGGTACATACTATCTTTTAAGTTAATATTACTGTTCTTCTCAGATGATACAGAGTTGTGCTTACTATTATGTGGGTTTCCTTTGTATATTTTAGGAAAGTTACAATTCAGGGTGAATCAGATTGAGACAGCTGACATCATGAATGGAAACAGGTTGAGTGGTACTTGCACCAAATCTGAGTCTTCTACTGGGTTCTTTCATTACTTGCTCTGTTAGCATGAAAACATGTTTTATTAGTGTAAGATGGAGCTCTCCAGCAGGCAGAGAGGAGTGCCATTGCTACTTGACTCTCTGCTGGAAGCACTGGTGCCCTTTCGCCACCATTTTATGAGTTCATAATATTTTAATTACTTCTTTTGCTGGAAAAGTAACCATTCCTCCTTTTCACCTAGTTGAAATCCCAGTCATATTTGAGGTTATGTTCCTATGTATCATTCGTATAAAGATGCTGCCTACCTTTGAAGCACATGCAGATCACTTAAACTTTACAGTCAAGAAATGAGCAGTTTAGTACTAAATATGCCTGAATCGATCGTATGTTGTTGACCCACGTAGCATGTAAGTTCCAGAAGGATGTGGAAGTTACTTTTTGTTCCTGCTAGCACCTGGAAAAACACGGATCACACAATAGGTCCCTAATATATATATTGATTTCTTAAAAATTTTTTTAAAGATTTTTTATTTATTTATTTATTTTTAGAGAGGGGGAGAGGGGGAGAGAGAGACAGAAACATCAATGTGCGGTTGCTGGGGGATATGGCCTGCAACCCAGGCATGTGCCCTGACTGGGGATCGAATCTGCGATGCCTGGTTCGCAGCCCGCGCTCAATCCACTGAGCTACGCCAGCCAGGGATTTCTTAAAATTTTAAATAATTTTATAAATATTTAACACCATAAAGAAACTAAACATCTGTGAATTTCCCCATTTCCATGAAGATAAAAATTTGGGTTCAGGGAAAACTAATGTTTAATGACCTTCAGAACCATAAGGGTCAACCAGAAAGTGTTCTAAATTTTAGCTCATTTTGTTAGCTGAGTTCTATAATTGATTTATAACATTGGTAGCCTTATATTTTAGAAATAAAAATGGCACTGTTGTGTTAGTACAACATAAAAATCTAGCCAACTAATTTTAGTCAAATAATAAGTAAAGTTCTTGAACTTCTTGTTTCTCTGTAGATAATAAAACTATAGAATGTATTGCATTTTATTTTTACTTTTAATGTGTTGTTCTGAGAAATAGCCAATTATTATGTAACTTGCTTAATTCACACACTGAAAAATGACTGGCATAACTATTACCCACTGTGAAATTTAGCTTATATTGTTTAGAAGTTTGAAAAGATTATACCTATTTATCAAACCTCAACAACTTCTACTGGATGCTTAAATTAACTTAGAATGTATTTCTTTTTTTTTTTAAGATTTTATTTGTTTGTTTGTTTATTTATTTATTTATTTTTAGAGAGGGAAAGGGAGGGTGAGAGGGAGAGAAACATCAATGTGTGGTTGCCTCTCATGCACTCCCCCACTGGGGACCCCCCTGCAACTCAGGTATGTGCTCTGACTGGGAATGGAACTGGTGACCCTTCAATTCACAGGCTGGCACTCAACCACTGAGCCACACCAGCAAGGGCTAGAGTGTATTTCTAGCTATTGATAATCATGCCCATAGTTTAGAGTTAGTACTTTATTATAGTATATTTTGGAATAATAAGTTTTTTTTTTAATGAAGACTGTTGGAAGGTGTGCTTGTCCTTGCCATCTGCTGTCTATTAGGCAGTGTGGTGGGAAGGAAGTGGCAGCAGTGTTGCAGTTAGACAGATCTGGATGTGAATTCCAGCTCACAGCCAACAGAGGTTACCAGCTGGCCTTTGGTTCAGCCTGTTTGACTTTGAACTTCTGTTTGCTTTGGCTTCTGTCAACGTGCAGACTCATCCTACTGGCTATATCTTCAGGTGTTTACCCTTCTGACCATCTATTCCTGTTAGAGGTGATAACCTAGTGCAGCCACCATTTTTTGCTCATGAATCTTTTCCAGGAGCTTGAATTAAATAAGCTCAGTCTTTGCCCCTGACTCCACCAGTTTATAATAAGGCTGAAAAATGATGGTGTGGGAAGGTTAGCAACATGCTAAGAAAATTATTTATTTATATGAAAGTATTCAAGTATTCATATTATATAAACATTAGTCCAGGCAGAAGGAAACACAATCCAGGCTAAAGTTTTCATGCTCTGAAAGTGTTTTATTTACCTGAACATTTTTTAAAAGTTAATTTCAGATCACAGTGGTTCTCCCATGCATAATTTGCAATGTTTGAAATTACATCAATAATAGCTGGTAACCTGATGTATAAGAAAAACTGATATGACATAATTAACATACTATTCTTAACATAATAGATATTACATTTATGAGGCTTAATCAAAAAAAGCAGCTAGATAGATTAGGTGAAAAAATGAAGTCATGGCAACTATGGCAGGCTCTCAAATCAGCTAATCTATATATCTCATTAAGATTTCTATTCTGGTTAGAATGTTGGAAGCAACGAGAGCCATTGGATGTATTGTAATTAATCCACCACATATTAGCAAATAAGAAAATTGATTACTCCTTTCGGGTGGCCATCAGGCCTTTTAGATAAAACATACCTGCAGGAAGTTCCAATACCTGGTGTGTCTTTCTCAACCTCTCTATACCTACATGGAGTTTACATTGAGAATAAGGCAAGGAAAGGCTTATAATACAGGAAATTATATAGAAGGATAAACACTCAGAAAAGTACAACTAAGATAATATAGTATTTTAACAGCATAATTATTTTGGAAGGAGCTGAGAAGGTGATTGAAGACAGCCCTTTTGACAGTTATTTTTATTTAGTTTATTCCCATCTTATATACAGGCTTCGGACAAAATTCATGTTGACATGTTTGAGAGCACTAGGATATAAAACACTGACTGCAGCATTTATTGCTTGGACAAGTCAACAAACTATGGCACTTGGCGCTGTTCCTCGTTGTCTAAATAGATTGTAGTGCAGTTGATAAAATAATAGCTCAGCATATGGATATTTCTCTAAAGCCTGGATCACCTCAATTTGAACACTCCTGACAATATGATTTTTTTTGCAGTTTTGAAACATATTTTTTAGGAAAAAGACACTAAATGCATAATATATTCCTCAAATATGTATTTTTATGTACACATAGACAAGCATAGAGATACATACATACGTGTATCATTTAGGAGAATTACTTTTCAATATGTTATTTAATGACAGTTATTTTTTAAATCGCTTCATTATGGTATGATTAACATATAAAAAGTTGTGCATGATATGATTCAATGAGTTTGAGAAAGATATACGTCCATGGAACTACCACCAGGCTATTGCCATAAACATGATCATCAGCCCCCAATGTTTCCTTCTAACCTCTATTTTATTATTATTACTACTATTATTATTTGTAATAAGAACACAATATAATCCACCCTCAGAAAAATTTTAAATATTCAAGCTTTCTTAACTATAGGAACTATGCTGTACAGTAGATCTCTAGCACATGTATAACCAAGGCTTTGTACCCTTTGACAATGCCTTCCTGTGTCCCCTTCCTTGAAGCCCCAGGCAGACACCATTTACTCTCTGCTTCCATAGGCTTGACTGTTTCAGATTTCTCATATAAGTGATGTGTGGTATTTGTCCTTCTATGTCTGGCTTATTTCACTTTGCATAATGTCTTATGGGTTCATCTGAGCTGTTGGAAAAGGCAAGATTTTCTTCTCTTTGAATACTGATTAATATATATCACATTTTTATTCATCAATAAGCATTTGGATTGCTTCCCTGTATTAGCTACTGTGAATAATACTGCAATGAACATGGGAGAGAAGGTGTCTCTTCGAGGACTTGATTTCAATTCCTTTGGATGCATACTTGGAAGTGGGATTGCTGGGTCATATGACAGCTCTTTTGTTAATTTTTTGAGGACTCAATATTATTTTCCTTAGTGACTGCACCAATTTATATTCCCATTAACAGTGTAAAAGTGTTCCCTTTACACATCCTGGCCAATACTTGTTTGTTCACATTAACCATCTGAACATGTGTGAGGTAATGTTGCATTGTAGTTTTGATTTGTATTTCCCTAGTGAATAGTGATGCTGAGCACCTTGTCATGTACCTATTGGCCATTTGTGTATTTTCTTGGGAGAAATGCCAATTTACTTCCTTTGCCATTAAAAAAAAATAAATCTATTTTCTTAACTTTTAAGTTAGAAGAGTTCCTTAGATATTTTGGATATTAGCCCTTCATCAGATGGATGGTTTGCAAATATCTTCTCCCA
The DNA here is from genome assembly GCA_004024845.1 of Tonatia bakeri. Classification (NCBI taxonomy): domain Eukaryota; kingdom Metazoa; phylum Chordata; class Mammalia; order Chiroptera; family Phyllostomidae; genus Tonatia; species Tonatia bakeri. Next base: position 493,408 of record PVIA01000113.1, read on the forward strand.
TTCTGTTGGCTGACTTTTTATTTTATTGTTTCCCTGGTGTGCAGAAGCTTTTAGCTTGATGTAGTCCCACTGGATAATGTTGGCTTCAGTTACCTGCACTTTTGGTGTTGTAGCTGAGAAATCACTGCCAATACCAATGTAAAAAAAAGCTTTTCTCGTTTTCTAATAGGAGTTTTATGGTTTCAGGTCTTATGCTTCAGTTATCTTTAATCCATATTGAGTTAATGTCTTTTTGTAAAAATAAGGTTTCACTTTCATTCTTTCACATTTAACGTAATTATTTGAAGATCCATGGCCATGGCTGTGTCTATGGTCTCTGTGCTATGCATGTGGTATGCATGGCTGTGATCAGATGGGTGACAGCTTCCTTGAGAAGCTCCATGGGCATGGTTATGGGCATGGCTAAAGGTACAGATGCTAATACGGTTTACTGTCAGTCCTCCAAGTGAGACTGGTGTTAGTGTGTGTCTAATTCCAGAGTTGATTCTATTCAATTAATCTAGCCGCTGGCTCCTTAAACACACACAAAATGCTATTACCATTTTTTAAAAAGTATATTAATAAATCCAAAGAGAATTTCCATTTGGCCATATCCATGGCAGAAAATCTGTGTTGCTTTCCATCTACACATTAAAGCAACAAGAAGTCCCAGGACCAAAGTAGAACAGTTAAAGAACATATAAATCTGAGGTCAGACCTAGACTATTGGTCAACAAGCCATAGAGTAATTCCTCAAAGATAAAGAGCAGATTCAAACACAATAAATAAAAGATTTGCCTAGAACCATTCTTCTCAAGAATTTGTTTTAGTGATTTCTTAATAAGCCTAGGAATCGACTGGGATCTGTGCTGCACATCACCCATGAAGTCATAAAGAAATGTTCCTTCAGGAGAACATCCAATTAGGCTACATTTCTGTCCTCTCTTACAGGAAGACGGTAAGATGTTAGCAGACAAAATGAAGACTACAGTGCTCACTACCTCTCCTCCAGACAGGACGTGTTCAGTGCTCCCGTGGTGTGCTGCTTTGTTCATAGCCTGAAGCTGGTGTGTTATTGGATGTGTCCAAGAATTTCCAAAAAGTAGAACACTGATAAAAATGGGGAAGGACCCATAATGGGCATATGTGGGCGTTCCATTTTGACTAAGAAATGGAATTGGCATGGCAATCCAGGATGAAGACAAAAAAGATAACCATACTTTCAGCATATGTCTGGCCTAAGTACTGGGTATGATGCTGGTCGTGACAAAACAAATGGAGCCCGTGAAGTACCTCAGAGATGGTACTTATACCAGGTGAGATAGCCCGGGAATACCTCTGGGTGTGAACAGTGAAGAATATTTACAGTATAGCCAGAAGGAAGAAAATTACATACAATTGTACAAAAATGTTTTGTCATTTTTGTCTCTATTATTGGTGATTATTTTGTCCCTATTATTTAGTCATATTTGTCCCAATAGTTCCTTATTATTGGATCAAGGGATCTTTATTAAAGGAAATTTAAACACAGAATGAAGCATTCATTATTCAGGTATAATAATTATTTGAATTATACGCATAATAAATCTTAAAATTTGAGTGAACACAATGTGCCACATCATCTTTGAAAATGAACGTGTAATGATGGAATCGAACGAAGACCCAGAGTACTTCTGCGTTTACTTTCTGTCACAGGGCACCTCCACTGCAAACCGTGTGTTCACACGTTTATTACAAAGACCCAAATCAAAACAATTTAGTAAATTCTTCTGCATAGCCCTAAGATAAAACAGAAATAATAGTTCTGTAAAACTGGTTTCCAATTATAACTTAAATCTAATAAGTAAAATCTGTATTGCTATTTTAAATGTAAAGGAAATTATTTGGGAGTCTCTTCAGCCACTAACACATGACAAATGGTGAGTATAGGGGAGAAAAACATCACAGTTTTTGGTGTATTTCAAAAACCAACCACTCTGTAAAATATTTTTTTCTTTTGGATAGACAAACAAACAAACAAATAAATAATGAAGTAATGTTTTGTAAGCAGGGATTTAATAATGCCATCGTATTATTTTCTGACTGTTTTGTAGTTCTTCGTTTCTTTCTTGCTGTGTCCCTTCGTAAATTAATGATTGCCCATGGTGGTATGCTTTGATGCCTTTCATTTATCTTGTGTGAATCTATTATAGGTCTTTGTTTTACGGTGACCATGATACTACATAACCATTTTCTAGATATAGCTGTCTGGGTTAGGCTGATAAATTAATTTAGATTACAAATAAAAGTCACCCCCTTTACTTATACCCTACATTTTATGTTTTTGATCTAACAGTTTATCTCTTTTTATATTTTGTATCCACTAAGAAATTATTGTAGCTATAGCTATTTTTTATCCTGTGTGTCTTTATACTAGAGTTAAGTGATTAATAAATCACCATATTACAGTATGGAAATATTCTGAATTTGACTATATGCTTACCTGTACCAATGAGTTTTATATTTTCAATATATTTTGATGTTACTATTCAGTGTCCTTTCAGCCTAAAGAACTCCTTTCATCATTCTTCTAAGGCAGGTTTAGTGGTGATGAACTTCCCCAGCATTTGTGTCTGGGAAAATCTTTATATTATCTTTATTTCTGGAAAAGAAAACTTTGCTAGAAAAGGTATTCATAGTTGGATTTTTTTTACAGAGCTATTTAAATATATCATTCCACACTCTTCTGCCCTATAAAGTTTCTACTGAGATATCTGTTTGTAGACTTTTAAGGGTTTCCTTGTAAATGATAAGCTTCTTTGCTCTTGCTGCTCTTAAGATTATGTCTTTGATTTTTGACAGTTTTATTACAATGTGTCTTGAAGAAGGTATCTTTGAACTGGATTTGGTTGAGGACATAGAAGCTTTATGAATATGGATGTCCAAATCTCTCGCCACATTTCAGAATTTCTGAGCTATTATTTTTACTTCTTAAAATTATTTTTTTAATTCTCACCTGAGGATATCTTTATTGAGAGACACATGGATCAGTTGCCTCTCCTATGTACCCCGACTGGGGATCAAACCCACAACTTACGCATGTGACCTGACTGGGGATTGAACCTGTGACTTTTTGGTGTAAGGGATGACACTCCAATCGGCTGAGCCACCCTGTCAGGGCTCAGTTATTATTTTTAAAATAAGCTTTCTGCCCCTTTCTCCCTCATTTCCTGGAAATCTAGTGATGCATAGATTGTTTCTTTCCACAGTATCTCATGAGCTTTCTTCATTCCTCATTATTATTATTATTGTTTTTTGCTTTTTTTTGATTGGACATTTTTCAAATACTATGTCTTTGAATTCACCGATTTTTAAAAATTTTGCTTGGTCCAGTCAGCTGTTGGATTCTCTATCAAATGCCTCACTTCAGTCTACGTATTGTTTAGCCCCAAAATTTGTATTTATTTTTTTCATTTTCTATCTCTATGTCGACCTTCTCATTTTGTTCTTGTATTGTTTCCCTGGCATTGTTTAATTGTCCATCTGTGTTCTTTTCTAACTCTCTGAGTATCTTCAGAAAAATTATTCTGGCCTGGCTGATGTGGCTGGGTGTGTTGAGCACTGGCCTGTGAATCAAAAGGTTGCTAGTTTGATTCCCAGTCAGGGTGCATGTCTGGGTTGCAAGCCAGGATCCCAGTAGCAGGCATGCAAGAGGTAACCACACATTGATGTTTCTCTCTCTCTCCCTCCCTTCCCCTCTCTCTAAAAATAAATAAATACCATCTTTAAAAAAAGAAAAATTATTTTGAATTATTTGTCAGGCAATTTGTGTATATCTATTTCAGCTCAATTACTGGACGTTTACTGTGTTCCTTTGATGGTGTTGTGTCTCTGATTCTTTATGATTCCTGGATCACAGGTGCCTGCATACTTGAAGAAGCAGTCACATCTTCCAGACTTCATGTAACAAATTCAGTAAAAACTTTTACCTGAGGGTAAAGGCATGCTGGAGCATGTTATTACCCCAGTCTAGTGGTGCAAGAGGCCAGGTGGGAACCTGTGGTAGCTTGTGGCCTGGGTGTCATGATGTTGTATTGGCCATGGTCATTTGGAGTTCATGACATCAACAAGTACATGATCCTTGGTGAGACCTGCAGTTGTCCATAGTTGCTGCTAGAGCTGTTGGGGTCCTCAGCTGTGCCTCCTTCCAGAAACTAAGGACCAGGACTGGTGTTGGTGGTGGTTGGATCTGGTGGCATGCATGCATTTGGCTGTGAGGGCTGGCTAGGTGCCTGTGTACTGGCATGGGCTAGCTTCAGATACACACATAGAAGTAAAAGCCAGGGCCAGAGGCACAGGCCAGGACTAACTGTAAGCATACCATTGACTGGTGGACTCTGGATTTTGATGTGCACTTCTTTGGTGTCAGTGTTTTGTCACAGGTGTGTTCATGTCTGTGGAGGCTGGTGACAGGGGTTAGATTGGCAGGGTATAGGTACACAGCTGTAGGGATAATGGCAGGTGAACCCAGTAGTGCAGGTCAGTGACAGGAGTTATGTCCTGATGTGGCCTGCTCAGGTCTGGGCTGCTTTCTCACACATGCACAGCCTTGTAGGCCAGGGCTGGCTTCCAGTGTGGATCCGGGGACTCAAGGGGATGGGAGGTAAGGGAACATGAAGGGACTTGAATGAGTCCTTCTGGAGAAGGTCCATAGTAATTGTGCTGGCTATTAACTTCTTCAATGGGAAAAGCTGCTGGGCTTCTTTGTGGGGCAGGCCACTGAGAAATGTGGTTTCTCCCACTGTGTGGCTGATACTAGGAGCCCATGATCTTTTCCCTTCACCCAACATGCCTCTAGATGTCTCAGTTTTGGCTGTCCTTGAGCGAGGTGAAAGAAAAGTTGGTTATTTGCCTTCCTGGCTGGTGTAGCTCAGTAGATTGAGCGTGGGCTGCGAACCAGGCATCGCAGGTTGGATTCCCAGTCAGGGCACATGCCTAGGTTGCAGGCCATGTCCCCCAGCAACCGCACATTGCTGTTTCTCTCTCTCTCTCTCTCTCTTTCTCCCTCCCTTCCCTCTCTAAAAAATAAATAAATAAAATCTTAAAAAAAAAAGAAAATTTGGTTATTTGCTTAGTGCTCTGAAGGCTGGAGTGGGGATGGGGCGAGTATTTACCCTGTTCTGCCTTTCCTGGCAAGGGGAACTCTATTTGTATTGGGAGTTCCCTCTTGGTGCTGAGGGGTGTTAGCCTGGAGGAAAGGATGATGCAGCAAAATAAATCCATTATTTCTACCCTTTTTATGCAGTTATTCTCAGGGTTTTTTTGTTTAACTGTGTTACTGAAGCAGTTTTATATTCCAAAGAGAATGAGAGAAAGGGGTGGGGGAGAGAGAGAGAGAGAGAGAGAGACATCAATGTGAGAGAAAGAAATATCAATGTGAGAGAACCACTGATTGGATGCCTCCTGCCTGTGTCCCAACCAGGAACCTAATTCACAACCTAGGTATGTGTCCTGATATCAAACTCATGAACTTTGGCTGAGAGGGATGACACTCTAATCAACTGAGCCACACCAGCAGGACCTGAAGTGTTTTATGTGGACTTCCTAGCTTTCTCAGGAGTATTTTCATTCATGGAAGCTGTGTGATTATATATCTCTGTGTGTGGGGAGGTTGGTGGGGGGCAGGGTGGGGTGGAAGCTGATGTCTCTTACTCTACTATCTTGGTAATATCACTCCACTATTTCATTCCATTGTAGTGGGAAACATAGGGGGGATTATTTCAATCTTAAATTTGTTAAGATTTGTTTTGTGCCCTATCATGTCATTCATTCTGGAGAAGGTTCCAAGTGTGTTTGAAAAAGTGTGTATCCTGCTGCTGTTGGATGGATGTCCTATATGTTTCTGTCAGGGGCACTTGGTCCACGTATTGTTCAAGCCTGCTGTTTCCTTACTGATTTTCTGTCTGGATGATCTATTCATTATTTAAAGTGGAGTATTGAAGTATCCATCCATTATTGTATTGCTATTATTCCCTTCTGATCTGTTAATGTTTGCTTTATATATTCAGATGCTCTTATGTTGGGTGCATTGCATATGTATTTATAATTGATATATTTTCCTGTTGAATTGGCCTTTTTATCCTTCTGTAATAACTTTCTTTGTGTCTTGTGACCATTTTTGACTTAAAGTCTGTCCTGTCCAATATAAGTATAGACATCTCTGCTCTCATTGGTTACCACTTCATAGAATTTTTTTCATGCTTTCACTTTCAACTTATGTATGTCCTTAAATCTAAAGTGAGTCTCTGATATACAGCATATTTGCTGGATCTTTTAAAAATCCTTTAGGGAGATAATGAGGAGAAGATGGGGGAGGGTTTTCACGAACAACTATAAAAGACACATGGACAAAAAACGGTGGTGGTGGAATCAGGGGAGGCAGGTGGGGATGGCTGGAATAAGGGAAGTGGTGGGGGGTTAATGCAGACAACTATACTTGAACAACAATAAAATAATTTAAAAAAGAATTTTAATACCTTGAAAAAATAAAAATAAAGATCCATTCAGTTTCTTTGTATTTTTTTGATTGATGAGATAAATGTTTTTTGTTTTGAAATTTTTGTTCCCCTCTTTTTCTTGTCTTACTTTGTGATTTTTTTATAGTGAAAAATTTTGATTCTTTTACCTATATCTTCTATGTATCTACTGTAGGTTTTTAAGTACATTATCACAAGGCTTGTGGAAACTTGTATATTTATAATGGCCTTTTTTTGAAGACGGTAACAATTTCAATACCGTACAAAAACTCTATACCTCACTCCCCACTTTATGGTATTGATGTCCTCATTTACTTCTTTATATATTATGTATTCTTTAACAAACTTTTGTGTTTATAGTTATTCTTAATTTTTTAACTCTTATAATAGGGTTAAAAGTTTTTCATATACCACCATTACAATATTACATTATTCTGTATTTGCCTATATACTCTTTACCAGTTAGATCCTTTCATATGCTTTCATGTTGCTGTTCAACATTCTTGCATTTTATCTTGAAGGATTACCTTTAGCATTTTCTTGTACAGCTTGGTGCCAGGTGTGTGGGTGGGTCCATTCTCCCACCCATGGGAGGACTTGCAAGCACGGGCACCCCTCTCAGCACTGTGCTGTGCTGAATTGAGGGAGGGGAGCTGTGGGTAAAGCAAAACTATTCTGCATCTTTTCTTGTTTTTGTTCTTCACCTTGGTGCTGTACCTCTCAGTTGGATTCAGGAGCTCTCATAAAGAATTTTTCATCAATGGATGGTTGTTACATTGTTGTTTCTGTGGGGTATAAGGCTGGAACCTCCATGTGTCACACCAGTGAGAACTACTGTTTTTTACCAGTGATTATGTTTGTTTTCAGTGTGCAGGAAAGAGCAATATAAAAAGTAATTTTTTCCCTAATAATGATGCAAATAATTTTCCTTCAAAATTAATGTAACAACAAAATCCCTGCTGATTATCTTATCACTTTATATGTTTTATTGAATTTACTTCTTTCCTTTCTTCTCATGTGATGGTAGTGATGGCCATGTTTTACTAAAAAATAGCAAGAGGAATGAGTCATTACAGACTAGGGGACAATGATCCAATTAATGGTTAAATTATTATTAGAAACTAGGGAGGCCTGAAGATGGTTGGTTTATTTTTGCTTTTTATTTATAAATCATCTAATTGCTTAAAGCTAAAATTATTTCAATGTCTTTCAAAGTTATGTATATCATTGTAATATATTTATATCAGTTATAAAGTAGTAGTAGGGCCATTTTTACTACAGAGTTGTAAGACTTTTATGTCTAACATGAAACAGGACAATATTAACTGTAAATGGACTGTGACGAGTTGAGAATAATATGTTGCAATCATTAGCACAATTACTAAAAGATGATTTTAAAAAGTATAGCTTAAATATCTAATAGAGAAATTAGAATGAAATTCAAAAATTATTTAAGTATATAAAAAGACATTAAAAGAGAAACAGAAACAAACGACAGAAGAGACAAGTAGGAAAGAATAGAATTATATACACAAGTTCAACCATGTAAATAATTGCATTAAGTATTAATGGTTTAAACATTCCAATGGAATTAAATGTAGAAGTTGTCACAATTGCTGGAAAGATCAAAATCTAAAAACATGCTATCTATCAGTCTTCCATTTAAAGTATAAAAACTGTGTGGCAAGCATGCAGACCCGAAGGTGCCACCATGATTCCTGACTCCGGCTATTCATGCCCTTGTATAACCTCCTACCCTTAGGTGTGAGTAGGGCCTGTGACCTGCTTCAAACCAATGGAATGTGGCAAAACTGACTAGATGAGTGTTATTGCATGTACATTGTCATCCTCTATAGGATTATAATGTCCATCTTGTTAGGAGACTGTCCCTTGCTGGCTTTGAAGAAGCCTGCTGCCACGTTGTGAGCATCCATGAGGACAGGGTAATATAGTGCAGAAATTAGGGCAACTTCTGGCCCATAGCCATCAAGAAACTGAGACCCTCAGTCCTATAGCTGGAAAGCATATGATTCTGCTCCAAAATTACATGATCTTAGACTGATATCTTTCCCCAATGGGGCTTCGGATGAGAACTCAGACTTTGTGGACACCTCATAGCAGGCTTACAGAAGATCTAGCTAAGCTATGCCTAGACCCCCACCTGACATAAGGTGTGAGGTGATCAGTTTGAGCTGTTTTAAGCTGCTGAATTTGTGATAGGAATATTACACAGTATGAGGCAAGTAATCTAGGTTTTGATGTGTGTAAGTGAGTCTATTAGTTTGCAAGGGCTGCATTCACAAGGTATAGTTAGCTGAGTGGATTAAACCATAGAAATATATCATCTCATAGTTATGACAGTTTATCGGCAGCATGGTTCCTCTTGAGGACCATGAGGTAGAATTTGTTCCTTGATTCTCTCCTAACTTCCAGTGGCTTGTTGGCAATCCTTGCCCTAGAGAGGCATCACCTCGATCTCTGCTTTCCTCTTCACGTGGTGTTCTCTCTGTGTATGTCTGTCTTCGGGTCTGAGTTCTACTTTTCTGTAGGTACAGTCATGTGGATTAGAGCCCACCCTAATGACCTCATCTTAACTCGATCATCTCTGAATGTCTTATTTCCAATTAAGGTCACATTCGCAGGTCCCCGGAGCAAGGATTACAGTGTCTTCTTTGAGGGAAATGAGTCAACTTACAACAGTAGTTGCTCTCTAAAACTGTGCAGTTGACCTTGGATCCAAGCAGTGAGAAAATCAGAAGGATTTTCAGGACTATAATAAAGACATCCTAAATTGTCTTGAACACTTAATAGAGATTTGGACTTTGAGGACACTTCTAGTGAGGGCTTCAAAGAGAGAAGAAATATGTTTTCAGAAACTAATGGAAGGAGGAAATCCATGTTCTGTAGTAAAAGAAAGATGAGTATGATTAAAATATGTTTATTTATTCATTTTTAGAGAGAAGGAGAGAAACAATGATGTGAGAAACATCGATTGGTTGTGGGACTTGAACCCATGAGCTTTACTTTATGGGGTGAAGTAAACTGAGCCACAAGCAACTGAGCCACAGGGGCCAGGGAAGCTTAGTTAATTTTACCTGTAGTTATATATAAAGAAAACATATAAATAATAAAATTGGTTATTTAAATAAGGATATATTCAATCAAATATTAAAGGTACTGACTGTTCTTGCTGCTTATAAAATGTGAGAAAAGAGAGATGAATTGAAAAGAGAATTGTTAAGCAAAAAGGAACCAGGACGAGATAATTTTAAAAAATTAGCCTCTTAAAATGGCAAAAGATTCTACAAATAATGATTTCTGAACAGAGTCAATGAACATTAGGAAAGAGATACTCTTTCCTTAACTGCAAATAATTCATAAGCTTGAAATTACTGTGACTGGCCACATAGAGAATGTCCATAAAGTGAAACAACACAATCAAAACAGAACTGTGATTGGGAGTAAAGGGGAGAAAACTGTACTTGAACAATGATTAAAATAAAATTAAAAATAAAATTAAAAAATTAAAATTCTGAAAAAAAAACCCAGAACTGTGCGATAAATAGTTGATTAATGGTAAAATAGTTAAATCCCTTAATCTTGTCATAATTGTTCTATCTGAATTTGTAAATCAACAAGTGCATTTTATTCATTTAAACTATTGTGAGCTGTGCTTTTGTTATGTAAAATTTAAAAGGATAACTAAAATTAAACAAAGAAAGAAAAAGATCAATGAAAAAAGAAAAAAAAACAAAAGAAATAAAGAGTAAAGTTGTGTGTTTATGTGCACATGTGGATAAAATAAAAGAATGGTATAGTACTAAACACATCTCAAAATCTAAAAATTTCTATCCAGCAAAATATATTAGGACTAGAGTAATTAAAACTGGAGCTAACATACAACTCTCTTTTCTGACAGCAAAGAGAAGACTTACGTTAAGTAATTAGAGAAAATTTTGACAATATTTTCAATATCCTCAAATTTGAACAAGAGCCCAAGTACTGGATTAGGACTGCAACACCTAGTTGGTAGGTCTTTGCCTACCAGTAACCTCATACTCCCGTAGCACTGCTGGAAGACACACTTCATTTCTCATTTTCTCTTTATGTACATAATTTTTGTCTTAGTTTTGAGTATTGCACTAGTCATGTTTTATCATAAATGAATGACTCAAAAGTGGACTGGCAGGATTAAGAGTAGACTCTAGCAGAGACCATGACTTTTCCATAATGTGACAGAAAAAAGAGAAAATGTGGAACTGGATGTGCTGAGGAAGAGTCAGTAACTTGAGGCTTGCAATAAATATGGAATGTTTTAGGATTCTCCAATCAATCTGAATGAATCAACTTCCTTGGAAATGTCTTTCTTAAAACCAAAGTTAACTTTTGAAAAGAACTCTTCCCCTCCACCATAAATTCCACAACAGTTGGTAATACCCCCAGTGATAGATCACTGGTATATAGTCATCAGAATCTGACCCAACCATGAGGTGGATAGGCCATTACCAAGTGTGGTACACACTGCAAACACCCAGTCCAGCTTGTGCATACAGAGTTTTAGTTCTGAGATTGTAGTTCTGTGCGTGGATTTTTAGTTCTATGCATGCATACAGGAAGGTATCTTTAGTTATTTGGTTTCATACTGGAAAGCTTTAATGAAAATCATTCCTTTGTAGTACTATAATACAAGGTCTTACAGTATACAGTATCTCCTTCCCTCTCCCTTCAGTCCCTAGGATTAGTTTAAATTTATTAAATCATCCCTTTTTAAGGAAGTAGAAATTGGCTATGAAATAAACATATAGCACAAAACTAAAATATCTATCATAGAGTATTCAAGGAGTGTTTATAAAGTGTTAGTGTTATTTCAAATGTCAGATTTATTTTTCAGAAAGGGTTTTTTAAAAACCTATAATAAGCCACTGTATTCTAGTGTCTTTAACAAAACCCTAATTTTATGTCATGTTATTTCTAAGAAATATCATTGTTCAGCTTGCTATTCTGTGAAAGATTTACAATATCTTTTTATTTCATATCTTGTTCCTTTTTTATTCTAAAACTATGGCTTCCTTTTTTAACCTAATAAAGAAAGTTAAAAGAGAAAAAAAAACACAAGAAAGATCATTATCCTTGGTTGGAGCTAATACTATCAGTGCAATTCAAAGGCAAGAAGTAATCAGACATTAGCTTGTAGTCAAAGAAACCATTTTATTTATAATGGGAAGAAACAAAAGCCAAAAGGCAGATAATTCATTGGGACCTAAAAGAAACACAAGGAGGAAAAAATAAGATCATTCTTACCAGTTGCTTTACATTTCACTTGATACATTTGAAATATTGTACTTAGCACAAAGGTAATGTGATGTACTATTGTACTTAGATAATACATAGACAGATGTAGGCAATCAATCAATCAACCAGTATTTTGATAAAGTAGGTCAAGATTCTCAGTCTGATAAAATACCATCCTATTTGTGTTGTGCTATGTGTAGGATTTCATTTACACAAATTAGAGTATAACTATTTCCAGACTCTAAAAGAAACTTGGTTTCTTTACCTTGCTCATCCATTAAATATTCATTGAATACATAATATGTTTTGGGTAATTTTCTACATGTACAATAGTGAATAAAATAGAAAAATCCACTGAACTAATTGAGTATGGAGTCTGTTTTCAAATACAACCGATTTGCTAAATAGTTTAGGTCTCAATTAAAAAGTGTTTAGGGCATTGTATCTCACTCTTTGGCTCAAAATCAATGATTCTTGCAGTTGCTCTAAAATTGTTAAACAAACAGATTGTGGCTGGGATTTTGACCACTTATTGCTTTGAGTCTTTGAACTGGGAAATGGGATAAAAATCCAAATCTTTTGCTATGTTTTTGTGTTTTTGTTCCCTCTGCTCTCTACTCGTTTCCTCCTAGACTCCACTACTTGACCATTTGAGTTCTAGTCCTCGGTCATTCACTGAAAACCACGTTTCAGTATTGTTTTCACAAAATGCATTTCTTTCAAACAGAAAATATAGGTTATGCATCAGATACAGTTGCAAAACTATTCACATATTACAGATAAAAACACCCCAAGACTCTGATTTGTTAGATAGTTTGAGCTAGGTCATGTGGTTAAGAAGAGAAATTGTTAGAAGTTAAATTTAATTCTTTTTGGTATTAAATTCTGTGCCTATCTCATATACCTCTGTTGTGGTTGGATTGCACATATATTCTTGGGGAGATTTTCTAGCTCTGGGTTCTAGACCTTGTAAATACCTTATCTGGTTGCTTGTGAATTTAAAATTTGCAGTGGTTTTTGTCTATAGAAACAAAACTAAACCTAACAAAATGCATATAAGTTCTCTGTGAGGAAAAGTACAAAACTCTGATGAAAGAAGTGAAATAACTCAGTAAATGGAGAGATACTACACTTCATGGATAAGAAGACTTAATATTGTCAATATATAAGTTCTTCCCAAAACTTGATTTATAGATTCAGTGCAATCCCAATGAAAACCCCAGCATGTTAATTTGTGGAGAGTAATAAAATAATTCTAAAGTTTCTATGGAGAGGCAAAAGACCTACTAGATTGGCCAACCCCATATTGGACAAGAAAAACAAAGTTGGAGGACTGAGGCTACCCAACTGTAAGACTTACTGTAAAGTTACAACAATCAAGACAGTGTGGTACTGAGAAAATAATAGGTGAATACATCAATGGAATGAAGTAAAGAGCTCAGAAACAAAACTGCATGAGAATGGTCAACCAATCTTTGACAAAGTGCCAAAAGGCAATGCAATGGCAGAAAGACAGCCTTTTCAACAAATGGTGTTGGGATGACTGGACAGCCACATGCAAAAATATAACTCAGACACAGTCATTTTACTTTTGACAAACATTAACTCAATATGAATTACAGACCTAAATGTGAAATTAAAAACAAAACAAAACAAAACTATAAAACTCCTAGCAGAAAGCATAGGAAAAAAATTGAGACCATGCTGAGTTTGGTAATGATGTTTTACCTACAACGCAAATGCTTAGCACATGAGAGAAAAAATTGACAAGCTGGACTTCATACATTAAAAACTTGTGACATGTAAAAGAGAATATCTAGAGAATTAGCAACAAGCCCCATTCAAGGGGAAAAATTTGCAGACACATCTGTAGAGGACTGTTTTCCAATACACAGAAAGAACTCTTAAAACTCAATGATAAAACAAATATCTAGATTGAAAAGCTAGCCAAAGTCCTGGACAAACATTTCATTGAATAAGATATACAGATGGCAAATAGCATAAAATAGATGAAGTGATAACACATAGGAATAACATGAAAGGATGCTCAGCCTCATATTATAATTAGAGAGTTGCAAATTAAAACAACAGGACACCACTACCTTCTTATAATAATGGTGAAAACCCCAAACATGGACACTGCTAAACGCTGGTGAGGATGTAGCGCAATAAGAACTGTTATTCATCACTGGTGGAAAAGCAAAAATGGTGCAGCCAGTTTGGAAAGTAGTTTGGTAGTTTCTTACAAAACGGAATATACTCTAATCAGACAATCTAGCAGCCACTCCCATTGTTATTCATTCAAATGAATTGAAAACTTACATGTATATAAAAACCTGCACATTAATGTTTATAGCAGCTTTATTCATAATTGCCAAAATTTTGAAGAAATCAAGATGTTTTTCAGTAGGTGAATAGATAAACTTTGGTGCATCCTGCCAATGGAATATTATTCAGCACTAAAAAAGAGTTATAAAGCCATGAAAGACATGGGAGATTCTCAAATGCATGCTACTAAGTGAAAAGGCCAATCTGAAAAGGCTATATAATGTATGGTTCAGATATATAACATTCTGGAAAAGGCAAAGCAATGAAGACAGTACAAAGACCAGTGGTTGCCAGGATTTGGGGGATGGGGAAGGAAGAATAGAGAGAAAACAGAGAATTTTTAAGGGAGTGAAACTATTATATTTAACACTGCAATGATGGATGCACATGAACAGTGACCATTAAAATCAGCTATAGACCTTGAGTGCTAATGATGTGTCAACATAAGTTTACTGATTGTAGCAAATGTTTCACTTTGGTGAATGTAGGTTGTGTGTGGGGACAGGGGTTTTAGGAGAACTCTGTACCTTCTCATTAGTTTTGCTGTGAGCCTAAAACAGCTCTACAAAATAAAATTTATTAAAAAAAATAATATGCTATTTTAAAAAACATTAGTGTGAATACTTTTGAAGAGATATTCTGCAATATAAACAGTATAGAAAAATACAAACAAAAATACCACAATGCATATTGGTCTATACTTTATCTTATTTCTTAGAAAATTATGTTGTCATTTAAGCATTTTAATGTGTGGATACAATTGAGTCTAGGTGAAGATTTGGCATGTATTTTCAAAAATGGTTGAACCATCGTGAACTTGATTTCAAAAATGGCAAAATGATATAAATGCCTTCATAAAAGTTACATCCAAACTACCATTTATACTTACAACGTATAATTAAAGGAAAGGCACAATGGGTATTGGATAAAAACACAGAGAAAGAGAAAAGCTATAATGAAGGTATGTGACATTATGATACAGAAGTTTTATATTTAGAGGCTAGAGAGAAAAAAGTGGTGGCTTACATGTGATGAAAAAAATCAGTTCCTGTATATGGGCTGAGTAAAACTTATCTTGAAATTGTTGCATGAAATGATCCAAACAGTGCAAACATTTTTTTAAACTTTGCCTTTAGATGATTTTTTCCAGTTGAATTGAGATAATTGACATATAACAATGTGTAAGTTCAAGGCAGGGATTTTCAACCTTTTCCCTCTCATGGCACACATTAACTATTAAAATTCTGTGGCACACCAAAAATACGTATTTGTTGATCTGACAAAAAATAGGTATAATTTTGATTCATTCACATTGGGTGGCTATTATTATGTTGGCTATTCTGTTTATTTGTTGTGTTGTCATTTTTTTTATTTGACAGTCTGAGGGAAAGGAGGTCAGTGCCCCTGACTAGTCAGATGTTCCATGTTTTAAAAATTCTTGCAGCACTCCAGTGTGCCTGCTGTGGCACACCAGTTGAAAATCACCAGTTTAATGTTTACAGCATGTTGATATGACACACTAATATAATGCATTATGATTATCTCTGTAGTGTTAGCTAACATTTCTATCACATCTCATGATCACCATTGCTGAGGACATTTAAGATATGCTCTTAGCGACTTCCAGGAATGTAAAGCGGCATTGCTAATTGTAATTGTGGTGCTGTGCATTAGATCCCCAGTACTCAAACGTATTCTAACTGGGAGTTTATTATCTTCGACCAACTATTCTCCATGTTCCCAGCACTGGACACCCACCAGTCCTCCTTGTTTCTCTGACTGTGGATTTTATAGATTCTACGTGTCACTCAGTATTTATCCTTCACTGTCTGATCTTTTCACTTATCATAATGCCCTCAAGGTCTGTTGTGTCACTGCAAATGGCTGGCTTTCCTTCTTTCTCATGGGTGAAAATATATATATTCAGGTCTTTGCCCTGATCCCCAAGTTCAAATATATATTTCACATCTCCACCTGTTCATCCATTTACAGACACTTGGGTTATTTCCATACCGTGGCTATTGTGACTAGTGCCGCAGTAAACTGGACAATGCAAATCTCTCTTCAACATCTTGCTCTCATTTCCTTTGAATGTGTACCCGGAAGAGATATTCTCGGATCACATGGTAGTTCCATTTTTAATTTTTTGAGGAATTTGTTTTCCATGGTGGCCATACTAATTTATATTCTCACCAACTGAGTTGAAACATTTCTTGTCAAGGGAGATAAAATCTTTGTAGAAGTTGAAGAGGCAGTTGACCTGTGGTTTGAATGCTCTGTGAGTGTGTCTTGTGATGTAAACTGCGGAGCAGAGGAGACCAGCTCTCTGCAGAGAGCTTTGCTGCAGGACGAAGATCTACTGAACTTGGCCTCCTTCACCTGAAACCTGCCCTGTCTCACAAGGACTGATCCTTTCACTTCAGTGGTAAGAAAGCCTTGATGCAGAGGCTTTGAGTCAACTGCTCTAAGCCACAATAAAGAATCAGTGAGTCAGGGTTTGAGCCCAGTTCCATCCAACTCCAGTTATCCCAAGTTTACAAGTTACAAAAGATCTATAAACTGAAGAATATTAGCATCTAAGGGACAGCCACAATACAAATATATTGTGATGCTTTTCACCAGTTATACAAGAATATTTAAGGGAGTGATGATGAAATTATTGTATAGACTCCTGTGATGTCAGCGATGAATCTTCCAACAAACAATGTAGAATTCAACTTCTTGAGAAAACAGTTTATCTTGTCATATATGGCATGCTGGGTCCCTTTAATAATTGTGTTGGAAAAGAGCATGGATTTCACTACACACAATTTGAAAACCATGGGCCTATCTTGGAAGAGAACAATCGACATTTCAAAGTAAAAAAATAAATAAATACACACACACACACACACACACACACACACACACACACACACACATTAAACAGGGAGAGAAAGCTTCCTGAGTAGAATTTATGTGATTTCCAAAGTGCACGTGCAACACACAATGCCAAATGAAATCCTTAAGATGGAGCAGAACTGAGCAATAAGGAAAGAACATGGCTAAGCTGCAAGGAGACGTTTACTGTGGGCGCTATTCCTTGTGCTGCTGACAGCGTTTGCCGTTTTAGTAAGAATAATAGCTACTACAGTTCTCCGTAGTCATGTGTTTGGAAATCATTACAAAAGTGACTTTGACAAAGTGATTTGAGAGGGAATATTACGTCCAGGTGAAGCCCTGCAAGCCAAGAGAAGTAGAGTCAGAGAGGCATGTGATTAAAGCTGGCTCAGGAACTTGGACGTGGCTAATCTGAAAAGACAGTCTAATAGAGCCAGCTAAGTGCTTCTCACTTACGCTTTCTCTGGTACTTTGGGACACTTTGAATTTTCATCTGTGTGACGTGCGAGCTCATGCTGGTCAGAGCTGGTTAGCATTCCAGGTACTATATCATTTATGTATTTCAGTTTACAGATGAATTAACTGTCGATTAAATAGTTTCTGGAAGATTATTGATGAGAGCAATATGCACGCTCTGTAGTGTGTCTATTTGCTGAAGACATTGCCTTTTAGAGGTAATAGAATAAAACATATTTTGCAGGTCAAAATTTCTAACCCCGCACAATATTGGTGTTATATACCTCAGGGAAAAAACAAAACAAAACGGTTGGGCTGATGATTTTTTGTCACATTTCATTCTGGATTTTGGGGAAAGTTATTACAATCATTATTTATACTTCCAAATAAGCTTTTTGAAGAATAACAACATCTTGATATAAGAAACAGCAAACTATAATTGTTTATTCCTGCTAAACTGTGAGCCCCTCAAGATCTTAAACAGTGTCTCAATTCATCTTCGCCCCGAACCCAGCACAGTCTCTGGCATGCAGTAGTTACTCAATATTTTTTGCTGAAATATATCAGCAATATATAGACATATATGTCAGCCTTTCATAAATTTAGTGTGAGTGGAAATAAAGCCCATCGAAATGGTGTCAGTTAATTAGGTTAATGACGTTGCATAAGAGGAGTGTAATGGGAAAGTTAAAGGCATAATGGGCTTTGGAATTAGACACCTCTTAGGTTAAAATTCTTGCTCTGCTATTTATTGGCTGTGAAATATTAAGCTTCTTAGTTCATCTTGAAGCTTTAGTTTTTTTCATCCATAAAATAAGTTAAAATAATGTTAGCCTCATAGTGTTGCCAGAATAGTAAGTACTATATTATAATAATGTACAATACAGAAAAGAGTACTGTCTTTTTGTTAATTAACAGTATAAAAAGTAGGTGCTAAGACCCTCAAAAGGCTGGTATAGGAGATTCTTTGACTTAAATATGTTTGCATATTTGCATATTTATGCTACATAACTGAGGTGAATTCCTTTGTTTCACATTTTCCCTAAAGCCCACTTTACACTTTGTAAAAATCTCCCTCAACACAAAAGAACATTTAAAAATCCAAAAAGGACAATTGATATTTTACTTATGTTTTCAGAGGAAGATGAAGAAAGGAATCATACAACAGCCTGAACAGTATAATTTCAAAAACAACAAGGAAAACTCAAAACAACAATAACTATCTAGTTGCTCTGCTTTCTCTAGCTTTTTTCTACCTAGGGATGCTTCCCCATTCTCTTCTTTGTTTCCCTCCACTCTCCCAGTTCTTCAGTTTCTCCAGTCAAGTTTATTTCAGCTGCTCTCCCCACTCCCCAAATGTTTCAGAATCATGTCAGCTCAACTGCTTGCAGAAAAAGAAAACTAAGCAAAACGGACTAGACTACCTACTGCTCAAGAGAATCCTCAGGTAGCGGTAGTGGTGAAGGTGAGGGAAAGAGGTTGTCCCCTCTTTGTACAAATAGACGGTTTCTCCAAGGTAAACACATGGATGACAGGGACTCCCAGAGCCTCCTCTTCCCATTATCCTTCATGTGGGAGCACAACTTGCACAACTCTATGCAGGGATCTACTTTTTAAATTTTTGTAATCCTCACTCAAGGACATTGTTTTAAATTGATTTTAGTGAGAGAGGAAGTGAGAGAGGAAAGGAGAAAGAGAGAAACATCAATTGGTTGCCTCCTTATCTGTTCAGATAGGAGATCAAACTCACAACCTAGGTATGTACCCTGACTGGGAATCAAACCCCCAGTCTTTTGGTTATAAGATGACATTCCAAACAAGCCACACCAGCCTAGGCAGAGACTCTGCTTTTAATGAGCACTCACCTGGGTAATATTTAGGCCTGTGGATTCCCAGCCAAAGTTGACATTTCCTCATGTGTTTCAGTGGTTTGGGCATTGATACCAAGTACGGGCCAATGAGATGCATGTGGAATTGAGCATGGAAATCTCGATCAAAAGAACACCGGAGGCAAATATATGGTTGTAGTTATTTAACACAAAAACGTGTCAGCTAGACCTTGAGGAGAAGGAGTTAGATCTCGTAGAAAGATTGATACCAGGGCAAGAGGGGAAAGCTAGAACTGTGGAATGGTTTGTTTTCTTTGACATCCAGAATGAGAAAAGTCTGCATTACAGTAGAGCTCTCCCCAAGCTGAGTTGTCTCTGGGGTAATCCTGCTTTACGTACAGCAACACACACCCTGCCTAGCTAGAATGGTATGAGAATGAGAACACATATACACAAATGAGAACTTGGGTCTCAATACGTCTAATTGGTTTTACCTTTCAGGAAAGCCTGGGAGGAGTTTGTGTCACAAAAAGTTGAGGTCAAGGAAAGGAAGCATTTGCCTTAAGCAGGGAAGATTTTAATCTTGAGTTTATGGGTTGGGAGAACTTCTGGATCCTGCAGGTCTGGCCAAGATTGGGAAGATAAAAAACAGTGTAGACCTGGTTGGGTAGCTCAGTTGGTAAGAGTGTCGTCCCGATAAACTGAGATTGTGGGTTTGATCCCCAATCAGAGCTCATACAAGAATCAAACAACTAATGTACGAATAACTGGAACCAAAAAAATTAATGTTTCTCTCTCTCAAATTAATTTTAAAATAAAAAAATTACAAATAGTGTTGCTTTACTTGTTAAACTTATCAGTATTATCGCGTGGAGGAAAACCTAAGAACAAGAAATCAAGGCTGAGGAAAGCAAAAAAGCAGAGGCTTCTTATGTCCTATGAAGCCTGGCCTGGGATCCCAGGTAATCTAGGCTCTCCCTCTGTGGTTTGGTTTCTGGATTTCTAGCACCTCTGAGGGATGAGCTGCTGAGGGGTAGGATGGGGTAGGGAGGAAGAGGACTATAGGGAGTTGACAACTGGAGCATCAAGCAGGGTTCACACTTATGTGGGCAAGCCACAACACGATTACAGAAATATATATTGAAAATGCTCCTAGCTTCCCTCTGTGTTAGTCAAGGTAACACTGCAGGCAGACACAGATACACTCCACATGTCAGAGGTTTATCACAAAACAAGTTAATTCTGCATTTGTATGAAGTCCTGTTGGAGGAGGCATGGACAGTGGGGAGGGTTGAACAGATAAAACAGGGTGCCTATAGGCCCTGCAATCAGATTTTCTGGGTTCAAATTCTAGCTCACCATAGACTAATTCTGTGACCTTGATTAATCTTGCTATGTTTTGAGTATCTATCCTGTAAAAGTAGTAAGCTTACATTATAATGTGAGAAAAGTGTAAATTAAATCGAAGTAGGATAATAATACATAGTTCCTAGAAATGTGAATACTAAATGAGACAATTCATGAAAAGGACTTAATGCTGTGACTGATGCATAATATACAGTCAACACATGTTAGCTACTTTAATTTTTATTAGAATAGATAATTGAAGTTTCAACCTTTTCTATGATGTCAATATCTCTGTCCTTTTATTACTGAACTCTGATTGTAGGTAAGAATTACTTAATAAGCTAAAATATTGTCCAGGAATAGATTTTGAGCAACTGGTACATTTATGCCTAATGCTATGACAGTCTGTTATGTTCTGCCTACTTCCCTAGTCAGTGACATACAGTGTGAAGATTCCCTTAGGAAAAAATAGAGAAGACAACACTAATTAACGATACCATTATTTAGCACTTCCGCTCCTTTTTCTAACAGTTAGGCATCCCCCTCCCCACTCCCTAGACTGGATGATATAATATTATTTTCTCTTGATATTAATATTAATGATATTTTGCTAGTGGATACATGTTCAGAGGTAAAGATAAACTTTTATTCAGTTTCATTTGACAAATTTTAAGACCTACTATGTGCCAAGTACTATTCTAGGAACAGATCAGTGAACAAAGTAAATGATTCCTATCTTTGTGGAGTTTATATTCTAGATGGGGGAGGTACCCAATAATAAGCAATATAATGAAAAATAAGTAAATTATGTAATATGCTAGGAGATGATATGTGCAAAGGAACAAGGCAGACATTGAATGAGGTAAAGAAGATGTGGAGTAGGAGATGGGAGTGGGTTGGAAATTAATACATGTTCTTTAGTTGGGTCCTTTCTGAGAAGATGATAGTTGAGCAAAGACCTGAAGAAGGTAAGAGTGTTACCCAGACAAATCACTGATGGAAAAGGGTTCCTGACACAGCTACCAGCTTGGGCAAAGGCCCAGAGCAGAGCACTTGGTATAGCTTCCCTGTAAGGTTAGTGTAGAACGTAAAAGAGAACCAGGTCATTGAAACCCTTGTGGTTGATCTGGAGATGCTCTGCATAGCTCCTCTTCCAAGAAAGAGCTTGCTGTCCAATGCAGGGAGAGTGTTCAGCAGGCAAACCTCAGCTGTCTGGTCTTTTAGAGTTACTTTCAGCTAGGGAGTTGATTCACCCAATGTCACATCCTTCCCGGGGCAGCCTGTATCCAGCAGCTGAGTGGTAAAACAGCTCATCCAGCTCATCACAGATTACAGAGAACGTAATCTGTGACAGCATTGAATTATTGTTATTACAATTTGTTGCAACATAAATTAGATCTAAAATTTCATATGCATTTCTCTTGGGTATTTTCTAGTAGTGAAATTGCTGAATTGTACTCATATGCCTAGCAAATAGTTTTCTAACATCACTGTGTCAATTTGTAATTGTACATGCAAGATATGAGGATTCTGCTTGCTCTGCATTCTGGCCAACACTGAATAGCATTTTATTTTTAATTTAGCTATTCTAAGTTATTGTCCTTTTATTATCTATTACTGGTGTCATATTGTGGTTTTAACTTGTATTCCCTAAACACTAATGAAGTTAAGCAACTTTAATATACTTAGTGACATTTATATCCTATTTTATAAAATCTTTATCCAATTCTTTTGGACATTTTTTGGTCAGGTTTGTTGGTTTTTTAGAGAGGAAAAAGGAAGGAGAAAGAGAGGGGGAGAAATATCAATGTGTGGTTGACTCTCATGTGCCCCCTACTGGGGACCTGGCCCTGCAACCCAAGCATGTGAGCTGACTGGGAATTGAACCAGTGACCCTTTGATTCACAGGCCCATGCTCAATCCACTGAGCTACACCAGACATAGCATTTTTTCTCAAAGTTTTTAGGAGTTATTACACATTTGAGATATGTCCTCTATGGGTTAGGAATATCTTTCACTGTAAGGTTTGCTTTATTTCTTCCTTAATGGTGTCTTTTGTTGAATATAAGTTCTGAATCTTAATACAGTGCAGTTTAAAGTCTAGACATAAAGCTTTTATGTCTTTGTTTCATTTAAGAAATCTTTGCTTGTGCTAATTTCATCACCTGTTTATGTTTCTTCTAAAAACTTCAACATTTTACCTTTTACGTTGAGATTTGTGATGCCCTTGGAATTGATCTGATGTCAACCAGGGGTCAAGGCACTTAAAATACACATATCCAACTAATGTATGAATTTTTCCATTTTTAAAAAATTCTATTGATGTTTGCTTTGCATATTTTGAAGCTGTGTTATTGGGAGAATATGGATTTAAGATTCTGGTTTCTTTTGTGGGGCTGACTTTTAAGCAATTGAAATTGATTGAATGATTTAATTTTTATAATATTAATTTTTATAATATGCTGCAATTTGTATCCCCATGACTATTTTGTAACTACCAATCTGTACTTCTCAATCCCTTCACCTTTTCCACCCCGTCTCCCAAACCTCTTTTTCTCTGGCAACCACCAGTCTCTTCTTTATATCTATGATTCTGTTTCTGTTTTGTTCATTCATTTATATTCTTCCTTAGATTCCACACGTAAATGAAACCATGTGGTATTTTTCTTTCTCTGACTGATTTGTTTCACTTAGCATAATACCCTCTAGGTCTGCGCATGCTCTTGCAAATGGTAAGGTTTTGTTTCTTTTTATAGCTGAGTCATATTCAATTGTGTATGTATACCATGGCATTTTCATACACTTGTCTGTTGATGGGCACTTGGGTTGCTTTCATAGTTTGGGATTGTAAATAATACTGCAATGAACTCAAAGGTGTGTATAGTCTTTAGAATTAGGGTTTTGGTTTCTTCGGGTAAATATACCCTGAAGTGGAATTGTTGGTTTATAAGGCACTTTCATTTTTAATTTTGTGGGGAACCTTCGTACTATTATCCACAGTGGTTTCACCAATCTGCATTCCCACCAACAGTGCAGGGGTGTTTGCTTTTCAACATGTGCTTGTCGATTTATTGACAGTGGCCATTCTCTGACGATTAATAATGTTGAACATCTTTTCACGTGTTATTGGCCATCTGTTCTTTTTGTTGTTGTTGTTGTTTTTGTTTTGATAAATGTCTGTTTAGGTCCTTTGCCCATTTTTGATTTTTTTTTTGGCATTGAGTTGTATAATTTATTTATAAATTTTGGATATTAAACCCTTACCGGATTATATTTTTATTTTTAACATCTAACAATGCTTCTTCCTGAAAGTCTACTTTGATGTTAGTTTATCTAAACCAGCTAAACCAGTGTTGTGAGGTTGTATATGGTGTTTTATCTTTCAATCTTTTACATCAGTCTTTCTGTGATGTTATATTTAAAGTGTTCCTCTTGAAGAGTAGCATGTAGTTCCTTTTTATTCTGCCAGGCACTTAATCTTTAATTAAATATGAAGTTTAATAGAGTATTAAGCTCATATGCACTTAATGCAAAAAAAGGTAGAACATACCACCTTATTATTCTCTTACTCTTCAGTCCATCTCTTTTACGATTCTGTTCCCCTTCATTCTTGGATTTGTTTTGTTTAACCAAAACACTTAAAATGCAGTTACATTTTTTTCCCATTAACTTGCTAGATGAATAATTTAAATTATTTCTCTCTTTTTCTTTCTTTCTTTTTTTTTTGCTTACATGGAGATATCAGTGTGCATCTCTAATATACTGAGACTAATACTAATCTTTAACTGCCTCCAGATCTACAACATAATTCTGTTTAACTCTCATATCATTTGCATTATTTTGTCACATGATGTTACATTAATGTATTTTTAACTGTAGAAGTCAATACAAATACTGTTTTTAGGAGTCAATATAGCCCTATCTTTAGTCACATATCTGTGCTTTCTGGATCACTTCATTCATGTCTGCACGTTTTTCTGCATTTTTTTCTTTTCTTTAGGAAAAGTTCTTTTCTTTTGAAGACCTCATTTTTAATGGTCTTTTGGTAATTAAGTCTTGCATTTAAATAATTCTGAGGCATATTTCTTTCATCTTTTTTAAAGAATATTTTAGTGGGCATAGAGTTCTGGTTAGTATTTAACATTATTTTAACACATAGCTGTCATTCCATTTTCTTTTATTTAAAAACATTATTGTTGAGCAGTGGATTACTTTTGAAAGTAATCAGTCAGTTTTATTACTGTCCTTCAAAGGTTGCTGCCTGCCTTAGAGGTTTTTTTCTTTGACTTAAGTGCTTAGCATGTTTATGAAGATGAGCCTAGGTGTGTTTTCTCTGTATTTATTTATCCTACTTGGAATTTGCTGAGCTTCATGATTTTGTAGATTTATAGCTTACACTTGATATTTTTAAAAAGTCTTGGCTATTATTTTTACAATGATTGTTCTACCCAATTCCTCTTTCATCTTTTTCTTGTACTCTAATCTTATAAATATTGTATCTTTTCACTTGGTCTAACATGGCCTATAGGCTCCCTTCCATTATTATTATTTTCTCTTTGCTTCATTTTTGAGAATGTATACATATACACATATATTTTGAGTTTACAATCTTGTGTTCTGCCATGCCCAAACTGCTATTGAATCTACATGATGAGCTCTTAATTTTAAATAAATTGTTTTTAGCTATGGAATGACAATTGTTAATTTTTTATTGTAACTTTTGTTTCCGCTTTACAATACTTCATCTTTCATGATTCGTCCATCATTTTCTCTACTTTCTTGAATTTTGGATTTATTTTTTTCAACTTGTTTCAATATTGGCCAGTGTGTGGGTCTGCTTCTGTAATGCAGTTTTTCTCAAAGGTCCTCTGGTGTTATCTCTCAGAACACGAGTGTTCTGCGTCACTTGGAAACAAGACTAAATGACCTCTGTGAAGCTACACTGGCTCTTAAATGTTTCCTTCTTCACAACTCAATTCTGTGCCTTCCAGATCAAATTATTGTACATTTATCCTTTAAGACACTGTCAGGGACTTTTGCAACTCCAGAAATATAATCCATGATCCCGGCTTTTTTTTCCAGAGATTGATCAAATCAGTAAGAGGAAGCAGCATATATAAAATAATTGTAAAATAATTACATGGTAAATTGTGCGATAGTAACTGTAAGGACAACAGCTCAGGGAGACAAGGCACTGGTGCAGAATGCAGTAGCAGTAGTAACTGCTCTAGTCGTCTGAAGAGAGAGCCCAATTCTTACAGAATAGCTGGTGATACAACTTAGTAGAACTGAACTGAGAGTAAATTGATCCTTCTTTTATCAAGAATAGGTACCTTGTTATCACACTAGAACAGATATTGAGGACAGTAGGATCTTTAACATTCTGCAATCATTCACATGCCTAATTTTTAGATTCCTACTGTTGATGTTAAAATTAAATTCATAAGGGGGCTGTAGCCTCCCTTGGTTCTGACTTTTTCCATGTCTGTCTCTAGCTCTTTGTCTTTATGTGTTGGCTCTCTCACAACTGGAACATGATTAAATTAATTGGTTTAAAAATACATTGCATGTCCTACTGTGAATATTGGGTTTAAATATAATTGCAGTAGGTTGCACTAATTAATTAATTGGGTTTTATCTTACACGGTTTGAGTTAAGGATGCTTGAACATAATATGTAAATTTATGCAGAATGTGCAAATTGGTATTTTGATTTAAGCATCCTGTCACATAGGAAAAAAATATTGAATGTAAAAAGTATGATGTAAGTTGGATTTATTTATCCTGTGGGTTGATTTATTTATCCTGTGGTTGACTTATCACAAAAGCAACACCAAATGCTTGCTGGGTTGGGTGGAGCTGATTTAGAGGGACAATAGACCTAGAAACCTAGAACTCAGAATATTTAAAGTTAATTTATTTCAAAATGTATATGGCTCAAATATCTAAAGATAGGACAAAAGGTATTGATTAAATGAAAGCTTTTCTGAGCTGGCTTTAAAGAACCTGTTTATACCTTAACTGATATTTCCTCTTGTATTAGTGTTTTCAGTCCTATGCATTCACTCAGTCAGTATTTAACAAGATGCCATAGTATACCTTGTACTTGTGACAATACTGGAGACAGGCAGATTAACAGAATGCAATTCTTCTTGAAGCTATCAGAATGTGGGAAGTATACATGTGCAAATAATTATGATGTATTGTGATAATAAGTTAATAAATTTCAGGATTGCTACAGTCTGACTTGAAGTGATATTCTGTTCATTCCTCGACATACTGTTATAAATCAAAAGTGGGATCTTTACTTGGTTAACTAAGAATGCATTCAGTGATAGCTAACAGAAAACCCAACTATTGTGGTTTAAGTAGATAGCAGTTTATTTTTCCCACACTAGAGAAAATCTTAAAGTAGTGGTCACTGGCATTAGTTCAGTGACTCAATAAATAGTTGATGATTAGTCAGTGCTTAGATCTCCGAGACTTTCTTGGCAGAAAATAAGTGAAGGGAGCGGGGGAGGAAGGAGTTGTTTCTTTAATAGCTTTGCATTTTTATTTAGGAATGAGGACCCTTTTCCTCTCTTGGTTAGCCTTTCCTTTATACCTGTCAGACCCAAGATACAAGTTCAAGTTTAAAGCAATCACAAGCCAAGAGCAATGCTAGTGTAGGGACTGATGGTTATGATTTGTGACTTGGGGTTGGTGGAATTACTCTCTTTAATCAAGATCCCCCTTCACTGTTATCTGAACTTTTTTTTAGTCAGAGAAAAAGAGGGATAGTCATAGCTTTTACGAAAGTAATGACTGTATGCCACAGCTTTCATCTCTTAAAGAATATTAGTAGAAGTAGCTTTGTAACCCATGGCAACATTTCTTCTTACCCCCTTTCTTAATTTATTCTGTTCCTCAACCTCTTGAGACTCACATAATTGTTCCAAGGTCTTTCTATTTATTCTTTACCCTCACTTTCCTACCAAAACCCACTTTTCTCTTTGCTGAAACTCTGAGACACAGCTCTGCTCCCCTGGCAATTGCCCAAATTCTATCCCCCTCATTCATCCACTCTACTGCACTGCTATCTGCTATTCACATCTTTTCTTCCACCAAATAATCCTGTCTGCTGCCTCCTTCTCTTTCTGCTGCCTCATTTGATATTCTTAACTGTGCAGGAATCCCTCAGCAAGAGAATCAACTCTGACAGCCTTCTTCAAGAAATTCAACCTATTCCTTAAATGCTGCACTACAAAAGATGGTCCAAGAAGTAGTCAGAAGCTATCCTTTTTCTTTAGAAAAGGAGAAGAACAAGAGAGAAAGGAAGTAGAAAAGAAAGGAATACTTATATATGAATAATTTTGTTACAGTTATATGATAAATCTGCAACAAATGTTCAATATTAATTAGTCTGCACAGAGAATAAAATGGTGCATTGAGAAATAAGTGATTAATACTTTTGTGTTGGGAACTGCCCTGCCTGGTTTCGGAAGCTGTAACCCTGCCCCCCGCCCCCCACCCCCCACCCATGGCTAAGGCTGAGTGAGTGACCTTCGGATTGTAAACCACTAAGGAGATGAGGCTTATCTCCCTGGAAGGGGTGCTGCTTCTGCTCCTTTTTCTTCATCCATAACTGGACCCCAAAGCTTGATTGGTTAGCCAATGATGGCTAAGATTCCCCAAGGAGGGAACCACAGGCACGATCACATGGAGACCCTCAGGGAAGGACTTGGGGGGCTATGGAGAAAGGGGGTAATGGACCCTTATCCTTAGGCTTTGACAAAGCCTGAATCCTCATTCTGTCTGCAAGAAGTCTCCTAATCTCTTGGCTGCCTTACTATCCCTGCCTGACTTAATCCTGAGACAATGGCTTAAACCTGAAACCACGCTGGTGATGGGTACTGCCCTGTGCTGGAAAGGTCCCTAGGACAATCAGGACTAAGAAAGAATATGTAAAATCCTGTGAAACCTGCTTTGTTTAGAATGCTCTCAATTAAATGAAGGTCAGAGCAGGAACAGATTTGTTTCCCAAAGTTTTGTAGCTCTTTAGCTAACTGACCCTGACTCAGAATAAGCCCTCAGAGTTCCTTGTATGTTATCTATTGTTTGATCCTTACTGCCTGATAATGATTAATGAGCTTTACCTGTATTCCAGTGCAAAATGAACCCAATAAAAAGCCCATTAAGGAAAAGGCTCTTGGCCCTTATCCTTTGAGAGATTGGCCACCTTCCTCCTCAAGCAGATCATGTCTTGGTAGACTTATTTTCATCTATGGAGGCTGGTGGGGGCCCTACGGGCAGACCCCCCCCCCCTTTTGGAGTTAAGAAATGAAATGGAGTTCAAGAGATGTGTCAGAAGGAACAGATAAGGGTCACTGAAGACAAGAATAAAATTATGGTGCATAGAAGTCCATTGTGTAAATGTACCACAGTGGTTTTTTTTCCATTCATTTACTGATGGGCACCTAGGTTGCTTCCAGCACTTGGCTATTGTAAATTGTGCTGCTATGAACATTGGGGTGCATTCTATGCAGCAGAAAGAAAGAAGGAGCTCCTACCCTTTGCGACAGCATGGATGGAACTGGAAAGCATTATGCTAAGCGAAATAAGCCAGGCAGTGAAAGACAAATACCATATGATCTCACCTTTAACAGGAACCTAAACAACAAAACAAACAAACAAGCAAATATAACCAAAGACACTGAAATAGAAAACAGGCTTACAGTGACCAGAGGGGAGAGGGGAGGGAATTTCAGGGATATTTTAGGGAAAAATGGGAAGGGTTTACAGGAACAAGTATAAAGGACACATGGACTAAAACTAAGGGGGGTGGAAATGGGAGGGAGGTGGGGAGGACTGGGTGGGTGGGCTGGGATGGGAGTATGGGAGTAAAAGACAAAACTGTACTTGAACAACAATTAAAATAAAATTAAAAAAATACACACCCCCCCCCAAAAAAGAAAAGAATAACATTATGGGATAAAATATCATAGAATAATTTATATACTACTTCCCATTCAAATTTATTTTTCCTTCCTTCTTTATTTTACCTGTAATTTCCGCCACTCAGTATTTCTAACTTTGTTTTCTGATAAACTTAACTTTACTCAACCTCTAAATCTCTTCTCACTAAAAAGAAAAAAAATGGATTATATTTCATAAATCCTTCTCTGCCTATTTTACCATTGCCTATATCAGTTCTTAATGAGATAGTTTTTCATTAAATACTTTGTAAGAAAAGGCAGAAGAGTTGCATAATTTGCCTGTGTTTCCTACATCTCACACTTTGAGATATACCCCCTCTTACTTAAGGAAGTATACTCATTTAATTGTGGCTCTATGAAGACATGATGTCTTTTTGGCTACCAGGTTTATAACCGTTCCAGTTTTGTAAGAATCTCTGAATGAGTTTTATTAGGATCTGACTTAAATGATTTCCACATCAACAATGCCCGAGTCTTTAACTGGGACTTAATTTATTCATGCATGCTGTTAGTCATCAAAAGGTATCGAAGAGTTCTAACAAACACATTGAATTTGTGGGACTCAATACATAGTGATAGTAGTTGACATTTTTCCCATGGCCCATTCCAACCCCATTTATAGACTAGAGATTTCCTTCCCCATTGGTTGAAGTGTCAGGTTGTTGCATAGATTTTTCTAGTCATACTGATATTGGAATTAAAAGCCTCTATTTATCTTCTGAACCAAAAACAGCATCCTTCTAGTAATCGATGTTTTTGGTCTAGTGTTGTTATTTAAAATTGAATTCTTAACTAATTTGATTTTTTCTCTTGCCTCAGCTTACTACTTTTTAGGTCCGGAAACCTATAATGCTTGTTTACAGTGGTTCCTAGTACCTCCAAAGTTAAATTGGGGTAAGGGAGACAGAGGAAGGGCATATTCTTGCAAAACGGGCTTCTTTGCTTTTAGGTTTCCCCTCCACGATTTCTGTGATAAGCAGGTCCAATCTAAAGTTTCCAAAATGTAACTTTTATCTCTCCTCTGGTTTAGTGTTTATGACATCCTACTTCAGTGTACCTCACACAGGTGTTCCTTATTGGGATGCCCCAGGCCCTCTAAGATTCCACTTACATCTTGGAATAAAAATGCATATGTCTCCTTGTCCTGACATCTGTGAAAGTGCAGTTTGCTCCCAGTGTAGTCCGCTGATACTCTACTCTTTGGCCAGGTGGATGACAATGGTAATGCATCACATGGTTCGTAAAGCATCTTCTTCCTCCTTTCTATTGAATGTATGGGGGTGACACTGGTTAACAAAATTATACAGGTTTGAGGTGCACAGTTCCACAGCACATCTTCTGTACACTGTATTGTGCATTCACCACCTTAAGTCAAGTCTCCTTTCATTACCATTTATCCCCCTTGTACCCTTCTCCACCTCTTTTTTGTTGAGGTGAAGATAAAACACCCTCATGGCCATTTAACAGTTAACTCTAAGGAGTCTATTCTATTTTCTTCTGGAGGAGGTTGGAGGTTTTCAACACACTGAGGAGCTGTATATGAGGGGTGTGATCAAATTCCTAAGCATGGTTTGCATGAGACCTGTCGCTGTGCACAGGAACATTGCTGCTCTTGTCATGTACTGTTTTGGTGTAAGTATCAAGGTCTCAGACAAATCTGAAATAGTGTGCATAGCATTTGGACAACCTGTTGATTTTCATTCTGTAGCCTAAGCACCACGGGGAGACGCGAGTTGAATAAGCCTCAACACCTGCTTTTTAAGAGCCTGCATTTGACGTTGTTGAGTCAGACATCTAAACAGTAATGGAAATACAAATTAGAAAGAGCTGAATTGTGTCATATGGAGCACTTCTTCAGGACCATATCATATATTCTGGGCTCCACTTCTTACCTCCGCCACTCCTGCATCAACCAGCTCTGTGGGGCTTTGACCAGCTTCGTGCAGGGACAACATGGCAGTACCCCACGGGGACCACAGTGTGGACTGATCCTGGTTTCTCTGACACTCTCAGGACCCAGCTGGATACAAGGGCATGCTCCATAGAAAAAAGGGTAGTAAATCCTATGGGGTTGTCCCTGACCAATGTGGGATGAGAGCCAATGGATACATGTTATGCTTTTTCTAGGAGACAGTTCATAAGACTTTCAGGAGGTCCCATGGGATGAGCATTCACATCTGTGCCATAGGCAACTTGACAATACATCCTTGTTTGGGTCTACTGTCACTCCTGGCTAAATCCTCCAGGCCCTCACACAAAGCATGCACACTAAGCCTTTGTCTCCGGCTGGGAGAGCAGGGAAACCTAGGCTGAGACAAATAAAGAGAAATGGGAGTGGAGGAGGAACAACTAACTTTACAAAGTAAGATATTACTTGGAAATAAACAAACTTATGTAATCAGTAATCTTTTTTACAGGTTCACTAATGGGTTAACTTGTAACTAATTCTGGAAATAATTTACACAGGACTGGCTATATAATTTGTGAAGCCAGTGAAAAAACAAAACGTGGGGCCCCTTTACAAGAATTATTAAAAATTCTAAGATGTTCATAGCAAAGCATTAAACAAAGCACAGACGCTTTAGAGGGAAAACCTTGTGTAATCACACCAGTCACACACTTATGAAACCAGCCTTGAATGTCTTACATGTGTTTTCATTAAAGCCCCCAATTCTGACCCATTATAAACTAGTAAAACATGTATAATTACCTCTTTCTTATTGTTGTACTCGACCTGACTTCATTGTACTTTTAGTAAACCCTCTCTGTCTTCCCCCGAGCGGGTTGTGATTCCCTGTTCTACACACTGTTGCAGTGTGTCATTTAGAGGAGCCGACTCTCTGCCTACCTATCCAGTGGCCAGAAACTTCTATTGTTTTTTCTAAGATCACTACCTTTGACATTAATCTTTTGAGTGTCTGCTAAATACACATCCCTAGGCTAAGCACAGGAGATTAAAAACATTCCTGCATTCCAGGGGTTTACAGAGTAGTAAAGAAAACACAATGTAAGTAATCAGAGGATTCTAAGAAGCATTTGTAGACAGGTATGCAGAGGAGAGCACACAGAAATAGCCTGAGATAAGGACCAACTACAAGAAGGGAGGTGTGAACACAAGGCAGTCTTTCCAGAGGTTCTGGTACACACTTTGGAAGGTTAATTGGGAATTTTCCATCTTGTGATGAGGTAAGAAAACAAACAAAATAAAATGTGATAGAAATAAATAAACAAACAAACAAACGAAAACCCAAACTGAGGCAGTGGCAGAGTTGATGGAAGGGCATAGATTTGAAAACTCCTAAGGAGGTGGAATGACTAGGACTGACACACTGGCTGTGGGGAGTGTTCGAGGTTGGCTTCTCCTGGAGTAGAGCCTGAGACAAGGTGTCAGGTGCCTCTGCTTGGAGAAGGGAAAGAACCCAACAAAGTCTCGTGAAGTTGAGGCTTAGCCTCTTGTGCATAAACTGTACCACAGCATTGAGGTGAGGAAGGTGGTTTTTTCCCTGTAGCAGTCAGTATTTGACTGTGAGCTACCCTGGAATGACCAAGTTCACCATGTGGTCACTTTCCTTAACTAAGGACACCTTTCCAGAAAAAAGGAGCAGCTGTGAACTACAGTGGGCACTAGTCCCAGCAGTTTGGGGATGGACACATTGTTGGTAAAGGGATTTGAGCAGGGCACGTGGTATCCACTACAGCTGTGTGGATGATTACTTCTGGAGTTTTATCTGGGACAACTGAGTGGATGTCATGCCATTTCTTTAGATGAGGGAGGAGAAAGTCTGGGGAGAAGATTCAACTTTATATATGGCGCAATGCATAGGTCTGGGATCATCCACTGGACACATTTATTTAGTGGCAGGCTATATGGATCTGGGAAAGAAGATACACATTTCGGAGTTAAGAGTGAACACCTCCTAGTTGAAGTCATGGGTAAAATTACCTTGGGAGGTTATATAGAGTAAAAAAAGAGGCTAAGAAAGAAGATGGAAGAAACCCAACATTAATATACAAAGACAAAAAAATAGCAGCCTTCAAATGAGAATGAGGAGTGACCCTTGGGAGAGTCAGCAAATGGTATTACAGAAGCAAAGGGAAGGGAGTTTCAAGAAGATCGGAAATACCAACAGAACAACATCTTGGGGAAAAGTCAAGTAAAATGAGAATTATTGTTCATCTTTTGAATTTACAAACTAACAGATCTTTCTCTTATTTAGCACAATCTGTACAATGCTGATTCCTTTGACTTCTTATGCTGATGAGGGTATGGTGGAAGGAGGATTGCTTTGTGTTTATCCTCATAACTTCTTCATGTATGCCACTTCGTTATAATCTTCTAGGTCAATGTTCTCCTCTAAAACCAACTGAAGCATGTCTAAAAGCTGCATTTTTTTTTGACTGAATAATCCCCACTGGTGGAACTAAAACTCTTCTCCAGAAACTGAGTAATCTGATCACCAAATGAATGACTTTTTTATTTGTCACAAATTCGTTTTTCATAGATTTGGCCTCATGACATTGATTAGTTGTCACTTGTCAACCATCAATATATATATTTTAAATCTAATTTAGCATCAGGAAACAAATGAACTCATCTCTCCTAGTAAATTTTGTTTTCTACTTCACCCAAACTGTGATTCATAAAGGCTAAATCTGAGCTCACACTCCAGGCTCTCAATCCCTTTTAGTCTTTGCCTCCTATTGTACATCATAGGACATCTACGGGTACATCGGCATCTAATTGCAGCAACAAGACTGTACTTAGAGTCTACATTTTTCTACAAACTTACAGTCTGTTCCATCTTTTGTTAGGAGTTCACATATTTGGACCCAGAATGCTCAAATGCTCAAATGATTTTATAGAACCTTCTTTTAAAACTTCTAGTTTATTTTTATAGATTAAAGCTATATATACATATATAAAAATATGTTTTTTAAAGATGTTAACATTTTACTTATTCTTTTAAAGATTTTATTTTATTTTATTTTATTTTTAGAGAGAGAGGGAGGGAGGGAGAAAGAGAGAAAGAGAACATCAATGTGTGTTCGATGTTTCTCATGTGCTCCTTACTAGGGATCTGGTGTGCAATTCAGGCATGTGCCCTGACTGGGAATCAAACCCGTGACCCTTTAGTTCACAAGCTGGCACTCAGTCCATTGAGACACACCAGCCAGGGCTGTATGTAAATACAGTTAGAATACTTGGTACTGTGCTGCAACTTACTTGTGACTCCTTTGGAAATAATAATAAAAAAAAATATGTGATACACTGTGCTAACCTTTGGTGAAAGAAAATTTATATAATCTGAATAATTTTACTAAAGTGAAAAATATACAATTGGAATACTTAAATCTCAAAATAATATAGAACAACTCATCATCAAATTAGTAGTGCATATAATGACTGTAATTAGAATTCAAAATAGCAATAAATGATTCCAGGCTTCTAAAATAGTGGAAGCACCCAAAATTAATTAGAAGTTAGTGCCAAAAATTTACTTGCGCCTTTCAAAGAAACTCCACAAGGCTTTTTCTGAGACAGTCTATTTACCTTAGATGTAGGCATTAGATGACTGTGGCAAATGAAACAAACCCAAGGTTAACAATGTTGGTATTGAGGTTTTAATTAAGTTTCAAAAGTTTAAATTTAATTTCTGTGTTGTCATTTTCCAGTCTGGCAACAGCATATGGGAAATAGTAAAGCATGGCGTTCTTCACCAGGACTAGTGACCCAAGGTGTCATTGTGACAAGTGAAGTCTTGTTTTGTAGGGGGAAAACTTCTTTTACAGCCCATTTATACACATACTTAGTTGAAGTTTTTTTTCCCCCAGTTGACTAATTCTACATTATCAACTGACTAGTATGTAGGTGCTTCTACTATCCAGTGGGGAATTAGCAGATAAAAACTTATACGACTGAAAGAGTTTTGTCCTCATTCAGCAAAACTTGTAGTAAACGAGTACTTAACTGGCTTACTAAGCAACAGTTCTTAGAAGATTTAATTAGTTATTTGATACCCTAAGGACTTTTGGGAAAAAATGTGGAAGACCCAAAAGAATGAGAAAGAAATGGTCATTTTATGTATGGTGCTTGAGTCAGGATCAAATAGGCACTATTTTTCTGCTGCCTATTTTGACCATCTAGTTTGTGAGTGAGAGACACAGAACTATAACACTGTTCTGTGATGCTCTCCCATTACTGCCTGACTAGAAATGCAAGATTAATAAACCTGTGTAACAAGCAATAAAAGATCATATGTTCAAGCAATACAACTGATTTTTATGAATCCACCTCCCCTCAAAAAAAAAAAACAAAACAGTAATCCCAATACTTATTTCCATGTCTTGTATATAAGTTCATAAGACTTCAGAGATCAGTTGGGTCTGCAGTGGGAAGGAAAATTTTCCTGGGCAAAGGGAACTAAGAGGATGACCACACTTGGATAGGAGCGAATAGAGGATGAGGCATTGCAGGCTAAGAAAGTCATATAGTCAAAGGCACTCCGGGAAAGTGAGTAAAATATGTACGTGAAAGGAGGAGGGTGCAACTAGGTCCCCAGAAAGGAAGCCATGGAGGGTGGACAGGTTAGGAAGCCATTCAAAATGTTGATGTTAAGAAAGAGAGAGCCCCTGATGAAGGCCTGGTAAAAAATCCTTTACAAAAACAGTAGTTTCCAATGCATTTCTTTCAATGAAATGTAAGAAAGAATCTAACCAGGTTGACAGTTGATTGATTATTAATTTTGATTTTGA
Organism: Tonatia bakeri; assembly: GCA_004024845.1. Classification (NCBI taxonomy): domain Eukaryota; kingdom Metazoa; phylum Chordata; class Mammalia; order Chiroptera; family Phyllostomidae; genus Tonatia; species Tonatia bakeri. Next base: position 529,761 of record PVIA01000113.1, read on the forward strand.
CAAGGTGTGATTTGTTTACATAAAATTTGGAGGCAGTTTGAATAATTGAGTAATGTTACTACAAGGGGAAAATAGACTTTTAATTCTCTATTATTTTATATGAATGAAGCTGCTGGAATGCTTACTTCTGTGTACAAGTATAAATAATAGAATTGATGCAGAACTGCATTATATTCCAGCAGTGATTAGTAGGTATTCACAGACACACGAACTAATTGGAAGCATCATCTCTCACTAAAATAGTTTTTTGATAATATTTTTTATTGTATGTTATTTATTAAAATATCAAATGCATTTACATTGCATTTACATAATGCATATGTTATGTATGCTACATAATGGCTAATTAGATACTAATTATGACAATATTAATTTAATTAAAATATTTAGAATTTTATGGTCCTGGATAATAGAAATAAATATATGGATCAATCACTAATACAAGATGATGAAATGCAAATATAGATTGATTACTAATACATTAAGATAAAATTCTGCAATAAAATGAAATGGAAATATTCACTCAAAAAGAAAAATAAATGATATATGAAACAGTTTGTTCATGTATTTTTTTAGATGGATGTCAGAGGGTATCAAATTGCTATGTATATTTTCAATTAGATATATTTAAATGAGCTAAGTAACAGTTTTCTTTAAACAAGTCAACATTTGCAATATGTCAAAAATTACATCTTTGCACCTCCTGAAAAATATGTTGAAAAGATTTAGATGTCAATTTAAAAATGTGAGAATGCTGTATACCTTTTAAAAACTATTTTTGGAAGTAAGTGAGCAAAATATTTGGAGGTGTTTGTCCCAAAAATGCATTTGCATATCATACACATCATTTTTACTTAGACTAGGTCTGCGTCAGTCTCCCTCTGGGAGATGAAAGGCCTGAGGGCGGCAGAAAAAGGAGGGGCCCTGGAGTCAGGACGCACAGGAGTGGTGATGAGTATCTGTCCGCAGCACTGGGACAATTTCAGTTCATTGTCCTTTTCACTCGTTTGTCAGTCCAAGACTTTGTATTTTGATGTTTTCAACTAAATGTTTTGCTCTTTAAGATTTTTTAAATTTTTTTCTAAACATCTATAGATGAGTATACATCTATGTAGTATATACAGTACTATAGTATAATCTCTGGCACAGAGACATAGCAGCATACTATATGTAGTATACAATGTATCTTTATTAGTTCAGATCCATTGAGCCAAAAATAATAGCTTGATCTTGAACAAATTAAGGGTGATGATTGTCATTTGTTAGAAAGTACAGACTCATGGGATGCAGAGCTTATGTGGCTGTTCAGTTAACCACTGAACAGCACAGGTTTGAACTGTGTGGGTCCACTTACATGTGGATTTTTCCCCCAATAAATACACAGTTCTTTCTCAGGTCCTCAGAATCCCCAGGTTTCACCCCTGCAGATTCAACCTCGCACAGATGGAAAACAGTATTTTTCATCCATGGCAATTTGCAAATGTGAAGGGCACACGGTATGCATTAATATATGCCATTAAAAAAATAATAAGGGCCTTCAGCATTCATTGATTTTGCTGTAGATGAGAGTAGTAAATCCTGTGGATACAGAGGACAACTGAGTTTTAGGGGGAGTGAAAATTATACACAGACTTTCGACTGTGAGGAGACAGCACCTCTGACCCTGTTCTAGGGCCAACTGTACTGAATTTGAGGTGACTTTGAGGTTGGGGCTGCTGCCAGTATATAAAGATCTCTCAGTAAACTGAGAAAGGTTTCTCCTCTGTGTCAACCCCTTCTGGGTCCATGACCTACACCTTTGGGTAAAGAAAAAAACACCCTTTCTTCAGGCCCATACAACCTTACACCAAAACTCACATCTAGGTGGAAGGGTCCCGATTCCCAGGCTTGATCAGGCATCTCCGTGTAGCACACTGACAGCTCAGCCATGCTTCCACCTCTGCACGGCCAACAGGTGCTAGCTAATCCAATGTACCACTGTATGTTTTCTTTCTTTCAAACCAGAAAACTTTGTTCTGGCCAAAAAAAAAAAAATAGTTGTACTATAATTGTAGATGGAATCGTGTGTAAGTGTTTCCTGCTGAATTCATGCTAACTTTTGTATTCAAGTCAAGTAAGCTTTACTTGAAAGGCCAGGGAATGCCATAGATATTCCTTCCTCTAGACAGACACAGTATATATTTTATCACCCTGCCATAAACTCCTCTTTCTCTTTTCTCTTGCTGCGCCTAAATTTCACAATATCAGAGCAAATCAGTTGGTATTTGACAAATGCTGAAGTATTTACCTATGGAATGCCATGATTAAACAACACATATTTTATCGGGAAAAGAAGGAAGACATCATGAATTAGTTTATCTGTGAAAGGATTGTTTATTTAAGAAGTTTGCGGCTGAGCAGTGGAGTAAAGGTGAAAGCTCATTTATCTGTTCGTTCAGCCAGCATACTGTGTTTTATATTTTAGGCACTGTCATTGGTGTCAGAAAAAAAACAAGCAAAATGTTTCTCTCTCCTTAAGGCACTCAATACAGTGAAAGAGAAAGACACATACACTGAAATACAATACAATATGTGCGTGTCTTTCACAGAGGGATGTACACAGCATTGAAGCATGGAGTAAAATATAAGAAGAGTTGATTCTGCTACATGAGTGTGACTTCACTAGGAAAATACTGTCTGAGTTTGTCATGGACTATCTGTATCCCCATCAAATTCATATGTTGAAACTCTAACTTCCAACATAATGGTATTTGGAGGTGGGGTCTTTGGAAGGTAATCAAGGTCATATTATGTCATGTGGGTGAAATCCTCATAACATCAGTGGCCTTAAGGAAGCAAGATCTCTCTCCATGTGCACTTGCTGAGGAAAGGCCAAGTGAAGACATAGTGAGGATGTGGCTATCTGAAGATAGGAAGAGAGCCTCCAGCAGAACCTGACCGTGCTAGCACCCTCATATCAGACAGCCTGCCTCCAGAACTGAGAGAAAAGAAATGTCTGTTGTTTAAGCAACCCAGTGTATGATATTTGCTATAGCAGCCAGAGCTGAGATAGAGCTGTACTTGGTTAGTACAGACGGGTTTTCTTCTGGACTATGCACTGGGTATCTTCCATTTGACGCCATGGATCTGACCACTTTTTTCTGTCTTATTCTTAGTCCAAAAAGTAAACCTGTATGGTCAACCTCTACAGGTCTCCCCTGTGCTCTAACTTTCTGATGCTGAGCCCTGGATGCAGATATGAGAGAGAGCCAAGAGTGCAATTGTAGTACTTATTTCACAGGCTTCCCTCTGGATGCCTAGCTCTTAATTAAAAGCCCACTGCTCTCCTTGAGGTGGCAGACCCCATCATTCTCTCCTTCTGGCTTCTACTTACTGCTTCCATGGTCTGTTGTCCCTGTCTCTTTGGGTTTAGGGGTGGTAACCCTCCCAGCCCTTCCCTCGCCCTAGGGAACTACATTCTTTCTTTTGGTTTATCAATATCCTGACCAAAGATTGGCAAAATCAAAATTATTCCTCTATGAATCCTATTCCAAGATCCCTAATTTGAGTTACCATCTGTTGGCTGCTGAGACCCTGGGTGATGCAGACTGCATGTTGCGTGAGGTCATATCTGGCTGACTCACTCAATAAATGTTAGCTATTTTTAATATTTCATTGTGACAATATTTTGAAGTGTAAATATTTTTTCCAATGTGCCTATTGTCACCTTATTATTCCCAATTAAAGAAGGTAGACTGCTGATTTCACTGCCTCATCAAAACATTTCCTACAGCCATCAGCAGAGAAAAAACTGAAATAGACGCCAAAGGACATAAGGCTTAGAATACACTCTCATGAGTCAGACTAGATAAAGTTAAGAAGGAAGATATATGGAGTTTCAGTTGGAGTGTCCTTCAGAAGGGGCATTGCACTTTCCCCCCACCTCTCAGCACCAGGAGGGGTAAGTCTTGGTAGGAGAGGATGGACAGGGCCTCCACAGAGGACCTGTGGCCTCCATGTACAGACAGGGTGAGGTTCAGGGAGATGACAGGACTCCAGGCACATCAGAGACTGTCTGACTATTTTAGAATGAGTGAGAAGTAGCAGAATGAATCCTTCAGTGGCCAAGATGGGCATGGAAATAATAAGAGTTCCCAGGACTGTATGATCGATGGCCAGAGCTAGGTGAAGACAGCACAATTATCAAGAATGCAAACGGTAACTGTCACTGAACAGCCTCCCTTCCAGTACCCTAGTGCTTTGTGAGTGATTCAGATCTCAGACACAGCTCTAAGGACATGGTAAAAGGGAGGTGGACTCAATAATTTATTGATAGTAAGTTTCCACTTCCCAGAAAAATGGAGCTCAAAATAGAAAATTAACTTTAGTTATTATAAAATAAGTTCTCTTGCATGCCCAAGATCATGGGCACTGAGTCGTATTTCCTAGATGTTGTTAGTATTATCGACGAAGTGAGTAGGTACACAGTCCTCCAGGCAGAGGTAATGGTATGTTCTCAGGAGAAGAAGTCTGGGACATGGGCATGGAGTTGAATGGGGAAGAGTTAGATGAGGGCAGAGCTGCAATTAGGGGATCGCATTATGAATAACAACTATCTGCCTCTGTGTGGGAGGCCCTCTGCTAGTCACTGTAAATTCATTATTGCATTTAATGCTGCCAATAATTCTCACTTTAAAGAGGAACACACCAAGGCACATCATAATTACATTAGCCAAGGTAAAAATGAAGGAGAGAATTCTAGAAGCAGCAAGAGTTAAGGAGACAGTCACCTACAAAGGAGTTCCCATAAGACTTCAGCTGATTTCTCAAAAGAAACCTTACAGGCAAGAAGGGGCTAGAAAGAAGTATTCCAAGTCATGAAAGTCAAGGACCTACATCCCAGATTGCTCTATCCAGCAAAGTTTCATTTAGAATGGAAGGGCAGATAAAATGCTTCTCAGATAAGGTCAAGTTAAAGGAGTTCATCATCACCAAGCCCTTATTTTATGAAGCGTTAAAGGGACTTATCTAAGAAAAAGAAAATTAAAAAAAAACATGCATAGTAAAATGACAGCAAACTCACAATTATTAACAACCACACCTAAAACAAAAACAAAATCAAAAACAAACTAAGCAAACAACTAGAACAGGAACAGAACCACAGAAATGGAGAGCACATGGAGGGTTAGCAACAGAGAAGTGGGAGGAGGAGAGAGGGGGAAAAGGTAGGTAGAAAATAGACAGGGGGAGGGCAAGAATAGTATGGGAAATGTAGAAGCTAAAGAATTTATAACCCATGGACATGAACTAAAGAGGGGGGATGTGGGTGGGAGAGGGTGTGCAGGGTGGAGGGGAGTAAAGGGAGGGGTAATGGGACAACTGTAATAGCATAATCAATAAAATATATTTTAAAAAAAGAAGAGGCATGTGTAAGTCAAAGTATTTGAGTAAGTGCCTCAGTCACACAGGTGGTGAATGAGTGTTGGGGGCAGGCTGCAAGCCCAGAGGGTGCAATTCTAAGACCCAAGCTCTCGGCCCCAGCCCAAACCTACCCTCCCAGGCAAGAACATGCAATCATGCCCTAGACTTGGATTTTATTAAGTAGATAAAGGAGAAATGATTTACAAATTTGGTGCTACGGTGAGATTTTTGCTTTAAAAAGAATATTCTGTTAACAGTTGAGGGGAAAATAGTGCAGTTGCAGGCCGGGAGGTAGGAAGACCAATTGAGAGGCGTTTTGATGGCCGAGTGAGGAGTGCCAGGTCATGAAGGGTCAGGAAGTAAGGAGTGGCAGAGGGAATAGACAGTGCCTGGCAGCCCGGGTGACTGCCGGGCTGAGCTGTGGCTAGAAGCAAAGATGAAAGTTATTCTTAACTTTCTGGCGTGTGTAATCGCAGGGATGCCAGATTTGTACAAGTTTGTTAATCACGATTGCTGTAAAAAAACGCGCAACTACATTGCACCAACAGTGATAAAAGAGACAGGAATCGCCTCTTGGCTTCATGGAAGAGGTAGTAGCCTTTGAGCTGGGACTTGGAGAATGGATAGAATTGGGACTTCCAGTGGTGAGAGAAGGGCAAAGAAGACAAGAGAAATAATAGGAAAGGGGAGACAGATTTTATCAAAGATTTATTTCCTAGTCAGTTTAGAGTACCTTTATTCAAACCTACTTTGCACCATATGTACAAATTTATCTATACTTTATTGGTACTCTTTAAATATAAATTATGATAAGGTTTATCAAAGAAACACTGCATATTAAAAATGTATTCATGGACAACAGGGTGGAGGTTGACTGTGGGAGCAGGGGGTGGGCAGGGCAGGGGAGAACAATGGGGAAAATTTGGACAACTATTACTGAATGACAACAAAAAATAAGTAAAATATAAAAGAACAAATCTATTGGAAAAATTGGAAAAGGGCCTTTGTGGCTCTGTTGGTTGATGTGCCAGTTCTTAGTTTTCATTTATTTCATTGTGGCTATAAAGTTCCAGTGCATACCTCAAAGCACAGTGAAAGCAGGCTTCTTCCTTGAGGGAGAGCAGAGAAAACTAGCAATTACAATATACACCATTGATGGTTTTGGGTATCTCCAGATCCAGGCGGGTAGTGCTGGATAAATTTGTGTGTTGCCATGCTAATTCTGTTTCTATAATACCAGCAATGAAATAGGTCTCACAGTGACGACTCAGTACAACTCAAAGGCTGTGTTTCTAACTTCATATACATTTTTCTGACCCTGCCAATACCCATTAAATCTAAGTATTATTCACATTTACAGAGGAGAAAAATGAAGCTTAGAGAGATCTTTACTTGTTAGTAGGCATTAAAGTTAGAATTCGACCCTGATTCTTCCAAATCAGAACTCTGGTCTTTGCTTCTGTGTTACATTGTATCTATGTCAGCAAGCAGCTGCATACATTCACTGCACTGACATAAAGATAGAATTGTCACAAAAAATGTGAATCTGAAATTATTTCATGATTCTATATTTTCTGGTTTCAAAAAAGAGCATTCTGTGAAAGAATGAAGCACATGTATTCCTTTCCGAGTTCCCTTTCCTAAGGCAAAAGACTATGTATATGGTAATACAGGGGGAAAAATCACTAAAAAATGGGAAGATATAGTAGCACAGAAGAAATGCCCTTGATTTTTCCTAGATCTGATCTTAACTGTTCCAGCAAATGGGTTTATCTCCAAGCTTACATTTTGAATTTTATGATATATTGCATAAAAAAGCTGTGTTTCTTCTTATTTATTTTAGGTTTCCAAAAGTAGAATGTTTGGTTCTTTATGGAATTGATAGAAATTCCATAGCATTTGTGATGAACATTCTTCAAGGAGCAAATAAACCAAAAAAATACATGCTTTTAGCAGATTTTGAACCTTCATTTTGTTTTAGTCTACAGATTTCTTAACCAAACAGTTCTGAATTCTAGGCTCTATTTTTGAGTTTTAACTCTCATCTGGAAATCATTTGTTCTAATCAATATAAAGAAATATATTTCAAACATAATTTAGGTTCGGTGTATAATTTAAGGTCTAGCTTGCAAGTTTCTTAAAGCTTGACTATTGAATTGTGCTCCTTCCAAAAAAGTAGGTATAGGTTGATTACTCTCTGTCACAAAAAGACTGTGGCAATGCCATCATGTGGCATTGACAAAAGGGAGCTAATTCATTATAGTTTTGATGACTTTTTCCCATGACCTTGGTGACATTACTTGTGTGACAGGGATTGCTTGAGGCATATTATTGGGCTGCAACATTAAATTTTTGGGATTACTTCAAGGAGGAGACAGAGAGGAGGGGACAGAAAGGGGTAGGCAAGAGCTGCCATCGGGAGACAAGGGCTGCAGTGAGGTGAGCCGAGGTCTTACCTGGAGCCCAAGGAGCGATAAGCCTTTCGTCTCAATTCCTTTTCCATTCACATTTAAATAATGCATGCATATCAAATGGTTTTATACATATGTTCATATATACAAAAAGGTACATATATATGTATGTATACACCTCATGTGGCATTGTTTCATTTCATTTAGGGTCACTTTGCTTCAAATGTTAAGGCTTTTTAAAAAAATAAAGCACAGCACAACAGCAACTTGCCACACTGTCCCCCCCCCATTTATTTTACAGAATATCCGTAACGTTCCTGTTGCACAATTTATATGAAGTTTGATGTTCCCCAGATTTTGACTGATATTCTCCTGCAACCATCATTTAATAAATATGGTTCGCATCATTATGTAAACAACAACGGTAAAAAAGATGAGCAGACACAAGCACGTACCTGCTGTGATACGTGCCTGCATTGACACTTCTGAACAGACTGTAAGTCATAGGCAGGATGCCAATAGAAAGAGGCCTTCAAAATATAAGACTTGGATAAGAAGGGGTAGCAAAGTCAGGAGAAAATTACTGAAGCATCTTTACAAAACTATTGGGATAGCTCAAATAAAAAGGCAAATTCCTGATATTCAGGGATAAGTCCTCCTTTGTATTTAAAAATGCACATGTTAAAGCATGAGCATGTGGTATGTTTAAACTCAACAGGAAAAGTTCTGCAAAGTTGGTAATCTGTACTTCTTTGGAAAACACCGAAGTTGAAGAAACCCCTCTCTGTGCTGCTTCAGCCTTTTTTGGTATCACCTTTTCAGAATCTCCGTGCAAATTTATGTAATCTGCCTGATACTAGGAGTACGTTATTTTTTTGTATGGTACACAAGTATTGAAGTGCATATCTCCTAGTAACCATCAGCCGAAATTGTTTTACTTTTTGTGCAATGGTAAGAAAGGGTTTTATACTATCTAAAGTATGTCTTTCCAATACAATATGGAATGAGAGTAACCAATAAAAAGAGATTTTAAAGATCAGGTTGCAGTTTCAGTGTTAAAAAGATTGGCAACAGCAACTATTTCCTAATAATGAACCCAGTTTATCTTTTTTAAAATAACAAGTAGCAGCTATTATTGAGCAAAGGGACTTCGGCAAATTTTCTTCTTTAAAATTTGCTGCTGTGACAGAGTAGTTTTTCTATGCAGAAAAAATGTTGCTCAGGTGGAATTAATGTCAAGCCTGTGGGATAGGCATATTAATTAGGTTGGAATTAGAGTGTGGTCATAATAATGGATTCATTTGAATTAAAAGCTCTAATTTGACAAGGAAAGGCAAAGGAAGGGTCAGATGAAGATTTGGAGAATGGAGAGTAGGAACAGGGTCCACAGAGGAAATCTGTGGACCTCAAGGTGGATAAAATGATGGTCAGAGATTAAAAAAAAAAAAAAAACAGAAGTCTGTATATTTTAGCTCCTTTGCTTCCCCTTTCTTCTTTCTATTTTTCCATTTCTTGAATCAGTTAATATTCTTTTCACTGATTCTGCTGTGGTGGCCTGAGAGGTTGGTAGAATCCGCCTGCCTGAAACTATTGATGCATAATACATTATATGGAATAATATTCTCACTGTCCTTTGAGCCTTGAGTTTCATTATCACTGGAATACTTTGATAGCATTAAGGTACTTGACGGACATTGAAAACTCTACACACACTGCATATGATTGTATAGATCTGTGTCTGTACAGGGGTAGCTAAGTTCCCAACTGCTAACAAAAGCATAGTCCTGTAAAATCAAGCTATATATTTTTCTGTTTACATGTTATGTCTGGCTTCATTTATCCTCCATCTATCAGCCAAACTAAATATATACAATTATATATAAGCCAAATCACAAATATCTAGCTCCCTTTATTCATAAAAGTGAGGGTATGTAGTCTTCATTCAGCAGCAGCATTTTTCTGCTGAATGTATGGAATTTTTATACTAATGGCAGCACAAAGTCATGTTCAGGAGAAGCTGATTACCTTCACCTTTGTAGTCAATTGAGAAATATCAAATGTTAGAAAAGAGACCTTTGCAATGAATGAAATTGTACAAAAATGACCTGAGAAAAATTCAGAGATTGTCATAAATTGGAATAATGCAAAGTTAGCAATAAAAAATCAGTAAATCAGGGCAAATTAAAGATAACATAATTTAAATGAGCAAAAATTGGGTCATCAAAATTGTGTAATGTTTCATCATGGTGAATAAAAATAAGCTTTTTCATTATATACATCATGAATTCATTAAAGGAATGTGCTTTAAATAGTTCGATTATGCTGATGGCTTTGTGTTCATCTACCTACTCTTTTGCATGTTGCTTTAAAATACTCTGCATATGTTTTCATGATGACTGGCTTTGGTGTAGGCTGCAGTTACAGTTAAGGATTAAAATGAGGGAAATTTCATCAAAGGGCAGAACTCTGTCTTTGACCACAGTAAACTAATGACTTTATTTATCACAGGATTGTTACCAGAAATCAAGACCGAGTTTCAAGAGTCTGGAGCATAAATTCTAGGACCTCAATGACTAAACAAAATAAGTAGTTTAAATTAAAAAGAGAAATTAACAAATGAACCCTCTTAACCATTTCTTCCCTTTCCTCCCATTTTATTGTGTTTTCATAATTTTGTTGATGTCTTTTATTCAGGGTTAGGGTCGTTTGAGTTGGAGAGTCCTGATGTAAAGAATTAAGATTTGCTTTTGGATTTCATGACCAAAGAAATTTAGAGGGCTTTGTGGGTGCTCAGTATAGGTTTTCTCTTCTGCATTTTTACTCAAGTGGCTAAACATCAAATAGTCTAATTAGGGTTACTAACCAAATAGTGGTGGAACAAGCATTTATTTTATAGTATTATGTGGTTTTGAACATGTATTTTAAAAATTCTAATATGATCCTTGAACCTACTGTCTACTGAGACTCTGCCATAATCTACAAAACTGAGGGTTTTAGCTTTGTTTTATAGAATCCTTAGTAGGAATCAAAATGCTGATGATATAATTTTTATATAAATTTATTTATAAAAATGGATTTATTTCTGAAAATGGATTCTAAACTCATAATCTCTATGAATATTTCAGAGCCAGACTCCAGATACTTCATGTCGCCAACATCGGAGAGTGTCCACAAGAGATGGGCTCTGAGTTCCCTCAGAGGTGAGTCCTGATGTGAAATCATGGCGTTTCTCAAGTGTTGGTGTGCACTGGGAGTCAACAGAAACCTTGTTGAAACGTAGATTTGGACTCCTTTGGTCTGGGGTGGGGCCTGTGATTCTGAGTTCCTGGGTGGTATGGATGCTGGAAGTCCGAGTTCCACACTTTGAGTACTGAAGGAAAACGGGCATAACAGTTTATCCTAATGGAGAGAAGCAGATGATTATCCAAAATTCATTCACAACTGGCTTTAGAATATTCTTTTGTACTTCTCTTATTATAAGTTTATATTATACTTAAAAAATTAGTACACTGGAATTAAAACATTTTAAGGAACAGCTATAATACAAGCTTTGGGAAACCCTTGAAAATGGCGATCATTCTCTATTATGACCTTCCTGGTAACTGCGATTTTTTTTGAGAAGCAATACAATCCATTAATATGTTTTTTCTTGACAACATAGAGTTGTTTTGTTTTTGTTTTGGAACCTTGTCTGGTTTCCTTGTCAGTATGCATTTAATTTCTGCCTTATGGATGGAGTGTGTTGCATTGTTTGTACTTCATATGTTTTCTTACTGAAGTAATGTTAAAGATAGATGGATTCCCACGACAGCATATAAAAGTGATTTTGTCCATGTGATGTTGCACTATGTAAAATAGATTTCAGGCCCTGAGAGAAGAGACTTTTGTAGAAGATGAGCAGGAGGAGGAGAACAAAGAAGAAAATGTGAGGTTGCTGCTCTCCTGGGTGCAGAGCCAAACTCTGATGAAATTTTGAACTGACAAAGTATGCCTTTGGCACTGAGTCATTTTCAAATATTCATCTGTCATTCCATTTTAGCCTTTTTCCCATGATCCCCAATGTTCCATGTATTCAAATAACCTATACCCTTATCAAAATGGGTGATGCACAGTGTCCTGTGTAGGAGGCAGATTGTTCTCTGCACACCTCTATCGGGACAACATTTCCGGGAATTGAGCAACATGCATCAGAATTGCCTGGTAAAACTTGTTTGAATGCAAATTTCTGTACCTTTCTCAAATTACTGATTTAGAATATCTGGGGGTGGGGGCAAAAACTTTGCATTTCTTCCATATTCTAGAAGTTGATGTTACATACACTAAGATATAAGGACCACTAGCCTGCAGCTGGCATGCTGTATAGGTCTGCTTTGCTGAACAAAATTATTTTGATGCACCCGTCCCAAATTAAAGGTCTAATTTCTCTAACAGCTTGATGAGGAACAGAGCTATAACATTTTCAAAGATGTTTGGATTTTGAAAGGATTATTCTTAACTAAAATGAAATTCTGGCAGAATTTTAGACCTTATGACAAAGAGAAGGGATTTCTGATATAAGTATATTTAGGAAGAAAAGAATTTGGGGTAGGTTGAAACCACATGGAGAAAGATATTTTTAACTGAGATTTTACTCTAGAGTAAAATTTTCAAAGATGTTTCTCAAAAGAAACATGCCCACCCAATCAATCACACACCATCAAGTACAGTTATCTGTGTAGTGATAAGGCAGACTGCAGAAGTAATAGAGATATTGGAACAGAGGTAGCCATTTTTGTGTGTCAGTGACTTCTAAATCATGTGTTGTATGGTTCCTATTTTCCAGGTTATTAAACCAGGGTGGAGGAAGGAGTAGCAATATCCTTGTTTCACAAATATCTGAGTTCCTCCCATGGAACCAGTCAGTAAAATATTTGATGATATTAACAGCATAATAACAAACAGTTATATGGCTAACAACAAAGTCTTAAGTTTCTTTGTTTCTTTCTTCCTGGGAAGACTATTTGCTGGTATGAATTTAGTTTATTATATAAAATATGCTCATAGTTAATTGAAGGGGATTTATGGTTATAACTTTGGAGAGGACAGTTTGAAGCTGAAATGAAAAATCACAGACCTTGAAAGTTTAACTTTGATTCTGGCTAGGGTACCTCACAAATATTCTTCATTTAGTCTTTTTTTCAGTTCTTCCTCCCACTCTTAATCTGTAAAATGGTGACGTAATCATGATTGTGCAGCACTGTTCTCTGGGAGTAATCAATGTTTTTCCCAAGATGAAAAATAGTTTGTATGCAGAACGAACAGTGTTACTTTAATTTTAACCACATGCTGTGCATAAAATAGGTCATTAGGCAAAAGTTATTTTTTTAAATCTCATAAGAAAAACATGGTAAGATGCAGTACAAATGCACTATTTTACAGACCCAGTGAGATTAGAAGTTGACGCTATAGCAAAACACCTCAAACTTGAAACCCCCACACGAGGTTGAAGAGTTTGTTTTTATGAGGACAGATCTTGCTAGCCTTGGTGAGGGAGGTGAGGACTGCCAAGATCAGTGATGGTAGAGTCTTCAGAACTCTTCCATGAAGTGACTCTAGAAGGAGAAGAAATGACTGTTAAGGTAAAAGAGCCCTGTTCCTTCCTAAGTCCTTGTCAAGCTTATAAGGGTCCCTGTTTTTTCCAGTTGATTTGACAGTAAGTTGTATCTTAGCTCTGACATGAGGCTCATAGTTCTTGGAGGGAAGGGTTTGATGCTTTCTTTAACCTTCTAGACCTAATACACAAGATCCTTTAAAATCTAAAGTGATATATTAAGGAAAAATGTAAGAAAGGCAATATTTGTTTCAACATCTCCTTGAAATAACCCAGAGGTTCTTGGGCAAACTAGAGGATTGATTTAGGGGGGGAGTTTAAAAGACAAGTTAATGTTTTTACTAGGTGTATGCTGTATAAAACATGTGACTAAGTTAAAATGAACAAAAATTAAGATTTAAAAATATATTTTCTCAGACATTCTGTCATATTTCTAGTGCTTGATAGCCACATGTGGCTAATGGTCACTGAAACAAATGTACAGATGTAGGATATGTCTATCATTGTAGAAAGTTCTATTGGCCAATGCTGGACTAGAATTTATGGACCAAATGACCCATAATGAAAGGTCCTTTTGCACCCCAAATAGGCTTCAAATCCTACCTGCTGCCCATACTTCTTTCTCTTTTTAAGATAATGCTATAACTGATAACATATTCCCCAATCATCATTTACCTTTTTATTACCTTGAATGAGGTAGAGTGAACTACAGATCTTCCTTGATGGGACAGAAGAGTTGGGATTTGTATTGATACATGGATGTATGTTCTTTCTTTTACTGGTGTACTGTAATGTGATTACCATATTCTGCCATGTATAATGTGCACTTATTTGCCCAAATTTTTGAGGGAAGAGAGTATGCACGTTATACATGGGTATAATGATTACATACCATGGGTATAATAATGAGTACAATAATCCTGTGTATAATGTGCACAAAAATGTGGGTTCACATTATATATGGCAAAATGTGATACCTCTGTTCAAAATTTTAGGAATATCTGTGATAAGAAGTAAGAATGTTCACTTGAAATTGGGGTCCCAAACACTAGGCTTCTTGTAGTAATAGGGGTTCCTATAATAAATCTATCAGTCATGAAGGCAAGGAAGCAAGCTAATATTGAACAATGATTATGTGTAGCAATATATGGGCACAGTGGAAATAAAAGACAAGACTTATGCTTTATTCTCAATGTGTTCATAAGAATCTGAGAAGCAGTTACCTATAGTGGGAAAAAAAAAAAAAACATGGAACTGTATTGCACTTAAACTTAAATGTGTGGTGTAGTGCTTTTTCTTTGGGAAGAAAAGGGTATTTGCCCAAAGCTTCAGGACTCCTCTCTGGTGTGGTTGATGGCAAGCACTTAAAGGGGACCAGGTATAAATTGATGGTATATATGACAGAAAGCCTGAGCTTAGGTGGAAGGTAGAGGTAAAGGGTGAGTGACAGTAGCTTTTTTTTTTTTTGAGAAACAGAACATCTTTCTTGAGGCAGTTGGTTACAGCACCAGGATACTGGACCTGCTGCGTAGCATAAGATATTTTTCTATCTTTCTATTTATAGAAACACTGAAAGACAGTATTCCTACTGACCATAATTCTTTGTCCATATTCTTTAGGCTTCTAAATGATTGAAAAAACAAGCAATTAATTAACTTTCCAACTTCAGGCCAAATGAGATGAAATCAGTGACATTCAATTGGAGAATAAGAGACTTTCAAAATCATATAGGTAGTTCTCTGTTTTGTTGAAAAATAGATGCATGTATAGAATTACCACCATCTGGCAAATATGAAGAAAACTCAAAATGATGTGGAGCTAATGAAGACATTTGGTAACAAAAAGAAATGATAAATAATAGATGATAACAATGCCTATTTCTTTGTAATGTTAGTCAGTATAAACTTTTGAATCCAATCAAACTTTATAAAATGTTATATATATGATAATATAGAAAAGAGATGTCATGAAATAATAAAGATAAAAATGTGTGGGTCAAGAGATATAAAGTAATATAAAGGTTGTTAAGTATAATAAATATAAATGTTATAAAACTTATTAAAATGGAAATAAAATCTTTACCAGTTGAAGACAAAATAAAGAATAAGGCTGAAATGGCAGAAGGCCAAGAATTACATACAAGATTAACTTAAGATGTTGCCTAATGAACAACGTAACCTACATCTACAAGAACTAGAGGAACAACAACAAACAAAGCCCAGAGCAAGAAGAAGGAAGGAAATAATCAAGAACAGAGCAGAATTACATGATATAAAGACTAACAGAACAATTCAAAGGATCAACAAATCTAGGAGCTGGTACTTTGAAAAGATAAACAAAATTAACAAAACTTTAACCAGACTCATCAAGAAAAAAGAGAGAGTACCCAAATAAATAAAACTGGAAATTAAAGTGAAGTTACAACTGATACCATAGAAATACAAAGGACGGTAAGAAATTAACTATGAACAACTATATGCCAAGAAATTAGACAACATGGACAAATGGACAGATTTCTAGAAACATACAGTATTCCAAAGCTGAATTGGGAAAAAGCAGAAAATTTGAATAGATCAATAATAATTAATGAAATTGAAGTTGTAACCAAAAAACTCCTGGCACACAAAAGCTCTGGACTGGATAGTTTCACAGGTAAAGTTTACCAAATATTTAAGGAAGAATTAACTTCTTTCCTTCTCAAACTATTCCAAAGAGTTCAAGAAGAGGGAAACCTTCCAAACTCTTTTTATGAGGCCAATATTATTCTAATTCCAAAACCAGATAAGGACACAACAAAGCAAGAAAACTATAGGCCAATATCTCTGATGAACATAGATGCTAAAATCCTCAATAAAATATTGGCAATCCAGATTCAGCAATACATTAAAAAGATCATATACCATGACCAAGTGGGATTCATCTCAGGGATGTAAAGATGGTAAAATATTTGCAAATCAATAAACATACCACACAACATAAACAAAATGGAAAAAATCACATGATCATATCAATAGATGCTAAAAAAGCCTTTGAAAAAATTCAGCACCATTTATGATAAAAACACTCAGCAAAGTGGGAATAGAGGGAACATACCTCAACATAATAAAAACCATATATGAGAAACCTACAGCCAACATCATATTCAATGGGCAAAAACTAAAAGCTTTCCTCTTAAGATCAGGAACAAGACAATGGTGTCTTCTTTCACCTCTCTTATTCAACATGTACTGCAAGTTCTAGCCACAGTGATCAGCAAGAAAAAGAAATAAAAAAGCATCCAAATTGGAAAGGAAGAAGTAAAATTGTCATTATTTGCAGAAAACATGATAATGTACATATAAAACTTTTTAGTCTCTACCAAAAAAACTCAACCTAAGAAGTGAATTTGGCAAAATGGTGGGATGCAAAGTCCATATTCAGACATCAATGTCATTTTTGTACACCAAAAATTAAATATCAGAAAGAGAAACTAAGAAAAAATCCTACTTATTATAGCAACAAGAAAAAATAAAGTATCCAAGAATAAATTTAATCAAGAAGGTAAAAGATATGCACTAGGAAAACTACAGAACACTGAGGAAAGAAAGAAGATACAAATAAATGGAAACATATACAGTGTTCATGGATTGGGAAGATTAACATCACTAAAATGTCCCTACTACCCAAAGCAATTTATATGTTCAATGAAATTCCTATTAAAATACCAATGACATATTTCATAGACCAATAGCAAATATTTCAAAAATTTATATGGAAACAAAAAAGATCCCAAATAGCCTCAACAATCTTGAGAAAGAAGAACAAAGTTGGAGGGATCACAATACCTGATATCAAACTGTAATACAAGGTCACTGTAATGAAAATGGTCTGCTACTGGCATAAGAACAGACATAGGTCAATGAAACAGAACAGGAAAACCAGAAAGAAAGCCAAGTCTCAATGATCAACTAACATTTGACAAAGGGGGCACAAGTATACAATAGGGTAAAAGTAGCCTCTTCAATAAATGGTACTGGGAGAACAGGACTTGGCACATGCAAAAAAAAATTAAAAAAACAAGACCACCAACTTACACCATACACCAGAATAAACTCAAATGGATATAAGACAAAAAAAAGTCATGACACCTTAAAAGTTCTAGAGGAAGACATAGGTAGGAAAACTTCAGATATCCCACATGGCAATATTTTTGACAATGTATCTCCTAGGGCAAGATAAATAAAGGAGAGAGTAAACAAATAGGGCTGCATTGAATTAAAAAGCTTCTGCCCTTTTAAAAGCATGGATGGAACTGGAGAATATTGTACCAAGTGAAATAAGTCAGTCAGTGAAAGAAAAATACCATATGATCCCACCTATAAGAGGAATCTAATGAATTAAATAAACTAACAAACAAAATAGAACCAGAGACATGGAAACATGGAACTGACTGACAGTGACTAGAGGGAAGGAGGGAGGGGGTTAATTGTGGGAACAAGGGGAAGGGACTAGTCAAAGAACATGTATGAATGAGCCATGGACATGGACAACAATGTAGGAATTGACTGTGGGAGAGGTGGGTGGGATAGATGGAGGAGGGTAAGGGGGGAAAATTGGGACAACTGTAATAGACTAACAATAAAAAATGATTAATGTGAAAAAATAAAAGATGTAGCCTAGAATTTGGAGGAAAGAAAAAAGAGCTGAAAACAATTAATGAAAAGATGATAAATATAAAAGACTAACAGCAAAATACAGAAATTTCCTATTTTTGAAGAAGAATCAGAATAAATGACCTAGAAGACATATGCAAATTTTTTTTATTTATTTAAATGAATGTTGAAGTACAGTTTTCTCCCCTTTACTCCCAATCAAGCCCTCCCACCCCCACATATGCAAAATTTTATAAGACAAAATATTCAAACTGAAGAATAAACTTATTCTGTAAACTCAAATGGCTCGCAAGTCATCGAATTTAATTAAAAGGAGCAGAACATAAATACATTCTGATATAAGTCAGAATGTGCATTTAACAGTGAAAAAGAAATGGGAAAGACAAAAAAGCTAGCATTTATTCTATTCTGATAATAAATAACTAATGAACACATTAAAATCATAATCAAGTGAGTGAGGTACAAGTCAATAAATATTTTGACAAAGAATTTTGTCAGGGTTCTAAGGAAAAACTGATAGAAAATTACAAAATTATAAAACTAAAAAATTACACAATCATTACAAAACAGTTTAGAATGATAGTCAAGGTTTAAGTACAGATTATAACAAAAATGAAAAGCATGGGAAGGTAGAAATAGAATTTTAAAAAGTTTGGTAATTTTCTCATTCTACATAGAAGTCAGGATATGCTCTTAAATTATTGATATTTATAATTAGGGACATTGAAGTTCATTATTTAAAAAATGCAAACTCAGCATATTTAAAAGCAAGACATTTACCTTTAAAATTACAAAAGAAAAATTAAAATATAATGTAAAGAAAAAACAATGCATAGAAAGCATAAGACTCAATTAGAGAAGACCAGATATATTAATCATGAAAATATATTTAAACACTTGGAAATTTTCTTAATAGGCTACTCTCAGACTGTGGGAAAATATCCAGACACAGATGTTGATACACAGGATCCAAGAAGGTGGAGAGCAAAAGGATGCTACACTAACTTCCTCTCAGACTCAATCTGGTACAACTACATTGCAGAGAAATCCAGAATAACCACCTAAACACTAGCTGCAGAGAAGTGCGGACCGCGGACAGATAGAAGAAAACACTTCAGCACAACCTGGTAGGGAGTGAGGAGGAGGTGCATGAGGAGGGCTGGCTGGGCTCCCAAAGGTAGCAGCAGACGTTCCAGAGGGATATTTTCAATGGCCAGGGGTTCCCCCCTGAGAAGTACAGGGTCTACACCCCAAGCTGCACTCCCCAGCCTGCAGCACCAGACCCAGAAAAATACCCAGATAACATTCAGCTGTGAAAAGCAGCAGGGTTTCTTTCTGCCAGGAGAGAGAGCTGGGGCACACAGAGCGTCTGAAAGGGCCAAAGCACAAAATCTCATTTACAGCCACTTACCCTGGGCACCGGCAAAGGGAGGACAGAGTGGGCTGGAGATGCTTGAGGAGAGTGAGGGCTGGTGGCTGTGAGGAGAGAACTGAAGGAACAACCACCAGGATCCCTGTGCTGAGTCATTCCTCGTAGTGGAGGAACCAGTACTCCCTGGCAGAGCACTCCTCTGTGAATGGTAATTACCAGTTCCTCTCTGAATTACTATTTAGAGAAGAGTGCTCTGTAACCTCAATTTAGTTGTACCAGATTGGTCCTGGGAGGAAGTTAGTGTAGCATCCTCTTACTTCTCCACCATCTTGGATCCTGTAAGTGTACACCCACAGGAAGTACTCTGCCCCACCCTGGGGTGCTTAAGGCAGGATGCTGATTACAGTTTGATTAAATTAATAACAGATTAAGTTAATAAACCAGGTTTTAGGAAAATAATTAAAAATGATAGAATGGAGGAATTAATACAAATAAAGGAAAGGATTAATGAAGTAATCCTGAGCCATAAAAATAAAAGCTGATTCTTTGACAAGAATAATAAAATAAATTCACTGGCAAGTCCGCTCTAGCTAAATATAAAATACATCTGCTGAAAAAGAGAAATTGGATAACTTTTATTTATCACTTTCAAAGTGATTAAAACTACAAAATACGGGACAAATTGTGTGGCAAGAAATAGAAAAATAAAAAATGGATGTTTTTTCTAGGAACTATATATAAGCACTTGAAAAGTATAATGTGTGAGTCAATAATAAAAGTACTAGGAGACAATAATGTGACCATTTTTTTAAATGACAGGGATAAAACTTCATATAAAAATACAAATCCTGAAAGACTTAACAAATGACTAGCAAGTTTAACCTCATAAAAATTTTGACACTTTTACTACAAAAAATAGATATCATCAACAAAGTAAATTTAAAAATATGAAGAGAAAATATTGGCAATGCATCAACAGATAATGGATACATTGTATAAATATAAAGAGCTACCATGCATTAAAAGGAAAACTAAACAATTAAATAGATAAAATAGATATTGTTATGAACAAGCTATTTATTATTGTAGATATAATATAATTGATAAACATTATTTCACTTGTAAGTGCAAATTGAAACACAAAAGCACTTGTTCTTCTGTAAGATTGATAAAATTTGAAGTAGCTGCTAAGAACTATTTTTGTCCAGGTTATGAGCAAATACTTTTGATAGCATAAAAACTGGTGAAGGCCTTGAAAATTGGAAGTGATTTACATGAAGTTATTATTGGATTGTGTCTGTGCATGTATTCATAATTATACACGTGTCTAGAGTTTAGGTCTCTTGTAACAACTTGATGGAAAGTGGAATGGAAGGTTGCACGTGGTGTTTTCCTCTGAGAAAAGGAGTGGGAACTGGGGTGTGGTAAATGAGGCTTTCCTTTTATGCTTGGTGTACCGGGTGTTTTTCTGATATTTTTGAAGGAGAAATGCAATGTATTACTTATAGAAACAAAAATATAACTTCGCAAAAGAATGAGTAGAAGTGATTTGTATTCTAAGGGCACAGAGAAATCATCACAGGGATAACCCAATGGGTATTTGGTTATGAAACAGGTGGCTGTGGAATATTCTATATTGATTAAACTAAATTGGTTAGCACAGCAACAAAAATTCTAGAACTGTCTCACTATGACTTGAAAGAGCCTGAGGGCTGTGGAGCATTTTCCAAAGCCATTAAAAGTCTTTCTATATTTAATTTGAAATTACCATCTAATATTAGGTGATATGTTCCTGTCATTTAATTTTAAGTTTTTTGTTTTTACAATTTATCTTTTAAAATACTCCAGCCATGAAGGGTTGTTTTCATGAATATGTTTGTTTTCTTAGCTACTTATTTTTTATATTGGAGAAGTATAGCCTATAAACATTTTTATACCTCTTGATACATATTACCAAATAGCTTTCCAGCAAGACTGACAATTTTCCATTTCATCAGCACCATAACACGGTGCTTATTTCATTCTTAATTATGAGACAAACAAAAAGAGCAACAAGAATATCTTTAATTTGCATTATCTTCTACAGATTTTTGTTTTTTAACATTTGTTTGAATTCATTGGAATTTCCCAAAATTCGTAGCCTTTTGTGTAACCTTAATACCACTAGCTCACCTAATACACTATTTCTTTGAGGTACTGGATATTCTTTGCACCTCACGTTTGTTCTCAGTCTTTCTCCACCCTGCTCTGCCTGGTGGGAAATTTTACCCCCAGAAATGGCATTGTTAAACCAGCTTCCTTCTCCTCTGGCCCCCATTTGTGGAGGACTGTGTGTTTAGAAGACTCAAGTATGTATTCCCCTGGTTGGTCCCTCCTGCTGGACTCCCTGCCTGGCTGTGCCTCCTTACCTGCAGTGATGGCTCTCTCGAAGTGGCGGTTTTGCCTTATAGTTATGCCTCTTGGATTCTGGGGTTTGCTCCCTCCCTGTGTCCTTTTTAACCTTATGATGATGCTCATTGCCCATTGTTGTCAGCACTGAGGTGCATCACCATTTCTTGTTTTTATCTCTCAGCCCAGACCACGCTTTTTAAATCTCTCTTCCCTATTATATTTCAATGATTTTTTTTTGTGCTATCATTTCCCGCTATGAGGATCTTGACTGATACAATTGGTTTCATGTATTATCCAGCCTAGAGGTGAGTATTTCTCATGGTTTCGAGAAAATTTTTGTTTGTTTTCAATTTTAAAGTGGTTTTGCTCAATTCAAAGTTCAAATAAAATCCATATATTATATCCGATTGTCATTTGGGTCACAAATATTTTTGGTAGAATTTATACCCGCTGCGTAATTTTTCCTTCCTATTGTTGTATGAAAACAAAGTTAGTTATCCTGAGCAATATTCCCAATTTTAGATTTTTCTCCATGGGAAAGTCACAAACTTAAATTTATTTGTTTAAATATATTTGTGGCTTCTTAGGTAGATTTTTCTTCATCTACTTTATTTTTTTATTATTAAATGCATGAAACATCAGCTCCCAAACTTAATGCTATATGTCAACACATTCAGGGAGATCCTGTTTCCCTCTGTGTCTTCTCAACCAGGTCCCTTATCTTTCTGTATCGATTTTTTAAAATTAGTTGTTTGTTTCTCCTTCCAGTGACTTTCCCCACCCCCAATTTTATGATCACCATTTATTAAAAGTCCACTTTTCCCTTTCTAATATGATAAGTTATTATTTAGTACATTTCCACATGTACTTGGATATATTTTGGATTTTGTTTTTTCCACTGGTTTATGTTATTACATTTTTAACTTATAGAAATAGTAATATAACAACATATGGTAAGGAAATATCCTTTGTATTATGATATTTTTAAAATTATGTTCTAGATGTTCTTGCTTATGGTTCCATACTAATTTTAAAATCAAATAGTTTGTTTCCAGAAAACAACTGTTGATATTTATAGTGTTTTAGAAATGTGTCCTCAAATTTTTTGATAGTTCTCCTTTTAAAAGGTGGAACTTAATTCTTCTTTTGAGTGTGGGCTGGACTTAATGATTTGACTTTTAGTGAATAAAATATGGCAAAAGTGACAGAACAGCATAGCAGACATCTGCTGCCTGGGCTACGTGTGTGGGCAAGGCCAGGGCACGTTGGCTGGGCATGGCCTCAGGCTACAGGATCAGAGCTCAGGTGGGCTCTGTGGTCAGCACCTGCTGGCTCTACTCCACTTTTAGATGATGCTTTTCCCCTGGTTCCGTGAACCTGGACACATGCTATGCTGCATGTTAGGGTGGGGTCACTGGTCGTCCTCCTGCCTGGGTGAAGAACAGGGCCATTGGCCACGACAGGTACTTTAGGCTGGACTCTTCCACTGAGGGGTTACTCTTTGGGCTCCCTGATGAGAGGAAGTGATAGGGTGTGCTCAGCAATGGATGAGGTTGCTGGCTTCTCTCTCTGACTGAGCTGAGCCCTGCGGTGACCTTCATGGCCGCCCAGTTTCTCTGGCTAGGCTTCCTGGTCAGGTGGACTGATGGCTGTGCTCAGCTGTTGTCTTGAAAATTCTTTTAATTTCTTCATTTCTGTTTAATTTCTTACAGATTTTCTTTTCATTTTGCATTGACTTTTGTATATTCTTTGGTATATAATCACTTATATTTTTTTGTATTTCAGTTTTTATTTTAATTTTTTTCTTGAGTTCTATTCATTTTATCTTCTTGATGGCATCATATAATTTTTTTTTTCAATTAAGAAGTGTGCTTTTATTCTAAAACTGCCATTGATTTCTTAATTTTCTTAACATCTGTTAGCTCATTTTCATTTACTTCATTGACACATTTTTCTATTGTATTCTCTTTGTCTATTGAAATGTCATTGTGTTAATTTTAATTATTTTTCTTATTAATGACTAATTATGGTTTACATCAGACAGCCCCCACACCCCAGTATTTCAATACTGTCGATTTTCTTAAGCTCTTAGAAAGATGTTCTTGTGGAGAGCTCCTTGCCTTGAGAATTTCCTTTCTGTTGTTATATGAAATACTCAAAATAAGGCCTCTGTGTAGTTGCTTTTCTGTCTTTTATATGTACAAATCAGAAGTATTTTCTTCTTCAACTGTGCACGTTAGCCCTCGGCTATGTGTTGCTTTCGAAGGTAGTGCTCTCGGACTTAATCTTGTAAGTTTGCCTGCGTACTGCTTTCCAGGATTTCCTTCCTTTGGGTGCTTCCACCTTATAGCTGAAGCTTCTCTTCCTTTTCACTCAGCGTTCCTGTTCCCCTGACTTCAGCATCTCTTACAAATAGTGTTCTTTGAGAATAAGGCTTTGAACTTCTGAAAATGCTTGCTCTGTATTTGTGAAGGGTTTACCCTGCCAAAGCTCTGTTTGATTTTCTCACACTCATAAGCCATGTTTGCTCTGTGAAACCCGTATGTCACAAGGACAGTTAGGTCCGTCCCAGATCCTGTACTCTTGGCTTCCACAGGGTCATCTCATTTGGGCTGTAATTATTTTAGAGGAAAGTTTGGTCTTCACAGCTTATAGGATAAGTGGGTATCTTTCACTCCTCAGTAGTCCACCCACATGGTTGTCCTTCTATGCAGAGCACATGCCTGGGGATGGTTTGGCCACATTCACGCCTGTGCTGAAATGCATGGGACTTCTTGCTCCTAGTTTTTTCAGTATGTTGCTCATAGTTTTTGTTTTGTTTGTCCTCTTTATCACGTGTGATTTATTATTTCAAACAATTTGGGGAGTATGTATTTCTTAAGGATTTCTTTATGTGTCTGTTTTTTTTTTTTTAATCTTTATCCAAAGAAGTGTTTCCATTGATTTTAGAGGGAGAGGAAGGGGAGAGAGAGAGACAGAAACATTGATGTGAGAGACAAACATCGGTCGGTTGCCTCCCATATGTGCCCCAAACAAGATCAAACCCACAACCTAGGTAGCAACCCAGGTATATGCTCTGACCAGGAATCAAAACGGCAACCCTTCACTGCATGGAACTCCAACCAACTGAGCAATGCTGGAGAGTATTTTAAAAATACTTTTGTCATCATCGTATTGTTAGTTGTTGGTTTATTTGCAAGAAGCTTAAACATTTGTTTATGTAGTGATTTTTTTTAAGGAACACTGCCCTTGCAATTTTCTTGAGACTTGCGATTTTCCTGAGACTAGTCTTGAGACTGGTAAAAGCTTATGAAAAAACTTAATTTTCCTTACAAGTATTTATATCACCCATGTCTTAAATGGATTGGAATCGATGATATGGTCAATCTCTTTATTTGAGCCAGATCGAAATGTTGCAGAGATACACTTATTTTGGTGGCCATGAAAATGTACCTATCATACCTCCATCTGGAGAAACATAATTTACTGGCGTTCTTAGGGTCCCACAGAATGCTTGCCTCGAATCTTCCTTGGTGGGCCGCTCACAGCCAATGACTCAGCATAGTGGGGGTACTAAGACTGTCACTTCCCACGAGATGCAGTACTTCTCTAATGGATGACTTTGACTTGAGGGGTCCCAGTCCACCTGGCTGAAACCATCTTCAAACTCTGCTGCAGTTGGAAACTCCTTCAATTCAATCATTCTTTTTTTTTTTTTTTAAGATTTTATTTATTTATTTTTAGAGAGAGGGGAAGGGAGGGAGAAAAACATCAATGTGTGGTTGCCTCTTGCATGCCCCCTACTGGGGATCTGGCCCATAACCCAGGCATGTGCCCTGCCTGGGAATTAAACTGGTGACCCTTTGGTTCACAGGCCCATGCTCAATCCACTGAACCATACCAGCCAGGGTTTCTTCTTTTCTTTTCTTTCTTTTCTTTTTTCTCCTTTCACAGTCATCAAACCTGCATCGTGCTCTCTCCCCAGATAAATCTCTGACATGTCTCATCTTGTCTTCTCAGCACATCTGCATGAATGCAGAATGCTCACTAACATTCTTTTCTCTTCAAAGGCCTGGGTAGATCAACCGAGGTCTAAAACAATGCATATTTGATACATAAATTAGTTATTTGACTTAGATTCATTGTTATCTGGTTTGCAGTTCACACCAAATACAGAGGGAAAACAGTGTAGAGATATAACATCTGTGTCTAAATCATCCCTGAGGCCAATGTGCTACTTTGATGGAAATATTAGTACAAAATCAAGAAATGTCAATTCACCCACCTGGTTAAATACTATTGCTGCAGTTCAGTGGTAGAGGATATTTTGGCTACTTGAAGGTTGAAAGGGCATAAGCTTTAGAATAAGAAAGATGTGTTCAAGGGACAATGTGTACATGACAGAAAACCCAAGGCTTCATGGAGTGACCAGTGATTAATTTATTCATTTCAATATGTTTTTCCAAATCTTATCTTATGAAAACCATCCTATCTAAAGTATTATGACCCCATATAATAGGCTGTCTTACAGATTCTCAGTAAAGTTAGTTGATGATAAAGAGAGAAATTACAGTGACTATAACTAAGAACTATATAGTTCTTAGTTGTAGTGATTTTTTTGATATATCAGATAAGAAAAACATCTTTAAATTAATAGTAAATATTTTCCACATTTGTTTTACTTGGCATTGCTTATATAAGAAAACTAACACATAAGCTACAAAAAAGAATTCATTAGAATCCATTAATTTTATAAATTCAAACTTTTAAAAGTATGAAAATAAGCCCCAGTCACTGTGAATTTCCATATGGTCTCTCCCCCTTTTTGAACCTCAGTTTAAGATGGCTTCTCATTTTGGAGTGAAGATGTACATTGAATGGGATGAAGCTACCCATATTTTGCTATGTATAATGCACACTTCTTTGCCCAAATTTTTGAGGGAAAATTAAGGATGTGCATTATACATGGGTAGTACTAGTTTTGTATCTATATAAATGTTTGTAATTCCTTTACTTATGCTTATGTGTTAAAAGAGTGTAACTCTAGAGAGCAATAACAATATCCAAAAGCAAAATAATACCCCAGAATGCAATAATTGGTTTTGTTTCTAAATATAAATAAAAAATTGAATTAAAATAAAAGATTATTTTCTTGAAATTTTGGCCCAAAACGTGGGTGTGCATCATACACAGGAGCATATTATACACGGCAAAATGCAGTAATTAGAAATGGTGGAACTAGTTGTAATCTTAGATGAAAGTATAGATCAACTTATAGATCAACCACATTCTTAGGGTGCAGTTGTGTGTGGGCTTGTGAAGTCTGAGAAATCTCGTCAGTGATGTGGACATGCACTGGGACCCCTCTGCACGGGGACACACACGCTGACCTACCCACTGTAGGGAGCGATCAGAGTGGCATTGCCTCTGGGGTCAGGCCCAGGCGGGTGAGCCTCACCCCCCCGGCTTCAGAAGTAGTGTGATTGTGGTGGTTTCATTGCGGGAAATAATTGAGGCAAGTGTTTTATGAAAAAAGAAAACCTGGCTTGTTTTACCACTTGAAATGGACTTTCCTGTATTCAGGTTTCTGTTTACCTTTCTGAAATGAGCCATATCACTTTTGGATAGGAAGCCCCCATGGAAAGCGGGACTGGGAAGAATAGTAACAATTAAGAGAAAGAAAGGAAGTGTAACAAAGTGTATGTTAAGCCTAGAACACTAGGAGACTGTGATAATCAAGAATTTCTCCTTCCACACTCAGTAGAACATCGTTTTCTTTCTCTTCCCCCAGATACTTACAACCTTAGTCAAAATGTAATTTGTTGGTCATGCATTCTCTCATCTGGCCTCCTTCAATATAACAGGTCTTTATCTGCTAGTTCTCCCAAGTTCAATACAGTTTTCCATTGCTTTAAATATACTTTGTTCCCATTACCCACATTTGTTTAATTACTGTTGTCTCTGCTCCGATTATAATTTTTTTTGCTGATGAAATTAACCTTTTACTCCAAACAGTTTGTGTCCCAGTGACAATCCATCAATTCTTTTTATTTTTTGCCAGTTGTTTATATATTTCCTTCCTATCTTGTGAAGCTAACAAGAATTTCTGTTTATAAATGAAATCCTACTTTGTTGCATGATTTGAACTGTTATAAAATTGTGACTATAATTGGGGCATTATGCATGAGGGGAATATCTGTATATTTTGTGTGAAGTCTGGGTCATGTTGCAGAGTAATGATAGGCAATGAGAGCTAATTTCAGAAAGATTAAAATAGTGAAGCAAAGCTGTGAAATTCTAGTGTTTCTGGTGAAAACAGGTATTTTCTCCCTTTATTTAAATGATGCTCTTTTTATCCTGGCCAGGTGGCTCAGTTGGTTGGAACATTGTCCTGTGCACCATGCACCGAAAAGCTTCACGTTTGATTCTGGTCAGGGTACGTATCTAGGTTGTGGGTTTGACTCTGGTCGGGGCATGCTTGGGAGGCAACCAATCAATGTTTCCCTCGCACACTGATGTTTCTCTCTCTTCCTCTCTCCATCTTTCTCTCTCTCTCTCTCCCTCACTCTCTCTCTTCCTTCCCTCTCCCCTCCCTCTCAAATCAGGAAAAAACCATATCTTCCAGTGAGGATTTAAGAAAAATCTTGCTATTGTTTTTAATATAGGTAGAAATGGAAATGCCTATCGTGACATCCCTTTCCTCTCATCTTTTCAGCATTGAACTCTCTCCTGCTACTGTAATGGGTGACAAAGCCAGTACTTGGCACAAACAGAGAAAAGACAATTTCAAATTATGACTAGGTTTATTTTCTTCTAAGTATCTGCATCTCCAACATTTTAAACATATGCCAACTCATTCTTCATGGTGCTCGTATCTGACGTTCATCTTTAAAACACCGATCCTTTTGCTATAGTTCTCTTAAAGAAAAGTAGAAAGAATGACACAAGAGATAATGCCTTAGATTGCTTTTCAGTGTAGCAGGAGCCAGCATGCTGTTTGAATTTTGGCTGCAATATGGTAAAGTCTGCTTGCTTATAGTTATTCAACACCATTTATGTTTTTCATGCCAAGTTGGATAGGTTTATATTTCTATTTTTCCCATTCTGAATGAGGCTTTTCAGATGAATTATACCATCTCTAGGCTACTGCATGGGGAGGTCGTTTCTAAGGCTTTTAAAGAGTTCATAAACTTCAAAGAAAGGAATCGCTCCTTTTTACTTACTATATAACCCTTCTCTTTTGCCCCTTGACTTGCAGTAGCTTGTGCTAGATGCCCTCATCCAACAGTCAGTAGATTTTCTTTGAGAAAGAAAAGTATCACCTGAAGCAAGCTCCATTTCAAAGAAGTAATTTCATGGGCTACCATCTGTTGACTGACAAAGCATAAACAAAACAAAAAAAAAGCAAAAAAAATTCAGGAATTGATTAGACAATTTAAACCCTGGCAGGCTGAATCTACCTATACCGCTGTTCTCTGTGTATTCACAGCACCAGCTAGTATGTTCTAGTCCACATGTTATTTATTTATTTTTACCCTGGAGCACTAGCACTGATTGCAGCAATTGAGTGACTTGGTTGGCAAGGCGAGCTGGGAAATAACAAAGTGTGTGTCTGGCTGGTCATGTGGATAATACTGAAAAGCACCAGCCAGCTCCTGCCTATGGCTATGTCAGCTGAGCTATTCAGAAACATTATTTCTCTCATTGATTTTTTAAAAAAAATTATATGAAATCAGAATTGGGACCCAGCAGGTTTGGAATGATGCCAGCATCCTGTTGAGTTAGGAGAAAAGGCTGAGGATAGGAAGTATATTGACCCGATTTATTGGACAAAGTGCAAGAGAGGTGACAGAACAAGCTGCTAAGGTGTTTTCTCCGTGAAAGCTTTTCAGAACGAGATTTGGAACAATGAACTACAAATGAAACTGGTGGTCAGGGTCAAAGGAAGTCCCTTTCAGTTCCTTCTGATAGAACACCTCCTTTTGATTGCTGGGTGGAATAGAATCTTCTCATTCTTGCTATTTTTTATATTATTAATTGCTAATGCTTATTTGGAATAATGAAATTTCCAATTGTTGTTTTGAATGAAATGACTTTGGGAAACAAAATTAATTGGTGTATCCTCCCTTTGCGTACATGATAGATTCACATATAAAAGTAAGTGTAAGGCTTTAGAATATGCTCTCTCACTTGCAAAATGTATTTAAATGTGCCTTAAAATAGTTTAACATAAAAGACTTAAACTACTTATTATGCCTTGTCAAGGCCTTTATAATTAAACACATTTCATGATATATTAAGTAAATGTAGTTCAAAGATCTGCTCTTTTCTGCTCCATCTTTGTACTATCACACAGCTAATGCATAAGTTCAAAAATCTACAGTGGCTTCCCTGGAAAACCTCCTGTACAGACATTTGGCCAGATCTTTCCTGGCGAGCCAACCTTCTGCATGCACACTGGGAGTTTGGACAAAAGCATGGATGTGAGGCCAATATTTGGGGAGTGTTTAAATAAGAAAACAGTGATCATGCAAAACCAACATGTGTTTACAAACAAAAAAGTTGTAGGAACTAGACCATTTACCTTATTTCAGATAATGGGGCAGATAAATTATATGCCATCTGGGCAGAGTATTTTATCCAGTGTTCAAAGATAGTCTTTTGAGCAAGAAGTCCACAGGAATATTAAGAAAAATCTAGCTGGTTGAATTATCATAACCTAATAATGCTGATTAATGGATTAATAAAATAGAGGTAACATATAAAGGTATACTCATATAACTCAGAACCCTCTTTTTGTTCTAACCCAGTTAGATATTTTTAGTGATAAGTTTAATGCTTATCAAATTTTCAGGTGATTCATAGTGAATATGTTATATTAAAATTAGTATTTTTAGAAAGATCTCTACAAGGAAAAAATGATTGAAATTAATAAGATTAAATTAGCAGAGATGACGTAAAGTTTTACATTTAGGGAATAAAATAATTGTATGAAGACAGGATTCAGGAGGCCCGGCAGTTGTAGTATATGTGAAATAGTCTTCCAGGTTTTATCTAAATAGAAGATTCATGTGAACTACCAGTGTGATGCGTCTGCCAGAAAGACCAGTGCAATCACAGGAGCGGTGCGGCTGAAGCCTGGTGAGCATCCCCACAATGCTCCACGGTATGTGGAACATGTTGTCGAATCATCTTTTCTGTCACAGAGGGGCATGGACATGTGAGGAATTATTCCAAGGCACACAGAATGAATTATGAGAATTTAAAGTTTTTCACTATGTATTTGTTCATTTCACCTAAAAATGTATGGTATCCAACCACACAAAGTATTTTCATATATTCACAGTACAGCCTAAGGCAAGAGCACAGGTTTGGCGAGACAGAGTGCTGGGGTTGATTCCTAGTTCTGCCACTTCCTACCTGTGTGACCTTGGACAGCCAATATCGTTTCTCTGATGTTTACATATTTTCTTCAATGGTAAAATGGGGGAAATCATTTGTATTAACTTCATAAGCTTGTCATAGGAGTCAACAAATTAATTATGTAAATTCCCTAAAACAGTACCTTCCATGCAAGTTACCTAACTGTAAGTTATTATATTTTACATGTGTTTTGGATGGCATACTTTTTTTGGAATAAATAGTAAAACTCACTTTTTTGAGTATATTGTGCCTTGGTGGGTTATTAGCATTGTGAGCTCAAACAATTCACCGGAACTCTTTGGCTCTCCTTTTCCACCTACAAAATGAGCATGGTTCCACAGTAAGCCTGATGAGAACTTTGTGTGGGTTCAGAGTGCTGAGGAGAGAAAAGTAAAGCATCTGATGACACTAGAAGAGAGTGTGAGACAGTTTCCTGGTGGACTCCCAAGGCTGTCTCCGTACATGTCCCCCATGTGGCCTTTCACCTTCCATGTCATGTCAGTTCATGCACAGGAAATCAATTTCTTTAGCAAAAGATATACATGATCAGAACTCCTGAGGCTAATTTAAAAAAAATCTGAATGCCAGTCTCTTACTTTATAATAAATAAAAAGAAAAAAAAAGTGCCATGCAGGCTGAAATAAGCAAGCAGACAAGCCTGTTAATTTTACCCTTATTGGCAGAACTACGTGGAAAGCCAAGCTACAGTTAAAAAGATCTTCAGATGAATGTGGAACTTGAATCACAGGAAGCAGGTTATCTGAGTGTTGACCTAATGCCATGAAGATGCCCTGATGCATCCATCTTCACGACGGTGTCAGCACTGCGCAGGGGCTGTAACACTTGAAAACCATGAGCTAAGACTGCTTCTTCCCGGGTGTGTTCTGGAATCAGTGCTTAAATGTTCGCTTTGGTGATTCCTTGTTGTTGCTGACATGGCTGACTAATCTTTTCCTCTGAAGGATGCTTAACAACTGAGCTAATTGAAAACGAAAAAGAAACTATTTGTGTTAACGTCTCCTTTCCTAGTTGGACTTCAACAAAGAAAGGCAAGTATCATAGAGCTAAAGGTAAATTGTCCTTATTCTACTCTTCCCCCCCAGGGGGAAATTCACTTTGAGGAGAGCTAAGCAAGGACAATGGGTGAGTGAGGTTAGTTGTTAGAATGGGGGAGCTCTGAGAGTCCCCTGCCCTGGACCCTGGTCATGATATTAGGGTTGTGTTGTGCACCTGGGATGTGCTCCCAAGAAACCTGTTAAGGGGCCTGATGGACCTCTGATATTTCACAGGGATGCCAGTGGCCTGATATTAGCTCAGGCCTTAAGACTGTTGGTGAGAAATTTTCATACCCAGGCCATGCATGGGAACAGAAAACTGCCCTGTAGGTTCACACAGTGTCAACACTGTCTGAAGTATACTGGAAATCAGAATGTACCTGAATGTTTTGGTTTATCTAAAACCCCTCAGACTGTTGCATTATATTGGAGAGGTGGTGAGGTGACCTCCCCCATGAAAATTACTAATAGCTTATATTTAGTCAATCAGATATGTGTGTGGAGGCTCAGAGTTGATTGAGCTGACATTGAAAACTAAAAAGATACACTCATTTCTATTTATGATAATTTTAAGCCTTATGTAGGAGTGTAACATTTATCTTATTCCCCAATTATTTGGAGAAACCTTCCTGTGGAATACACATACCTAAAACACAGAAGGGAAACACATACCCGGCCTTGCCATCCAGAAAGCTCTTCATTCTGGGCAAGACTTACAGAGAGATACGTCATTGAATCACGATGATACTATTGGTAGATGCCATTGCAGAAATTAAGTGCAGGGTACACAGAAGTTCATTTTCCAGAGCTGGATAAGAAGAGTGAAGGGCACCCTGTGAAGGCCTCCTGAGAAGGTCTCTTATTGAAGGCAGGGAGTAGGTCATGAATACATTTCTGAAGGAGAGGCTACACTTGACATTTCTTGAAGAAGGAGAAATTACTTACCAAGAAAATTTACATGTACAAATTCCATTGGTTTTGAGGCCGTGCAAACACTTGGAAGTGTGTTTTCATTTGAACAAATAAAATCTGTACAAATATGTACAAAAATGACATTATTAACTCAGTGAGTTATTTATTGCAGTAGATTTCTAAAAAAAAAAATTGTGGGGATCCATTCATATTCTCTCAACCAGGAAACCAGCTGACCAAAGTGGACAGTTATGAGAAGGCTGGCTTGGATTATGGCTGCTGTTTCTGATTAGAAAACTGTCCATAGTAACCTAGCCCCTTATGAGACTTGAACCTAAAATAACATTTTCTTAGCAAAGCACTAAACATCTGAGCCGATCAAACAGAACTATGTTCAGGATATAATTTACTTACCTACTAGAATGTAGGGAAGTAATTTCTATGATTATTATTTATTGGCACATTGCTTTATCTCTCTTTAGTCTTCTCCCTTTCGGAAGAGCTTCTCTGTCCTAGAGAAGATGAAACAGTGAAGTGATACAGAACCTGAAAACTAACTTTGAAGCTTTTGGATTCTGTTATGAGAGATTTCTCCTTCCTTTGAGATGTTTATTACTTATTTTCTCATTGAGTCAAATTTTATATTGTTGGTAACCCAAAGTTTAAGTAAAGTAGTCTGGTGGGTGAGCATTAGAAATTGCAAACGTTGGTGAAGATGAAATGATTAACTTAGAAATAGTGAAAGTATGCAGTCACAGAGGAAATGATAAGTCAAGATGTGATATTTGATGAGGTCTTTGGTTGCACAGTTTGCTTTCAGATGACTAGATACTGGGAAACTTTATATTTAAAAACTGGTAAGAAGAACACAATGAAGAAGATTAAAGTGTGGCATGTATCTGTCATATACTCAGACTATCAGAAAGTCCAGACAGAGCTGGGACATACTTTAGAAAAATAGTAAGAAAAAGAGATACATTTAACATCTGTTTAGAACAAGAAAAAGAGCTCAACTTGCATTTTGTGTTCTTGGTCAGGAAGGCCATGGTTTCCATCCTTGTGTGATCAAAAGCTGGTTGTGGTTGCGACAGTGGCTCCTACACTATCTCACCCAAAACCCGACCTGGGATTCTCGAGGATTCCATTTTGTTCTCGTCCTACTGGTATTCAGTTAAATTAGTGGAAACGTACCTCAGACACTGAATTTAGGATAATTAAAGAAGTTAAATCTGAGAATTCTTTGTAATTAGTATACCAGGTACGATGCACAGCCTACACAAAACACAGTGACAGGACACATGGAGCTTGAGACGTGAGGAGGGGAATCAACGTTGAGAGTCGGAAGCCAGTCAGAGAAAGAGATCGATCATTTGATTTCACCGCTCATATGTGGACACTAATGGACAAAGTACACTAACAAAGTAAAAACAGACACATAGATACAGAGAAAGATTGGCAGCTATCTAAGGAGACCAGGACTTGGGAGCTGTGTAAAAAAGGTGAGTGGGATTTTAAAAAGCCTCATAGACACAGACAACAGTATGGTGACTGCCGGAGGGAAGCGGGTGTGGGGAGGTAGATAAATGGAGGGTTAAATGGTGACAGAAGGAGATTTGACTTTGGGTGGTGAACAAAATATACTATACAGGTGATATATTTTAGAATTGTACACTTAAAACCTATATAACATTATTAACCAAGGACACCTGAATAAATTCATTGAAAGTTAAAAAAAAAAAGAAAAGCAACAAAAAGAGGAGGAGAATCACCCTCCTCAGCCACTCTTGGCCAAGGGTTTCTCCAATTATCCAGTGAGAAAGAGTGTGTATACAATCATATGTTAATATGTAAGGACACTTTTTGGTATTTTTACATGTGATTCATTTATGTGAATAATAATTGACTTGTTCCTTTAATGTTAATTCAATAAAAATGGTCATTTAATGTTAATTTAGTAAAAATGGTGTTTTACTTGGGGTTTTCTATGGTGTTTCTATCAGGGTATTCTATGATCTATGTAGTTTTTCCTAAAGAGTTCTATAGTAATGCAAATTTTGGGCCTGTTGAATTAAACAAAATTATATAAATTTGCATGTGGGTGTTTTTTTTTTTAAGATTTTGTTTATTTATTTTTAGAGAGGAGAAGGGAGGGAGAAAGAGGAGAGAAACATTAATGTGTGGTTGCCTCTCTTGCACCCTCTACCGGGGACCTGGACTGCAACCCAGGCATGTGCTGTAGACTGGGAATTGAATTCGTGACTCTTTGGTTCACAGGACGGCACTGAACCACACCAGCCAGGGCTACTTGTGAGTATTTGTTTTAGAAATTTAAATACATTCATGGCAGCCTTTTACAAATGTATTTTTTATAAAAGCCGTACCATATATCCCCTTTGACTAGAGTTCAATGGAACTCACTTTGGGAAATACAGAGAAAGGTAAATATTTAAATTCAAAGTTCCTAATAAACTGTTAACATCTTAATATAGTACATGTAATAAAGGAGAATTCAAAATATACAAAATATTTAAGTCTTTAACAAGTGCCATATTTATAAAAAATAAAAATGAAACAAAATGTGAAATGTTATTTCTTGGAACTATTCACTGTGAAATAACTTCGCTTCACTTTCAGCCAGAAGTAGGAGAGAGTTGTTAATTGAGTTAAGAGAAGTGTTTGAAGAAAATATGATTCCTTCTATTATATGTAGATACATAAATTGCACCTTAAATTGTACAAAGAAACAGATTTTCTCATTTGAGTGAAATATCACATTTTATCCTTGCTAAGTCATTCCAGTGACTGGCATCTGTTACAGATGCAGTGCCACAGTGCCTTTCTGGTCTGGGGAATCCCGAGAAAACTGTTACCCTGTTCCCAGTGTGCTGTTTCACAAACGGAGTTCTCCTTCTCAGGGAGACAGACATTCACACAATGCACACACAGATGCACATACAAATATACACTTATTTTCAAACACACATATTTATAAATTTGCTAAACAAAGTGTACTTTATACAGATTGGAGACATTAAATTTTATTTAAAGTCTCCTATATTTTGACTTTATAAAATCCTACTTAGCCCTGGGTGCTGTAGCTCAGTGGATTGAGCACAGGCTGCAAACCAAAAGGTCGCCAGTTCAATTCCCAGTCAGGGCACATGCCTGGGTTGCCAGCCAGGTCCCCAGTATGGGGCACGTGAGAGGCAATCACACATTGGTATTTCTCTCCTTCTCTTCTCTCTCCCTAAAAATTAATAAATAAAGTCTTTTAAAAAATCCTACTTGAAGAGCTCTGTCAGGTGACGTTGCTCATTGTGAGAAGAACCAGAATGGGGTGGACTCCACTGATTCTCTCGGTCGCTGTTCGGGCCTACAGAGTAAACAGTCACCATACGTGCCCCCTTCAGACTTGTGCCTGACATGAGCTCCTTTCCAGGTCTGGATATGTGATCCTAAGTAGACTCTGGCCGATTTCAGATATTGCTTACAATTTCATATGGTGGATAATAATGGAATGTTAAGTTACTTAATGTGCTATGACTTGACGTACATTTCATTCTTTTTCCTCTGTCCTACTGGTGGTCCTTTTTTAGAATCCTAAACACATCTCTCTCTTTACCTTTGAGAAAATCCTGTATTATTTGTTGAGCATTGATCACTGTTTCTGGCTCTCATGGAAGAAACGTCAACATTGCCCCGGCCTGTGGAGTGTGTTTGCTGGAAGCACCTTTGAGAATGTCAGAGATGATGTCATCACTGTTCTGGGAAGAGTGTGTTTTCCATGAACTTATGTTGCTTTTACCATGTAGCACTGATAATGGCAGAAAACACGTATTAGTCAAAGGCAAGACTTTTTAAAACTAAAAACTTTATGGTAATTGATTTTAATTTTAAAAAGCAGAAATGTTTAGAAGTCTCATTAAGGCTGTCATAGCTTTTTAAAAATCATTTTTTTAAGTAATTGGTAATGCCCTTTCAAAAAGAGAAACAAAGTATGTATTCTTTAATATAATTCATCATTTTCCTGACAAGGAGATATAAATGTATAATTGATTTTTATTTTTTGAGTATCTCATAATTGTAATTTACACATACAATTCCCACAGGCATATGTCACCGACAGATGGCATTTATTAAAAATCCACATGCATTCTTGAGTGGCTTAAGTGTCATTCTGCTTGAAGGCAAAGAAACGGATTAAGTGACCTTTCAAGGTCACTTTACTTATAGCTTTCAAGGATATGATCTGGAATGTTCCACTGTTTGAAATGTATGTATTTTACTTATATCTACAGGTCAAGTAGTTTTGGTTGTGAGTGACATATATCCAACTTGAATTAAAGTAATAAAGAGAGCATAAGGCGTTGGTCCGCTTATCAAAGATACGGTCACTGTTGGCATTAGAGACAGCTGGACTCAAAGATTGGAATGCAGTAAAGTCTCCTTTCCCTCTTTTTTCTCTGCTCTTTCTGCAGGTTGCTCGTTCTCTCTCAAGCAGATAGACTTCTTCCACATGACAGGGGACATGCATCCAGAAACCGATAATTCAGTCACCAGAGAGAAAAGAAGTCTTTCCAGCCAGCTGTGTTTAGGAACCCTGGGCAACGTTTTGATTTTTACAACTTGAGCCCAGGAGCAATGAGTGTAACCAGCGGTTTCAGTATTAAATTGGCTTCCCTGAAGTAAAATTTAGAGAAACAACTGGCTTCCCTGGGTCATGGGCTGTTCTCTAAACCATGACTTTGTTTATATCAAGATGGAAAAAGACAAAAGGAGATTCCTGGGATTTTGAGACTGTACCACCCCATTCTCCAAGCCAAAGACTTCACAATGACAAAAAGTCAAGCAGCAATTTCAAGAAGATTGCAATTAAACAGAATGTTCACTTTTTCCTCAGTCTGTGAGGATGCTTTCTTTCCTACTGTGCACATCCGCAATCTCAGGTTTCACCAGAAGTCCAGACCCTCCCAGATGTGTATGATCAATTTTATGCACCTCCTTTTGGTCTGGACACCTGATAACCTGAAATATTTTCACACACACCCCTGATTACTATCTTTTAAGCCCCCACTGCCTATATACACACTATGCTTTCCGGAACTCAGGTTCTGTTATCAGTAAAATTGTGTATCACCATTAATCATCTTTAATGTCTCTAAAATTTCCTTTCTCCTCTTGGTTTTATTAAAACCTGACCATCACTTGAAGATGTTGAATTCCTTTTAAAATTTTTTAAAATTATGTTTTATTAATTATATTACAATTTTTCCAGTGTTTCCCCCTCCATCCAGCAGTCCCCACTCTCTCACTCAATCCCAACTCCATTGTTCATGTCATGTCCATGGCTCATGCATGTAGGTTCTTTGGCTATTCCATTTCCTATACTTACATCATCATGGCTATTCTGTAACTACCTAATCCCCTTGTGCTTCTTAATCCCCTCACCTCTTCATCCATTCCTCCCTACCTCCCTCTCATCGGGGGACCATCAACACACTCTCTGTGTCCATGATTCTGTGTCTGTTCTTGTTTGCTTAGTTTGTTTTTTAGATTCAGTTATTGATAGACATGTATTTATTGCCATTTTATTATTCATAATTTTTTATCTTTTTTTCTTAAATAAATACCTTTAACATTTCATATAATAATGGTTTAGTGATGATGAACTCCTTTAGATTTTTCTCATCTGGGAAGCTCTTTATCTGCCCTTTGATTGTAAATGATATCTTTGCTAGGTAGAGCAGTCTTAGCTGTACGTTTCTGATTTTCATGACTTTGAATATTTCTTGCCAATTCCTTCTAGCCTGCAAAGTTTCTTTTGAGAAATCAGTTGACAGCCTTATTGGGATACCCTTATAGGTAACTAACTGCTTTTCTCTTGCTGCTTTTAAGATTTTCTCTTTCTCTTTAACCTTTTGCATTTTGATTATATGTCTTGGAATGTCAGTGGACCTTACAGGATACCTGCTACATTAGGCCATGCTACCTAGACAGGGAATTATAGAAGTTGTACCTAATACATGGAAACAAACACAGGGGGTAGCCAAAATGAGGAGACAAAGAAACATAACCCGAATGAAAGAACTGATCAAAACTCCAGGAAAACAACTAAACAAAATGGAGATAAGCAACTTATCCTATGCAGAGTTCAAAACACTGATGATAAGGATGCTCAAGGGACTTAGTGAGAAACTCAACAGCACAAAAAATATCAGTCAGAAAAGAAGAATGCACTAATTGTAAAAAAGAAATATTTACAGGGAATCGACAGTAGATTGGATGAAGCTGAGAATCAAATCAATGACTTGGTACATAATGAAACAAACAAAAAAAAACACCCTTCAAAACAAAACAAAACAACAACAACAAAAAACAATGAATCAGAACAAGATGAAAAAAAGAATCTAAAAAATGAAGATAGTGTAAACAACCTCTGGAACAATTTCAAGCATTCCAACATTCTTATCTTAGGGGTGCCAGAAGAAAAGAAAGAGCAAGAAATTGGAAATCTATTTCAAAAAATAATGAAAGAAAACTTTCCTAATTTGGTGAAGGAAATAGGCATGCAAGTCCAGGAAGCACAGAGAGTCCCATACAAGATGGATGCAAATAGGACAATGAATTCTTCAGCTTTTCAGCTGTTTTTTTCCTCCCACATTCCACATGGCACATTGCCTAAAAATGGTATAACTATTCTTTTCTTTTTTAATTACCATTCCAAGATTATTTAACAAGTCTTATGTTAATGTTGGGGCCCTAGTTGGAAATTGAGATTTTCAACACAGACCTCTGGATTGATGTACTTGAATATATTGAAATGCAAGATATTTGTGAACTATCTAGACTTGCAGTAATAGTTTATATCTTTTTGACAAGAGGGTTGTATTCCCACTAGCTTAAATATGATAAAAGATCCTCACCTTGCAAAAGATGTCCCAGGAACTAGAATGAATGTATAGCATGTACTGAATTGAGAGGTAAAATAATGAGCCTGCAAAGCAAGGAAAATTGCTGTACCAATAAAGGGCAGAGTGACCTAGCCAAGCTATACTGGCAGGAATCTGAAGATATCTATAAGATATCTATATCTTATCAAGGGGGGGCATTATAGAAGATTGGATAAAAAAGTTTGTGGTTATAGAAGGACTTTCTAACACATAATATTTAATTATTAAGCTAACATGTTGATAGTTGTGGCTCTTGAAATCTTGGAAAAAGTAATGCCCCAACCTGCCCTGAGGTAGAAAAGCCAGAACTGCTGCAGAAGATGGTAGAAGAAAACTCAAAAATCTCCTATAAGCAAGGCTGAAATCTCTTCTGATGGCCATGCCAAAGAGAGAGTAGTCTGCCTGGCAGCATCTTGAGAAATGCATGAGTACAAGGGGAACCTGCACTGCTGAGAAGCTAAATGGCAGCTGTCTTTTAGAAACCAGACCTGGAAGTAGGAGAGGATCTACAGAACTGGGCTCATGACAGTGAAGAGGATTATAAGATCTCAAAATCACAGAAGTCAAGTACCAGCACATAACCATAAGAAGCAAGCAGTGTTCCCAGGAAATAGATTTTGGGATGGAAATTTTAGGGCAAAAGGTTTATATCCTTGCCAATTCCCCACTATTGTATTATAAGCTACTTGAAGACACATAGTTGCCTTTCTCCTTCATTTATATAATTTCAGTACAGAAAGTATTGCTGGACTTTTTAAAGACTTCCAATAAAGGTTTGGAAATGAGCTTCCTAAAATTGTGGGAGTAGAAGGATATAGATGGCGCTGATGCTAGAGTCCTTGTGAGATTTTAGCTATTCGATTTGTAATTTCCATGATATGCTTACAAATATTCAGCTAAAAATGACTGTGTAACATTAAAATTAAAGGCAGGTTTATATATTATAACCCTTAATAAAGACATCTGTTTTAATGTTAAAGTGTGAAAACATTTATTTAAATTAAGCTT
Organism: Tonatia bakeri; assembly: GCA_004024845.1. Taxonomy (NCBI): domain Eukaryota; kingdom Metazoa; phylum Chordata; class Mammalia; order Chiroptera; family Phyllostomidae; genus Tonatia; species Tonatia bakeri. The sequence continues at coordinate 570,925 of PVIA01000113.1, forward strand.
TGTGTAGTCTTTTTTAAGGGGCATGGTTTTTGAGCAGAAAGCTACAAGGAAATTTATCTCCATGCTGGTTAAGCACAACCATGGGGAGTCACCTAGTGAGATGCCATAATGGTGGTAATGGTCATTTTTGTTCCAGTTAAGAAAGAACAAAAGCCTTGAAAATTAAGGAAGAAAGTGCTGAGATACCTGGGTAAATATCCAGTAAAAAGGATAGGGAATTTCAATCAGTATTTCTCAAACTATGTTCCTTATAACATGAGACTCTTATGAGTGATTAATCATGTGTAGTGTTCAAATAGTTTATAGTTGTATCTAAGTTTGAGAAATGGTGTTGTTAGCATAATGCTCTCCAGATCCACCCATGCTGCTGTGAAGGGTAGGAGCTCCTTCTTCCTTTCTGCTGTGTAATATTCCATTGTATAAATGTAAAGTTATTTCAAATTATTGTTATTTGTAAGTGAAATAAGCCAGGTGGTAAAAGACAAATACCATTATGATTTCACCTATAAAGATAACCTAATCAACAAAACAAACAAGCAAGCAAAATACAACCAGAGACATTGAAAAAAATGAACAAACTGACAGTAACCAGAGGGGAGAGGGAAGGGGATAACAGGGAAAGAAAGGGAATGGTTGTCAAGGAACACGTGTAAAGGACACATGGACAAGGCCAAAGGGGAGTAGGATCGAGGCCGGGACGTGGGGGGGGTGGGGCTGGGGGATGTTGGGGAGGGAATGTAGACAGCTGTACTTGAGCAACAATAAGAAAATAAGATAAAAAATGAAAAAAGAGAAATGATGTTCTGAGTTTCATATTAGATACAAGGTGAAGGCACATAGTGACTGTTTGACCTTTAAAAATATTATAACCTTCAAAAAGGACTGCATTGCTAATGAGTAAAAAGATTTCTCATAACTCCTGCTTTTTGTCAATGACTTAGGGAAAAGAAGATCTGAGATTATGGTTAAGAAGAATTAAGACTGAAAATAAGTTCACTAGATCTTTTAGATGTCTTTACATTGTATTTTAAATAATTTAAGTAGTTTATGATGTTTCCTAAGTTCTCTGTTAAGTACTATAAGAAAGAAACACAGAGATCAATTACTGTGTGGTTTATCTCATGAAAGATTTTACACTATGATAAGTTAGCCATGACATTATATTTTGTTATTAAAATGATCGAGAAACATCATTTATTATAATATGTACTCATTTAATCATACCTATACAAACATAGTCACCTGGACAATAGTACAGTATTTCTACATTATTGCCACCTGGCGATCAACTTGCTAAAACTTTTGATATTGTATTTAAGACAAAAATAATCTTATTCAAAATATCTACTCACGTATTAAAAATGACAAAAAATGTCATTTAAGCTTTTTTAGCTGGCAAAAAAAAGTAATCAAATGGAAGAATTTGTTTCTGGCAAGCTCAGTCTTCCTGTTTGGTACTACTTTACTGTCCCCCACGCCCCATATATGTGTGTGTGTGGTCCACCCTCCCTGCTTTACTCCTCTGCAGACTTGCTCAAATTGTTCATTTACATCAAGGTATGCATTATAGAAAGGAGTATCAAAACATGCCCTATTTTTTGGATTTTCATTTTTAATTAATGTTTTTAAGAGAATAGTGGCATTTTTATAGAAATCAGGGGACAAGGAAGATAGAGAGTCCTTGGATTTTATTCACAGCCCCAAATCACATAAAGTTAGCACTTTCTTTGATGTGTAAGTCAATAATACCACACAAAGTGTGTGTTCTAAGTTCACATTCAATTGCTTCTTGGCATTGAGGGGATTTTGCTATGGGCTTCACCTTGTAAGACAAAGATTCACCTTAAATGTCTCAGAGTAGGAAAATTTAAAGGGTAGCACTGTAGAGAACCAAGTATTGAATAACTAGTAGCTAGGCAACCAGAAGCAACTATAAAAAAGGAAATTTTAGAAAAGGTCAAGAAGGTATTATCTAAACACAAATTAGTGTTTTAATAAGATAAAGGATTATTCTGTGCTTGTCAGTGAACCTTGCTTGTGATACTTAGGTTCTCTCACACACACCTTTGTATAACATTTATTATGTCAGATTTTCTTCCATCAGATCTTAGCTTTGATTGCCTGGGGGCTCTTTTTGATAATTCGCTTGGCTCAGGCTGCCTTGATAGCAACTATAAATTAGTATATTTTAAGTACTGTCAATGTAAGAGAGAAGCACTGAACCTAATGGGATCATTAAATGCCTTCACAGCCTCTTGGTGGATAATTAAGCCAGTGGGGATAATACTTGACCCAAGGCTGACAGCGTGTCCAGCACCCTGTTCATTGGAAATCAAGTGCATCTCCTGAGTTAGGGAAAAGAAAGTCCAGTGTGGTTAAAGTCCGGTATCTACTGGGGCTTATTTGCTTGAAAGCAAGACATCCTATCTTTTAAGGCTTTATGAGCTAGTGTTTTATTTAGGTTACTTTGTTTGCTGGTAATATGAGACCAATTCATACTGGGAAGATAAGAATATCGGAGGGTCTCCAAGCCTGAGGAGAGGAATGAGACTAGATATTTGAAGCAATGAAACATTATTCTAACATTGTTGCCTTGTTATGATGTTTGATAAGTTCTTCACTTTCATCACAACTCCCTTTCATCTGCTTCTTTAGTCATCAGCACCAGCATCTGATAGTTTTCTTGCTTTTCATCACATCAACCAAGGACCTAAGGAGGCATTGAATTCTTCAGTCCCAGTTTCAACATTTCTAGCCAAGTTCTCATATTGGTCATACTAGGTTCAAGTGCCCACCTCTGAATCAATGAACATAAGGTCAAAAAAATTATACAATCTACCGTAAGAATTAGAAAATGTATATGTGGCTGTGTGAATGGAATTATAAGAGGTGAGTGTGAAGCAGAGACCATACAATTGGCATGCACTTTACCTTGCCACCTTACCATATTCTTTAGGTAAGGACGAGTCACCTAGAAATGTAATAGCTGTCTCAGCCATGCATAGGCTATAAAGAATATAATAACCTTATGTGGGAATTACTTATCATTTTCTTCCTCAAGTGTAAAGTGGCTATGTCTCTGGAAAAAAAAGTTCACATTTCACCAAATACAGTGTCTAACCATAGAGAGAAGTTGCAGCAAACATAACAATCAAAGGAACACACATTAAAATGACAGAGAGATGCAAGCCATACATATTTATCCTGCACTCACGAACGACTTCTATCACGCCTACAGTGTGTGATAAGTGAAGTGCATTTTTCAGAGAAGACTGGGCTGCATGGGAGAAGACCAGTATCTGTAAACACAGAAGAATATCCAGTAAATTAGAAATTAGCCATGGGACTGAACATTTTACTCTCTACTTTCGTCAAGAAGAACTAGAATTTCTTATAAAAACCTTCAGTGTATTCTTTATAGTTTACCTTGCACAGTAGGCATAAAAATGTATATGGTTCTCAAAAAGCTGTGTGTTAAACTTTTCCTGAGACTTTATTTTGCTATATTCATAATGTCCCAATTTAAAGAACAAACAGTACTACTCCAGGTACTACTACATAGTCATACCTAAACAAATGGAATCAGACTGACTTCAAAGTCCAAGATTCTCATGCCATTTGTATAAATCTAGAAACATGTTCTCTTCCAGAAATATGGTTTGAAGGAGTTTATTTTTACTCAGGGATGCTACAATCTAGACCAAATTAGACAACTTGCTTGTTTGATTATGGAGAGCGTCTAGAGAAAGTTTTTACACAGAAAAGTGATTTTGGGTCAGTTTTAGAAGGGATGGCTGCCCACCATAACCACATAGAGCATTTTGATCTCAATTATATAATTATGAGCATAATCTCAGACAAGGATAATTATACATGTTAGAAGTTTTCTTTGAACTTCTGTACTTTGGTTTTTGCTAAAACTGGGTAGCATGTAAAAGCCACTTGAGTGCATTGAGGATATGGACAAATAAGAACTTTCTTAAGCTTTAATCTACATTTTTTCTCTAGAGTGTGGTCACTTGGCAGAAGAGACATGTGTGTCTAAGAGTACATAATGACAAAGACACAATCTTCCAACACTGCAGATTAATCATCTGCCTAGAGTAAAGGATAAAATTATGTCCAAAAGAAAGCCAGTTGTTTGCCACATAAATCTAGGGGACAAATGTCCAGCTTCTACTCAAGTCACCAATATTGAAATGATGACACTCCACTTACTGTCTTAGGCGGGTCTGCCTGAAATACTTTCTCCATGCTTATTTAGCCCTTCACCTACTGAACACTAAGACAAAGGACAACACATTTAACAACAACAATGACAAGCCATATGTGTATGTCAAAGAGGAACAAATTAGAAGTTCTCTCTCTCTCACACACACACAAAGGTAGACTATATTAATGGAATTAATCACACAAAATTTTATTCTTACTTTCATTTCCTTTTTTTTCATCCTCTAGCCTTTTTGCCATTCTCTCCAGCAATGCCTGTCTACACTGTTGCTATCAGAGCAAAAGCTATTTCAGTTGCCCCTTTCATAACATCTTTTGGTTCCTGTGACTCTGGATCAAATCTACTTTAGGAGAATGTGGCTAAAAATGTGCCAGCTCCCAATGACTCTGATGCCGAAAGATGCGGTATTCTTGGGGTCTCAAAGGATTTAGTCTCTCAGTATTGGATGCCAGGTTTTCCTCCCAGGCACCTGAAGTTCAGGGTAGGTCTTTTTCGACATTTTGTAATCCTGTATTTTCCCTTTCTTCATCCACTCTTTAGAAGGAATGTCTCAGAGAGGTTATTCTGTCCTGTCCTTCGTCCTTCCTCCGTGTCTCTCATGCTCTAAGTACTCCACAAGTTCCAGAAAGCACCCTCTGTCACCTTCTTATCTCCGTTTTCCCAGCGGTGTTATGTGAGATTCTGCATGGCCTGTCAGCACAGCTCACAGGCTGTTCTTCTCAGACCTATTTACTGTCCTTTTCAATCCAAAGAACAGTATTTTTGTAACACCTACTCTTCATCTACTTTCTCCACAAGAGCATATAGACTTCCAATCAGAAAGTTTCCTGTTTCATTCCTCGATATTTAAGTGATTATGATCTTTACTCAGGCTAAATTAAAAATTGCTGTCAAGATAGGAAGGGCCTACCAAGTGCCAGTGGAAAGAATAGTACCACAGGAGCATACTGTGTAGTAATTTTATGAATCAAGGGGTAAAATGCCTCAACTGTGGCTTCCTGTTCTTTGAACTCTCGGCGTTTTCATTTAAAACAGATTTGGTTTTCTTTCTCTTAGGTTGGCACTCCGGCAGAATTCTGCATTAGAAACAGTGATCTATATGGAGATATAAATTATATTTCATGTTAAAACATGTTTGTTGTTGACATTCTTTTGGCTTACAGTGATGCCACATTTAGTGGAAGTTTAGTGTGTTCCAGAAGTTGCTTAAAATAATTTTGACAGGGAAAAAATGGTGCCATAGAGATTATAACAAAGAATAGGTTTTTAAAGATTATTGTATTTTAGCTCATAATGAGAGGTAGAAGAATGCGGGGTTTTAGTATGATAGTTGTTAGGTCTCTAGCAATAGCTGGGCCTCCCTGCAGATTTAAATCAGGATGGGACTGACACTGAATCTGCAGAGTAACTCATCAAATCTACGTGGGATATTGGTGATACGGAAGACCCCTGAAAGACATAATTCATTTTAGAAACCTCCAGAGCATTTCAACTCTTCAAAATAACTATCTTGTTTGTTTGTTGGTTAAGTTTATTCTTAGACCTCCTGAATATTCTTGTGTCGACCTTAAAAGGATGGAAATTTCCCACCTGAGGAGAGATTTTGACAAATGTCACAACCTAAGGATATTTGTAAACAAGAGCTATCCCATGACTAGCTAACCATAGAGAGACCACTTTTGAGAATCTTCTCACATCAATGAGCCCACGCTAAATAGACATGAAGTCTCTTTTTCATGAACTTCCTTCAATGATCATTAGGAGCTTCAAGCTTCCCTGGGGTATTGTGGAAGCTATGCAATGATTAACTTTTCTTTTCCTAAAGTTTTAAAATTCATATATCTTACCATCATAAATTAAATTACTTTAATCTTTGTCTAAATGAAATCGACATTTGGCAGGCAGTGATTTTCCTGCTTGAATGGAGGTGGCATGGCTACTTTGACCAGCGTGGCAGAGAGAACTCAAGTATCAGATAAAACAGATCGTCTCTAGGTTTTCATCGGAACCTGATATCCTGTTATCATAGAATTGAGGCTACAAGGTTTTCAATATGAAACACATTCATTGCTTCCTTAAATCTGCAACCTGAAACCAAAGCCAGAATTTTAAGTCACAAAGACATCACTGATAGCACACGGGAAATTTTCAGATGTGCCAGGGGATTCAAGGAACATTGCTTCCATTAATCTTGCTGAAATTCTCGTGACTAAATCCCTGTGCATTGCTTTTAAGATTTGCTCAAAAATGTCTCAGCATACAAAGCATGGGCAAGTTATTCATTACAGCTTTTACTGTACAGCATCCTGAAACTGTTTCTAAGTAATGTAGCACTGAATTTCCTCTCCTATAAAAGACCATAAGGTACATTTTGACTAAATGAAAGATGTGCTTTTTGATAACATGAACTTTTACTAAGTGTGAAAACTAGTTTTTATACTGAGCTTGACTGAAAGGAAAATGGTAGTAAAAAATAAAAGAAACTATAGCAGGTCTATTGATTTGTACCATAACAAATGATACAAACCTAGATTTTTTATTGCATGTGTGTGTGTGTGTGTGTGTATTCTCAGAATATGATGATATGCATATATTTTCTTATCTATGTATTTATCTATCTATTTATCCTTTGATTAGGTGCTGCAAATACCAAGGTTATAACACAGAGAACACAGAGATGGTTTATGGTGTACTGGGGAGATCAAAAGACAAGGTGTAGTAAAGACAAATAACAGGGGACAGTGGAACTCAGCCTTGGTCGCAGGTGCTGCACTTCACCTCTCTTTGCTCCTCCCTGGTCTGCTGCCACCATGGCCCAGGCCGATGTTATGGACCAGAACTTAATTTTGAACATGAATGACCACAGCTTTGTGGTTTGTGCTTTTAATAGGACAGTCTTCAAAGTTGATGATTTCTTGGCCAATGAAACAAAGGGAATCCAAGTGATTGGTGTTCACTTCTTGGAGGAGATGGTCTCCAAGCAGAAGAAGACTCAGCAGATTGTAGAGCTTGTGAAGGCTAGTCAAGCTGTTGATGATGTCATCGAAAAATTGGTACCATTGTTGGACACTGGTGACATTATCATTGATGGAGGGAATTCTGAATACAGGCATACCACAAGATGATATAGAGACCTCAAGGCCAAGGGAATCTTCTTTGTGAGGAACTGCATAGGTGGTGGAGAGAAAGGGGCCCAGTATGGCCCAGCGCTTATGCTCAGAGAGAATGAAGAAGCCTGGTGCCACATCCAGACAATCTTCCAGGGCATCCACTGCAAAAGTAGGAACATGAGGGTCCTGCTGTGACTGGGTGTGGCAGGAGGGAGCAGGGCACTTTGTGAAGATGGTGCACAATGGGATCGAATATGGGGACATGCAGCTGATCTGTGAGTCTTACCACCTGATGAAGGATGTCCTGGGTATGGAGCATGATGAGACAGCACAGGTATTTGAGGACTGGAATAAGACTCATTTCTGATTGAAATCACAGCCAGTATTCTCAAGTTCCAAGACAACGATGACACTCCACTGCAGATCAGGGACAGTACAGGGCAGAAGGGCATGGGGAAGTGGACTGCCATCTCAGCCCTGGAGTACGGTATGCCGTCACCCTCATCAGAGAAGCAGTCTTTGCCTGATGCTTGTCATCACTGAAGAATGAGGGGATTCAAGCTAGCAAAAAGTTGAAGGTGCCTCAAAAGATCCAGTTTAAAGGCAATACGAAATCATTCCTCGAGGACATAGGAAAAGCCCTCTATGCTTTCAAGATCATCTCTTATGCTCAAGGTTTTATACTGCTACAGGCAGCTAATCAATTTGGCTGACCCTCAAAAGGGTGCCATTGCCTTGATGTGGAGGGGGGTGGGCTGCATTAGCAGAAGCATATCTCTAGGAATGATAAACTATGCATTTGATTGAAACCCAGAACTTCAGAACCTACTGCTAGGTGCTTTCTTTAAGTCAGCTGTCGAAACTGTCAGGACTCCTGGTGGTGAGCAGGCAGCCCAGGTGTCCATAAAGGCATCCCCGTGGCATCTCCTGCTTCACCACTGCTTTTTCCTTCTGTGATGGCTACAGATGTGAAATGCTGCCAGTCAACCTGACCCAAGCTCAGCAGGATTACTCTGGGGCTCATACTTATAAACCCTTAGCCAAACCAGGGAAGTTTGTTTACACTGACTGGATGGGCCAGGGTGGCGGGGGGGCGGGGAGGATGTGTCATTGTCTTCATACAATGCCTAATTAAACTAGGGTCACCCACCACTGTGGATGAGATAGGAAACAAATTCACATGGACTACCGAGTCCTGTGGAGGAAAAAGGACGGCACGATAACTTTCTCAAGGGGAGAGCACCTCAGAGTGCCTCAGCCACTCTCTCAAGAGGAGAGTGCCTTGACCCTTGCCTTGACAAGCTTTTATTGCTTTTATGGGCACCATTACATGATGGTCCTCATTTACTATGCAGAGGTTTGCTTTAGGTAGTTACCTTTTACAGCAAACAAAGGAGAGGATGGCACTAATCACATCACAGAAGAAGGATATTTTCAAATGCAAAGAGAAAAGTGGTTGAACTGGCTATACTCATCCTTGGAAGGTTTAGCACAGACCTTTAGGAAATTATAGTAAGCACTTGCTGCCTCAATTCAGGGTGAGGGAGTTTTAGCAAAAAGCAAGTCTCAATGCAGGTCTGATTCCCCACGGGAGAACCTATCCGTGGGTGTGGGTACTGTGCCTCAGACCTCACTTTCCACTGAGAGCTGGGCCTACACCATGCAGAATGCTCTCCTATACACCACGATGCCATAGGTAGAGACATTTCATTTGCCATGCAACACTGCTTACGTGGCCCTTTGCTGTATCTTCTGCTCAGATCTTTTAAAACAGTGTCATACGAGACTCCTGAAAAGCCACCCCAAGCCTACTTGGGGAGTGGTTCTGTGAGAACTGTTGTGCCCTCTGCCACTGCTTCCTGGGACAGAGGGAGGATTGTCACAAGCTCCATAAAAGGAGCCAACTCATTGAAGTGATCACTGTCCGAATGCCTCTGTGGATCAGGGAGACACCCCGAGTTTGCCTTGGTGGAGAGATCACAGAGAATGGATGGGATCTTGTGGAATCTGCTCAAGCTGGATCCTTTGTATCACTCAGCTGAATTCCCCTTTCCTCTACTTAATAAAAGCTACGTTATATTTCAAAAAAAAAAAAAAGACAGAAATGAAGGAAGTAATGTAACAGGGAAGAAGAAACCTGAGAAGGAAAATATTTGAGGCACACAGGGTCATCTGAGGATTTGAATTATAGAGCTAGTTGGCTAGTGCTGTAACATAAAATTAAAATCTTATAAAGTCAGATTTAGAGGGCTTTGTAATGCAATGAGAATTTTCCCTTCCTTTCACAAAGATGAAATGATCAAATCAAGAATTAAGAGAGATAATTTAGGAGGTTTCATGAACAATAAGTTGGTATGAGTAGACAATGAAGGCAGGCAAGTCAATAAAAAAACTATTTCACAGAGCAAGTACAGAGGATATAATATGAAAAAGGGATGGCCAGCAATGGGCAGAAAAATAATTAGATTAAGAACTTGATTGAGTATGTGTTATGGGGGAAGAGGGGTCAATGACTGATAATTTTTAGCATACAGGGTTGAGATATAGCAGAGAATAGAAGAGGTGGTCTGAAATTGAGACAGAAGATAATGATTTCTGTTGGTTATGAGAACCAGTGCTCTCTGAGGTTTGTGAGTAATTGCTGAGTGAGTTTGGGGGCTGTAGGCACAGAATTTGACACATTAGCTTATAAATTATGGGATTGATGAGCTCATCTGGATAAATTTTAAAAAGAGTAAGCGAAGATGAGATTGACTGGGGAATCTTGGTGGTGGCAGAAGTTAGAGGGATGAGAGGGCCAAGAAAGCTTCCCTAGGGGAGTTTATTATTATAGCTATGGAGAACTGTCACCAGAATCTTGAAAGGCAAAGTGGGTGAGGAAGATGAAGCCATTAGTCTGGATCACTATGGGGTGATTTGGGCATTTCAATAGAACAGTAGGGATTTAGGAGTGATTGTGGATATAAAAAATGAGACATATGAGGTGGAAGGAGGTAGTATAAACTTACTTTATAGATGTTTGGAAACAGAATCAAGGAGATACATGAAGCAGTATCTTGAAAAGGCACAGGTTGAACGCTCAAAAGTAAAGAGAACGGATTGGTGGTTGCCAGAGGCTAGGGCCTGGAAGTTGGCATAGTGGGTGAAAGGAGTCAGGAGGCATGAGCTTCCATTTATAGAAAAACTAAGACATGGGAAGCAATGGACAGCTTGGTGACTTTTACAATAATATTGTGTTACATGTGTGAAAGTTACTAAGAAACTAGATCATTTTTCATCACAAGAAAAAGGTCTGTATTGTTAATGTATGTTAACTGGATTTATTATGATCACTTTGCAATATATACAAATATTGTTATTTACTTAAAACTAATAGAGTGTTGTAGGCCTGTTATAACTTAAAAATGAAACAAGCATATATAAGTACCAAAAACATGGAAAAATCATAGTGGAGAGAAAGATGCTTTAGGAAGGGAGACCCTGGGGTGTTTGAATAGTACACTGGGGAGTCCAGTGGGGAGAGAAAACCTGCAGGCAAAGGAAAACTTTGACATTTCACTTCAATCTTCAAGAAATTACTTTCTCTCTCATTACAAAGTCATGCACAGGATGATTTGGGTCATAATAACTACTTAGAGAGCTACCTGAAAAGACCCTCCTGTCCCACAAATTAGCATTTTAATAAAATGAAGTTTATGTCATGTCTTGTTATGCTTTATTTTTTGTATTACGGAATCATTTATAGCCTTTATTCAGGCCCCAGAATCACAAATGGCTGTCTTGACAAGTACTCTTATCATCATCACTGTGGAGAGAAGGGGCATCATAAATCTCATGGGTTCGTACAACTTTCTCACCGAAGTGATACACAAGTACTGTCCAAAAAAAGTCCAGCCATTGCTAATATAACATAAACAGTTTGTGTGACATCAATGTAACCTGGCAGTAAAGGAGAGTGGACTGGAATATGCATGCATGAGCAATGACGACTTCACTATATTAGTCAGTGAGGGTGGTAGGCACTGTTGACTGAGCATGGGGCACTGTGTGGCTGTCACTTTCAAAATGACTGAACAACTAGAGCAACAAATCTGTATCAAATTTTGCTTTAAGCTTGAACATTCCTCCAAAGAAAATATTTGAATGATTCAGAAAGCCCAACTATGGGGTAACTGGTGATTGGCAGCTTTATCATGACAATGTGGCCACTCATGCATCACATCTTATGCAGAGATTTTTGGCAAAACATCCACTTACTCTGCCTGCCACCATCCCCGCCCCCACCCCCCTGGAACAGATTTGGTGCCCTGGGACTTCTGGCTTTTCCCAAAACTAAAATCACCTTTGAAAGGGAAGAGCTTTTAGACTGTTGACGAAATTCAGGAAAATACAGTAGGGCAGCAGATGGCAATTGGGAGAACTGTGTGAGGTCCTAAGGTGCCTACTTTGAAAGGGACTGAGGCATTATTGTCCTACATACAATGTTTCTAGTATCTTGTTTCTTCTTCGATAAATGTCTTGATTTTTCATTTTACACAGATGGATGCTTTCTGGACACATTTCATATGTGGCTTCTCCTCACATCTCATTGGCCAAGTTAGTCTACATAGCTACCTCACTTCAGGTGGTCAGGGCAGGGCAACCCGACGAAGTGGCAAAAATGTTGTAACTGTTTGTAGTGATTACACTACATTAAAAGCTTTGAAGGGAACTGTAGGATTCAGAAGAGATGGATGAGGGATCAAAATGGGTTGTATTAATTACATTATTCAATGCTATTAGGCCCCTTGAAATGCATATAATATTGAAATCATCTCATAGGAACACCTGTGAAAGGGAGTGCTTCATAATTATTTCTGAATGCTTCTAACAAAATGAGACAATTAGCCTCCTCTAATGCATTAGTTATGATAAGTTTCATCTGCATGTGACAGGAAAAAGAATAGTATGACAATGGCTTCAAATAAGAGATAATTATTTTTATCTTATGTAAAAGTATGGATATGTACAGGGCCTCTGTGGTCCTCAAGGACTAGGTTTTTTCTACCTAATTTCTTCACCATCTTCAAAGTTTGACTTCTGTTTCGTGATCCAAGGTGCCTGTTCCAGTTTAAGCCATTTCATCTGCATATGAACAGCAGGGCACTTCCTAAAAGTTTCACCACCACTTCTGGATATATTGTCTTGTCCAGAATTTAGATATATTTCCACAGTGAAGTCTGGCCTGTGTGGTCTTTACATTGGTTGCCCTTGAGCTTAATTAGCATTTGAAAGTTCCATTTCTGAATAACAAGAGGAGAAATGGTATCATATAACTATTCACTTTAGATACTTCACTATGCCTGTGAGGAGGGTCTGCTTCTTTTATTTAGGGTTTCCTCCTATTTTTTAGCAATTCTTAGCATGGACAGGAATTAGGGATTCCAGGCTCCATATCAGAAATGTAACAACTCAGTTGGAATACATGTATTTTGGAGCTAGAATGTCTTCTCTAACCTCTTACTCAGAATGGTGCAGCGCTTTGAGAAAATGAGCATCAGTATTGGTTTTGTGCCCACTTAACTATCTCCACTAATTCACAGCTCATGCAGGGCAATGACAGCGAGCTTGAAAAAATGTGACCAATATTTTCAGTTGGCTATGAGTTTAAGTAGTAGTTCCCTACCCAGAACTGGTCTCCACGTGGAGTTCTTGCTATAGAAATTCAGAGAGAGTGAGTTTTGGAGAGTGGTAAAGATTCTTCATTGTCACTTTACTCCCATTATGGGAGCTGTAAGATGGAACAGAGTTTACCACTAAAAGAGAAAAGAGATAAAATGCTACAGAACTTCAAAAGCAGGAGAGGTTGGCAGCTACACTTGACCCAGCATTAGACCTGGCACAGATTTCAGGAAACAGTAGAGATCTTTTACTTTGTACTTTTGGTTTTTATTTGTTCTTTGTTAGATCCTTTCCACTTTATACAGCAGATGCTGAACTTACATCATTATTGTGTTGGTAGTGGTAACACAAATTTGAATTGTTGGGAGAATGTATTATTCATGTTACAGAGGAGATAATGTTTGCCAAAGATGCATGAATTAAATATCCAGTAGCCCAGGGCTTGATGGAGCTCTCAGTCAGGGAATGTAGAGTGTGGTGAGCACACTGTGATGTCTGAGATTCCTGAGGATTTAGGATGCCCCTCGCATTGTTTTGTGCTTTAAGATAGAACAGCAATGGCAAAACAGAAAGGGACATCTACAACTGAAGATTTTACATTTAATTAGGAATTGGATCATGGTCTGGATCAAGGCAGAAGAGAGTAAAAGATGTGTATAAATCAATGCTAAGTACATTAAAAAATGAGCTCTGTCCTTATTTTGCAAAATAACATTTCAGATCACTTTCTGATGTCATATTTAAATCTCATATAGCATTATAAAAATTTTTGCCTATTAAAGGAAATTTATTTTCCTCTGCATTTCATTCAAGTTTTCATTATTATGGATTATATGTAAAATTCAGTATGAATGATTTCCTTTTTAATTCCTGACCAACTCAAAAATTTTAATAATTGCACAGCCTTTTCTTATTAACAACTGTATCTAGATGTTAAATAACCCTTCTTTTGGCAAACAGAAATAAATTAAGAAAAGATATTGCAACCAGTTGACTTGGACCTGATACCAAGCCATTTATTTTTAGGCCATTTAAAAAATATGTGACACTGTCTATATCACAAAGAAACGTTAGAAAATAAGGCTTTATTATAGGCTGTCAAGTCAGCTTTTAAAGTTCAAGGACATATAGCCTTAGTGTATTTATTTATTCATAACTTATGCTCATTTTATTTTAAGTGGTTATGCATTAATAAAAGATAACAGTTGTTTATGCCAAATCATATCTTTTTTCTTTATACAGAAGAAAAGCAGAGGAACCTATAATTTTATATAGTTGTTAGTTGAGGAAAAATAGATCAGTCATATCACAGTATCAGTTTATAAGAAGTCTCTTGACAAGAAATTTTGCACCAAAATTGATAGCACTTTGAATACAGTAGATTATAATCTCCAGTGAAGGATGAATAAAATCAAACAATACTCAAAAGATGCTATTTTGCAGAATGATAGCAAGCACCCTACTCTGCATTCATATGTTCAGCACTCTAAGCATATGATTGATTTAGGTGTGTACCTGTTAGCAACAGGATGGCACAGCGAATTGCCCAGTGGCTCTGAAGGAAAATGCTAGCAAGTTGAAAGAGTGTGAGTGAGAGCTTTTATTCAATTATGAGAACAAAATAGGACATACCCTTGGTGAAACTGTACTTTCTATACGTGTTTACATGTAAGTATGTGAGTTTAAATGTTGTTACTGGCATTTTCACTAAATCTCAAAATAAGTTAAAAGATGGAATTTAAAAAGGGTCCTGAACTATAAGACACAGTTACTTTGATATCAACATTTCCCCAGATTTGGCATGAGCAGAAGGAATTACTGGCTCTTAATAAGGATAAACGAAATCTCTTTCTTTTGCTCCCTTGAATTAATTGGTTTCGCCTGGCCAGACTTGCAGTGCACACCGTGAAGAATGGAGGGCCTTGGCGTGTGCCATGTTTTCTCCACTGCATTAATTGGACTGTAAATGAGATTTTGATCAATAAAATAAAATATGCTGCCTGGAGCATACAAAGGGAAGCACAAGAGAGCTTCAAATGCTTAGTAATCTGAACACAACTTAAAGCTCCTCCTATAATCAGTTCAAATATAATGTGTACTTCTAATTGATCTATTCTCTTAAGCCATTTTACAAATTCTTAAATTTCATAAAATAAAATAAAAATAAATTTCGGGAATAAGACCTTGATGTTTTTTCTTCCCCCAAATGTAGTTGGTGCTCTCTAACACTGCTCCAGGCATAATTTATCACAATTTCAACACCTATGTGGATTATTCCTCCAATACTTTGAACACTCAATTCTTTGACCTCCTCTCTTTCTAACCTTGTTCAACAGCTTCCTTCCACCTCTTACACTCATCCTCATACCCTAGGTTTCAGTGTTCCCTGCAAACGTGACACCATAATTCTCATTTTAAATGTCCCACATTCAAACCGTCACATTCTATTTTTCTGGCTCACTTCCTCAAGTGCCCTTCAACAATCTGTCTATTTTTTCTCAATGGGACTTTTAAATAATAGTGATCTCACTTGTCTTTTTTATGTTCATGTTTTCATTCCTCTCTTCCCAGCTTGAATACTATGTTCAGTCATGTCGCTCCCTTGCACACATGTTTGACTTTCTTAGTCTTCTTTCAGTTCCTCATTCTCACCAATCCTGGGTAATTCCCACTCTCTACGTGTTCTGTGGCAGCTCCTGCCATAGCTCAATGTGTTTGAAGGAAAAGACATATCTTGGCTGACTAATCCCATTTGAAATTTTTTGTATTTTTTATTAAATACTTTTGATTTTATTGTTGTTCATGTAGTTTCCTGCCTTCCCCCCCCCACCCTTCCCCACTACCCCAGCCATTCCCTCCTCCCTCCTCTGTTCCCAACCCTCCTTGTTTTTGTCTACGTGGTGTTGTTTATAATTGTTCCTGTAAACCCTTCACCCTTTTCCTCCCATTTGAAATTCTTCATCGCTGGCACAGGTGGAATTATGGAGCCTGGAATCAAACTGCAGGCACTGTGTCCATTCCTTCTTCCTCTTTCAAAGGCAACTGCTGCAGATCTAAACACCCGCTAACCTCATACCTGTCTTCTCCTGTTTCCCTCTCAACTGATAAACAGTTGCTAAGAGAACACTCCACTGACACTCTATTTCCTTCACTTTGCTGAAGCTGATAGTCAGCTACAGTCACTTCTCAGTTGGCTTACCTGAGAAATCTTTTCTCCTTGAAACACTTTTTTTCACCTATCACTCCCCTGGTCATCCTTCAGCCCTGCTGACCACTCCCCTTCAGTCACGGTGGTGGGTAATGCCTCTTTTCCCAGGTGCTTAACATTGGAATGTTCAGGGCTCATTTCCATGGACCACTTTTCTTTTATGCTTTCATTCATTCATTTGTTAATGTCATCCAGTCTCATGGCTATAAACCACAACTTATGCTGAAGCTTCCTATATTTATTGGTGTAATCTGGACATTTCCAGAACTCCAGGATTTGTATCTGCTTGCTTACTTGGGTTTTTCCCTTGAATATAGGAAGACATGCCAATCTTAACATGTTCAAAACTAAAAACTCAATCTCAGTTCTCCCTGTAAAGCAAGCATATTCTGGCTTCTCATGTTCCCCATTTTAGCTAATGGGAAGCCCATCTATCCAATTTTTTTACTCAAAACCTTTGCAGTCAAACATCTTTGAGTCTTTTGCTGACACATCCCAGTGCTCTCTGTAATTGATCTACAAAAAGGTAGCCAGCACTACCTTCGGAACCTACCCAGAAAACAGTTACTTATTCCTAGTATCATTGCTTCCACCTTTGTCCACTCTGCTCTCATGTCTTGCCTATATTATACAATAGCCTTCTTCTTCTGCCTTTGCCACACCTTCCTGCACTTTCAACCTATACTCATCATAGCAGGGAGAGAATGCATGTAAAATATGTCGTAAAACCTCCTTTGTAAATCCCTGAAGTGGCTTCCTAAACTCAAACAAAAAGCTAAAAATGTTACAATAGCCAATAGCCTTAACTTGCTGTGCCTTCCAAATCCTCCCTGACCTCACCTCCTACCACTCTCCCCCTCACCCATTCTAATTCAGCCACACCAGGCTCCTTGCTCTTCCTGTAATACACAGGCATGTACCTGGCTCAGGGACATTATAGTCTCTTACTATTCCTTTGGCCTAGAAAGTTCATTGCCTCACCTCTTGGAGACCTTTACTCAAAGGTCAGTGAAACTCACTTTGAGCAATTTGGAGCCTTTTATATTCTTCTTGACCCCCACCCCCATTTTGCTCTAAAACACTACACCTGCTTATATTTATATGGATAAACACACATATACTTACTCATATTAATTAACTAATTAATATTTGTCCAGTTTCTCCCATTAGAATGCAAGTTTCATGAGGACAGGGAATTTTATTTTTTGCGTATTTGTTTGTTTTTACTGCTCTACCCCCAGCACCTAGAAAATACCTGCTCAAAAATATGTTTATTGAATGAATGAATTAATGGGTTCAGTGGTAACATTAGTTCACACATGATCTTGGGGAAGAATACTTTAAATATTTGGGCCATTTTGAGGAAATATGAGTTTGACAGTGTCAATTTCAGACATCCATGTTAAAATTTTAGGGCTGCCTTTTTGAAGGTAAAGAGTAACTTCTGCAGTGTCTGTATGTTTGTTAAAAGAAACTCTTGCAACTCTTTTGATGCAATTTTTGTGCTGCTTTTACTTTTGTCCTGCAACATTTTCATAGAGCAATGTTTCTCACAGAAACCTGCTAACAAATAATATCTGTTTAATTGGACCTCCTTGCCTTCACCAGGGAGGAATTAAATACCCAAGTTCAGGTTGATGGTAGCTCTGGGACTAGGATTCAGGACCCCTTCTGTTTATTTTTAGCTCCTCTGATTATAACTGTTCCCTCCATCAAATTATAGAAAAGTGAGACCCATTCAGCAGGAAACTCTAAAGGCAGACATGGAAAATTAATTTTTAGGAAAATGATTAGGGGATAATAGCATGTCAGCATCTGGGCATGGAGTGGGGATAATGTTACTCTGATACATCAAGTTACTGATCAGCAGCAATAGACTAAAACTTTTTATTACACAAACTAAATAGGATTTATGAAAAGAGGGACTGCTTTTTCTTAAATCATCTGTCTCACTGTGACATTCCTTGTAATTTGCTTTTTGCTTATTCACAGAATGTTTCTCATTAGCCGCGTTGTTTTCCTCCTCATCCTCACCTCTGGGCTACTTGTGTTTGTGCACATTAACTCAGAATCAGCTTCTAACTCTCTGGAGATAAGTCTTTTCCATTTTTCATCTCAGAAGGTCTTGGCGCCTGGGGCACCGTTTGCTGGAGGGCTTTGCAGACCTCAAGCTCGTTTTCTGAGGAATAGAAATTCTCTTGGGTATTTATGTCTTCCAAATGGCATCATTCCTTATATTGCCATACACTAATAAAGAAAAATCCTAAAATATTTATAGTCATTGTCTTCGGTCTGAAAAATGGAGAAATCCTTTCTAAAGGTCTTTCAGAGCTCAGTTAGCTGCTGTCCTGTGATTGCCAGCCATTTCTATTCTGTCTGCCTTCAGTTTCTAGAGCTGTTGCATACTGTCACACTTGGCTGCTTTTATGCTAAAAAAGATTCCTGTCCTCTCTCTGCTACTATTCAGCTCTATATGCTTTCTCACTCTTCGTTCTCAGTTATGTTTGATTTAAGACTCTTGTCATTGTAACCTGACTTGCCACTAGTGTAGACTTAGTGGATCTAAATCCTGTTACAGCACCATATAGCGCCATCTCATGGGAGTCCACCACACTGTACAACTCAGCTAATTCTATGCAGAACAAAAGAAAGTCACAAAATTTCAGAAATACCGACTTAAAAACATCAATTACAATAATTCACCAGTTTTTTAATGTAATTCCACCTAATGCTCCCCTTTAGCACCCGAATGCTCAGGACGGTCTTGTCCACCCTGGACCTTAGCCATTGAGTGCTGCCACCCACGGGCGCTTCCCACCAGCTACTTCATATGTCCTCCTCTCTGCTTCCTTCATTTGTGTTCCACTCACACTACCAGATTTTAGAACTCACCGAATTCTGAAGATTTTTTCACCTCCTATGTGACAGCTAACTGATTTGCGCTAATAACAAAATGAAGCAGTGGGGAGATAGATTCTTGTGCCCAGGTCCCTGAAGATCTCCTTAAGTAATATATGCATTTCACCCCAAAATCCTCTAGCCACAGTGAATCATTTCTGTTGTCAAATTAAAAGTGTCACTCATAGTAAAAAAATAGTTTTAATGTAGATTGAAAACTTTTTAACTACCAAGCTGTCTGCTAAATTTTCTATATCCTTTAAAAAAAAAACCTTCGTGATTACTCTACAGCAGTGATTTCCAACATTGTTCATCTCATGGCGCACATAAACTAATTACTAAAATTCTGTGCCAGACAAAAAAAAAATATGTTTTTGCCAATCTGACAAAAAAAGGTATAATTTTGATTCCTTCACACCAGATGGCTATTGTGTTGGCTGTCGTCATCTTTTCATTTGACGATCTAAGGGAAAAGAGGTCAGTGCACCTGACTGAACGGTCAGTCATTGCTTGTTTTAAAAATTCTTGTTGCACACTGGTGGAAAAATCGCTGCTCTAGGGAGATAACAACCATTCTAAATCACATTTTACTAATGAAAACAGAGATGAAGGCGATTAAGTAACTTGCCCAAGGTCACAGAGCGGGTTTGACATAACATATCTTTTAATCCTTACAATTACCCAGTTGTCTGGTGAATGGATTTAAATAATTTTCCATGTGTCTCAAAGCCGGTAAGTAGCAGATTTAGCACTGAAAGTGAATTTCCTGACTTAAGATCTTTGGATTCTTCTATAATACCTATGTCTTAATCACATTCTACTAACCCTATACAATGAAAGTACTAGGGTACTTTGAAATTCATTTAAAAAATAAGCAGGTTGTACTGGTTATCTGTTGCCACAATCATGCTATGTAGCACTCACTTAGAAAACTTCAGGGACACACACACATGCAAAGTATATGTTTATTTGGCTCATGAGTCTGAGGGATTCAGCTGACCGGACTGGGTTGGCTCACTTGTCTGGGTCCGCTGTGGGTCATTGAGCATCCTGCTCATCCTGGCTGGGCGAGCTCATGTATCTGGAGGTCTACTGGCTGCTGCAGATCTAGAGAATCTCATCTGAAAGGGTGCAATGACATTATCCAGCCAGCTGGCATGGGAAAGTTCTCCTGGAAATCTTAGAGGAGCAGCAAAGCCCAGTCATGCAAACACTTTGAGAACCTCTGCTTGTGTTACATTTGCTGAAGTCCACTGGCCAAACCAAGTTATGTGACTAAACTGAGTCAGAGTAAGAGAGCCCTACAGAGTTTATGGTGAAGGTTAGAGGTACCTGGAAGGATGGAGAACTGGGTCATTTTTTTTTTTATGGCAAATTACCACAAAGGTCTAGCAAATTTTAAGCAGAAATAGAAAAGGAAACCAATATTCTTCTGAGGTTCTCTCCTCAAGCAGTTTACCTCTTAAAGATGTAACATTTTACTTGGTACATTGTTACAGCTTTAATATAACATATTGCCCAGCACATCTGATCTCAAGGAGCCAACATTTATTAAAAATTGAATGTATGATCTCTGATGACATAAATGTATTCACTTTTTTAATTATAAGCCATAAAATAAGTGGCAAACTTGAATAGTGCCAAAGCAAAGCTTCCTGCATTTATAATTCTCTTTTAAATAGAGCATTGGCCCAACTCACCCAGGGTCTAGTGATTTCACGATTTAGAAGTTGTTTTCTCGAAGTAGATGCAGCTGTTCTCTTTGAGTGAAGGTCCGTGGAGGAAGATGGATAAGCGGTAAAGCTTCCGTAAGCCATCCCACATCCCTCAAAGTCATCCCTCGGCTTAATGTCTGGGTCAAAAGTATAACAAAGTTTGTCTTGGTAATTGTTCATGAGTTTTCGGAGAGACTCATTATCAATACTCACAACCTCATTTCAGAGCAGCGGAGCTTTATGTGGCTAAATTTTAAGCAGAATTGAAGTACATGAGAATGTAAAGCTCAGCCTGGAGAATTGATACTGACAATGGCTTATACATGAGGTATTTGTAAGAGCAATTAACAGTGTTCTACTTCTCTGATTTACCAAAACACAACGGCATTCAACACCATTCAGCCTTTGTCTTCAGGGCACAGGCAGATCAACAGTAAGCGTAGCACATACAGGGGAACTGCTCTGAAGTTACAGGAAATACCTCACCCTGCTGTGCAAGTCCCTCGCACAAATCATACATTCTGAAAACTATCATTTCCTCACAATAATGTCATGGATTACCTTCTCATTTGTCACATCTGTTCTTTGTATCCTCATTTCTACTCATTTCTTCTTTCCTCTATAGTTTTTCACATCACTTGAGGGAGTGATATTTTTCCAATGGGCTTTATGTCAATGTCTAAAAGGGGTTCTAAGCTTCAGGAGTATGTGATGGGCAGGGAGGGACTGGGGAGAGGGAACAGCAAGGCATTTTGGGAAGGAAAATCCACTTTCCCCTCTTCCCACCCATGTCCACTATTTGCCATGAGTACTCTTATAGACCAGTCATTACTATGAATCTCAAATGGTATTTTTAAAAATGATCACTTACAATATTTTACCATCAGCTTTTCTCCTTTCCCTGTACTTTATCTTACCACCACCATTTCTTCAGACTGTATTTATTAGGACAAGAACGAAAGGAGATAGAGATGGGGGTGCAGGGGAAGTTACTAATGCCTCCTTATCTTCCAAAGTAGACAAATGGAGGCGTGGAAATATTATTCACTGAAATTACATAAAACACAGGAGGGGGTGTGGTTTTGGAGAGAATATCAAATGTCCAGTTTAAGATTTGTTAGTCTTTAACATGATTTAAAATCATTCAAGTGGACATGCCAAAAAGGCAGACGGGATACTAAAATCTGGACCTCAGACATGAGTTCTTACCACTACAGGGGCATGGGCATATGTAGCAGAATATATATATATATTTCTATACATATATCCCTCTTCTTTATATGATCAAATTATTTTCAGTAATATTGCGGATATACAACAGAAAATAAAAAATAACCAGAAAAAATACAGAAAAGCTTTTTATTGAGTATATATTTTTAATACAAATAAGTATTCCAGTACACAAAAGGGAAAACTAGTGAAATAATTTTTAATTATATTAATGTGCCTTTTGAAAAAGGGACAATACATCATAGCTGCTTATTGTTTTGTTACCATGATGATAGTTTTGCTACCATGATACTATTATAGTTTCTGTTTTTGAATCTTCTATAAATTTGTCAAGGATCTTTTGAAAAAAATGTATTTTGTCATATATTTTCTGTTTAATAAATAGTATGTTCATATTGATCAACATATCTTTCTTCCTAAATAATTGAAGAATATTTTTTATTCATTTGAATTTTATAAAATGTTTTTCACATGAAGGAAAAGATACACAAAGAAAACCTTAAATATAATGATGAGTTTGGGGTAGATCACAAAATCCAAACTCACAATAAGTTCCAGAAACTATAATAATGTTCATGTCTTTCGTTCTTTAGGATTAATTCCAGTGGCTTTGAAATATTTCTGCAGTTGAAAAACTTCAAACACAAATACAAATGTCAAGTGGTCAAATAGAATGACAGAACTAGAGAAATTCAAGCCATATATACATTTATAACAACTCTGCAATCACTGGTTATTTGGAATTTACTATTTCAAAGCAGAAACATATAGTACCAGAGGACTGGAAGAGTGTGCATAAAGAAATCTTATCCTATTTTTAACCTTTATAAAATTATTCCTGAAACCAATATGTGTAGGTGAGTCCAGGTAAATTAGGGGCTGACTGTGTAATGAAGAGTTTCCCCTGTTATTTATTATTAGAATATATTATTTACTAAAAGGCATGAAATAAAAATATACTTGCTTAAAACTTACATATGTATCATCAAAATTTAATAACTAGTGCAATTGTTCAGAACATAATCTAAGTTTGAGGGAGGATTATTTTATCACATATTTTATGACATTATTTAAAAATTTCAGCAAATGAGGAAAATAAGCACATTGACTATTAATCAGTGTTTTTATTATCATACCTCACTGACAGGTAATGCATCTTTTCATTGCCTCTATTGGGGCAGATTCTCTGCTGTCCCACTTTTGGGATGTCACTGCAAACTAATACAAATTTAAGAGCTGACAAACTATAGACGATGTTTAAACTCAAGGGTGTTATAGAGAGTTTTCAAGGGAAAGCTTTTAATGAGGATCTCAAAGTTCAGTAGTAAGATGGATAAGGAGACCACGACAGAGTGACTGCAGAAATAAAAGAAATCTTAAAGAGAGTGGAATCACCAAAACCAACAAAATAGTGTATTGCAAGTGTAAGGTGCACGCGGTCATCTCTGAGCAATGCCGCTGAAAAACGAAATAGGAGATCTGTTGAAAAAGTAACCACGAGTGCCAGGACAGAGGCAATTGGCAACTAGGAAGAGAAGTTTCATTAGTGTATTGGAATTTATAGTGGGTTTAAGTGTAAATGAGCTATAGACTGTGTTTAGATATCTAGATTTCCCAATGAATTAACAAAATAGAAAATGATGAAAACAGAGAACTCTTGTTTACTTAATAAACTGATCACGCAGAAAATCAGAATGCAAAATTTTACAGTTTTGTCATGCAACAATGCTATTTAGAAAATATAATTAAAAAACTACTAACAATTATATAATACATAGATATAAACATAGCAATAACTATGAAACACATGTTTAAGATTTATAAGACTTAATCAAAGGACAGGAAAGAAGGTTAGAACAAATGGGGAGCAGTATCCCACTCTTAGATGGGACCACATAATGTCACAAAAGTTCTCAAGTGTCCTCAAATTAGTCCATAATTTCAAAGCAATTCAATTCCAACTCATGACAGGACTTTTCCCCCAATAATGCGATTTGAAAAACATCTGGAATATCAAATATGGAAAATCACCATTGCGTATTTGAAACAGTGCAGTCCTGAGTGACACGCCACTACCAGCTATCAACATATACTCTAAACTCTAAAGCCACTATAGTAAAACATGGGGTTCATTGGAATACGAATAATAAAACTGACAGGAAAAACATAATAAAGGTTTTAGGAAGATGATTTACTTAACGTAGCCGTGAAAGTTTAATGTGTGACTAAGGGAGTGCTTCAAACCAGGGCTGACAGGAAGGTGTAACTGACACTGTTGGAGCACTGATCCACATCCTCTGACCTACATCCTCTTGGCCTGACCTCCCATTGCAGCCCAGCTCTGGTGTACTGCCCTTCACAGGTTTTGACCTCGTTTCTATCAGTTCCTCATTGCAAGTGTGTACTGAGTATCTCTTCTTTGCTGTCCTGGAACTTCTCTGATAATCTGACAATACCGTTTTCTGTGCACTTGACCCTGATCTATATCACTGAAAAGGGGTGTGGGAGTGGGACCTAATGAATGAATGCTTCTCTCTTTCGAGACTGGAGTACCTGGTTCTGAGTCACATGTCATGAGGCACCTCAGAATCACCCTCACTGGGTACCTAGTTACCTGAGGCTGTGGTGTATCTGTCCCTTACACCTGCTCCTTCTGAACACTCTTAAAAAAGAGAACAGGCTGCCAGTGTTCAGAGGGGAGAGGGGAGGGAATTTTAGGGGAATTTCAGGAGATAAGGGCAAGGGTTTACAGGAACAAGTATAAAGGACACATGGACAAAAACTAGGGGCAGGTGGAAATGGGAGGGAGCTGGGGAGGGCTGGGTGGGTTGGCAGGGATGGGAGTAAAAGATAGAAAATTGTACTACAACAATAATTAAAATAAAATAAAATAAATAAAAAAATAGATAACCTCTGTTCCAGGCTCTACTTTTGGGAAAAACACATACAAAATTAGATGGACAATGCAACATATGGTGTTCAGAAACTGTGCAATGGGGAAAAGAATAAAGACATATCTGTACATGTAAACAAATTCCATAAAAGTTAAAAAGTTAAATGTATCAGTAATTCCCCCCCCCCCCAAATAAAAAAAGAAAAGCATTTGAAAACACTACCAAATGGAGGCTCTAGCTTTCACTTTCCCTTTCTCCTGGTGTCTTCCGGCCTCTCTCTGCCAATATGATTTCACTTGTTCTATCTCTACTTATTTGTCAAAATATTATGTCTGCTAAAGGTCTCTTCTGATTTCCAGCACTTTTTAAAGGTTTGTTCTTTTCTACTCATCTCCGTATTGCAGTTGGATTTTAGGTAGACAGTGGAAATAAATGCATGCATTTAATCTGCCACCTGGATTCACAATATTTGCAATTTTTTATTAGTTCTATCTCTTGTTAGCACCATCGAGAGGTATTAAAAAGTCTAATTCGAGAGTCTCTGACAAGCAGAATCATATCAAACTATGATGATTTCTATTCACTAATTAAACAATTCTCAATTGTACTGTTGAGACAAAAAATGTTACAGTCTTTATCAGAGAGTTTTAGAGATGGAAGTTCCTACGAGATCGCTGAGTCCCTGGACACCCCACGTGAGGTTCAGTGGCCAAATTAGGCTACATTCACTTTGCCGTGACTTCCCTGAGCATCTTGCCATTTTTAAAACTGCACGAATTGCATGTGCTAGCAAGCCAGCAGCTCCTAACCATCTACCTATATCGACCATTTAAATTTGCCTATTGGGAGATTGAATTAAACAGTAAGTAGTAATTATTATGTGGTGTAATTTAATTTAATGGGATTTTCAAAAGAGTTTATTAAAAAATAAGCAGACATGTAAAAACCTTCATATGCATTTCGCTGATGTTTTCACTGTGTGTATTATGTTTACTCTAAGCGGGCATGAGTTACTGTGGACTATCTTAACAGAGATACCTGTTCAAGTGGCTCAATGTTAAATATATTGTTCCTAACAATCAAAGTCCTCATTTAAAATATGTCAACATTATGGCCTTAAAAACAAAATATTTTTTTCTGAATCTCACTTGCAGGCCTGTTCTAAATTCTCATATTCTAATTCAGAATAATCAAATAGAAAACTTTGTTTGTTTCTTTATTTATCCACATATAGATTAATTTTAGTGACAAGTAAGTGGTATTTAATTAAATAAGGAAAGGCATAGGACACTTTAAACTACATGATTTAAAAAATTTGGAAATACTTAGATTCAAAAGAAGTTACAAGGATCATACAGAGGGTCCTGTGTATGTTTACTCAGATTTCTTCCTTCTTGTATAACTGTAGTGCAATATCCAAACCAGAAAACTCACATTAGTATATCATGTATTCATGACTCTGCATCGTTATATCAGATGTGCAGATCTGTCTGAGGAATCAAAGTAGAGGACCATTGCCTCACCGCAAAGATCATCCTTGTGTTGCTCCTTCACTCTCAACGACAGTCCTCACCTGGTCGCCTTCCCCTGCCTATCCCAACCCCTTCATCCACTAGCCGTTTTCCACAGCCATAATTTGTTATCATTTTGAGAATGTCATTCAAATGGAAATATGAAAGATGTGACCTTTTGAAGTTGGCTTTTTAAAGGCAGCAGAATGCACCTGGAAACCATCCAAGTTGTTGCATGTGTTAATAGTTCATTTTGCTTTAGGCTTTGTTTTTATTGTTTGGTATGATTTAACTTTTCATCCCATGGTATGGATGTGTCACCATGTGTTAACCCATTCACTCACTGAAGGACATTTTGGTTGTTCCAGTTTGGGGCTAATGAAAATAAAAACTGCTGTGTACAATTATGGGTACATTTTGAATGGATGGCAGTTTTCATTTACCTGGGACTAAGATTTCTCTGTTATATGGTACTTGAACGTTTAGTTTCTTTTTAAAAGAACTTCTATTTTCCATTTTTCATTCCTATAAGCAATGTATGAGAAATTCAGTTTCTCAGAATTCTTGCCAGTATTTGGTAGTGTCATTATTTTTTATTTTAGCTGTTCTAATAGGTATGTAGTCTTAGCTCACTGTAGTCATATCTCATAGTTAATTTGCATTTCCCTGATGGCTAGAAATGTTGAACATTTTTTTATGTGCTCATTTGCTATCCATAGATCCTCTTCTGGGAAGTGTCTCTTTATATCTTTTGTCCATTTTCTAATTGGATTTTTTGTTTGTTTTTTACTATTGAGTTTTGAGAGTCCTCTATAAATTCTAAATATGAATCCATTCTCAGCTATGTAGTTTATAAATATTTTCTTCCAGTTTGTCATTTGTCATAAACTATAGCTTTCACTCTTTTATAAGGGTCTTTACTAAGCAAAATATTTTAATTTTGATCTGCCCAATTTAGCAATATTTCCTTCTATGGATTGTGATTTTGGTACAAATTCTAAGAACACTTCACTAAGTCCTACATCCTGAAAATTTTCTCCTGGAAGTATCATGGGTATATGTTTAATATTTAAAGACACGATCCATTTGGATTAATTTTTATATAAGGTGTGAGTTTTAGACTGAGGTTTACATTTTTGGCTGTGAGTATACAAATGCTCCACTCTCATTTGTTAAAAAGAATAACCTTCCTTCACTGAATTGTTTTATACTTTTCTTAAAAAATGAGTTGACAGCACTTACTGGATTATTTCTGGCTCTTTATTATGATCCATGTTCTATGTGTTTATTTCTCTGCTAAATCGCATAATCTTGATTACTGTAACTAAATAATGTCTTGAGATTGAGTGAACTAATACTAACCTCTTATTTTTTTCAAAAAATTTTTAGCTATTCTAGTTTCTTTGTCTTTTCATATGAATTTTAGGATAATTTTGAATGTATCTAAAAAGAAATTTTGCTGACGTTTTGATAAGGATTCAGGTAAACCTCTGTGTGGGGGAGCTAGCATCTTGACTACGCTGAGTCTCCCAGGCTACAAACATGCTGTGTCTTACCATTTACCTAAATCTCCTGTAATTTCATTCATTAACATTTTGTAGTTTTCACCATGTGAGTCCTGTACATATTCACTTAGATTTATACCTATTTCTCTCTTTAGCTATTTTATTTTTTATAAATGTAATACTTTTAGATTTTATTTATTTTTAGAAAGCTGAAGGGAGGGAGAAAGAGAGGGAAAGGAACATCAATGTGTGGTTGGCGCTCATATGCCCCCTACTGGGGACCTGGGCTGCAACCCAAGCATGTTCCCTGGCCTGAGGATCAAACCAGCGACCCTTTGATTCACAGGTGGGCACTCAACCACTGAGCCACACCAGCCAGGGGTCTCTTTAGCTATTTTAAATAGTACTTTAATGCTTTCCATGTATTCATTGCTTATAAATAGACACAATTAATATTTGTATGTTTATCTTATAAATTAACATGTGGCATTGCCAATTTCACCTAATAGTTAAGTTTTATGTAAGTTTCATGGTACTCACAAAACAAAAACTTATAGTAGATACACGGAAGATGAAAACATACTGCCCTAAATGATCATCAAATCACAAAAGAACAGCAAGGGAGAAAGGGAAAAAAAGAACTAAAAAACAACCAGAAAGCAATCAAGAACATGGAAATACTAAGATCTTGCAATAAATAATTACTTAAAGTGTAAATGGATTAAAACTCCCAATCAAAAACATAGAGTGGGTGAATGGATTAAAAACAAGACCCTGCTAGCTATAGTGCTACTTGCAAGAAACTACCTTCAGCTTTAACGACACATATAGACTAAAAGTGAGAGATGGAAAAAGATATCCCATGAAAACAGAAATGAAAAGATAGCAGGGATAGTCATATCTATATTGGAAACAGATGGGCAACTTTTGACTGAAACCTGGGCATTTGGGGAATTATATTGTGTGACTGACTCCATGATAGCAGACAT
This sequence comes from Tonatia bakeri, assembly GCA_004024845.1. Classification (NCBI taxonomy): domain Eukaryota; kingdom Metazoa; phylum Chordata; class Mammalia; order Chiroptera; family Phyllostomidae; genus Tonatia; species Tonatia bakeri. Next base: position 599,877 of record PVIA01000113.1, read on the forward strand.
TTTCTGGGGCTGCTCCAGTGGGGCCTCACCTCCTTACTCCCACCTGGGAGGGGAAATCCAGGTTCCTCCTTTAGCCTCCACTTATAACCCAGGGAGGGGAAGTCTGTCCATTATTACTGAGTGCATGTGGTTAGTCTGCGTTTCCATTAGTTTTTTTGCTGATAGAAGACTGGTTGGCAGGTATGCTTGTTTTTGCTTTTTATATGACCTCCTGGGACACTGGTGGGTGGGTTGGGGGTGGCCTCTTTAGCTGGGTGGTAAAAAAAGCCCAGACTCTCCATTAGTTCTCTGATTTCACCCCAGCATGTAGGGGGAAAGGGGCACCTCATTACCATCAGGTGGCGGTGGAAGTTTACCTGCTCGGGAGGGAACCTGGCCTGCAACCCAGGCATGTACCCTAGGGTGCGACTCAAACCGGTGACGCTTTGGTTTGCAAGCCAGCACTCAATCCACTGAGCCACACCAGCCAGGGCTATTTCTTTAGATAATTTTCATAGGTACCCTATGCATCTATTTACAAAGAAGAAAGACGAGAAAGTATTACAGCCAAGTGATAGCAGTGTTTGGTGCTCGGGTTACATGTGCTTTTCATTCATTCCTTATAATTTTTCTTTTCTTAATTTCATGTAATGAGCAGATGTAAGGAAAAATAATTTTTAATTCAATGAGAATCATGACTTAAAAGGAGAATCTGTACATATGAGGTCTGTCCCAAAAAAGTCCCAGCATTGTTAATATAATGAGAATTATTTGTGTGACACCCAAGGAGGGCGGACTGGAATTCCACATGTGTGAACAACGATGACTTCACTGTACTAGTCAGTGAGGGCAGTAGGTACCTTTGAGTGAGCATGTGTACTGTGTGGCCATTGCATTCAAAACGACTGATCAAGTAGAGCAATGAATATGCATCAAATTTTGCATTAAGCTTGAACATTCTTCCATGGAAAGTATTTGGATGATTCAGAAGGCCACAGCTATAGGCAATTGGTGATTGTCAGCTTCATGATAACATACCCACTCACGCATCACATCTCATGCAGAGCTTTTTGGCAAAATATCAAATCACCCAGGTGATTCAGTCCCCCTAGAGCCCAGATTTGGTGCCCTGCAACTTCTGACTTTTCCCAGTACTGAAATCACATTTGAAAGGGAAGAGATTTCAGACCATTGATGAGATTCAGGAAAATATAACAGGGCAGCAGATGGAGATTAGGACAAGTGTGTGAAGTCCCAAGATTCCTACTTTGAAGAGGAATGAGGCATCATTGTCCTATGTAGAATATTCCTGTATCTTGTATCTTCTTTAATAAATATCTCAATTTTTCATATTACATAGCTGGATACCTTCTAGGCAGACCTCATATACCAAAATGTAGCTTGTTAGCTATTAACAAATCTGTCTATTTTTATGTCTTTATTTATTTATAATCATTTTTATTCACAAAGAACAAGTCTTGATTTTGTTTCCTTGTAACTTTTCTCCTAATTCCGCATCTCTCTTCTCTAAGATTTTTAAGGTCAGAGGGAGGGAAGTGAGAAAAGCTTCTCCTTGATATAGCTTTCTTTCCATCCAGTTCTAAAAATACCCCAATATTATCCATAATAGATGCACTCTTTAGAATAACACATACTGAAGTGTGGTTCACACTCTTGCCCAAAACTTTTATCCCAGATAAGTCCATAGAATAGGAGTTAAAACCTAAATAAGATTCAAAGAAATGGTTTTAAAAACTTTAGCTCTGCAGTTTTTGGAAGTAATTCATTCATGTATTCATTCATTCATTCATTCATTAAAGTATTTTTATTTTTATTTTTAAATTTTATTGTTGTTCAGTTACAGTTGTTCCACCTTTTCTCCATTGCTCAACCCTAACCTGACCCTCCACTTCCACAGTCAAGCCCCCCCACATTATCTGTGGCCATGAGTCCTCTATTTGTGTTTCTTTGCTTGCCTCTTTCCCTTTTGGCCCCATTACCCTCCTCCCAAACCTTCTGGTCACTGTACATTTGTTCTTTATTTCTATGTCCCTGGTTATATTTTGCTCATGTGTTTGTTTTGTAGATTAGGTTCCACTCACAGGTGAGATCACATGGTATTTGTCTTTCACTGCCTGGCTTATTTCACTTAGCATAATGCGCTCCAGTTTCATCCATGCTGTGGCAAAGGGTAGGAGTTCCTTCTTTCCTTCTGCTGCATAGTATTGTATTGTATAAATATACCACAGTTTTTTGGTCCACTCAGTTACTGATGGGTACTTAGTCTTAAAGTATTTTTATAGCTATGAATTTCTTGATATTATTATGGTGAAAATAATATAAAGACAAAATAAATATGTTTTGTCTTAGTATAGCTTATACTGTAGATCTAGAGAAAAGACACATTAATAAGCAACCAGAATACAATTAGACAATAAAATGCATAAAAGAAGAATAAAATCCTATAAGGTCCCTAATGTTATACACATAAATTAACACAAAATTAATCAAGTATCTGAATATATGACTTAAAACTATAAAACTCTTAGCAGAAAACATAGGGCAAGAGCTTCATAACATTAGATTTAGCACTGACCTCTTGATAGGATACCAAAGCCACAGGCAATAAAAGAAAAAAATAGATTTGGTTTAATAAACATTTCAAAAATTATGCATCAAAAATAATATCAACAGTTAAAAAGTCAACCCATTGAAAAATAGAAATATTTGAATATTATATATCTCATAAAGGATTAATATCAAGAATATATATCACCCTGGCTGGTGTGGTTCAGTGGATTGAGTATCAGCCTGTGAATCGAAGGGTCACTGGTTCGATTCCTGGACAGAGCACATGCCTGGGTTGTGGGCCAGGTCCCTGGTTGAGAGTGTGCAAGAGGCAAACAGCAGATGTTTCCCTTGCACACTGATGTTTCTCTGCTTCTCCCTCCCTCCCCGTCTCTCTAAAACTAAATAAATAAAATCTTTCTTTAAAAAAGGATGTATGAAGAACTCCTAAAATCAAACAAAAGAAAAATACCTCAATCCGAAAATAGGCAAAGGACTTGAATAGAGATTTCTCCAAATGAGATACACATATGGCCAATGAGCCCATGAAAAAATCCTTAGCATAACTAATCATTAGGAAAATGTAAAGAAAAACTACAATGAGATTCTGCCTCATAGTCATTAAAATGGCTGCTTAAAAAAAAAGAAAGACAGAAAGTGTTAGTGAGGATGTACATAAATTGAAACCTTTTTAAACTATTGGTGGGTATGTAAATGGTACAGCCACTAAGGAAAACAGTATGGTGGTTCCTCAAAGTGTTGAAAATTGGAATAGCATATGATTCAGTGATTCTACTTCTGTGTATATACCAAGAAGAATTAGAAGCAGGGTTTCAAAAAGATACATGTATACCACTTTTTGTAGCAGATTATTCACAATAGGTAGAATGTGGAAGCAAACCAAGTTCCATCAATGGTTAAATGGATGAACACATGTGGCACATACATTATTCAGTCTTAAAAATAAGGAAGTCTGACATATGCTACCAGATTGATGAAACTTGAAGACATAGCTAAGTGAAATAAGCCAGTCATGAAAGGACAAATTGTGTATGATTCCACCTATATGAGGCACTTAGTCAAAATGATAGAGGATGTAGCACAGAGGTTACCACGGGAAGGCGGAAGACAGGAATGGGAGTTGTTCCTGGATGGGGATGAAGTTTCCGTTTTGCAAGCCTGGAAGAGTTCTGGATGTGGGCGGCAGTGATGGTTGCACTTTATTTCATACCACTAAGCTGTGCACTTAAAAATGGTTAAGCTGGTTGAATTGTATGTCATTTGTATTTTACTACAATAAAAATATAGAAAAGGTTATAAGGTCTTCAGAGGAAGAACCAAGTGAATGTAGGTTTAAAACTCTATAGCAAATATAAATGAGTAATACAGTACCACTTAGGAAAAAAATAGAGATATTGCCAGTCTCTAATAAATCTAGGAAATCTCAGTATCTTATAAAAATCATCTAAAAAAGTAGATTGTAATAGTGTAGAGAGGCATTTACTCGTGCAAGTGTCAAAACAGATCACAGGGCTTCTGCTTGCTTTTTCTCACCAGCACAACTTCAACACCACTGTCCTCCTTCCCCATAATAGCGTAATAAAATACCTATTTAAAATGTGAGGGTGTAGTCATATTTTTAATTAATAGCTCATTTGCTAACATCGAATTTATATAAAGGTAAAAGGAGAAATAGAACAAGATTACTAGCAATATGGAAATGTAGATGAAACCAATTGAAATTGCTGAAATTGGATAATTTTTGACCTATAAAAATGACAGTGTCACATGGTTCACTTAATAGACATTTGACAATGAAAACAAAATAGAATTCTAAAAGGTCTGTAAATGAGGTGCTTGGCTTTATTATATACAGTGTACTGTGTTAGCAGAATCTATTTCTAAAAACCTGTTGATGTATAACTGAATAACTGAACTTGACATCCATAATATCTGTATCCAAAGAACTTGTGTACTTTTCTTTAATTGGAGAGGGCACTATCTGCCATACAACATGAACATGTACAGTATCTCTTTTTTCAGATCTTTTTAGGCATAGAAATAATTAGTGGCTACTAAACCTAGTCTGGCACTTCTTAGGTGAACTTGGACATTTTAATTGCTATTAGGGCACGGTTAAGTTGTTGCTCATCCTGGCCTAGCTCTTCGAAAAGTACAGTGTAAGAGCCCGGTCTCCATCTCCCTCCATTTTCACTGTAACACAGCAGGCTTCTTTTCACGCTGCACATATGCCTTTGGCTGCAGGAACGCATTGGGGAAATGTCAGTCGGTCTGCTGGGCTTGGTATAACAATACAGTTTCACATAAATACTTAATGTATCTAACTGGTTTTAACGATGTACCATGGTGTCACAATTCATGATCTTTGTAATGTGTTTTATCCTTTGAATCATTTAATTTTGTTAGACAGACACATTTTATTTCCTAATGACAAAAGAAAGCACGCTCATCTCTAATATCTGTTTCTTCTGTGTATTCAGTCTCTACCTTTCTCCTCTGTTACAGTTGAAGCTTTAAATCTAATCTTTTGTATCTGAAGAAAGATTTTCCTTATTTTTATTTAGGGGCTACCTTTGTCTTCCTAAGTTTTTAATTATGTGTAGTCAGACCTGGTTGACCTGAATTAGTATGTCAAATCCATTTTAGAACTAAATAGAAATCAGTATGGCAGGTCAAAGGAACACATACAGAAAAAGGCTGAATAGCTAAATCACTTTTATCAATAGCCAAAGAGAAATATTTTCAATGTAACAGTATATTTATTTTATATTATTCCTCACTCAAACCCAGGATTTTTGAACCTCAGCACTGCAGATACTTTGGACCAGATAATGTTTGTTTTTTGTTTTGTTTTGTTTTGTTTTGTTTTGTTGCGTATGTCTTGTACATTGTGGACCATTTAGCAACATCTCTGGTCCCAGCATGCAGCACCCCACACCCCCAGTCACAACCATCACCACTATCTCCAGACATTGCCAGAGTTTCCTGGGGCCCAAATTGCTCCATGCTGAGAACCACGGCTATCACTCCTCTAAAACCTTGGTTTAGCTATAGGCAGCCAGGAAAAATAAAGCACAGATTTACATTTCTTGTGTTTAAAAGTCAATTAAAGTTGAATGCAACAGCTAGTAAAAGGACATCAAATGTTACACAAGGCTGTACTTGGCAACTGGTAAGAGGCTCCAAGGGATCTCGATTCGATGTCATACAGATTGGAAGGCACCTCATTTATGTTAGCACCTAATAAACGTTGTACACTCAGAAAATAGCCAGTAAAAGGGCTTGTTAATGAATACTCCTCAAGTACAAATGCAACTATAACTTTAATACATAGACATTCCTTTCACTAATGACCTGTATCTGAATTTTTAAGTAGTTTCCAGGTACTATGCTCCTGATACTTCAATCGCTAGACTATTATTTATTATTGCCACCAAGGGGTATGGTAGGTGTCAGGGCAAATACAGGAAGGAACACACCATCCATCCTGGTAGGTATCCACAGCCACTCAGTCCTTTACACTGGTGGCTGCTCCACAAGGATGACCTTGGCAAAGTGGAGGAGCAGCACCTTGCTTATGCCTTCTGGATTTTTATATCCCAGTCTGCAGTAAAGATGTATATATACACATATATCTACATGGATGTGTATATATGTGTATGATTATATCTGTATGATGTGTGTGTTGGTTGATATGTATTTAAGTGACAACATAAACAGATTTTCAACAAAATAAAAGACAAAACACAGATTAGTAGCTCATCTCCTCTCTTAGGTAGAGTGAGTTGTGAGGAAATTCCTTTTGTTTACCCTGAGCAGGATGAAAATATACATGAGAAAATTCGAATGGAGGGGATGTAATGGTACATAGAAAAGAATTTATGACAAAAAACTGCAAGGAAGAGGATTTATGAGACACAACGCCCCAAGTGGGCGTGAGGCAAAGGCTTTGGACATATTTTGAGGGAGGGATTGCTGCTGAAAGTTGTGAAATTTTGAATTTTTGAGATATAAATCTTTTTTAAGAGAACATCTCAATACAATTATTAATAATTTCAACTATTTAATAGTTAGAAAACAATCTGTAAAAAGTGACTGACAACCAATACTCACGTGGTAGGTTCACCTTCCAGTTCAGTTCTCTTAACATCCCTGCAAAATACTCAAGGAAGCAGGTGGAAAACTTGGCTGCAGAACTGGTATTTATAACCTGCCTTTCTTTCATTTGATCCCATAGTTTCTTTTTTTAAAATTTTTTCCTGCATGTCTATTACATGTTGGTGTTTGTTACTTACCTAGGACATGCTTCTTCAGTTCATTCCCTCAGACATGAGGAAATTCTGGTAATTATGAAGAAAAAAACACTCTACTTTCAATCTAACTTAAGAAATTGAGGTTATTAAGAACACATTTTTCCTAATTTTTCTTCTGGGAGAAAGGGACACTTTAGATATGGTTATACAGGGCCTGGTTTACAAGCTGCAAACAACACATGATTATCTTATAACTGTAAAATTAATGCTATGTCTCTCGTAAACTTTTATGTACTATTCAAAATTGCTTTGGTTTTAAGTGAGAAATGGAACTAGAATGAGTTTAAATAGAGCAAACAAACAAACCAAAAAAGGTAGGGTTCGTGGGAGGGCTGCTGTAACTAAGTTAAAAATCCACTGGCACGTGGTTTCAGGCACTAAGAGATGCAGAGGTTTATAAGATTTTCAGAACTTCCTCTCTCTCTCTCTCCTTCTCTGACATCATCATTTTAGATAGCAAAAAAAAAAAAAAGCCATTATTGAGTCAGGATTCAATCTTGCTAGCTTACTAAATTTTATTCACCAAAAAGGATTCTTGGTTACAAAACAGAAAGTAAATGTATATAACTTATGTAAAGTAGAAAAATAAATTCATTGACAAAATATTCAGTACTTTGCCCAGTTCACAGGAAGTCTAGGAAACTGGCCTGGAGAGTTGGACATAAACTGCAAAGGCTAAAGACAGCACAGCTAGTCTACTTGAGATGCTGTGTCAGTAGCCACGACTCTGTCGCTCCCTGTGACTGCTGGTCCTGCTAGCTCTGTACAGTAGTGAACTGGCCCAAAGTAACTCCTGTTCTCCAATCTACACCCACACGAATCTCTAAGAATTCCTGACACTGGTGTCAGGTGGGAGGAGTCTAGGTCCTATTGAGAAGTGCTATGTTCCCTTTGGTTTCATAATGAATGCATCCTGCCTTTAAACAAAGTCCATTCAGTGAGGATTCCATCCAAATAAGAAACATTTTCAAATGCTGTGTGACAAAAAGTGACAAATATCAGTTAAAGTCCACCGTTTTAGTAAAGGATAAGAGAAAATAGATTTGAGTATTTATACACACACATGACAGATCAAAGAGGGAAGTATGTGTAGGAGTTATAGTTCTTGTTTTTTAACTAATTTTGAGGCTGGGAACTGTTGTTTCTAAATTCTCTTCTAAATACACCTAATTTCTCCTTTTTCAACTAGTAACCCAGTTGTTTGGAGTTAAATGGTCATAAACAAGGCTATTAATAGAAAACGATGGCATAGAAAACAAACTATAAAACTTCAGCTGATGTGGCTTGCAGAATGAAACCCCAATCAGCATTAATTTCTATACTAGTATTGTGATGACACAGTGCTTCTCTCTCAGGTGGAAGGCATTAAAGGCAATGAGCTCATCCCCGGGTACTGTTTGCTCTTAAATAGGCGGTTCAAGTATGGTCACCGCTGTTGTGGATTAGGTTCTCACTGGGATGGTAGACAAATCAGCTTACACAACAGGATTTATGTGTTGTTGAGCCAGCTCCTGCCAACATGTTCTATGTGTTTCTTGGCAGTCTTTCAATTAACTTTATATCTGCTTAAGCTAGCTGATGTAAGCCTCTGTGGTTTACTATCAGAATCCTGAGCATCTTAGGCCTTTGGTCCCCAGAATGAACTAAAGTACCTTTCTTGCTATCTTTGAAGGAAGACAAGGCCTTGCTTTCTAACAATTTCCATACATTGGGGAGTTGGTCCATAATAGGAAGGGTGTTTAGATGGTTGGGGACTAAACTGATTTCTTATAGTTGCTATGAGAAATTACCACAAATTTGACACCTTAAAACAACACAGATTTATCCTTTTACAGTTCTGAGGTCAGAAGGTCAAAATCAGTTTCACTGGGCTAAAGTCAAGACGTCAGCAGAGCAGAGCTGCTTCCTTCTGGAGGCTATGGGGGGAGGATCCGTTTCTTTTCCTTCTCCAGTTTCTAGGGGCTGCTGGTACAGCTTGGTTTGTGACCCTTTCTCAGCCTTCAAGGCACATCAGTCCAAACTATTTTCATTGTCATATGACCTTCTTTCTGCCTCCCTCTTAGAAGGACACTTGCAACTGTGTTAGGACCCAACTGGATAATCCAGGGTAATATCCCTTAACTCAAGACCATGTAATCACATTTGCAAAGTCCCTTTTATTATCTAAGGTAACATTCACAGATTCCAAGGACTAGAACCTAGATATACTGGGGGCCATTATTTAACTTGCCACAGAAACAGATTCTACTCCAAGGAAAATGAAAAACAAAACAAAACAACCCCCACAAAATAAAAAAGTCTATCCCCAAGAATACCTTTGAATGGCTTGAGTCACAAATCCATCTATGAATCTAGGGTAGGTTGAGAACAGCACCATCCAATTCACATAGAATTAATATTCCTGGGAAATGGCTAAAATTTATGATTTTGCTTATATTATGTCATTTAATACTCATAATTATCTTAAAAGTAAGGAACAATGATTATCGACATTGTATAGATGAGAAAATTGAGGAAAAGAGAGGTTATTTACAAAGACACAGAGAAGTAGGACTTGAATCCAGACATTTTTATTCCAAAACTTGCATGTCTAACCATGAAGTGATGCTAGGGATAAAATGAGGAGCAGGTAAAAAAAAAAGTCACTACCATCTGTGAGCATGCAACAGTCTATTGTCAAGGTTGAGTTCTCCTAAAGCAGATGCTGAGATGAAGTTTGAGAAATAAGATGTTTATTAGGAATCAACACTTGTGAAAGGTCGGGGATGGGAACAGAATTGGGCAGAAGGGGATGCCAGATTCTGATACAGATCTGACAAAATCTTGGTCAACTCAGTAAAGACCTGGACAAAATTTCACCCACCGTATGGTTCTGCATTGTCCTGAAACAGCTGGACCTTAAGACTCCCAGTTAGTCACCTCACTCAGTCATGGGCACGGGCAGCTGTGGGAAGGACATGACCTCAGGCAAAGTGACTCTTAATTGGTGAGGCAGACTTTCAAGGGCTAACCGTGGAAAGTTGTCTGCTGACCTGAATTCTTATAGCTGCACAGAGTCTTTCTTGGAAGACGATCAGGGGTGGGGTTCATCTCTCTATCTACTACACCTGCCATTTAGATAAATTTTCATTCTTGACCATATATTAGAATTATGTGGAGAAGTTTTGAAAAATACTAGTGCCAGGGTCCTGTTCCACTGTAATTAATGCAAATCTCTAAGGTATGGCATATAAGCAGCATTTTAACAGAATCCCCAGGGCGATTCTAATGTGTAACCAGGATTGAGAGAGAGCAAGCCCGAGAGAGTAGGTAATTTTTCGGAGCTTCCAAAAATAAGAGGAAAAAAACTCTTGGAAAGCCACTTGAGTTGTTAAGAAATTCATATGTGATAAGGTATCTATAAACACATATTGTAATTAGATTAGGTTTTCCGTAACTAATTTTCATATTCATAGATATAAATAAAAACACCTACAAACATATACACACAAACACATACTTTATATAATTTTTGTTTAAGTATTTCAGAATCTCCCCAAACCTGCTCATATGGTATTAAAAAAGATGGTTTTTATTCCTTTGGTCTTTAAATAGCTCTCTCTGAAATAAACTTAATTCTTCAGCATCATGGAACCTCAGATGGATGAATTTCCAATTATCTATTTATAAATGAAATTCTGATCTCACTGCTGGAAAGGTCACACCTAGTGTGATCTCTCAGCCATATGGCTGAGAAAATGAAGTGGTAAGTTTAGTCTTCGGAGATATATGTTGATGCCTCTGCTAATTAGTCTTTTCCAAATTTATGTCATTGCTATTAAGAGACATGAGACAGAGAAAATCTATGGTATTTAGTTAAAAATATACCAACTTACTTTGGAATGAAGACAGGTAGATCAACTGGTAATCTTAATTAGGAGACATGAATAACACCTTACAATTCTGAATTACACAGATTAATCACTGTCATGTTCACTGGAACTTGAATACTTTTACAGAAAGGGCTTAACTTGTTTATAATTGTATTAGTCATTTTAATAAAATGGTTATTCTATTGGGGTAAATGGCTGTGCTGCTGTGTTTCCTGTTTTTTATGGTCAAGATCACTTTCATCTGCATTTAGAGATTTAACTCAAACTTAGAGACTTTGGAACCAATTCTGACTCAAAGACCTAGGTAACCATGAAAGACCTAGTCAGTGAATTGCTGGTTTAGCGTTCTTACTGTAATGCTGATCTTGGAAAATACAATAATATGCCTCCTTTCCTTGAACCCTTAACTTTGTCTCCACTGCTTAATACCAGACCTGTGTGATATCAAGGGCTCATCTGGATTTGCTGTATCTGCTTGACACTTGAATCCTTTAACTATCAGTGCATTCCCTGTTTGGAGTAAGAATATTAAATCTCGGTCTTAGTGCTCTGACCTTTGGTGAATAGATTTTTTTATTTTTCTCATTTTCTTTTTTTCTCATAAATGGATATTTATGAATGATGGACAAAGAAAAAATTTATAAAAAAGATTCGGAGTCGTTATGTTCTAAAGGTGAATGGGATTGCTGCTGCTAAATCACCAAGCATGGAACAGCAATCATTCACTGCCTACGGCTAGGAGGGGGCAGAGAAGAGGGGTTAAATGTCTACCTGATATGATTTGCATGGATCAACATTTTTCAAAGTTATGTGCTTATTTTGGTATTACTAAATGAAAGAGATTTTGTCTACATTTGTATGTCATACTGGGACAATGGCATGCTTCCTGTCATGTAAAAATATCACATAAGTCATACTATTTTCCATAAAACACTAACACATAATGTTTTAACTAAACAACAAAGGTATCATACTCTGTGTAGAAAGCATTCTATAGTCTGAAGGTTGAAGTAACTTATGAAAAAGAACAGTTAAAATAATAATAAAAATACATGTGGGCAATACTATGGAAAATAAAGTTTGCATAGATAGTGTACGTAAGCCATTAACTTTTCTAAATTTTGTTTCTGCTCCTTCTCTTTCAAGGACTGCCTATCTATTATCTCTAGAATAAATTTTTTAACCTGATCTTTAGGTCCATCAGTGACATGATATGAACCTAATGTTTATGAATATTTATGTCCTTGCCCTCTTTTTCCAGGTCTTGAATTAAAATCTTTAGATTAAAATAAATAGATATGTATACATATATAAGCATGCATGTATGTATATATGTATCTACACATGTGTCTATCTACCTACCTATCATCCATATATCTACCTATGTATCATAATCATTATTATCTACTTAAGACACACTGGACAAAGACCACCGGGGGCACATCGGTAGTAAAAGTTGTGTTTATCGGTTCTTCTTTCAATGAGACCGTCCAACATGGGGGACCAGTAAAGGGGTGTTGGGAGGACTTGTGTTATGATTAGGCCTTGTGTTACAATTTTGAGTGTCTAGTAAAGCTTTAAATTGGGTGTTCTCAGAAACTGGGGCAATTCTACAGTTTGGTATCTTAATAAGTTTTATCTGGGATGCAGGAGGAACAAAGTGAGCCTAAAAGTCTGTTAAGAGAATGGCAGTCACTGATGTCACCTGGAAGAGCATCATGTTTGATCATTTTCGTGGTTTGTTTTCTCTGCGTTTGTCTCTTTCATCTGTGCTTGGGTGTGGCTACGAAGTGGCCCCGTCTTTGCCTTGCTCCATCACAGCTACAGAGAAGTCTTTTCTGATGCTGCTGTTCAGTGACATGCTTTACATTTAGTAGGAGAAGCCATGACCTGGCTGTGGGGCCAGCCCAGCTCCCAGCTGACAGCTCTCAGGGCTCCTTCTCCCTTTCTCTTTAAATATATGGACATGTAAATGTAGCCAGATTCAGGATCAACTATTGTATTATTGCCATGTTGTATTTCTTGTGGTCTTTATACTTACATTGGCGTCAAGCAAAGCTACATTAAATGTTGAGAGAAAATTTTTAAAAAAGAAGTTGGATTATACATAAATAGTTTAATAACAACAATAATCGCTAAATGATGTCTTTGTGTGATCTATAAACAAGGGTATCTTGCTTGTTGGATGCAGAAGATATTGTAGGAGAATTGAATTTTCATAAGGCATATGGTAATTTATAGACACAATGAATCCAAACTGACCTGGGCTTTAACCTTTTTATATTTTGAGCAGTGATTTACTTGCATATACATTATTCACTACATTGCATTAATGTTCTTGATATAAACTTTACTGGTTTGGTAGTTTTTTATTTAATTGGTAACAGTTTTAATTTTATATTCGGATAAGAATCATAACAGGAGGTACTCAAACTAGTTTAATTATATATATAAAATTAAAATAATTAATTAACCTATGATTATGAGGATTCTTTCCTTTTAAATATTTCTGAACTCAAGTTTGATTAGATCCCTAGATGATTGGTCACCTCAATATTCTGGTACTTTCTAGTTTAGGTATTTTCTAGCTTTAAAATCTTTATTTTTTACCTTAATGGCCTTTCTTTTATCTCTATCCCTTAAAATTTTATACATCCTTCAAGTCCCACCTCATATATCTCCTGTCTTTTCTCATCAGTTTAGTGAAATTTTAACTGTTCCTTCTCTGTGCTCTTACTGCATTTCTGTACTGAAAGTAAAGCTCTGTCCACTCTCTCCCTTCCCCTCTGTGTGGACAGCAGTCTTACTTGTGACTCCTTGAGGTTAAGAAGCTCTATGTTAACCATTAACTTCCCCATAATGCTCTGGCTTTTTTAAATTAAAATGTTTTATTTTAATTGTTGTTCAAGTACTCCCTCCCATTTCCACACCCCCACCTTGTTATTGTCCTTGTGTCCTTTATACTTGTTCCTGAAAACCCTTGCCCTTTTCCCTTGAAATTCCCTCCCCTCTCCTCTCTGGTCACTGTCAGCCTGTTCTCTATTTCAGTGTCTTTGGTTATATTTGCTTGTTTGTTTGTTTTGTTGATTAGGTTCCTGTTAAAGGTGAGATCATATGGTATTTGTCTTTTACCACCTGTCTTATTTTGCTTAGCATAATGCTTTCCAGTTCTCTTACTTCATGCTGTTATAAAGGGTAGGAGCTGCTTCTTTCCATTACCTTCCCATATTGTTTTATGTAAGTTTTGGCACATATAAGTCACTAAGTAAACATACTTTTGCATGAAGTTCAAGGGATTGAATATTTGAAAATAATCAGGATTTTATGAAAAGTTACAGATGTCAAAGTATTAGTTTTGAAGTACTAAAGGTCAAAATAATTAATAACATCTAAAAACATTAAAGGAAAATATATTCTTTATTTGAAATAAAAATGATTATTTTGTTATAGCAAATACATTATATGTTGACTAAATTCAGACAGTTTTGAGCACTTAATTTGTGAAAACTCAATTTCCACATGAACTCTATGGAGTAAGAATAATTATTATTTCCAGTTTATGGATGAGAAAACTGAGGTACAATGAGGTTAAGTACTTTACGAGGGACATGTAGTTATTTAGTAGTGGAGTGAGTTTCCAAATTTAGTTTTTCCTCCACACCAAATAGCATAATTAAATAATTAAATGAATTGTAAATATTCAAATTTTATTTACATACAATTTTACTTTCAAATATCAAAGTGCCAGGTGCTGGAAATGATTTCGAGGGCACATTGTGGACTCATATTAGGGTATCTGGAAGTAGATGACCAGAGAAATTCTTATTCACTGCGATATTTTTAAGATCATCTAGGTTTAGATGTTTCCTTAAAATTAAGGCATTTAATGTTTCTATGTTTCCTACTTGACTACTGTAGAAAAATAATTATAAAATTCAATGAAAATAAATACACAAACATTTCCTGTGAAGTGAATTTGAAAGCCCCAAATGCTTACTGCTATCATAGAGTCAGAGGTCATTGTTAGTTCCTATCAGCGCATAAACAAATTCCCTTTGATGAGGTTTTATAACATCATTTCTAGTTATCTTGAAGTCCTATCTATTCACAATCACAGTCTAAAGCTTTGTTATAATAATCTGCAGCAGAAATTTTACAGTATTTTTTCCCACTGATCCAATAGAGATAATTAACATTTAAAAATCGGCAGTTGTATTAGACACTTCAGTTATTAAGTGACAAAAATGTTCCGAGAAAGATAAAGACCTTTTTCATGATTGACCCATGGTCCAATTTTGCTCATTTTAAAAAATAATTTGTTTCCATGTTTTTTTTTTCCAGTAAATCACAGATGAGTCACATTCATCAAAATAAGCTTAATTGGTGTGTAATAGGGGATATGGCCAGAACATTTTTGAGATGCCAAAATCAAGGGCAAATGAAGCTTATTGAATATTCCTCTTCTCTACCAAATCATACACAAATGCGTAAATTCACTAATGATTGAGAAACAGAGATATAATTAGAGGAAGCTGAGTTCCTAGGTACATATCAGAAACTGGCACATGGACAAATGAGGAACAGATAACTGAGGGGATTTAAAGTACCAATAAATATGAGTGATTTCCCTAGAAATTTGCCAATTCCAATTTACATAGTGTAGCTGTTAGTATTAAATACTAGTTCTAGTTAGCATCTAAATGATATCCAAATCTAGTGTCCTCAATAAGTATTAAAGTAAAATACTAGATTTCAGGTGTTCTGAAAATACAAGATTTCACTTTGTTATTGATTCTTTTCACTATAGCTTTGTATCTAAGTTTGGATTAATCACAAATATTTAAGAATATTCCCAAATTTTGTTTTTTGAAATTTTGAAATTATTTTATTTATTTATTTATTTATTTTTAGAGAGAGACGAAGGAGAGAAGGGGAGAAATACTAATGTGTGGTTGCCCCTTGTACTCCCAGTACTGGAGACCTGGCCTGAAACCCCGTCATGTGCCCTGACTGGAATTCGAATCAGCAACACTTTGATTTGCAGACCAGCACTCAAGCCACTGAGCCACACCAGCCAGGGCTATTCCCCAAATTTTAAGCAGCTATCCTCCAATGAACATTTTGGACAAGAAAAATGAGAGCCTGTAAAGTTATTGGCTAGATGCCATGTGGTTAATTATTTAAAATATAAGCTAGAACTCAAGCCTACCAGTTTTCTGGACAACGCTTCAGTCTATATATGCTATCTAATTTATAGACAAGGGATAACATATAATTTAAGTAGTGTAGTGTTTAAATGGGGTGAGCAGTTTCAGTTTAGGGTCACAGATTGAGGAGTTTTTCACTTCTAATCCATTTTTAGAGCTCCTTGGAAAAAACATATAGAGTAATATAAATTAAATACAATGAAAAGAATAGTAAGAGGGTGTTGTCAGAGAATGGGATATTTCGGCACATTTTTAGAAGTCAGGAAGAGTGTGGGAGAGTATTTGTGGAAAGAATGCAACGTAGGACTCAGAGCCCAGAACATTTTAGAGGAGAAAACAGTAACAATAAGAACCGATCTGCTGTTAGAAACACGAGCAAACTTTAGAAAATAATTGTAGTAGAGGAAGAGATTTTAAAAATAAGTAGAAAATAAAAGGATAAATTAAAGTTTTATATAGAAATATCACTTCATCTATCCTCTGGAGATTCAGACATTCTATAAACAAACAAATAAACCAACAATAGCACTTTATCTAAGCATAATCTGGGAGAGAGTTAAATCTCTGGAGCGGGCATTGTGCCCAAAGTAGAGTCCTCCTCGTTCTGTCATTTGAGAGTTGACATGTCTGCTGTGTGGAAGCCTACTGGTGAGATGTCAGATGTCCTGCCCAGAAATGCTTATTTACCACACAGACTGAAGCACTACAGGGGCACCTACTTTTGCTTTCATTTTTAAATATTGGGAAACCAACGATCACATGTTGCAGTGTGGATTTCCCCTGAAGTCGACCCTGAGACAGAGTATCATGCGGGAGTTTTATGACGAGTGCTCTTGGGATCAGCCTCTGTTGGGTGGGAGAAGGTACTGGGACTGGATAAAGGGAGAAATGGAGCTGTGATACAGTTACAAAAATGACACAACTGACAATGCAGGGAATTTTGAAGCTGGGATAACCCCTCAAAGGTTTTGGAGCAAGGGCTCTGAGGCTCTACGTCCCATTGTTGATTAGACCTTCTATGCGAGTTGCCCCAGGAAAAGCACATGACCTTCAGCGAAATGGAACAACCGCTGAGGCAGTTCAAACAAGGACTGACTGCTGAGAGTGGTCTGCTGACAGCCATTCCCGCAGCTGGGGGGATAAATCTTTCAATACTGATGGGGAAATCGGAATGACATACCATAGCATACTCAAAATCATAGATGTGTGAGAAAAAAGTCAATGTGAAAAAGAAAGAAAACATAAATAAAATGAAAACCACTACTCTGGGATAAAAAATAAACTATTTGTAAAATAGAAGGAGTAAAAAAATAAAACAAAATATGACATAGTGTCAGAGTGGAAACAGACCTTTATATTAAAAAAACTAAAATTGGATAGTTGTAAAAGCTACCTTAGAGCAAGGAAGAGTTGCTAGAAATTAAAAAGTAATGTGAAAATATATATTAAAAATTCAATTAAAAGCCATGCAACATAAGTCAAGCAGCTGTCTAAGAATGTAGAGCAGAAGACCGGAGGCCAGGTGCAGGTAGGTGATCAGGCAAACAGTCATTGTAACAATGAACTTAAAGAAATAGAGAAAGAGGTAACAAAAAATGGGAGAAAATCAGGGAAACCGAAGATTTTCTTCATAAGAGGGACACACTCTTCACACTGAAAGGGCTCTTGATGCTCTGAAAGGTCTCTTCAGGGTGGATCAGAAAGTAAGACATGAAATCCTAGAACACCAAATGTTTAATAGTTATTAATAATGTGAACTATCAGATTTTAGATTACTGTGCCAATTTAGAACTAAGTACAGTTTGCTTAAAGTTTTAGAATGGTAAGTAAATGTTAGATGCCTCAATAATGTAAAAGTTGGAGCACAGCTGACTGAGTTGGGATGTGTGTCTGTCTGGGTGTCAGATATGAGCCGAAGGAGGTGGAAGAAAGGGAGATGAAACACATTTTACATTATCATTATATATCATTTTACCATATATATTCACACAAAACACACATGCATACATACATATAGGAGTGTCAGGTTTGAAATTCAATTTCATCCTACTTATAAGTTAGCTTTTTACTGCCTCAGACGCTGGCAGAAGACCCATGACTCCTGATTCAAAGACAAAAGACATTGCACGCAATGCATCAGGCAGCATGAGCAAGATGTTCGGGACAATTTTCCTTTTCTCTCTAGTCCCATGTAGATGGACATAGTAGGATGCTCTTCATACAGTGGGTTTGTATCACAGGTGAAGGAGACAGTTTGGTGAATCCACATGTTCTATAGGAGACATTGAACAAGACTGCCTGTCCAAAGGTAGACGATACCTCATCCCTCATGGCTGCTCACTGCAACCGCCACCCCTGTAAAGAGCAGTCAGGGACTTGTCTTCTTGGCAGACCCAACAGAAATGCAGCATGAAAAATCTGTGAAAGAATTTCTCTCTCAACAAGGAGTCAAGATACTAACTGAAGTTAAAAAAAAAACAAGAAATAGAAGTATAAGCCTATCAGTTAAAATTCCAAAGTTAATCAATAGAATCACTAAAAATAATAATGTAACTCTCCAACAGTGGGAGAAGGAGGAAACCCAGTGCAATAAACCTTAGTATTTCATCACTGAAAATTAATAAATATGATCCAAAGTTAGCAAATCTGGAAAAAGTAATAAAAATTATTATTTAGAGAAGTGGGAGCAGCCACCTATAATTATAAATATAAATATTTTGAAAAATAGACTTTTTTTAAAAAAGATTTTATTTATTTATTTTTAGAGAGGGAAGGGAAGGAGAGAGAGAGAGAGAGAGAGAGAGAGAGAGAAACATCTGTGTGCGGTTGCTGGGGGACATGGCCTGCAACCTAGGCATGTGCCCTGACTGGGAATCGAACCTGCGATGCCTGGTTCGCAGCCCGCGCTCAATCCACTGAGCTACACCAGCTGGGGCGAAAAAGAGACTTTAAAGAGAGATTAAAACTGTCAGAGAGAGGATGGGTTTGTTTCATTTCAAGTTTTTACATGATCACGTATTTGTGCATGTATGTGTGGAGTATGTGTATTTTTCAGACATGTATATGTTTTACATAATTATAGAAAATAATACTAGAAATATCATCTTCAACCAATTGTAAGAGAGAACTAAGCTTGTCAATTTCCAAAGTCAGAACATTCAAGATGTTGAAAATTAACAGAATTAAATAGTATTTTAGAAGAGGCAAGTTTTCTATTCACTTAGCTGAGGCTCTTTACTCCCATTAAAATTAAGAGACAAAAAGTAATTTACAGAAGTTTCTTGAGTGTCTACCTGCTAGTCAGTGTTTTTGGTGGCAGAAATATAAGACAAATCTTCCAGTGATGGAACCCTCCCAGGTCAATAGTGGAGAAAAGGTCTATTAAACCAATAATTATAAAACATCATGTTAATTGCAATATCTAATTTTCAAGGGTGACTTTACATGATTATTTTTATTTTAACTTAAATGTTATTTTATAATCTAAAGTTAAAAATGCAGCCTCAAATCACTTTTCTTCTTACCATAAGGAAGAAGTATGAAGTGTTCTAATGCTAAATTTGACTTTATAAAGCTTCTGTTATTAAGAAACTGGGCAGAAAGTTGCTTAGGAAGAAGTCTGCTCATTTACATTTTATTTTTCTTAACTTTTCTGTTTCCTTTCACTCTGGATAAATAGAAAGATTAATTCTAATTTAGCAACCAGCTATTCTGGTTGCTAAATTAGATCAAGTTAGGAGTTTCTTCCTCGTTACACTGCTTCTTCCCTGCTGGCGTAGTCCCTTGTCCCTGTCACCTGTCTACAGCATGTGCTGTTTGTCTTCCCAATGAAATTGAGAGTCCCTTACGTTTATCATTCAGTAAATTAAAAAAAGTATCTGGGATTTAAAATGCTAATTTGCATAAAATTATGTATGAATACTATTAAGCAAATATTGCCAATTTAATGAATATTTTACAACAATTGGAAATAAGGAAGCTTATTAAAGAGCAACAATTTCAGAAAATTGCATTACAACATGATCAGGGTATTATCTATTAGATTACATAGTTAAACACAGCAAACATATTTTTGTATAACTGTTGTGCATTAGGAATTCTATTATTAGAGGAGAAGTTAGTGACATTGTTTGGTGTTCACATGAATTTTCATTGATTAATAATTTAAATCAATGCAAGTGTCTCTGTACTGTATGTGGGTACACCAAAGTGATTCTGTGTTACCTGAAACTTATGTAACTAATATAATAATAATTGTGAAACATGAAAATATTAAGTAAATCTTAAGTAAAAAGGCATACAAATTGTATTGATATAAATTACATTTGCACATTTACTGTGACTATGTAAAAATATATTTATGCATACCAAAATATTGAGAGTACATAAAATGAAGAATTGTCTCATAGCATTATGACTGGTAACTTTCTTTAGATTTACTAATCTTTCTGTAATGCTGTTATATTGCCTTTCTAAACAAAATTCAAGTGTTTGTTGCAGGACACTGTCTCCTTTAATCCTCTTTTAGAGAAAATTAGTCTCTCTCTCTGTACTCAAAGGATGAGATGGATATACATTACAAAATATTTTCCTTCTAATTATGGAAAGGAATTCATGTGGTAGGAATTTTTAGCTTTTTAGACAGTTCTACATTTTTTGTGGTTAAAAATTTCAAAATTATAAAATACAGCAGCCTCCATTGTGTTCCTCAATGATCTTTTCCTACTGATCCACACATCCTTGTGTAGTCCCCTCCCACACTGAATCAGAGGTGACTGGTGTTGTTAGCATAGACAGCTAGTTAAGGAAGGAAGTAAACCTGACTAACTAGGAAGCTACAGATTCACTGAATCCCCAGGGGACAGCTGCATTGCTCCATCAAGGGGATTAGTGTCCCTTTATTCCCTCAGTAGGGAGGAAGGACTGGCTTTCCAATCACCCAGGGACAAGTGGCCCATTAGTGGGGATTACCTGGGAGAGGGGAAAAACAGTAAGAAGTAAAATGCTCTGCTGGGCACCTGCACAGTGGAAACCAAAATAGCACAGGGAGAGGTCCTTCTACTTGAAGCATGCACAGAAGGAGCCAAAATGGTGACAATGAAGGGGAGAAGTCGAGCCTGGGAAAATCTGGGAAAAGACCCAATAGGATAAGGGCATGAAACCCTGGAAGATCCAGGAAAGCGATTGGTTAAGGGGAGGGCTCAGCACAAGCCTGCAAATAATTAGGAAGAAGACTGATTAGTTTGAGAGAAAGTTTACCCTTTCCAAACACAAGGAGATAGAATCAGAGCATAACAAAGACTCTAGGTTTGTGTGTATGTTCTTGCATTTTCTCTCTGTAGCAGCACCCCAGACCCAAGTGCAGACCCAAGTGTGGCCCCGAAAGCCAGCTGGGTGGGAACAGAGACTGACCTCTACTACTGAAAATGTGGATGTTGATGCTAGGATAATGGCCCAGCATCTCTGGGCCCTGGCCCTCCTCCTGGGTTTAGTGAAGACAACAGCGGGCTTGTGGCTCAGAGGCTGGACTTCTTTAGCAGCAAGGTGGAGCTGACATGCCTGGTCATGGATGAGACATTGGGCAGCAGGGGGCAGTCCTTTTTTTCATTCCAATAAAACTCACCTCAATTGCTCACATCATTTTATGTGTTGGTCCCTAAAATGCTTTCCTGATGACTCCATGGAAGAATCTTATTTCCATGGGCTTCAGTGTGACCAGCAGAATACAGGGAATGTTATTATGTTGTGTATCTGAGGTAAGAAGATACACAAAAGGCATTATAGTTTCTGCCTTGGTTTCTTAGATCATGTGTTCTGGGAAGAGCCAAATAACCATACTGTAAAGACTGTCAAGCAGCCATGTGAAAAAGCCCAAGTAGACAGGAATTGAGTTTCCAGGCCAACAGTCAGCATTGACTTGCGACCTGCATGGTGAGCCACATAGGAAGCAAATTCTGAAGTTTCTCTTCATCAGATGATTGTGACCTGGACCAGTCTCTGATCTGAATGGCATTGAGCCCTCAGCTATTCCTGACTCGTAGAAACTGTGAGAGATGAAAAGTGATTATTGTTTTAAGCTACTAAGTTTTAGGGCAATTTGTGGCAAAATACAACTAACGACTTAGTGGTGTTCCTGTTATTTAGAAGTTGTGTGAAATTGCATGCTGCTTTTCAGATGCATCTGAAATGCATGTCATATATGTGACCAATAGACCTCTTCGGAAACAAGAGGGGCATTGTTAGACGCGATTTGTTTGAGCTGGCCCTGGGTTGCCCAACCTGTGACTTTGCTTATCACCGATCACCTGATTTCTCCCATCATTCATTCTGGAATTATAAGGAAACAACTTCTAATATGTCCATGTAACAGAAAGGTAGGACACAGCTAGGCATTTTCTGACTTACTCTAAATGTTTCATAATTTAGTAAAGCAAGTGCTTTAGCATGACCATTTTGTTTACTGAAGCCTTTAGACTTTTTCCACATGGATAATAAGAAATGTATTCTCTTTTTGTCATTTGGAGGAGTGGAGCTTCAGTGTTAGAGAGGAGTACACAGATGACATTAGGTGCTATTTAGATCATTCAGAAATACAGTTGGTTTGTTCGAATAAGAGATGCCTTGGGGAAAGGAAGGATGGTCAACCAAGCCAGATGAAGGTAATTGTCTGGACTTACTAGGTCTCTGCCTCTTTCCAAAAGTTCATAATATGCCTTTTTATTTTTATGAAAAGGCAGAAATAGTGCCTGTTTTCACTAACCAAGGGAAATCCAATGAGCGTTTTCACTTTTATGAAAAAAGCAGTTACAGTACTGATTTAGGCCTTTTTGTAAAAGCAAAGTGGCATACAGCCAACTGTCAGAAATTAGGGAATAGTCTTCACTGTACATCATTTTGGCTCAAGACGTATTTCATAGAAATATGTTACTTTTGGATGGTGGGGGAAGTTATGTTAAAATGAATAATTATGAGGCAATTAATGATGACATCTATTTCATAAAATTGTGACATTTTAATGTTATGTGTACTGATGCTATCTAGCTACCTGAACAACATAATTTGGAGGCATAGGTTCAAAAGGTAGATTTCAAAGCTTGAGTTTATTAATATCAATGCTGTGAATTTACTGAAATTAGTTACAGAAAAATGCAACTTTAAAGAAATGTGATTTTAACCATCTAACCTTAGAAACTAAAAGTGAGAAGACACATTTTGATGTTTATGGCAAAAGCAAACTATAAAAGAAAGCACAAAACTGCCTGAACTTTTCTCTTGATTCTGTGTGACTGACTGATGTACAGCACTTAAGGATCTTCTCATTATTTAAGGCCTGTTTGTTGGAGCAAAGAGACATTCATTGCCTTAGAAATATATTTTCTACTTTGTCCCCAGTTCCATTCAAATTAATTGTTTTATTTCACACTTGTTTGCTAAGGTATGTTCTGTTGCATTAATCAATACAATTCTTATGCCAAAACCAAAAGGGAAAACCGACAAATTTGGCATTTTAGTGAACACTTGAAAACTATGTAAATAATAATGAAAGCTTTAGGCAACTCAGCTTTCAAGTTCAGAGATTGAGAGTAGTGTAATGGAACTTTATTCTGCTGCAGTGGCATTGACTGATGTTTCCAGTGTCCTCGCCACATACTTCTGATAAGGTACTAATGTCACGTAATGTTTGAATGCCATGATCGTAACTAACA
This sequence comes from Tonatia bakeri, assembly GCA_004024845.1. Lineage (NCBI taxonomy): Eukaryota > Metazoa > Chordata > Mammalia > Chiroptera > Phyllostomidae > Tonatia > Tonatia bakeri. The sequence goes on from PVIA01000113.1 coordinate 623,543, forward strand.
TGCCAACCCCAACTCCCTGGTGGAAATTCAGTGTTCACACAGTCCAAACCAATCTTCCTCCTTCCCTATTCTAAATTACATACATTTTTTTCTATAAACCAGCTGAGAATCATTATCATTCTTTAAAAATGCTTGATAAGTTTAGGTTTCAACAATTCCGTGTCTTTACACTGGAAGTCTTTGAGATGACAAAAAGACATCTCATTCTTGAGTGTCCTTGACGTGATACAAACACTGTATCACCAGTCACTGCAGCGGCATCGCTGGTGTCCTCACGGTTTAAGGCTTGTGCACGAAAGCTCTCCTCCAGCTTTTGCCTGAATACTTTCAATGAAGAGTGTAAAGGTCATATTTCAAATCAAGCCAGGTCAATCAGTGTCTTGAACAGATATCAGTCCACCCACATGACACCTCTGCACCCCTCCATTCCACTCCTTAAGAGAGAATTCCCATGCAATCCCATTTCCACTTTTTATTTCAGTAAAGAATTCCCAAGCAAAGAGGTGCCTTGGGCATCTATGTCCATTTCATGAGATATTATAAGATTTGTCTGAATCTGAGTTTATATTTAAATTGAACACTTAAGTTCTATAGAATTGTAAAGCCACATCAGTACTAGAGGTTTTTTTTTCTTTCTTCTTTTTCTTTTGTTAACTTGTGGTCATTTGGGAATTATTTCCACAACTTGTATTTGTTGATGCCAAAGAGGTGAGTTAGAAGAAGAAAAAAATGACACTGGGCATTCTCTGTTCTTGACCTTGTTAAATAAATAATGTCGAGGAAAATAAACAAGGGAAAAATAAACATAAAATTAGAGGCAACCTGTAGCCTTGTAGGCAGGTGTGTTTGGAAGGGTATAAGAATGATGTTGACTGGTTGCTATTCTCAACACATATGTAATATTAAGAATTAATTCTAGATTTTTGGATTAGAACCACTTTACCATTGAGTGAAATCTTCTCATGCAAAAGATAATGAAAATAAGGGTCAGAAAAGTTGTTTGTGTCCCCTGAATTGGAATCAAATTTCCTCTTATAAAATGTGTAATAGTTCTATTTATATGCTTATTTATTTTGGATTTTTAAAAAATCCTCACTTGAGGATATATTTATTAATTTCAGAGAGAGAGAGGAAGGGAGAGAAAGGAAGAAACATCAACATGAGAAACTTTAGTTGGTTGCCTTCCGCGTGTGCCCTGACTGGGGATCAAACCGTCAATGTAGGTATATGCCTTGACCAGGGATCAAACTCAAAAAACATCTCTTGGTACATGGAACAGTGCTCCAGTCAAATGAGCCACCCTGCCAGGGTCGGGCAGTTTTGTTTTAAATAAATATTTATGAAGTGCTTATCCATGTTGAACATCTCTAAGTGTTCTCCTTACATTAATTACCCTCCTTTTTGACAGCACTGTACTGAGATGTTAACTCTGTTGTTATATGTATAACAGGAGATTAATTTATTAGTATTCAGGTTGGGCTGTTGTAACACATAGACAAAAATACAGATATTTTATTTTCCTCACACAGGTTAATGATACAGAATTGAGAAGTTCTGCTTGACCTGGTTCTTTGGAGACATTTTCTTTCATCTTATTCTTTTGTTCCCTAGGGTACTGGTTAAAACTGGGTCATGCCGTGTTCATGTTCTAGTTCTTGTAAAAGAAGAAAGAAAAGTAGTGAAGGATAAATAATGCCTTCTCTACAGGTAATAAGGTGGTTGCACACATTATTTCTGCTAAAATCCCACTGGTTAGGCGCATGGTCAGACAAAACCAACTGCAAGGGAGGATAGGAAATTTAGTCTTTAGCTGGGTCTACAGGATGCACAACTAAACTATGTTACCTTAGAAGAAGGAGAGACATGCCGACAGGGGAAATGAGCTTTTCCAAAGCACTTATATTAAAATGGATACTTTTAATAAGACTCTGAGGTTCTTGATGACTTCATTATCCATGGTCTTCTCTGTAAAATACACATAACATAGATAGCCAAAGCTGTTTAGAGGCCTCCTGAAGGTCTCACTCATACTGTGGGTATGAGTTTTTGTGTTAGAAATTAAAAAAGGATTTGTGAAGACTTTTTAAAGACATTTTAAAATTCTTAGGACTATTTATTTTAATACATCCGAGTTGTGAAATTCTAAGAGGGAGGATGTGTACTGCTGTGCTAGCTTCTGACCCCAAACCTCACGAAATGTACTTTCAGGAGACTAGAGAGCTTCAAACTTCTTTTATATTGATTTGGAGAAAATAGTGGGTTTCCCCCTGAAGCATTCACATACTAAAGGTTGCTTTGCACATTGTGGTTTTGTCCAAGAGAAAAGTTCAGGTATTATTGTCCTGAATTCTATGCAACAGGGAACTAAGGGGACTAAAAGCCTTTGGCTGAGAGAAACTGAAGGTATGCCTCATTAAGAGAGACTGGTGAAGGGGTAGGTCACCAGCCAGAACACAAGAACACAGTTGCCTGAACATGGGTCAAAGGGATGCCAAAATTTTATGCTTCTTTCCCAAAGAGCTCCAGAGAACCCTGTTCTTAAAACAAAGCTGCTTATTAAATTAATTGCAGCAAGAAAGGATACCACCTTGACAAACTCCTATGTTCTCTTTAAAAGGAAAAACGGGGAAAGGGTACAGAAGAGTTTCAGAGCTGGGCTGGGTGACTTTAAGGCAGCAACTTCCTGGGATTGGGCAGGTTAATAGCTTGGATTTTAGAGCAGAACAAGAAGAAGGTCGTCACGCAAATCTTGGTGAGCTAACTTTGTACTGAAGTCTTTAAGTGCAATCTGTTACTTTGATTAATATGTTTTAATTGGTAAGAATGAGTAATATGTTTATGCAGAGATTGAGAATTTGTTTCAGTTCTCACAAACTGCACGTGAGAGAGGCAGAAATCAGGCTAAAACCAAAGACCCCACTTAACTCAAGAGAAAGTGTGTGCAAACACTGCAAACATTTTACCAATTTCTGACAACAGTGATGATAGATCACCATGAGTGTATCTGTTGGGTGGGCCTTCACCTTCCCATCCCTTTTTCTCCAACCCCAGGGACCTCTAACTGTCACCCTCACCCCCTCCCCACCTCTGTACTCTACCTGGAGGAGAAGAAACCACCCTTGAGTTCCTAGGGAAGGACAAGTCAAACTCAATTGGGAAAAGACAAGGCAACTATGGCAGTGACCTCTTCTCCGGCTGCAGGCTTCCTGATTATTCCAGGGTCACATTAAGGATACACAATTTGAACACTAAGTAAATTGTAATATATTTGACTATTCAGTGGAAATAGTCTCCACGATTGTGAAACCGAGAAAGTGTCTGTGGCCATGGCAGTGATCAGAAAAGTAGTGATGCTGGCCTTGCTCTCATCCAGGGATAGACAAAGGATGACTTCATTAGGGATATTGAGAGACTTAAGAGAGAGAGAGAGAAAGAGAGGACAGGTACTTAAAGTATAATTTCCCACAGGCCACCTGCTGGTTCAATGTCTCTATGGCTCTGATTGGATTGGGATTTTGTTTTCCTCTGCCTGTTTTACTAGGTCCTCAAGCCATCACACCCGATGTACCTGGGTTTGTAGAGCAAAGGTGAGTGGCTGTGGAGAATGGGGAGGCTCAGTGACTACTTTTCCCTTGATCATGTTAGTTAGCTGTCCATGTCAGTTGTTTCTCTTGCTGCCTCCCTGAGATGCTCTCCGTATTTTCTACAGCATTGCAGAACTACCCTACACGGGAATAACTATTTCAGTTTGACAAATCATAGAAAAATCTGTGCTTATAACTCAATATAAATCTAATTTAAGGCTTTTATTGTCAAATAAAATAAACTTTTTAAGTTGGCATCTTTGATGTTGCCAAATCACTATCACTAAATATCCATTTTGCGTGTCTATAAATAGGTGATACTTAGGTATCTACAGGTATAGAGCGCCTGCACTGGCTGACATATGGATAATAAGCAGCGATGGTTCTCCTTTGTTTACTTTTTAGTGATGCTTTTCCAAGCTGAATATGTGAGAACCATGTTGAAAACCTATCTTGATCCATCAGGCCAATTCTAGGCAACATCTGTCAACCTAATGTATTCCATATTAAAGAGAGTTTCCAAGTGGAAAAGATGCTAGAATCCAGACACAAATATTATTTTATTCATCAGTGATATTGTGTGCAATGCTGGGAAAATGCCTCTATCTCTATAGCTGTCTACCTTTCTAACATGGAGAATAATTATTTCCTACCAGTACAAAACTTGGATCCTGAAAGGGAAAACTGCCTCCTTAATGTTTTGTTTCTTTTTTCTTTTTCTTTTTTGCCTCCCAGGAGAAAACAGCTAGTAGACTGTTTTTCTCCCATTTGGATAAGTTTTCTTCAGAACCAGCCTATTCATTTTGTGATATGCACCTCTTAGAGTTACAGAAAATGGGGAAGAGTGTACGTGGGATGACTGGCTGAGAAACTAGTCAACTATCTTTCTTGATTTCTAATAAGTTCTTATGGACACAAATGCTTTGCACTTTTAACCTTTAATGGTTAAATCACTTATTGAAGTAGGAAACAATGCTTAATCCCTTGGCATTTTTCTTTCCCCCAACATTATTTATGGGATTGCACCTCTAGATTGGGTTAAATGGTAGAAGATATTTGTAATAGTAAGGCCACTAGGAAATAACAAACAATATACCCTATATTACTGAAATTTAAGTTGGCAGTAATGTTTTCTGAATATGATGAGGGAACAATATAAGTAATGCTACCAGGTAAAGCAGGATTTGAATCCAGTTTAGCCACTGATTACTTACATGAACTTGAACCTTCATGTTCTCAATCCGGAAATTTGTGATAATATTGCTTACCTCGTGCTCTTGTGAAGAAAATTACATGTGAGCATGAATGTGAAGGAACACTTCTCACTCTCATTCATGGGGGGTACACACAATAAGCCTTTCCTTCCCAGAACAATTGATTTTCCTTTCAATTGACTAATTGGTCTAGTTGAAATAATTTAATTATAAGATTTATAGTCTTACAGACTTATGATTATTTATTTTACCTTTATTTTCTCCTAAGAATTTGTCACTTAAAATAGTTTATAATCCCTTGTTAAACTTTAGGAATAATTAAAAAGAATAAATTACTTCAGGAGATTTTTTTAAAGTGTAGTATAAAGTGCCATGTGTGTGTTTTAGATTAGCTCATATATTCAAGCCTGAGGCAGGTAACCTTGCCACAGAGGAAGTAAGTAGGAAAACTGCTCTAAGACTGAGACCTGTATCCTTCAGCTACATGAGTAGTTGTTCATCGTGATGGCAAATGAGGGTACTATCTTTCAGTTAGCTCCTGTTTGCAATGCATTTTGTAATATAAAATATGAAAAAAATTAAGTTACATATGGGTGGCAAAACAACCAAGAAAAAGGTATTTTACCTTCATATTTCAAATTTGAGAAATTAAATTATAGAGCGTATATTTCTTTTCCTGTTTCAAAGGCTATGTAAGTTCCTTATAGGTTGGTTTGAGAAATGGCTGATTATTCTTTTTTAATGTGGCCAAGTGAGCAAAAAGGGTTTTGATGGGCCCTGAGGTCCCACTGATAAGAGTATTGCGGCCTGACCTGGGTCTGTCACTCCCTCTCAAGTAAACCTGACTTGCTGAGATACAGATTCTGAAGCCTTAATGTCTCTAGAGGTTTTACTCTTGAACTGAGCACCTTTGGAGATGGGTCTTCACTCATGAGGTGGCTGGGTAAGTCTGCATGGGCTAATTACAGAAGAAATCTAAAAGACATTGTTTAATGCAGTTATATAATGGTTATACATCTAAATGCAGACTATTAATATTATTTATATTAGATATGATTTTCCTATTCTCCCACTAAATAGAAGTGAAATCCCTGGATATTTTATATAAAATAACATCAGAAGACTCTGAAACATCGAGAAAAGAAGGTATATTGGCTAGGGAACCCCAGAATCCAAGGAACAAAGTGGCAGTGTGTTTCTTGAATATTCCTTTTGTCCTTTCTATGTAAGACTTCTTTGTATTTGAAGAAGTTACAAGTCAGAGAGCCAATAGGTACAGACCTCTGCACAAAAGAAAGACCCAACAGAGGGACAGAATAGAGGCAGCCTAACAAGACAGAATATGTTTAAACAGCAAACTCTCTACTCAGTCAAATTAAAAAAATCAGAAACAAAGAAAACTGAGCCTCTGTTCCCCATTCTAGAAGAGGTTGAGTGTAGAGCTTTCCTTAAGTTTTCATTCTTTTCAGACTGTAATGCAGCAAGTCAACCCTCCTGCAATGGTGGGGACTGAACTTTCAACTCCACCAGGAAGTAATGACTTTCCAGCCTGTAGTGATATTGATGGAAAACACATGGTAAGTTTGGACTTCCACCATCATCCAATCATAAGGAGGGGCTGCCCCCTTGGGTATTAACAAAGTCAAAATGAGGGACCTGGCTTCTACACACACTTGGCAGTTACAAGGCAGTGCCCCATGCCTCTTTTGCCTCTTCCAATTAGAGCAATGTTAGAATCCAACTACAAGTGAATGTTTAGATTAGATCCAGAATATCATGCCATAATACTTGAATGTTCAGGATTTGATTGGAAACGATTCATCTTACCAAGAACCAGGAAGATTACAGATTGGAAGAGAAAGGATAATCAATAGATGCCAATATTGGCATGGCAGTGATGTTAAATTATCAAAGGTTTTAAAACAGCCATTATTAAAATGTTCCAATGAGCAATTATGAACATGCTTAAAATAAAAAAAATAGAGTCTCAGTAAATTAAGAGAATATGTATGAAATTAAAATTTTAGAACTAAAAATATTATAATCAAAATAAAAAATCACTAGGTGGGCTTCAAGTATAATGGGGAGAAGAGAGGAAAAAGTGAATTAGCTTGAAGATAGAACAACAGAAATTACTCAATATATGCAACTCACAGAGAAATAGATTTAAAAAATAAATAGAGCTTCCAGGGGTCTGTAGAAATATAAGAAAAGACTTAATATTAATTTTATGACATGCTAAGAAGGATAGAAGAAAGAGTGTTGGGAACCACCCTGCCTGGTTTTAGAAGCTGTAACCCCTGCCAAGGCTAAGGCTGAGGGAGCAACCTTGGACTGTAAGCCACCAAGGAGACAAAACCTTATCTCCCTGGCAGGAGCATTGCTACTGCTTCTTTTACTTCATCCATAACTGGCCCTCAATGCTTGGTTGGTTAGCCAATGATGCCTAAGATTCCCCAAGGGGGGAATGACCTAAGACAGGCATGATCACGTGGGAGGCCCCCAAGGAAGGACTATGGGGGCTACAGCAAAAGGGGGTGATGGACCCTCGCCCCTCGGCTTTGACAAAGCCGGAGTCCTCATTCCATCTGCGAGAAAATCTCCTAATCTCTTGGCTGATTTACTTCCCTTGCTCCACCTAAGCCTGAAACAATGACAGAGGGTGGTGCAGCCCTGTGCTGAAAAGGGCAGGTTCCCTGGGTGATCAGGCCTAAGAAAGAATATGTAAAATCTTATGAAACCTGCTTTGTTTAGAATGCTCTCAATTGAATGATAAGGGTCCAAGGAAGAAGTAAGTTTGTTCCTTGAAGTTCTTACAGCTCTTTAGCTATCTGACCCTGACTCAAAATAGGCCCTCAGAGTTCCTTGTTATTTGATCCTTACTTCTGGGCAATGAGTAATGAACTTTATCTGACTTTCTGTGTAAACCAACCCAATAAAAGCCATTGAGGAAAAGGCTTTTGGTCTTTCTTCTGTGAGAGATTGGCCACCTTTCCTCCCCAAGAAGATCATTTCTTGGTAGACTTATTCTTGTCCATGGTGGCTGCGGGGGGGGGGGGGGGGGGGGGTCCTGCAGGCAGAGCCCCCGCACAAAAGAGGGTGAAAGTAAAAAGTTGTTCAAAGAAATAATGGCTGAAACTTCCTAAATTTGACAAACTATATAAATATACAAAATTAAGAAGCTGAATGAACCACAAACAGAAGGACCCCAAATAAATCCACACAATTAAACATTATAGTAATACTTCTGAAAACTAAAGACAAGGCAAAAAAAAAAAAAGTTGTTATAAGCAGTGAGAAAAATGATACCTTACATATAGAATGAAACTATGTGAGTATCAACTGAATTTTCATCCAAAACCATAGAACACAGAAGGATTAAAGAAATAGGAAATGTCAAATGTTGAGAGATATATTTAACCATAATTCTATATCCAATATAAATATTTTTTAGCAATAAAAGAAAAATCAAGATTCTCAGATGAAAGAAAACCAAGAGAATTTGTTGACAGCAGACCAACTCTGAAGGAATGGCTAAGGATATCTTCTAATCAGAAAAAGAATGGTAAAAGAAGAAACCTTAGAATATCAGAAAGGAAGAAAAATCATGATAAGCAAAAATATGGATAAATACAATAGACTTTCCTGCTTTTAATTTTTAAAATTATATTTGAGGGTTGAAGAAAGAATTATAATACTACCTAATATTCTAAATGCATGTAGAAGAAATATGTAAGATAATTAAATTATAAAATAACAGCTAAATTAAAATAGAGGCAATGCCACATTAATTGAATTGATAAAATGATGACACCAGTAAAGGATGGTAAATTATGGAGATATAATGTAATATCTAGAACAGTTAGTAAAATCTATATAAGGAGATTTGATTATTTGAAAAAAAACACTATCAAAATGGAATTCTAAAAAATGATCAAGTAACTCATAAGAAGACACAATAAAGAAGACAGAAATACAACAACAACAACAAAAACACAGAAAATAAGAATAAAATTACAGAATTTACCCCTACTATATCAATAATGTCATTACATATAAATGCTTTGAATATACCAATTAAAGACAGAAATTGGAAGTGAATTAAAAACAGGATACAAGTATATGGCATTTTAAAGAAATAAACATTATATTGATATAGTAGTTAAAAGTAAAAGGAATAGAAAAGACATGTTATATAAACATTAATTTAAAGAAAAGCAGAGGCGGCTATATAAATATCAGATAAAGTAGCACATGAAAGTGCCAGAGACATATATTTAAATTTTTTATCTACCTTGAATTCATTTTTGTGTATGGTGTAAGTTGGTGCTTGAGTTTCATTTTTTTGCATGTAGCCATCCAGCTCTCCCAATGCTATTTGTTGAAGAGGCTATTTTTACTACATTTTATACTGCTACCCCCTTTGTCAAATATTAATTGACCATAGAGACTTGGGTTTATTTCTGGGCTCTCTATTCTGTTCCATTGTTCTATGTGTCTGTTCCTAAACCAGTACCAGGCTGTTTTGATTACAGTGGCCTTGTAATACAGTTTGATATCAGGTACTGTGATCCCTCCTACTTTGCTCTTCTTTCTCTAAAATGCTGGAGCTATTCAGGTCATTTATGGTTCCATATACATTTTTGAAGTGTTTGTTCTATATCTGTGAAATATGCCATTGGTATTGAACAGGTATTGCATTGAACCTATAAATTGCTTTGGGTAGTATGGACATTTTGATGATGTTAATTGTTCTGATCCTTGAACACCCCAATGTTCATAGCAGCCCAATTTACAATAGCCAAGAGCTGGAAGTAACCTAAGTGCCCATTAGTAAATCAATGGATCAAAAAGCTGTGGTACATTTACACAATGGAATTCTATGCAGCAGAAAGAAAGAAAGAGCTCCTACCCTTCGCAACAGCATGGATGGAACTGGAGAGCATTATGCTATGTGAAATAAGCAAAGCAGTGAAAGACAAATACCATATGATCTCACATTTAACAGGAACCTAATCAACAAAACAAACAAGCAAGCAAAATATAACAAAAGACACTGAAATTGAGAACAGGCTGACAGTGACCAGAAGGGAGGGAGTTTCAGGGGAAAAGGGTGAAGGGTTTGCAGGAACAATTATAAAGGACACATGGACAATAACAATGCGGGGGGTGGAAACAGGGGAGGGAGGTGGGGAGGGGTAGCTGGAAAAAGCAGAAAACTGTTCCTGAACAACAATAAAAAATGTTTAAAAGAAAAAAAGTGCCAGAGACAGAGAAATACATTTCAAGTTGACAAAGGGGTCACTCCGTTAAGAAGATATAGCAATCCTAAATGTGGATGTACTGAATACGGAAGCTCAAAATATTTGTTCTTAATCCTGATAAAATAGGAAGATAATACACATTTGCAAATGAAGTTCACAGCATTGATAAAGCTTAAAGGATAAAAAGACAAACACCTGATTATATTGATGACTTCAACATTCCTCTCTCAACCCCTGGTAGGACAGATAGAAAACCAGCAAGGGTATAAAAGAACTCAACAACACCATGAAATGAAAGGATCTAATCAACATTTTGAAAACAGTTTATTCAATAATGCACTTTTTTTTCCCCAAGTTACAGCATACAGCAGAATAGCCATACCCTGGCTATCAATAAACAGCACCAAAATTTAAAGATTTGAAATTGTACACAACACGTTCTTCAATCACAATGAAATCAAACTAGAATCAACAACAGGATTATAACAGAAAGCACTTGGAAACTAAACAACACAATTTAATAGTCTATGGTTGAAAAAGAAAGTCTCAATTAAAATTTTAAAAAATATATTAAACTGAATGAAAATGAAATTAAAACATTTCAAAATATGGAGGATTAGAGTAAAATACTGTTGAAAGTGAAATTTATAGCATTAAATGTATACATTAAAAAAGAATAAAAGTCCCAAATCAATAATTGAAGTTACTACTTTAAGAGCCTAAGGAAAATTTAACAAAACATCTATAGGGCTTCCATATTAAAACTACAAACTACTGATGAAAGAAATTAAAAAAAAAATAAATGAATGGAGAGACATACCATGTTCACAGATCGGGAATCTCATGTTGTGACAGTGTCAATTCTTTCCAGTCAGGTTTATCTTGATTCCTATAAAAATCCCCATGTGTTGTATAGATACACAAGATTATTCTAAAATGTATATGGAATGGCAAAAGAAATAGAATAACTAAAATCATTTTTAAAAGAAGAAAGTAGCAAAATCATTTTACCTTATTTCAAGACTTTTTTTTATACCTACAGTTATCAAGACTGTGTGGTGTTATTGGTGGAGGGATAGACACATAAATCAACGTAACAGAAAAGAGAACCTAGAAATAGACACACAGAAATATGCCCAACTGAGCTTTTGACAAACGTGCCAAACAAAACCCATGGAGAAGAGCATTGCCTTCCCAGCACATGGTCCTGGTGCAGTTGGATTCCTACAAGTTAAAAAAACAAAACAAAACAAAAAACAAACAAACAAAAGAACCCTGAATCTTGACTGAAGTCTCATATCTTACACAAAAATTAACTCAAAATTAGTTACAGACAAAATTGTAAAGTGCAGATCTATAAAGCATTTTAAAAAACATCAGAGAAACTCTTCAGGATTTAGAATTAGGCAAAGGTTTCTTAGACTTAAAAAATTGAATCTATAAGAGAAAAAAATTGAAAAGTGAAATTTCATTTAAATTAGACTTTTGCTTCAAGAAAGACACTGTTAAGAGGATGAAAAAATATTCAACAGAGTAAGAGAAAATACTTTTGGTTAATATATCCAACAATGGACTAGTATCTAGAATAGATAAAAACTCTCAAAACTGAGCAGTAAAAACACAAACAATCCTATTAGAAAATGGGGAAAAGATATGAAGAATTTCATGTTGAAGAAGCTAAGTGTGACAAATAAAGACATGGGAAGGTTTGCAACATTGCTAACCATTGAAGACTGCAAATTAAAACCACACTGAGAAATCACTACTTACCTATTGCAATAGGTACCATTTTTGAAAAAAATATATTGACGACATCAAGTGCTGATGGTAATACAGAGACACTGAGATTTCTATGCATCGTTGGTGGCAATGTATGCTGGTATAACCCTTCTGGAAAGTAATTTACAATTAAAAACAAACACAAATACCTAGCATACCACTACCATTTGACCCATCAATTGCATTCTTGGTAATTTATCCCAGGCGATGAGCACTTAAGTCCCTGCAAAATCTGTTCGCAAATGTTTATAGCAGCTTTATTTGTATTGTCATAGCCCCAAACAAGAAACAACCAAATGCAAAAATTTATAATGTTGCATGTGGTAACTTATTATATAATATTAATTTATATATTAATGTATATAACATTCTTGAAATAACAGAACATGGAACTGATCAGTGGTGGCCAAGGGTTAAGAAATGGGTGGGGGTGGGAGGGAAGTAGTGGTGGGGACGCACATGCTCTGCACCATGGCTGACCGATGCTAATATTCTGATTGTGCTGTTGTACTGCAGCTTTGCAAGACTTAACCATTGAAAGAAATTTGGTGGAGTGTGCATAGAATTTCTCATTTCTTACAATTGTGCATTGAAAATGGAAAAACCCACAGTCTTTCTACCTATGAGTCTTTCTTTACCCTCACACAAAACACTTCACTTCTGACACTGCTGGTCACCACATGTGTGGGAGTGTTTCCCCCCCAAGCAATTCTCTGTGACACTGGCTCAGCATTTTATGATTCACCTCAATTCTAACATCATCTGTCGGGAATGGTGTCAGAGCCCACGAGTTAAGAGTTCAGTCTTACAAGGCTGCTCTCACTCCCTCACTCAGACAGCATTGGCTAGGCCAGGATGTCACCTGTGCTTCTGATTGATATCATAGGCTCCAATGAACCCCATCTTGGTTGGATTAATTACTAGAGAGGTTCACAGAACTCAGAACAGTTTACTTATCTTCACTGGTTTATTATAAAAGGATGTGATAAAGACTATGGGTGAAAAGATGCTCTGGGCAAGTATGTGGGAATGATACCAAACCCATGTTCAGCTGCCTGCCTCTCAAAAGCCAGTATTTGAGAAACTAGAGCTGGTGGAAGGAAAGTAGGCTTATTCAAGAGACAGCAGCCTGAGAAGATGATGTGCTAATGTTGCAAAGACCAATATAACAACTGGATGTGGGCAGGGGGTTTTGTAAGGAGGGAAGAGGAAGAAAAACAGAACAAAGAAATTGAAAGAAGGGGGCTGAGAGTTGTCCACTGAGGCAACTACATGGAAGCCAGCACAGTCGATCAGATAACTGTTGGAAGGTCAGGGATCTGGACCAGAAAGTTTGATGTCAGAGTCTGCTCTTTTTGATGTTAGTTCCTAGATTTCTTAATCAAACACACTGTTTATCTGCAGTCAAGTACTCGTTAGCAGGTTATCGTTTACAGAACAGTATTAAAGGAAGGGTGGGGTGAGCTAGCAGGTGGGGTGTGGAGCTTCACTGCACTCTCAGCTGCACCGCTGTGTGTTTACTGGCTGGGAAGCAGTAAACCCCATACATCTGGGATTGTATGGAAGCTTCATCATACAGGCACGATCCACCATCAACTCTATTTTCTGTCATTTTCTTTTCTCAAGAAAATGTGGGTAGGGTGGGGATAAAAACTCCAAGCTTCTAATCATGGTTTGGTCTTTTCGATGACCAGCGCACATCCGGCAGCCATTCAGGAGTCCAGCCAGAGTCACCTCATTAGAATGAAGGTACTTCTAGGAACTCTGTGCTAGGAACTGTGGTCAACAGCTAAACAGAACAAAAGATGCTCCCAATGCTCTTGTCTCATAGGAAATGACAAGGGCTTCAGGAGTTCTGTACCAGGAACAGGGGGCAGATACCAATAGATATTTCCTATGATCTCAAATGTATGAATCTATCATGATCTCAAAAGGAGTTTGATAATCATTTTAAAGAGGCTTATACGTTTGCACCTCTATCAATTTGTTATTAATATGTTTTGTATTACATCTGTTTATTAACATAGATACTTCTAGTTTACTGAAAGTTTTGTGAAAGGACGAGTTTTAGGAAAAGTTAACATTTTCAAAAAGACTTAAGAATTCAAGATTCAAGTCTTTATTGAAATTATAATGGATACAATCGCCTAATTCATACTGTTTAAGATTTCAAACACAGATTGAAGCACATATATTTCAGTCGAACTACGACTATGTAAGGTCATGTGTCCTCAGCTAATTCCTTTTGCTCTAACTGGAACACTCTCGAGTATCTATAATAACACATTACATTGATATTCTAATTTTACAGGTTGTAAAAGGCTCTCAATTCCATTATCTCTTTCTATTTTCACAAAAGCTGCAGGTAGTTGATATGACACATGTTGTTACTGTCAGTTTTTTCCCCCCAATAAATAAAATGGGAAGTCAGTGTATGTAAATGAACTTGCTCATGTGATCCTAGTTAACAAGTATCAGAACAGAAACTGGACTTTTTTTCTTTGAAAAGGTTTCTGATATATGATGTTGCAATGAAATGTCAGCTGTCTTTTTGTTCTTATCTCCTTCTTACACAAAATAGTAATTTTTTAGACTGCAACAAGTGTGAGTCTGTTCTTGCCTGAATGAAATGTGCCACTTTTAACATAGTGCTGTTCTACTTTCTCCAAGAAATAGATCTTATTTCTCCAATAAGATCTCTGACTACCTATACATTTTCTTCACTCTTACTTCTTGAGATATGGTGAGTCACAACCAAATGCATTCCAAACACCAGTGATTTTTATTTAAAAAAAAATCTAAACCACAGGGCCATGATATAATCCTATTTAATATACGTTTTTTTTGACAGCAGTTAGTCTTTTGAAGAAAAAAAGTGAATCTAATCTTAAAATGGAATAGATTCCATTGAAAGAAGCATAGCAGTGCTCCTCATAAACAAGACCATGAAATTGACTCAAAACTATGAATCCTCCATCGCGGAAGAACATTTTCCCCATAATGAAAACATTTACTGTTGGTGCCGACTGGCCAATCTAGACAAAATATCTGCAAACTTTACTTGCCCAAACTCTAGTGAACATTCCCTCCTTCCCCCAGGCTCTTCTGCTTTGAACTGCACTCAGTCTGAGCTAACACTGTAATGTGGAACAACTCCTCCTTAGCAGCCTTTTAAATTGTTGCAAAGAAAAAAATTCCCTTGCTCAACTATCTGATCATACCCCTGGTTCATCCCACTTCCCCACAGCAGGTTCTTTCAAGCCCTGTTTACCCCTCCCTGTGAAAGGAACTTCTGTTTGCTTGACCTCTGAGACCATTGCAGATATTAAGTTCAGAGCATTTTCCTTATTTCCCCTATTGCAATAGTTCCTTCTAATAAACCTCTCCTTAGAGAAGTCCAGATTTGTTTTTATTTGGCAGTGGGCCAAATAAAGGGAATCAAGAAGGAAAGTTGAAACACCCAGGGATGGTGCAGAACAGGCAGTTATTACAACCCTACGCATGAAAGGCCAGGGTGGGGAAACGGCTTGCTTGAGAGAGCCGCTGCAACAGAACAGGGGCCGCTCCTCAGAGTTCTGCTATAGGCGGGTGCAGTTCTGTCAAAACCACGATGGGTCCGGGAGGGAAAGGAAGGAATAAATACCTCATTTTCTCTCTCTCTTGCCCTCCTATTCCCAGTCTAAAATAGGCAAAAGCTAAAGAACAATGGGCTGAATGATGTAGTTGTAGAGGTTAACTATTACTCCCACCCAAGGGCGCAGAGCAGGGCATTGAAGGGCAGCTACAGACCTGGGAAACAACAGTGAACTAACAGTTTTTTGTCTTGTATTAAGAACTTTACTTTATTACACTCAAGGTTTTTTTTTAAGACATTTATTTTTGGAGAAGGGGAGAGAGAAAGGAGGAGAAACATCAGTGTGTGATTGCTTCTTGCATGCCCCCTACTGCAAGGGGGCATGCAACCCAGACACGTGCCCTGACTGGGAATCCAACCAGCAAACCTTTGGTTAGCAGGCCGGGGCTCAATCCACTGAGCCATACCAGCCAGGGCCATACTTGAGCTTTTATTGTAAGTTGCTCCATTATCATTTCTGGAGGTAAGTAGAGTTATATAAATCTGTTAGTTCACTGAAAAGTTCAAAATCAAGAAAAAGTTTTCAGAAATTGTAGTAGCATTAAATAATTTCTAAAGAGATATTTCTATATTTGAGTAACAATTTGAGTTTAATATATTATTTTGCTGCTTATTCTGTGCTCAAGTTCACCAACTGATTTACCCTAAACATGGTACCTGGAAGTAGATCTTGTTTCTGTGTTTATATTAATAGCAAAAAAAGAAAATGTGTTTGTTATTAAATTAGTTTTTAACTATGTACGGTGCAGTCCGTATGACATAAGATTCACACAATGTAGTTGTAAAGGCATACTCTTACTTGATTTGCTAGTCTGAACATGAGTATCTTGACTACTATTACTCGAAAAATCTGTCAATTTCATAGAACTTAATAATCTCTGAAGGTTCTATAGTTGATACATTATAACATAATAAGAAGAAACACTTAAGAATATTAAAATGTTCTATGTTCCATTTCAAAATATGGAACATATTACTAAATTTATTAACTCAATATATATTTATTGAACATCTGTGATGTTGTAGGCACTGGATTGGGCATGTGTTGGGTTGCCAGATACAACACATGGCATTCAGTTAAATCTGAATTTTAAGTGAACAATGAGTAATGTTTTAGCATAAGCATGTCCCATGCAGGATGAGATGGAGCCCATCAGAAACACTTTCACTAGTTAACTAGGCTACAAAGTGCATGCATAAACTTTGGAGAAGTAAAATTAATGATTTTCTAATTCTGGAAAGCCTAAGCATGAGTATAGAGAGATGAATCCAACATGCATGATATCTATCCTCTGATTGTAATTGGTGGGTAACATACTTGATACAGAGCTCTAAAACTAAAAGAACTGTAAAACGTCAAAAATAAAGCATATACTTACAAACTGCAGTGATAATGATTAGGTAGTTAAAGGCGTATTGGAGTATGAAACTTTCATAGAAAGAGAGCTACGTGTACAAAAGTCACGAAGTCAGGATCAACATTGGTATATTCATGGCCAAGGGTGAGGGTTAAGAAGGTGATTCTGAGATATCTCTTGTACTGCAAATCTTTCAGACATTGTTGAGGCCTTTGATCTTCTTACTAAAATGAATGGAATTCACTTACAGGGAAGAAACAGGCATTTACAAATATGATTCACACAAATGGGTGAATTGTTAAATATGATTTCAGCAAAATTAGATGCTGGGGACAAGCAGCTTTTTGTTCATAAAAAAGATTATGGGATTTTGAGTTGAGGAAGTAGTACTGGATATGGAGAAAGTGGAAAGATAAAGTGAGTATTTCAGAAGGAAATAGAGAGCAATTGATCATAAGAGATGAGGTAAAGGAAGGAATTAAGAATGATTCTGAGGTTTCTAACTAGAACAAAAGATGTAGGATAGAAGTAGAGAAAATGTGCAAGAGCCACAGAGGGAGGGGTTCTGGACGTATTAAGCTTTGTGCTTCCTGACAGCCATATGCATAGATTAGCAGGTGGTCAAGGTATATCAGTCTATTGCTCAGATGAAACATGTGGAGCGCAATTTACAAAACTACTTACCCATCACAAAATAACAGAAATTGGTATGTTAATCACATCTTCAATCATTTAGATATATAAAATTTTGATTTAATAGATACATGCATTTTTGTCAAAAAGTATAACTAGTATAGCAAGTCTATAATTCCTTGGATAATTTTGTTACAGGTGAGGACATTTTACCTTGATAGATAAGAGTACTTACCAATTTGTTCTTAGGCTACCCCAGTGTTCAGCCAAGCAGAACAGAATCTTCTGCATGACCGTTAGAAGTATGGAGGACATACACAGTCTAGATTCCCAAGTGTGGATTCTTTATACACCAAATGCAAAATGTGAGTTCTTTTCAAGAATATAATAAATGGTCACTTCCTAATTTTTGAAAAACTTTTAGTAGGCAATTAAGAGAATTTCACCCCTTCATTAAATTGTTTCACTGGAAGTAACATCTATTCTCTAAAGTGTAACCAAGGAAGTTTTTACCACTTATGAAATGTAAGAATGTTTAGAAAACAAATTCATGAAGCAGTAAAATTATCGGTTGTGCTAAGAAACTGGCTCCTAAATCTACCTGATTTCTCTCAGTATTGTGAAGAGCTTGGCAGGTGGTCAATCATGTCTCTTTCAAACTGATGTTTGAGAACATTATCATGGAAAATTCCTCAGCTTTTTATTTCGGTATTTATAAGAACTTCAGACAAGCTTAATTATCATTCTCATAAGAACAATGATCTAAACTTGGAGTCAGAGTTTATGCACATTGTTTATGCTAAGGTGGATAGTCTTGTCTTTTGTTTTGGTTGAAGAACACACGTAAGTTATGAATAATGAATAAAACATGCAAATATTTTAATATAATGATGAGAGGCTTAAAATACTAGAAAGGTGGTCTTCACGATTATTTCTGCTAATCAAATATTATAAACATTTCTTCCAAACCATACTACTTTTTAGATATTATAAAACAACATGTTTAGTTCAGATGATTTCTTAGAAAAAAATACTTAACATGAAATCTGATAATGATCATAAAGACACAAAAACTTAGCTTAAGCTTACTTATAAATGTAGATGCAAAAATTCTAAGTTAAATATTTTCAAGCAGAATTTTGCAGTTTATCCAGACTACAGCCAAGTAGGGTTTACTTCAGAAATTCAATTATGAAGACAAACATCTATATAATTCATTTTAATCAAAATATTGCAAGAGGAATTTCTATTATCATGACACAAATCGTTATAAAATAGTTTGATAGCAGTTAGGTACCATTCTTATAAAAACCCCTAAAATAGGAAGACAAATAAAATATTTAAGAAGATTCCTGTAACAAACATTGTTCCAAAATGCAAAAATAAGTCCATTAAATCCTGAAAGAATGTATGTCTTCTGTCATTAATATTATTCAACATCATTGAACTTGGGCAAAGTGATGGATACAAGGTCATTTTAAACATCAGTATCTCTTTCTATGTTAGTAATAAATAATAACAGAAATGAAAATTACTTCACTCACAATAATAATGAATGAATTTGAAAAGAATGGTGCCATACAAACCTGAAGAGAGTCTATGAAATCTTATTGAAGTACACAAAATAAAACAATAATAGCAAACATTTACATAGTGTTTCTTCTGAGCCAGGCTTTTATTTATTATGTGATACTCATAGCCTCCTAAGAAGAAGATGGTATTATTATTTCTGATTTAAAGAAGAAGAAACAAAAATACAGGAGACGGTGTACCTTGTCCAGGATCACGCAGGTGAGAAGTGTCAGAGCCAGAAATTGAATCCAGGTGACCTGGTCCAAGATTCATGCCCTTAACCATTAAACACACTGCCACTGTATGGCCTAAGGGAACACACCATCTCAAATGGGATATCTTAACAGTATGATAATATTAATTTTTAAATTCACATATAAATGTAGTATCTCTTGAATAGGAAGTCAACATATCAATTCTCAAAATTTATTTATGGATGTTATCTATAAATCTTTGGAGGGGGCATGTTGTATAAATGATTGTAAATTCACATGGAAAATAAAGGAGAAGGGGTTAAGTAAAGAATAAATCTCATAGACACAGATAATAGTATGTTGATTACCAGAGGGAAAGGAAGGTGGGGATAGGTAGAAGAGGGGAAGGGGAGATAAGTGGTGAGGTAAGGAGACTTGACTGGGTGGAGAACACACATAAAATATACAGATGATGTATTACAGAATTGTACACCTGAAAACTATATAATTTTATTATCCAATGTCACTCTAATAAATTCAATAAAAATTTAACATATGTATACACACACACACACACCCTCATATATCTGTGAGCCCCTCTTTCTTTAAGGAATGGTGAGAATGCCCAACTGAGCAGCTTCTATGCTTTTAAGAACTCACACAAGTTTCCTGCAAGTTTTTTAGAACAGAAAAATAATTCTCCCTTAACTGATGCAAGATAAAGAAAATGATGTTGTTGTTGTTGTTTATGTATTATTTAAGTATGAGGCAGCTGAGTTTTCATTCTTATTCTAAGTTATATTAAGGGCAGAGATACCAGTATAACAGTTCTAGAAAACTGTGTGTCCTGAAAAACAGACCTCAAAGAAAAATATTTGAATAGCTCTTGTGTTAGTTAACAAAAACCTGTATAAATATCTAGACAGAGAAATGTAAAGTCTTGTTCTAACTGGCCTCTGGCCTATATAGTGTGGACTCATGATGAGTGTATTTCAAATCTTTATTCATTGGTCCTGCAGTGTGGAGGGATACTTGATTTGTGTACTTCAAATGTTAAGTAAAAGCCCCTAGGGTATATATTCAATCAATACATAATGAGGTCTGTCCAGAAAGTGTCCAGCCATATAATATGAAAAATAGAGACATTTATTGAAGAAGGCACAAAAAACATTGTACATAGGACAATGGTGTCTCAGTCCCCTGTGAAGTAGGCACCCTGGCACCTCACACAGTCCTCCCAGTCACGATCAGCTGCCACCTCGTATTTTCCTGAATCTCATCAATGGTCTGAAATTTCTTCTCTTTCAAATGTGATTTTAGTTTTGGGAAAAGAGAGAAGTTTCAGGGCACCAAATCTGGGCTATAGGGGGACTGAGTCACCTGGGTGATTTGATGTTTTGCCAAAAATTGCTGCACAAAACATGATGCATGAGTGGGTACATTGTCGTGATGAAGCTGCCAATCACTAGTTGCTCATAGCTGTGGCCGTTTGAATTATCCAAATAGTTTCTGTAGAGGAACATTCAAACTTAAGGCAAAATTTGATGCAGATTTGTTGCTCTATTCACTCATTTTGAATGCGATGGCCACACAGTACACATGCTCACTCAAAAGTATCTACTGCCCTCACTGACTAGTACAGTGAAGTAAGTCGTCATTGTTCACACATGTGCATTCCAGTCCACTCTCCTTGGCTGCCAGGTCACATCGATGTTGTGCAAACGATTCTCATTATATCAACAATGTTTGGTATTTTTCCAGAGAGACCTCATATTTTTATACAATGCTGTCTACACTAAGGTGTTTTAAAGTAATTTACAGACAATGAGACTAGACAGTTCTTATAAGAAATCATGAGAAATAAAAGAAATAATCAATAGGTTTACTTTCTGCTTTATAGTGAATTCTCAATTAAATAGCATTAGTTAATTACAATATTTAAAATTCTCTATAATTCTAAAATTAGTCTCTAAAATTCTAATATAAGTTCACATTAAAGTGTGATCTGGTATGAACTATCAATATATTCTCTCTAGAGTATGTTGAAAACATTGAGCCAACTAGTGAGATACCTTAGTTCTGGTTATACACTTAGTGCTTTGGTTCAGTTTTCATGCACCTCCAGATTATGCATCGATTATCTTATTGGCCAAGTCACACTGTCACAGGTCAGGTTTCAGGAATACAGACTGAGATAGAGAGTAGCATGCAGCACATTTATTAAGCAGTATGGTTGGGATCAACACTTGTGGAAGGGAAGAGAAGGATGCAGAATTTGTTAGAGGGAAGGAGTGGAACCTGAGCTGATCCCATGGAGAGCTTTGGATCTCAGATGGCCAAAGAGTTAAGTTGGTGTTAGGGGACTGGTGATTGAATCGGGCTGCCCGGGCATGAGATGAGGCACAGATAGAAGCATTTTTCTTTAGCTCAGGCAGTCCCCAGAGAGGACCAACGGCTGTGTGCCTTCTGGCAGCAGCCCCTGAAGCTGGGAAAAGCTCATCATTCCCATAGAGGGTTCTGTATGGTGCTGAGCTCACCATGTACATATTGATCTACATGAACCGGTTGTAGTATCAGAGCTGGGTACTAATGCTAGATTGCTATCATTCTCTGTCTATAGGTCTAAAGTTCAGACCTGAAGGTAGATTTCAACCTGAAGCATAATCATAAACTCCAGAAGGGTTCCTGTATGAGAGGGAAGAGATCCATCCTCGTTCTGCAGTATAGCTCCATCATTTCTGAAAACTTGCTCTTGAATCCTTTTTATACCAATCCAGGAATCCCCTCTTTCTGGCAGGTTGAAGAGAGTTCTTTGACAAAAGATAATAAACTCTAGTCTGATTGAATTTTGCCGAATCCCCTTAATGTACGAGCTTCACTGCCTAGAAACTCATGATGATTATTTTCAATATCTTCTTGAAAAGAGTAGGGACCTCTCTTGCCACTTTTTAAAAATTTAATCTCTATTTTATTTTTTCCATTACCTTTTAGTCCCCTTATAACCTCCTCACCCTAACAATCACCACACTATTGGTCCATGGTCCACGTCCATGAGCCCTTTTTCCTTTTTCTTCCCTGGAATTTTGCTGTTAAATAGTTTAAACTACACTAGATGTAGGCTTATATTAACATTATAATATTGATAGGAGTGTGTATTAATTTTTATCTTTGCTTCCAAATCTTGGCCAGTAAGAATGTACACAATTGTGGAAAATTACTGATTTTCCAAGGCTGTCGGTCAACTAAGCCAGAACGAATTTTCTAAAGGACACCTCAGTCTGCTTCAAAGTAGGCACCTTGGAACCTCACACAGTTCTCCCAATCCCCATTAGCCACCACCTCATATTTTCCTGAATCTCATCAATGGTCTGAAATCTCTTCCCTTTCAAATATGGTTTTAGTTTTGGGAAAAGATACAAGTTTCAGGGCACCAAATCTGGACTATAGGGGGACTGAATCACCTTGGTGATTTTATGTTTTGCCAAAATTTATGTGCAAGATGTGACCCATGAGTGGGCACATTGTTGTGATGAAGCTGTGCTATGTCACATTATTGCTACATTATTATGAAGTTTGATTTTACTAAAATCTCAAAGGCAGCCAGTTAAGCCACAATTTGTATGTTTCCAGACTGGGGAGGCTAAAGGTGAATATGACCCAGCAGTAGGTTTGTCTGGTAAAACATAGGACACCCAGTTAAATAAAAGAATGCCCCGTACAATACTTGAGATATATTTATACTAAAAAAAGTTTGTCTTATATTAAAATTCAACTGTGCTTCTGTATTTTTATTTACCAAACTTTTCTTCTACAAACAAAGCAGCTCCTTGCACTTGAACCTGGATTCTGTCTTTTGAAGGTTCTCCTAAACTCTCTTCATAAAGTGCAGAGTGTGTGTGTCCACAAGGTGTTTCATCATCTTGTGCCTCAACTTTTATATAGATAATTATTTTTATAAATCAAAAGTAGCAGTAATTTTAGTTTAGATCCACTCAGAAAAAAATAGCTCACCATGAAGAAAGATGTCTTCTCAATGTGAGTTTTCAGAGTATAAAAAATACAGATTTTTACCTTTTGCATACAGTATAGTCACGCTCATCCCACAATAGAATGGAAAAATGGTCTCCTATGTTGTGTTTGCAGAGGCAATAAAACACACCACTTCACACAAAATCATTATTTGCAAGTAAGCAATCCAACCTTGCCTGGCGTGTGCCAACAAGGTAGTGGCACCTGCTTGAAAGAGCTGCTGCTGGCTACAGTCGTATCCTGTGAGTATCCAGATGACTTCCACTGGTAAAACACTTTGTATCCACACATGAAAAATAAGGACAAAAAATGGGATAGAGACACAAAACCAATGCCCTAATTGTTGGGCATTACGAGGGTTACACCAATTCATTACTTAGAAAATTGATGATAAGAGGTGTAAGGGAGGAAAACGTTTTCTTCAACCCTCAGGGATCCCTGACTAAGTTTGAAAATTAAGCTGTCAAAACAGATTAACAGGAGAAAAGCACATACCGGTACATTTATTTAACATAACTTTTACACAACTCGGAAGCCTTCATAAGGAAATGAAGGCCTGAACAAACATATCTGGGAATTTTCATGCCAGGTGTGATGAGGGTGGATAATGGTGTAGACCTATGGTGAGTTAAAGAGTTTGAGTTAAGTGTAGTAAACTGGGAAACACTGAGCGATGCTATTTTGTTAGGATTCTTCCGGCAACCCTTTCTCTTCAAAGATAAGGATACACCTTTTCTCTGGCTCTGGGGAAGGTACCTCTCACTCGAGGGTTTCATGTCCTTTTGCAGGGGAGAAGGGAGGGAGAAAGTCAACGTGACCTTGCTTGATCTGCAGTTTTGTCAAAGTCTTTTAGTTGAAAATATTTACTTTGCCAAGTTTCCACATTTTGGAGTAGTGTGTCCTGAAACCCAATCAGAGAGAAGTACTTAAGAATTTATTGTGCCTTTTCCACATTAAAAAAAAATTAGGCACAACAATAGCTTTAGTGTATAAAGAAATGTTCTACACAGGAAAAAATCTAATAATAATAGAAGAAATGATAGGATGAGAAAAATCGCCATATTTAAATCTTCACAATAATTAACCTAATAAATGAAGGCCATCCTTCCTTTGATAGTAAAGAAAATTAATGAAAGGTGGTGAGGAACTTTTCACGTAGGGAGATGGGACACTGTTTTGGCAAGACACATTTCCTCACTATGTTACCATGAGGGGAAAGGAGGGAGAAACAGAGGGAGAGGAACATCAATGTATGGTTGCCTCTTGTGTGCCCCCTACTGGAGACATGGCCCAAAACCCAGGCATGTGCCCTGACTGGAAATCCAACCAGAGACCCCTTGGTTCACAGGACGGTGCTTAAACCACTGAGCAACACCAGCCCAGGCACCACTGTGCTTTTCTTTTTTTAAGATTTTATTTATTTATTTTTAGAGAGGGAAGGGAGGGAGAAAGAGAGAGAGAGAGAAACATCAATGTTCAGCTGCTGAGGGCCGTGGCCTGCAACCCAGGCACGTGCCCTGACTGGGAATCGAACCTGCAATGCTTTGGTTCGCAGCCCGTGCTCAATCCACTGAGCTACACCAGCCAGGGCCACTGTGCTTTTCTTAAAGAGGGTTTTGAATAAGCTTCAGGCTTTCTCTAGTTTGTTCCCATTTCTACTATAACCCGTATATGACTTGATCAGAGTTTTTTCTTAGCACCATGAGTTTCTATTCTCACATTCTTTTGTTCCTTTCAGTTGATAGGAACATGGATATAATAGGATTTTAATATATATCTAAGTCAAAATCCTATATCACAGGTGGCCAACACAAGGTTTACAGGCAGAATCCGGCCCTCTCCACCTTGTTTCATCTGGCCTGGCGCCTTGTTTCTACCTGGCTGCAGCACTGAGCTCCTTGCCCCTAGTTAAGGAGTAGTTACACTTATACAGTTTTAAAATTACATTCGGCCCTTTGAAGGCAACTGCGAGGCTGATATGGCCCCCAGTAAAAATGAGTTAGACCCCTCTGTCCTATATGAAAAAAAATATTTAATTTTTTTTACTAATTAATTTTTGCTAATGCTAACATATATATAAGCTAGCAACAGTCTTAAATATACTATCTTTTAATTCTGAATTGCACATATATATCTATAATTTTTTTACTTATTTCTCCTAATGGCTTTTTAAAAAATCACATAGCATGGTTCATAAACTGTAAATCCAAATAAAAAGGTTATATTGTGCTTAGTATTTTAGAAATAGACAAAATCTAGAAGGAATGTGTCTGCATATATTTTCTAGCATGACAGTATTTATTAAAATATACTAGTCTTAAATGCCACTTATTTCCCCTGTTAATTTCCCATAATTAGTTGAGCTACCTAAAAGTATAGAATCATGAATTCATTGGCTCAACTCTTTTAAAGAATTTCATAGAAAATCCCTCTCAGCACACAAACCTCAAGAGAATTGCCTAAGAATAGAAAGTCCCCATTTCATTCCTGAGAGCCTCACTCAGCATAGTGTAGCCGTGGCCTTATAGCGATGATATTTCTTTTTCTCCAAAAGGACAGTCACTCCACTAACTTTGAATTCAAGCTTTTAGAGGCAATTATAGGGGAGAGCAAATAAAGGCTTCGAGAGAACTTCTGGGATAATGGGGCAATCCCTGACACACATATAGGTTCTTGCTTAACCAAACACAGGGCAGGTGAGGCCGTGTGTGGTGTATGGGTTTATGCTTGGAGAGTGGGTCTCAACCATGTTTTGAACCAAATTGGAACCTTAGTATTTGGCAGAAAAAGCAAGTAAACAACAAACAAAAACCACCCAAAATCAAGCAAACAACCATCCATAGTTTTCACATTGGGAAATGTGACACTGTTACAACATACACCACGCATGTGCAAAGTTAATAAGGGAAAATCAAATGGTGTTGCTATTCCACATTTTCCTCACCTATGTACAGTGCTGGACATCCAGTTACTCTCCCTCCTTTACTGCACAAACAGTACTGCAGGTGCCAGAGATGCCTGTGGTCTGGACTTGGAGTATACTCACACCCTAGAAATGTTGCATCATGGTGTTGGTGTGTGTTTACTTAGACCAGGCACTAGCTTGTGGACAGGCCTGGCTTCCCTGGTCTACACCTCCAAGCGGGGCAGGATGCCTCCTATAACTGTGAATTTGCATCCACACTTTACATGTTTCATTTTTTAGCATTTGCCAAAGCAATCATCCTCTTAATTTGTATTTGCCTGAGTATCATTGACCCCACTTAAATGTAATGGTAAGTTTTGAGTTTTGTTTCTAGACAGTGCCTGTTAAAATCATTTTGCTGAGTAATTACACTGGAACGTGACACCAACTTCTTGTTTGCAAAAGAGCTGCAGTGGGCATATTTAAAGGCTCTTTTCTCAACTTGCAGTACCTATCTTTTCTATCGACATTTACATCTGAGATATTCTTATGTAAGCTAGTTTATAAAAGTTCTTTCTCAGAGAGATATAAAGTTGAAAGAATAGATTGTGTGAGCACAGAAAGTGCTGCAGGCATATCTTCGGCTGAAAAAAAAATAACGAAGAATGAAAGGGAATATGTAAGTTCGGGTCCCGTTATAGGTGATGAAACCAAGGGAGAATAAAAGCATTGAATATTTTAAGTTTATTGGGTCAGCCCTAGGATGCCTAGCAGCATGACTGACTTGTGCTATCATGTCACTAGGATTAAGTACGAAAGTCCAAGGAGAAAAGGAGACTCTTTCCATAGTTACCCCACTCATATCAACTTTAAAAACATTTTTGGAGTTTGTCATTCAGTGAAGAATGACTTTTAAAATAGTTGAAAAGGGCTTCAAGATAACTAAAATCTCTTTCAGCATCCTAGATGGAAACAAAAGATACTGTCTTTCTGGCCAGTTTTGTAATCTACTGATCAAGAAAGGAAAGTTATCCACTATTGTATCAATGTTATTCCTTTGATCTATCTGTTGTCTCATTTGAATTATTTCTGCATATCCATACGTACACCACGCCTTGCCAATTTACAGCCCTGGATGTTTTCAGTTGTGACTCCCCACCCCTCCATGTGCCTCTGCTGCTCCAGTTCCGGATATTATCGTCCCTTGTCTGAAATAGCGCCTGCTTTGGCTTCCAAAAGCTGACTCCAGCCTTTCTTCCCTCAGATATATACTCCACAATATTGCCTCAGGGATGCAGCTAGAATGCAAACGTCTTGCTTTCTTCTCAGTTTTTTTTTTTTAATGATTGTCTGTTTTTCTCAGCAGAAGGCACAGATATTCTCAAATGTCAGACCTTTTGAGACATCATTTCCTTCCTCCTCTCCACTGTACTTCTGCACACTAACATGTCAGCTGATTTCGGCTCCCTGGAAACTCAAGGCTGCTTCTTGCTCATAATTTCCTTGCCAACCCTCTTCTCTCTGGGTGGCTGGCCCTGCTCTCCGGTTTTAGGTTTTCCAGAGCAATCCTATCAATTAACCACGCCCAGGTCTGCGGTGATTAGCTACGCATACTTTTTCAAACTCATGCTGAGTAAGTATTTGAAGATACCCTCAAAGCACTAATAAAATCTCAAATACTGGATAAATCTCAATTACTGGATTTATCATAGCTCCCTTCAGCAAGGGAATTATGATTTCTTTATCTTTATGTAGTAGTAAAAATATTATTTTAAAGGCAGTAGGATTCATCTGGGGAAGAGAATGGTTTTGGATTAATAAAACACCTTAATGGATGAAGGGATTTTTAAGAACAGAAATGACTAATACTCTGTTTTACCCCAAAAATTTTTCTTGCCTTCTGTGGTATTAGATCTTCAGTAAATTGTGCTACTAACATAGTGTCAAGCTAGTAAACTTTTTGAAATAAAATTAGAAGCCATCCAGAGCAATATTGAGCAGAAAAAGGATTAGCCACAAGTTGGCAAAATGCAGACATTATTGAGAATTCACTGGAAGCAGGAACTGGTTGTCTTGGAGAAAGATAAACTCCAAGAATGTCCAGAAATATGTAGAGCATTTGTTAGTTTTCCTGTTGTAAGTAATCTGATGTTTGAGCCAATTTTAATTTAGAAGACAAGGAAAAGGATTGTAAACTGGAAGACTTGGACAAATATTTAATCATATGGGAAAGTAAAATAAATAAAAAGTAAGAGAGGACAAAACAACATACGTAGAATGTCCTTTTCTGCATAAAAGTAGTTTATGTCCATATATAAAAAGAAAATATAACAAAATATTAATAATGGTTCTCTGGCTACTGTATTGCTTCACTTTTTTAAAAATTTTATTTTATTTGTTTATATAGAGAGAGGAAGGGATGAGGAAAGAGAGGGAGAGAAACATCAATGTGTGGTTGCCTCTTGCACATCCACCACTGGGGACCTGGCCTTCAACCCAGGCATGTGCCCTGATTGGGAATCAAACTGGCAATGCTTTGGTTCTCAGACTGGTGCTCAATCCACTGAACCACACCAGCCAGGGCTATTCTTTTACTTTTTAATAATTTTTCTATAATTGCCGTATTTAATAAAATGGATACTACTTTTCATCATCAGGGTATATTTTTTGAGTAAAAATTGTTTTTTATCTTTACCTGAGGGCAATTTTTTTCATTACTTTTAGAGAGAGGGGATGGGAGACATTAAGAGAGAAACATCAATAGGAGAAAGAAGCACTGATTAATTGCTTCCTGTAAAGGTCTGGACCAGGGATCGAACCTGGAACCAAGGCATGTGCCCTGACCAGAAGGAATCAGATCTGCAACCTTTTGGTTATGGGACGATGCTCCAACCAACTGAGCCACACTGGCCAGGGCTTGAATAAAACTTTTTAAAATTATAATATTATTGATGGTTTAACATTGAAAAGATCAAACGTAAACTGTAAACAGCCAGTTGTTAGTTTTTGTACTTGGAAAAATGTTTTTGCCCAATATAAATGGTATTGAACAAAGTTTAGGGAGTGTTGACCACTCTGTTTCTCGCAAATTCTCCTTTGGCCTTTGCTGAAATCCCACGTAGGCAAACTGGGACAGGGTCTCTTTGGTGTCATTCTCAGCCCTCTTTTTGAAATGTATTTCCTTTATTTCCAGGTGCCTGGAAACTCCCTGACTTTCCAAGCTGGATTTTCTGATTTCACCCCTGCATGTCCACTGGTGTCTCTTGCTCTCCATTACAATGACTTTGTTCCTATTGGCTTCTGATGAAAAATTATTTAATCAGTGTCTTATTCCCTCAGAATTTCATGCTCCTTTTGGAGATAAAGAAATTTGGAAAAAAATAAATTCTTCATAAGTGCTATTTCCCTTTAAGTCATCTTCCAATTGAATTTTCTTCTGCCTCATTATCTCCACATTGATGTGCTGCATTGATTCTGCCTAAGCAACATTTCTTCAGCCTGTGGCCCGTGTCCCTGGGCACTGCCTTCAGGACATTACTATGGTTTCCTTTAGCTTTTCCAAGGACCTGGTGGCTGGTCTCCATTTCTTCAATGTTCTCTCCCATTTTATTACCAGTACACCCCCTAGGATTACCTTTATGTACTATAGATAGGATTATCACATCCCCTTTCTTTGCAGAAAAACAACAACTCTGATGGTGCAATGGCATGTTCAGAAATATCATTCTAGAATACGTTTCAAGTCTCTCCACGTGTTGCATAAGACTTTCTGATTTGCTCCAGGTGTGCCTCTCCAGCCTTAGCTTCTGCCTTCTCTCCCACCCTCTCTTTCTCCCCAGACATTTTATTTCCTCAGACTACAGTGTGTGCTTTCCATATGCTATTTCCTCTGCCAAATATTACTCATCAAGTCACTTACCTGAATAATTCCTCCTCATTCTTCAAAACCCAGGCCATTTAATCTATTTCATATGTATAGTTCTCTCTCATTCATAGCTCTTTCTGCCATGACAACACACCACTCCCCCCTTATCTGTGACAGGACGTAGAACATCATATTGTAATTATTTTCTAGTATGTCTGCTTCACCATTATTTCCTGAGGTCATTGAAGATCTGTGTCTTGTCACCTTGGTAGTTACAGAGACAGCATATAGTGGTTTCTAAATAAATATTTGCAGAATGAAATAATATAAATAAAAATTAAGTTAAAGTGCAGAATTCTTTGGGAAGATTCTTCCCAGGATAATTTAATGTAGAAATACAATTATTTTTTCCTAATATTTAAAAATATGACAGTAAGGAGGATTCGCTGTATGCAAGCTCTCTTTCTGGGATGGTTGCCCATTCATTTAAATAATATATTCAGTTTTTCCTCTTCAAGCTCTAATACTGAGTTTTCCCTGAGGGTTTGGCCTAGAGGGTTAGCAAACTTTGTCGGTGAAGTACCAAATAGTAAATATTTTAGGTTTTCAGGCTGTCCGAAGTACTCAATTCTGCTGTGGCATCTGGGAAGCAGCTACAGACAACATGTAAATGAATGAGTGATTCTGTTCC